>OX638299.1:9887376-10612038 GCA_951812265.1 Taphrorychus bicolor | reverse complement strand
CAACAAAAAAGTGGTACGCTACTGGTTTTTCTGAAGATAAAAAGTATATTTGAGGTACTTGTTCAATTTGAAAGAAAAAAGGCCCCTTGGCTTTTTTTCGTAGAGCACACCGTTTAATAATAATAAAATATTTTTAAATGTTTGTGTTTAAATGGATTACCTAGCTATTTCTTAATTGCATACCACCTTGATGATGTTAGCGGCAGTTTCCATGACAATATTTGACAAATTTAACATAACTAATTTCTGTAAGGTTCATTAGTGTCAAAATGCCGTTTAGATTTTCAAATAGAGAAATAGCGGATATCCATTTTGTGTACGGATTTGCTAACGGAAACTCAAGGGCGGCCGCCAGAGAATACAGAAGGAGATATCCGCAAAGAACGCATCCTAGTCGTAAAATGTTCGCAAAAGTCCATCAGCAATTAATGGAGAAAGGTTTAAGGAATTCGCATGAGGATCGAGATGCAAACCAAAACCAACAACAAAGAAGAATTTCTCAACAGATATTAAATGAATTTGACAGAAATCCAACAACGAGTTCCCGTATTGCTTCTCGTATTCTTCGCACCTCAAAATCCAATATACTTCGTACTCTTAGACGAGATCATCGGCGTCCATTTCACCTACAACCTGTTCAAGGGCTACATCCAGGAGACCAAGAAAAAAGAATTACTTATTGTAGGTGGATCCTTTACGCAGTTCAAGAAAATAGGGATTTTTTGAACAACATACAGTGGTCTGACGAGTGCTGCTTTACCCGCCGCGGCGTAGTTAATTTGCATAATCAACATGTATGGGACCATGAAAATCCTCACGCCATTAGACCTCGAAATTTTCAAGTTGAATTTAGCTTAAATGTGTGGATAGGGGTTTACAACAACCATTTATTTGGACCCTACTTTTTACCTCGACGTTTGAACTCAGAAAACTTCTTAGAGTTTTTAGAAACGGAAACTCCGAATATGTGGGAAGAAATACCGATACTTTTAAGACAGAATGCATGGTTTCAGCTTGACGGTTGTCCCGCTCATTTTGGCAGAAATGTCAGAAATTGGCTGGACAATCATTTTCCGGATAGGTGGATTGGTAGAGGGGGTCCAGTTACATGGCCACCACGGTCTCCGGATCTTACCGTGTTAGACTTTTTTGTGTGGGGTTTTTTAAAAGAGAAAGTTTATGCGACTCCTGTCAATACGGAAGAAGAACTTATGAACCGCATAAGATATGGTTGCAATCAAATATTACCACATCTAGTACATTTAAATCGGTCTATTATACGTCGATGCCAGTTGTGCATTGAAAATAATGGTTCCCATTTTGAACAATTTTTATAACTGTTTTTGTTATGTTTTCAATGATTGTTTTAGTTACTTTTAGTTTTTAATTCTGAAAATAAATATTGTTACAACACAGTTAAAAAAAATAAGCTTGGCTGTTTTAGGTTGCCATGAATAGCTACGCCAACAAGGCGTGGCAAATATTGATTATCTGGCGGTACGCAAGTAACAAAATTAATAATCTATTAAAAGTGTGGTATGCAATTAAAAAATAGCTAGGTAACCCATTTAAACACAAACATTTAAAAATATTTTATTATTATTAAACGGTGTGCTCTACGAAAAAAAGCCAAGGGGCCTTTTTTCTTTCAAATTGAACAAGTACCTCAAATATACTTTTTATCTTCAGAAAAACCAGTAGCGTACCACTTTTTTGTTGAAAAATAGCCAGTCACGAGCCGCAGTGCACGCCACTGGTAAAGCTGAAAAGGCCTTTTGTATTGCAAAACTTAAGTCTTTCATCGCTATTGACACCTGTAAAATTTCATAAAAATATCTCTGGCAGTTTCAGAAAAAAATCAATTTTTTGGTTTTTCAAAAAAAACTTTAACACCCTGTATTTCCGTAACGGAGTATTTTTAGACTATGGTTTATATAGCAAACTAGGGTTATTTTTGGACGTAGAATACCTCCTTAAAGTTTGGCACCAAAAACCTGGTCCACCCTGTATATTTCATAGGCAAATTTCGGAGTTTTATGAAATTTGTTATAATAATGGTGGTGAAACGTCCCCTAGCAGCAGACAGAGAGATGAAACAAATGGTAGCAATTTCTCTTGGCCACATTTACTATAAATTTTTTTCATTCTTTTAAGTCTTACGATGAATAGTTTCGTAGAAATAGCTGCTTACCTGGCTTATTAGAACACTCTGTACAGTAATCAGTTTAATTACTAACAAATTCACATTGAAAAACTTCCATATTTTTCGCTTAAAATACCAATTCTGGTGAATTAAAAAAAAAGAAATGTATGAAAATGTACCTCTGGAATGATATCCTTAACTATAGATTTCATTTCAGGATTGAAGTAAGAAGAAGAGCGACGCGCCATCTGTTAATCATACCTCGCCAATCAAATATTTCTACTACGTAGCGGGAGATAGCGCCACTCTCTTGTTATTGGCTCGGCTTTCGTCGTACTAATATTTATCGCCAAGATGTGGGACATTACGATATTATCCCCTCATTAATCACAAGAGGGGTACGTACTAACTTAATAATTTCGACGGGTAAACACGGAGCCTTGTGGCGATGCGGCTGAGTTTGGCTTAAATTCGAAGGGAGGCATTATTAAATAATTGTGTTTGCTCGACATTCGATCGAAGTTAATTGCAAACATCTTCAGGGTCAGCCTTGGTGGTGACGGAATCCAAATTTCTTGGTAAAGTGTGTTTCATTAATTAAGAAGCGTATTTTAATTAATCTACGCTTTATGTTGTAGAGTCGCCGTCATTATTGTCTGCCTTTTGAATGAGGGTTTAATATTAATGAATCTACAAGCTATTTACGTCTCTCTGACATATTGAAAAATGCCATGCGAAAGAAATAATGACAAATGGAGGAAGTCGGTCAATTTCTAAGCTCGTGCAGTTCCAATGCGGCACAGTCGAAATCGCTATACTTAAGCGTTGAATAATGGCGAGAGTAGACGTCAAACTATCAGGAAAGTGCTTGGAATAAGTACACGCGTTAAAGATAGGTATGTTGCATTTCTTGGATATGTTTGGCACTTTGAAACTCATAATCATAAAGATCCGCACTAAATAAAGATATTTGTCCCAGTTCTTTCCTTGTATGCATAAAAAATCTAATTCATCATGATTTGGTGCGCTAGTGAAATATTTTCAGGTCTAGGACAAATAGGACCGAGAATTTTGTTCACCTATTATCATACTCTCACACTAATCGTCAATTAACAGTAATGCGAGTGACGCCTGGCTTTAACTGTAGAGAGACATTAGTAAGCCTACAACTTAGTGTTTGCCTTTGCGGCAGGAAGCGAATTCCCATTGGTTGCGCAGACGGTCTTCCTGGTAACGGTGCTGTCAAGCCGAGTCAAGGTTTATTAAACTGTCATGTTTCTAGGATTGCTCTAGGTAAATGTTCTTGATAGTTCCGTGGCTGCTCTGATAGACTTACCATACTTTTTTTTACATCATTTACTTAATTTTTGGTTTTAATCATACCCACGAACAAGATTTTAGAAAAGACCAAAAATAAAAAAGAAAGCTCAGAATATCGAGAAAAAGGGAGATTCTATGATAACAGATTTATCTGTCAGTTTTGCAAACCAGCAGACTATTCTGAAGTATAACAAAAGTAGTAATTCAAATCAAGAACATAATCACAATTAACTCAACTCAACTTCACTCATAAACCTTGCTACTCAGGTGAAGATAAACACAAACTGAATTAAAATATTTCTGTTAGCCTCTTTGTTTCAAGTTGGACTTATTTTTAATTAGATTTATTAAGAAATTATGAGAGGTGTGGGTTTTGGACCGTGGCGCACAGATCGAATTGCTCATGATTGGCCTATTTCATGTGTCACAGACAGGATGAGCTGATTGGCCTATTTTATATCGCACAGATAGGATTGCCCATATGATTGGTCTTTTCCATATCTCATAGCTAGGAGACCAGCTAGCTGCCATTGCTTACTTATACATTCTGTAGTGTTAAGAAAACTGAAAATACCCTTGTAGTAGAAAAAAAATGTATGGGAAACTTTTGAGTTTTGCTACCTGACATTGTAGCTATTTATGATACCTCGGGACATTTTCTGTTCTTTATAACTTCTGTATTTAAGAAAAAATGGTTTTTCTTAGGGAGCAACACACGACCAAAAGAAAAACACATTTTCTACTAAAAACTATATGATTGACTTCCCAAAAAAGAGATGACTTACTAGACTGGACGTCCTAAACTCCATGAACTTCAAGCCTAGCGTGATGCTTTTACTGAGGCATGTACAAACTTATTGTTTTCGGGTTATCATTCAAAGGATAAACGATTCCAAGTTAACTAGATGGTATTGCAGGTAGAGGACAAAAAAACTCTCTATCTTCTATTGAAGAATGCCGACGTTTCTACTAAAATTTAGTCTTCTTCAAGGCTATCTTCTTTGAAGGGAGATGAATAATTATATATGTGAACGATCCACCCAGACCCAGGACAGATGCCTTATTCGGGCAAACAAACATAGTACCGCCTCGATAGTAGGTTGTCTGAAACTTTTTTGTTGGTAGTTTCAAGCAACCTACTATCGAGGCGGTACTATGTTTGTTTGGCCGAATAAGGCATCTGTCCTGGGTCTGGGTGGATCGTTCACATATATAATTATTAATTATCTCCCTTCATAGAAGATAGCCTTAAAGAAGACTAAATTTTAGTCGAAACGTCGGCATTCTTCAATAGAAGATAGAAGGTTTTTTTGTCCTCTACCTGCAATACCATCCAGTTAATTTACATAAGGACGCTATTACACTGATCATGGATTCCAAGTTATTTCAAATTCCAAAACCAATAGATTAACAATATTTCTCGACTCTCAACGACTTATTTGGGTAGGTGGATGCCTAAACAAATCAGATTTTTTCCTAATTAGCTAAGCATCCTCTTCCTCGTAGTTCTCATCGAGTGACCACACTTATTATTGATAAGGGTTGCATCCTGGATTTAAAATCTACACAGTATGATATTTTTTCAAGAATTTTGAAAAAAGAATTTCGACAAAACTTAATATCTTCTTGTGTTTGATATTTTAAAGTTCAAACTAAACTTCTAATGGGAGACGTTCCTTCTTATAGAGTCACACGAATAGAGCCTATCTCTCTCATACTGCAATGGATTTTTGTAGTTTCTTCTTGTTCTCGGGGAGTTAGGTCATTCAAATCATATTCTTGTGTTTTTCTTTATAATTACACTAAGGCAGTACACTTAGAGCTCACTCAAGCAATGGTTAAGACATCAATAATTTGTTGGTTTATGCAGTTTGAGCCTTTTGATTAATTGGCCAATGTCTAGTTTATCAAAAAATAAAACCAGAATCTGGATTTAATGACTTCTAATCTAAAAATCTAACCTTAAATCTTGAAGCTGCCGGGTGTTTTCAAAAAAAAAGATGGGAAAGAACCCGGATAAAAACCTAAAAATGGGTTCAAAGGTTTTTTGGGAATTTTCGCTTCGCCCATCTATAAGATATGCTTTGTTCAACCAATTCCGCAACGATAACGTTGTTCAATTGCGAAAGTTAGCTGAACAAGTATCTAAGAAGCTGTCCTCGGGCTGACCCTCTACCTGTACTCTAATTCAATGGACTCTTTATAGCTTGTGTCAAGATGGTTAAATCACATCTAAATGGTTCTAGAACAACACGAACTTCAGACACTATTGTGTCAAATTGAATTTGTAATAAATTCACGGCCTTTGGAGGCCACAAAGTGCTGACAACCGCTCACGCCTGATGCTCATTTTGTAACTTTAGAACGTTTGTGTCCTGTCATTCTAGAAACAGAGGGAAAAATTACCGAAAACCGTCCCTCACGTTAGGATCTAAGTAAAAATCTCCACCTTGACTTCTGGAGCCGCTATTATTCCAGAGATTACTTAAATACCATGCACCAACGAAACAAATGGCTAAACCTAATTGATTAGGTTAAGCCCAATGATTCAATTGTCTTTCCAACGTCTCAGTGCCGGAATGCGGTATGGTCGGGATTGGTTTTAGTAATTACAGTATGACCTCGTGGACGTGTCAAGGACCCCTAATCTCGAGGTCACCCCCAAGAGCTCATCAAGGTGGAATAAAGTGCCAATGTTTTGAAACCCACACTAGAGATGGGGAACAACTTTCAAGGTCAAAGCGCACAAGGTTACGCATGTCGTCGACGTTGAAGGTCATCTCTAGCGTGGACGTGTCGTTGCGTTTCTCGAGGTCGCCCTCAAGCGCTCATCATGGCTAAGGTGGAAGAAAGTCCTTGGATTGTCCTGGAATCCGCTTTGCTTAACTACTTATATCTCATGTCTAGTACAAAACTTGTTCTTTTCTTTGCTGAGGGAAAGTCTCATGCCCACAATATCGAAAATGAGTCATTTTATACCTACACAGTAGAAACATAATTTTCAGTTAAGATAGATACATTTGGTA
Organism: Taphrorychus bicolor; assembly: GCA_951812265.1. Classification (NCBI taxonomy): domain Eukaryota; kingdom Metazoa; phylum Arthropoda; class Insecta; order Coleoptera; family Curculionidae; genus Taphrorychus; species Taphrorychus bicolor. Next base: position 10,605,549 of record OX638299.1, on the reverse strand, counting down.
ATATCTTGGAGTTTTGAAGTGTCTTGCATGACTGAGCGATATGTAAACTTTTTTTTTTGATTTACTGTACAAAGCCACACAGGATGAGTTCTCAAACAATGATGCAGCCCGAAGCAGCGCCCTGCCATTTTAGAGTAGGTTAATTGTTCCTCGAAAATTCTTGACTTTTCACGCATCAGAGGGTCCATTTAATGAGCACGCGGTGAAAATTTTACGGCTAACCTTAACAGTGTTTATTTCCTTTAAATCTCTGCTTGAGAAAATCTAGTAGTCCTCGTTTCTTTGAACATTGCAGAAGTCTTTAGTTATTTGTCATTAAGGGAAGACTATGCTGTAATATTATGATATAGACTATTCGTTCATTATAAGTGAAATTAATATTGAACTAATGTGCTTAGCAATATAATTATTATTACAAGTATGAAGTAAAGTTGACTGATGTTTTAAGTTTAAAAATAGACCGGAAATTTTGTGAGAAACAGGTAAAGTTAATAAGAGAAACTTTCCGAAACCGTTTACTCGCTTATTAATGGCCGTCAGCTCAAGATGATCCGAAGTCGAACACTGGAATTCATTAAAACTTCGGTTAAAGTAAACAGACGAATTTTCAAGTGAAGGTTCAATTATTTATATTCAACTTGAGACGTCATAATACGTTAAACTTAAATATCAAAAGAATGTTTATAAGCAGCTACACATTTTACATACCCAATGACATAATTAAAGTAAATGGCCTTTTGTTAAAAAAAAGAGTAGGTACTTTCATCTTTTTCTTTTGATATTTTTCAGCCAACTAGATAACGTTTTCAAATAAACGTTCTCTATATAAACACTAAATTTGTTATTGTGATGGTTATACACTGGGCCATAAAAAAATTATACAAATTTCGTACGCTCATATCTCCTTTAGTTATTAAGATTTTTTAATTTTTATTGTGCGGTATAAAAGTCCAATTTTTTAGAAAAAAAAAGGGGTACTTCTTGTTTTAAAAAACGTTAGTTATTCAATATTGTTTTTGGATAATAACAAACAGCATGCAAAAATTCTCATTTTAAATGATTTTTTGTTAAATCCAAGGAGCTCGTATATTACATCTGGAGAGACCCCCCTGTTTTACAGTTTTGCCCCCTCTTTTTAGCAGTGTGTACCTTAAAAATGGCGGCGATATCCTCTTCAATTGATATCACTTGAAATCTTACGTAATCATTTGAAGTTGTGATTTGCCAATTGAAGTGCTCTGTCGATAAAATTAAGTCATGTGTACCTCAAAAATAGACTACTTCAGGTCACAAAACGGGATATATTTTTAGGGAAAGATCTGCATTTGTTGGCTCTCTCCATATATCCTAGATCGTTGGTTTAATTTATAGAAGAGCGTCACAATTTATGGCCACCCTGCTCTACAAACTTGAATTCTACAGATTACTATAATTTGAGTCAGTTGGAGTAATCGGTTTCCAATCATCATATAACTATAGAGTTACTAATATTTTTTAAACCAAGTGTCTCATCTTTTCTCTAAAAATTGAGCTTTTCAAACGGTTAAAAGTTAAAATATCTTAATAAGTTACAAAGATATAAGCGGACAAAATATGTACCATTTTTTTATGATCCACTATGTATATAATTTGTTCTATAGGTACCTATTTGTACTAATTTGGGGATTTACCATGATTTTCAAAATCTCTTCTTCGACGGTCTCTGACTTTGTTCAATTACTTACAATATACAATTTTATTTCAGGAAATACCAGAAGCAGAAAGAGAAGATTTGCCGGACAATATACAAGGGCATCGTGTCAGTGACCAAATGTACTGAAACTTTTAATCTTACGTCACTGGACAGAGAAACTTTTGATGGTTTTGGCGAGGATTGGGATTTAACAGGAGAAAATGGTGAGTTGAAGGTGAAAAAACGGCATACCAACTCAACTTGATTTTCTTTTCCACCTAGTTGGGTGATATTTTCTGTGTACAAGATATCGCAAGGAAAAGGATCCACCCAGGAATAACATTTTGTTTATTGTAAATATATTCACAAACAAACAATTACGAAAAAACTTTAAAATTTAAAACTAATTTTTTATATTTGTCACAAAACTCTAGAGCCCCCTTACAGTACAAATTTTGAAATCATTCAGATCTGATGTTTCACCGTGTGCAAGAATTGGAATTATTTCGGTCTTATAGTCGCTTAAAAAAAAATACAAAAAAAGTTAAAATTTAAAAGTATTTTGTTACAATTCTGCGAAAACGTTACAACGCTCTGTAGATTCGGCAATTTGAAGGAGACCATTTGAAGCCTACATGTTCTTTAAATAATTTCTAAAAAAACTTCTTTATTATCTTTACTTGACATATTGGATTCCTAATTTGACTTTCTAATTCATTAAACAAGGCGTTGCATAAACAAAATTTTTCTAATTATGATACATAAATAGACACTTTTGAAAACTGGTGAAATAACGTTTAACTTTTTTAGTTACTAAAAGTAAAATATTTTTCCACTTGGTAACGCAATAGTATATTATACGCCAAGGGATTAAGTAAGTCTTGCAATCCTTTAGTAAAGTTTGCTGACTGACTGCAAGGAGTCACCGTAAGTAGTTAGCAAAGTAGACAGTTGTCACCGTCATCAGTTTTAAAAAATGTTATTTTATTTGTCAAAATTAGAAAAACTTTGTTTATGCAATCCCTTGTTAGAGCATTAATGAATTAGAAAAGCATCAAGTGAAAAATACTAGAGAAGTTTTATTAAAAACTAAACAACATGTAATGAAACGGTAGTCGAAGTGTATCAAAAAACAAGTTGGACAAATAAAGCAATATTTATATTTAAATTGTTTATTTCCTTTGTTATAGATACTAAAATAATTTTACTGTTTCTTTTGACTGGATATTGATATCAAACAAACCTGGAAATTAAAGCTGCCGCCCTGATAGCTTAAATGAGTCCAATGTCCATGAAAACCAAAAGTAATGAAGAGGTGGATTTTAAAAAGGTTCTAGAAACCTTTAAAGAAAAGTGGACAGGAGGCTTGAAGTAATGGGAAAACTAACAGGTAGAAGAAATCCGTGACAACCTAGAAAAGCAAGAGTGATTGAAAAAGAAGTGAGTGAAAAAGAATTGACATAGCTTAAATGATGGTTGCTTGTACCCGCCAAAGTCAAAGTCAATGAAGAAGTAAAACTAGAGGATCATTCCGCCAGCAACGCTATGAATACATCTACTTTTAAAGGGAAGAATGCTTGCTCGACCTCTAAGTAGCAATTTGAAGCTGCCGCTCTAACTGATAGCCTGAATGACTTAAACCAAAATTAATGAAGATGCAGAGGAAGACTACCTTCGAAGAGAAAATTGAAAACCTTTAGAAAATCAGTTAAAGAGGGAATTAATCACAGAAATGAAAACCTTGAAGACTTTAAAGGCAAAGTTGACACAAGAAGTGCCACTTGGAAAATCTTCCGCCAACAACGTTATGAATCCACCTACATTTGATAGGAAGAAGGCTTGGTCCACCTTTAGGTGTCAATTTGAAGCTGATGCCTTAGCTAATGCCTTGATGACTTCCAGAAACCCACAACCCTATTCGTCTAGTTAGGGGCAAAGCCAATCAGGCCGTCAACCAGAAAACCGGTTCGAACAACAGGTATTGGATTCCAGGCCGTCATGTGACCTCCACATGAAGGAAGTCTACAAAATCCAGCTTCAATACAGAAAACGCAAATATGGTAAATCAAATAAAAAATTTGTAAGAAAAGTATTAAGGTTAGCGCATTTAGCTTATCCTATGTGTGGTTATGGCCACTGGGAAGAAAGAGCAGTAGATTTTATTGATGAATTCATCACCTGGATTTGTGCCGAACCAGGTCACACACCAAATGACTGCCAAAGACCCAGGCGTGGTGTTCAGAGATATGATCAGTTCTCTCAAAATCAGGAAAACTCCAGATAGTCAGTTTCCTGTAACTCCTAACTCACAAACAGCGATAGCAGGCGGGCGACCATAAAATGCCTCTTCAGCAACCTCCCAACCATCACACGCACCGCTACTCGATCATACAGATCATATCTGACGGTAGTCAGCACTCCCAACACAGTCTTTTTTGGATGACCCATGAAGAATTTGCAGGAGAAGGTACTATCTCCATGGAAGCAACCAAAAAATATGGTAAAGCCTCCTGCCAAAATTTCAGTACGTGGTCAATTAAAATGTGAAATTGCTTAATATAAAAACTTGCCTGTTGCCAGGAAAACGAATCCCATTCTATGGTGGAAGGAAAGACAGAAGAATTTTCCCATGTTGTATTCGCAAGCAATTATATATTTATCTGCAAGCAAATGTTCTCAGAGGCTGGAATTGTGAAATCAGCAAAACAGAATAAGCTAAATCCAGATACAGCCGAAAGTTTAATTTTCTTACATGATAATTTGCCAAAACTGAATTACTCATATTAGTACTGATTCGGTTTATAGTGTTTACTATGTCATGTTATGTCATTAAGTACATTTTTGTTTTTAATTTAAAGTTGACTTCTTGTTTTATAAATATAAATAATAAATATCTTACTTTGATGATGGTTTTTACTTTTTTTTTATTGCAGATATAACGTTTTTCAGCATTCATTATTTAAAAAACATGTATCGGCTAGAAAGCCGATATTTTTTATATGTATCGGCCGATATCGATAATCATATCATATCGGCAGATATAGCCGATATATCGGTATCGGTATCGGTCGATCACTAGCCTAAGCCTTGCACAAGTCACGATCTCTCAAGTGCATAAATTTCTTTCTAGTTTAGTTGTAAATGACCAAATTTGTAAAAAGTTTGTGAAATGATCTTAGATACATACTCATCGCTCACAGTTATGAGGCTTGACATCCTTGCAAGTGGTCGTTGCAAGCATTCCAATCCAATATGTGAACTCGGATACTCCATGTTTTTTTTTATCTGTAAATTGAGAAAACTTTCCATTGAAAGGAAAACATGAAGCCAAAATTTGATTCCAAGGCTCGGTTGATGCTTGTACTCGCCTAGGTCAAGGTCAATGAAGAAGTAGAACTATAGATTCATGCCGGCAGCAACGCTATGAATACACCTACGTTTAAAGGGAAGAATGCTTGCTCGACCTCTAAGTGGCAATTTGAAGCTGCCGCTCTAACTAATAGCCTGAATGACTTAAACGAAAATTAGTCAAGAGGCATAGGAAGACTACCATCAAAGAGAAAATGGAAAAGCTTTGAAAACCTTCAGAAAATCAGTTAACGAGGGAATTAATTACAGAAGACACTCAAGGCAAAGTTGACTTGGTACAACTAAAAAAGTAAATGTAGCTGCCAAGATTAATGAAGTAGTGACACTGGAAGATCATTCCGCCAGCAGCGTTATGAATCAATCTACATTTGATGGGAGGAAAGCTTGGTCCACCTTTAAGTGTCAATTTGAAGCTGGTGCCAAGATTAATGAAGAAATGACACTGGAAGATCATTCCGCCAGCAGCGTTATGAATCAATCTACATTTAATGGGAAGAAGGCTTGGTCCACCTTTAAGTGTCAATTTGAAGCTGGTGCCTTAGCTAATGCCTTGATGACTTCCAGAAAGCCACAGCCTTATAAGTCTAGTTAGGGCAAAGCTAGAAAACTGGTTAGAACCACTGGTATTGGACTCCAGGTCTTCATCAGGGACATCCACATGAAGGAAATCTACAAAATCCAGCTTAAATGCAGAGAACAGAAACATGGAAAATCAATTAAAAAAATTGTAAGAGAAGTATTAAGATTGGCGCATTTAGCTTATCCTAATTGTGGTTATGGTGACTACGAAGCAGTAGATGCTTTTTTGCTTCTTCAAAGTATTTTTTAAGACCATACCACAAGCTCTTGCTCATGCTCTCGATTCTGAAGCACACTACTAGACCTGCCTCACGGTTGAGGCCAGTAAAAGAGGTTCATTCTGAAGATAGTTCTCCAAAAGTTGCAATTTCAAATCAAAACTTTAACAACAACTCTGGGCTTCCTCAAGGCTCACCAAATCAGAAAACAACAAACGTGGAAAATAGCGAAGCTGTAATATCATCACCTGGAATTGTGCCGAACCAGGTCACACACCAAATGATTTCCAAAGACCCAGGCGTGGTGCTCAGAGACATGATAAGTTCTCTAAAAATCAGGAACACACCAGATAGTCAGTTTTCGAGGCAAAAACTGATCATAAAAACCTGTAAAAATCAAAAGTCAAAGACCTGCAAAAGTCACGATCTCTCAAATGTATAATTTTCTTTCTAGTTTAATTGTAAATGGCGAAATTTGTGGAAAGTTTGTGAAATGATCTTAGATACATGATCATCGCTCACAGTTATGTGACTTGATATCTTTGCAAGTGGTTAGCATTCCAGTCCGATATGTGACCTCGGATACTCCATATTTTTTTATCTGTAAATTGAGAAAACTTCCCATTGAAAGGAAAACTTGAAGCCAAAATTTGATTCCAAGGCTCAGTTGATGCTTGTACTCGCCTAGATCAAGGTCAATAAAGAAGTAAAACTAGAGGATCATTCCGCCAGCAACGCTATGAATACACCTACGTTTAAAAAGAAGAATGCTTGCTCGACCTCTAAGTGGCAATTTGAAGCTACCGCTCTAACTAATAGCCTGAATGACTTAAACCAAAATTAGTAAAGAGGTAGAGGAAGACTACCTTCGAAGAGAAAAATGGAAAACCTTTGAAAACGTTCAGAAAATCAGTTAACGAGGGAATTAATTACAGAAATGAAAATCTTGAAGACTTTCAAGGCAAAGTTGGCACATGAAGTGCCATTGGAAGATCATTCCGCCGGCAGCGTTATGAATCCACCTATATTTGATGGGAAGAAGGCTTGGTCCACCTTTAAGTGTCAATTTGAAACTGGTGCATTAGCTAAGGCCTTGATGACTTCCAGAAACCGAAAAAAGATTTTTCAGAATAAATCACAAAACACGTGTTTAGTGAAGAGATCTCAGTAACTAGTAGAGTTACGAAGAGGATTAAATGGAGAATGAATTGCAGTTTTAGGAGATTTTGGCGATTTTTTCAAATCAATTCAATTAAGTCATTATTGCTTTTAGCAATGTGATGTAAATATGAAAGTTTCAGATATTTTTACCCTGTACACGCAGTGATTGGCAGTTTTTTTTTATAGCTGTTCCTGTCCGAGATGGCCGAGACCTTAGTAAAGGATAAAACGTCGAAACTCCAGCAGGTTTTTGATCTAGCGCCACTATCCTCCATTTCCAACTCAATCGCAAAGCATATATTGTTTCATGTCTATCATACGTAACTCAATCAATGCCAACTTTTGTATTTCTCTCATAATAAAAATAAATCTCGTAGATTAATAGAAGTTTCCCCCTTCCTCGTCAAATCCGAACACATCGCGATATAAAACAGCACCCTAATGGCCATCAGTGTTATGATTATTCTGGGACGTACAAAAAAGCCTCTTTAGCTTATCTGTGTTTGAAATTAGCTCAATTTGCGTGAGCCCTCCTTCTCGAGGGGCGTAGGCTGCAGCTATATTTTGTCAATTTATAAATCAGGTTTACGATGAAAATTTAATGAGCGTCGCGCTGTCTATCTTCGTTATCATTGAAAACTGTTCCGGATATATATATTTTCCATTATTTATATTTCCAATCGCGTGTGTAATTCAATGACAGATGACGAGATTATCGGAGTTCTTTTATGATAGGTATATCTCATTCACTTATTATTGGCATCGGGTTACTTTTAAAACCTCCATTATTTCAATAATAAGTGAATGGTTTATATATTTAAAGTTTTCGTTCATTCATTTTAAGCACATAAGCCACAGTTACTATGTTATATCACCACAAAACACCTCGAGAAAAAGTACACTACGGCACTAGTACATTATTCAACGGGCATGTAATAATAGATATTACCCACGAGAATAAAGTTTCATCAAAGTGAATAATAGGTGTTACATGCGTGTAAATACTATACTTTTTCTACGACAGGCTTTTTTAGAGCGAGTGCAAAATTTCTTTGTGATGTCATGCACGGTTTTCAAAAATTGACTTTTGTAAGAAATACTTAACATTTTAAAAAATTGTGTATCTCTTAAAGTTTACCATATCTTAGTGATAAGAATTTATTCATCTTTGAATGTACTCTAATGGGCCATATTATTTTCCAGGTTCTAGTGTAAACTTCACAGTTCCCATAGAACCATCCCTATCTCCAGTTCTAGAGCCGTTTGAGCTGTGGCAGTCAATACTGATAGCCATAGGTTTAGGGCTTTGCATTATTTTGACCGTATCCGGGAATATTTTGGTGCTTTTGGCCTTCATGGTGGACAGGAACATACGACAGCCGAGTAATTATTTCATCGCCTCCTTAGCTGCCACGGATATGCTTATTGGTAAGCAAAATACATTATCTTATAAGTTTGATTATATTATCTAACAGGGGGGTGTGAAATGAAGTAAATAAAAGCATTGAGTTATCTAATGAATTCCTATTAACTTACATGCGGGATGTAGTAGGGGTACATTCAAAGAGTGTTGTACAGCAGGATAGCTGCAGGGCTTCATTTCTTAAACCTCCAAATAAGTCATTTCCGTATCCAAATGATGTCACTACCACACCCATTTCTACATTATGTAATTGAGGCCTAGAACGCAAGCAGACAACAATTCCTTCCTTATGGAGGTAGTCAGACGTTTCGGCCTTTTTCTAGAGCTGTTCCGACAAGAGTGCAATGGGACAAAAGAACTCAATTACCAGTTTCTGACATTTGCATACATATAATTGTGACACTCACTTGTGTTTGCTTTGTTTGTGGTATGTTGGGTTATCGAAATAGTAATTTATCTATTCGAAATATACTTATCACTGTTATTATTTAAAAAATTCCATGGGTAAATTATGAAATAAACATCTAGAGTTAAGTTAAAATTAAGTCACGATTTTATACATTTTTTCTTCAGTGCTTCATTATCAGAGAAACTTATTTGTCATAGCTAGTTTGCGTAAGTTATGTCCTCAACTTCACGAATTAACCAAAATACACACTCAGAGATGATCCTTCTTTTAGATAAATTGGGTATGAGATGTATCTAATGTTAGAAGATATAAACACAAAGTTTGTATGCTGTAGGCATTCTACTTAGGGTTGCCAGATTTTAAAACAAAGAGTACAGGCCTTTAAAAATTAAAATTTGATGGGAGGCGGGGCATGGTCTAGTAGTGATAGTAGTAGCAGTAGACTTGGGGGGGGGGGGCGAAGCCTTGCGACTTTTCACAGTCCCCCGATCCACCCATCCCTACTCTGCCTAAGCTCTCATTCCCTCCACGAGTCGACCCAATGAAGGAGAGTATCCCGTCCCATCGCAGAGTCGGAAGCTCCTCTCGATGGAGGAAGGCGGCTCCCAGTGTACTGTGGCGCAGTCGCGCCCACCTATAGCACACTCCCAGAAAGTGGTATGACGACTCTTCCCCTGCACCATAATGGGTGCTAAGTGGACTATCCACCATTCCTACGAGGTGACTCTCCCATGCCCACTCATTTAGAGTGTGAGAGTCGTACTTATTACTTACTCCTAGATAAGGCTCCGGTCCAGTAAAGCAATTCTGGGAACCAGGCTTGGTCGATTCACCGGCGCGCTCGTTTTCCTCAATGCCTCTATATCCAGGAACTCAGGATCCCAGAGTTACCCTTTTTGTTTCTGACGGTGAGAGCAACCCTGCCGTCCTGAACGAGCTTTAAACTCATCTTGTTCCTGCAGATGGCTCGCAGGGCCGTCTGACTGTCGGAGTAGACGAAGATGTTCTGTTCTGCTCCTTGTTTGACTTCTGAAGCATAGTCTAACTTTACTACTGAACTTAACTGAAAAGTAGTACCGTGGAAATGGAGCAACTCTGGGAGCAACACGCTAACTAATCATTGCCGTCCATTTTAAATTCATTTTTTATTAGTAAATAAATTGTCATGGGTGTGTTGAGTAAACTTCGTTCCCAATATCAAGAGTTAACCAAAATAAAAATTCAGAGTTGCACTTTCTCTCAGAGAATCGGGAATGAGAGTTATCTAATTTTAGAACATAAACGCCAAGTTTGTAATGGGGGGAGGGAGGCATGGTCTACTTTTTACTCGTAAACTTAACTGTAGTACAATGGAAATGGAGCAATCCTGAGATTAAAGTACTAACTAATTAATGCCCTCCATTTTAAAGCAGTTACGAAACGAGTGTTAGGGACGATATCCAGGCGGTAAACTTGCCAGATCTTTAATATTTTGGCTCTAAAACATTTCAAATGCCTCAAAAAACTAACTCGTCTTTCCTAAATGACAATCGAGATCTGGTTGTCTTGATAAAATAACACGTGCAGTAAAGAACCTCTTACAGCACTAGTTAAATAAATAGCAATTTTTTATTAAAGTTTGTTTTTAGGGACGATATCGATGCCATTTTTCGCAGTATACGTGCTGAAAGGCTACTGGGACCTAGGGCCTTTATTATGCGACCTGTGGCTGTCCGTGGACTACACAGTCTGTTTGGTTTCACAGTATACGGTTCTGCTTATAACAATAGATCGATTTTGTTCCGTAAAAATCGCTACAAAATATAGAAGGTATGACAATATTATTATAATTGTGAATTTGAATAAAGTAGGTTAAATTTTTATTTAGTTGGAGAACAAAACAACGAGTGGTCCTAATGGTGGTCATCACTTGGATTATACCGGCACTACTTTTTTTCATCAGCATTTTCGGATGGGAGCACTTTGTCGGGTATCGGGACCTCTCTCCGGGAGAGTGTTCCGTTCAATTCCTCAAAGAACCTGTTTTCAACACGTCGCTCATCATCACATACTTCTGGTCGACACTCATAGTGCTTTTTATATTATACGGAGGTCTGTTAATACACATTTGGAATAATATTGTTGCAGAAATATTTAAAATTTTTAGGAATCTATAAGACTGCTTTTGATATGCAAAAGAAAAGCGAAGCTAAACAGCGCAAGATGCAGTCCATGGTGGCATTAAGCGCAGGAGCAATGTCCGGTAAGATTGGCATTACTAATGACTAAGAGCAATAAAAACATTCGACGGGTAGGTATGGCCGGAAGAGCTGCAGGAATAGGCCTGCCCGGCAACAAGTCCTCCCTGGAAATGCAGATTAAATGCGGTGGCCCTGACGATAGCAAAAAATTTAAAGATTCTTCCCAAGACGCCAATGACAATAAGCTTTTACAGCAGAGTATGTCTCTTGCGTTATTCTTTCATATTAGTTTAGTGAACATTTTCAAGGCAAAAAACCACTAACAACTGCCGACGGATTGAAAGTAGGAGACAGTTACGCCGCCGGAGGCTCAGGAGACTCAAATTCCAGTCAAAAGACCACTATTTCCAACAAAAACAGTTCCACCACCAACACCACCACCACGACAATAGCGACGATGGAAAAGAATGCGAACGTTTCTTCTAATAAGGTTTTTCTCTTCTATATTCGAAAGACATAAAAAATTAATAACTGCAGTCATTATAGGATAATTTGCAGGAAGAAAAGTCTGAACGAAGCTCGAGTCCTGCGTTCGAAAGCGATGAGGATAGCACCGTGCAGAGCAACGAGCAGCGATTTAGTGCGCCTAGAAAGTTGCAAAAAGAGGACAAATACAAGAGTCATAGAAAAAGTATAGTTGATATAGGTAGGTTGCTCCCGTACTATGAAATAGAGGTATTCGCTTTAGGTTTTTATTTTCGCCTATATTATTAATTTTATAAAGTAGTTTTATAAAATTAAAAAAAAAAACGATTTTAGTAAAGTGAAAAACGTTGCTACCAACTTTACGCAAGATCCCAATAGAAAAGGAATGGGTGTGACCCAAGTATTTGCAAACCTATAAATCCTGCTTACTTACCAATTTTTGCAAGTGAACACTATAGCATATGAATCCCGCATTACGTATTTCTAGCCAGACGGAACACTTAAGCCAAAAAAAATCAGAGAAGAGAGCTCCTAAAATGGGAGCAGTCATCAAAAACTATTATTAGATAGCAACATGGCTATACATCTCAGAATAGACTCGGTTTCCATCACACTTTCTATCCATCTCCTTCTGTATTACTACCTCTGATAAGTTTGGTTCTCTTATGGCTCAGTGACAAAAGAATTACACCTCACGCTTTGGTAACCTGTTGTATCGCCATGTCGATGTCTCTAGAGTCATAAAAAGTCTCTAATGCCTAACATACCACCCAGAGAACACTGAATATTCTAGTAATATTCTTCGATCATCCAAAGCGAATCTTCTTTTTGGAATATTCTTGGAATAATACAGGAAAAGAAGGGACTGCCTGTAACTTTAGAATGAGTGGGGCCGATTGAAGGAAATCCAACGGTTTTTTGTATTTTTTAACATTTGCATCTCTTGTGGCCCAGTGCCAGATAAAGAAAAATTAACAGAGTTTTGCTGTGGTGTACACCGAATATTCTAGTAATATTCTTTGATCATCCATAGCGAATCATCTTTTTGGAATATTCTTGGAACAACACAGGAATAGACAATGTGAAGGTACTGCTTGTAACTTTAGAATGACTGGACCGATTGGAGGAAATCCAACGGTTTTTGGTATTTTTTAATGTCCCCTTTCACCTCCCACAGAGAAAGAAATTCACTTCAACAAAGAAAATCCCGCAGGTTCAATAGTTTGGGAAATAGACCCCTTCCTTCGCTGGCCGATTTTTAGGCACTTTCAGAATGAGCTTTGGAGGTACTTTTTGATGACCTCTTTCACCTCTCATCAAAACAAATTTCGTAGATTCAAGAGCTTGGAGACGGGCTCTTTCGCTGGTTGATTTTTACGTACTTTTTGAATGTGCTTTGGAAGTATTTAAAAAAAGTTCTTTTTGGGACTAATTTCATTCTTATTACGATCATAGAGCATTGAATTCCCCTCACGCCTATCAAAAACTGCAAAAAAACATTACCAAAATTATAGACCAAAAGTGAGGTATTTTCTCTTTTTTTTTTTCTCAATTTTCATCTTAACCGCCTGTAACTTCAGAAGTCAAACGAGGGAACTGGTTGGAGTGAGCGAACAAGGTTGGAGTGAGCGAACAAGGTTGGAGTGAATCCAACGGTTTTTCTTTGTACTTTTTGTTGATCTACTAAATGTCGTACTACTAGTTTTCACCTCCTACTAAAGAAAATCCCGTAGGTTCAATAGTTTGGGAGATAGACCCACTCGATATCATATTTTAGGCACTTTCAGAATGTGCTTTGGAGGCATTTAGAGAAAAGTCCACTTATGGGACTATTCCCTCCTTTTAAGTATATTCCTTTGAAGTATATCACATGGTAACAGGTATTCCTGGAATACTTAATTGACATATATCTAGATTATACTATCTTCCTAATTGAATATTTATAGAATATTCTAAGAATATTTATCTTGCTCTCTGGGATCTTCAACTATTATGCGCCCCATTGACCCTTCTAATCTTACTTAACGAAATCTGACACTAAGAATCAAAAAAACGAAACTAGGCGCTGCGTAAACCAGTTCTAATCTACTTTTGCTTTAGTTCTCCAAACTAGCAGCATGCAAATCTTCGGAGCTTCTCCGCAGAGGCTAAACGGATCTATCCCCACCATCAAACCGGAAGCCAATAAGAGAGCATCCAACCCAGACGTCTTAATACCGATCACCACCACCGTTCCCTCATCGAACCGCAAAACTAAAGATGAGATCCAGAAGGCAGGTCAAGAATCAAAAAAGCCACCACAACAACAACACCTGGTAAGGCCCACCAAGCTGCCGACCTCGTACAGTTCCATCGAGTTCGGTGTGAGAAACCTCGTAGAGCCCTGTATATCCTCGAGCAAAAAAGTGCATAGCACGTACGACCTTCTAATAGGCCTAGACACCTCTGATTTAACGTATATGGATGAGAGTAGCGTAGTTATACCTTCCCCCGTATTGGAGAAGATCCCTAGTTTAAGTAACGTGTCGTCCACAGTTGAAGTAGTACAAAGTAACGTTAGTGAAAGTTTGCCCCCAGTAAGATGTAAGAACGATCTCCAAATGCATCGCAGTTGCCTTGAAAGTAGTCATTTACCTGTCCCTCAGACCCAGCCCACATTCTTAAAGAACGATTTTCAGACGGTTGAAAGTCACAACTCGGTGAGAATTCAGACTGAGGTAACGCTGAGCTCGAACCGTCCCATTACGTCCCTCGTGGCGAAAAAAACATCCGGGGGTAGCGATTCGCAAAAGAGTTCCTTCAAAGACGGTTCGTTCAAAGACAGCTGTGCGAGCTCCCCCTGCGAAGGTATCTCAGCTATTTCTCAAACAGGTAACGCGGCCACCATAATGACCGCCACGGCCATTATGACTAAACACAAGTCTTTCTCCCATCACAAAACAGATACGGATCCCACGTGTACGGATGGAACGTCTCGCAAGGCATTTGTCAAATCATTGGGCAAGAAATTCAAGCCCAAAAAGAAGAACTTGGGGGGTCCCCTTGGGGCTTTTGGGATACGGCAAAAATCCAAAAGCGAGAACCGCGCCAGAAAAGCGCTGCGCACCATTTCGTTCATTTTGGGCGCATTCGTGGTCTGTTGGACGCCGTACCACATCTTCGCTCTAGTTGAAGGGTTCTGCACGGAACCGCCTTGCATCGACCGGCACCTTTACATGTTTTCGTACTTTTTATGTTACACGAATAGTCCGTTGAATCCGTTTTGTTACGCGCTTGCAAATCAACAGTTTAAAAAAACATTTACGAGGATCCTGAAGGGCGACCTTCACGTCACCTGAAGGGTGACGCTTTTTTTTGTGATGATGACAATAGAGAAATTAGATTAGTCTTTTAATAATGATTGTATAGAATAATGAGGAATATTATCCCGTGGTGCTGTCCAGGGAGATGTAAAATAGTTCGGTTTAAATGTCTATAAAGAAACTTTTTACATAATTTAGGAGTGGTTGGATAACGAGGATATTTCTGGAGCTTTTAACAAATTCAGAGAAGTTTGTGATGTTTTTACTGGACTATTTAGTTGAAAATATAAAGGGCACTACATTTTTTAAGAGTTTCTAGGACTGTTTCAAAAAATTCACAGATGCCTTTTGAAAAGTTTTCGTGTGACCCGTTAACCCAATAAACTGATTGCTCTACATCGTATACTTGAAATTATAATTACTGATATTAATACTAAACTACTAACAGAAAAGATCGATAAAGCAAAATGTTTCGTCATTTTTGAGGGTCTGTCTTGAATATGCTTTCACCAAAATTCGCAAATGCTGGAGAACAGTTCCTGGAGTTCTTTTCCGAATAATTAACAATTTACATCCAGATTTTATTTTTTAACTTCGTAGAGAGAGAGAGAGAGAGAAACGTCGTACTCCTCTAATAATCGTCGCCTTAGTGCTTGGTAAATCTGGAACCCCTTTTTTCTTCCTTACTCTATAAAGGCATTTCTTTGCAAAACATTTCTACATGCTAAAACTAAGTTGTTCAGTAGAAACTAGAAATAGTTTTCAAGTTTCTAACGAATGAGAATTAAAAAAAATCGTTAGCAACCACAAGCCATGCATTGCTATAAATTAATAGACATTAAAATTTGTAATTATATAGCATTATACATAGCATGAAGACAATAATATTTTTAGGATAACTTCCGAATTATACCATAGGTAGCTGTAAATCGTAGAACATATCTCAATAATATCGGGAAGTTTAAAGCGAATATTAAACCTCTGTTGTTAAGTAAAGTCAGATATAAATGCAAAACAATGTTGCCTTCTGGTGGAATGTGCTTCGTTTCCTTTAATCAGTTTATTATAGTTGAGGCAGTGAAGCAGTAAGAGCGTTGTTTTCACTGTCTCCTCATGGATCAGGAGAGTTGTATACTAGTTCCTCAACACTGACTAACATAATGTAACTACATAATTATTTAAACTGATCATGTTATAGGTTAACAAAAAGCAACTTATAAGGATCGGTTCTTCAATGTCCTGTCAAAGTGCGTAGTTACGAAGCAGCTACCAGTAAACCAATCTAACGATCCTAAGGTAATCTATAGTTTGTGTCTCATATACAATCAGTCTGACTCTCCGTACTAATGTGGCAGAGGAAATTAACTGT
This sequence comes from Taphrorychus bicolor, assembly GCA_951812265.1. Classification (NCBI taxonomy): domain Eukaryota; kingdom Metazoa; phylum Arthropoda; class Insecta; order Coleoptera; family Curculionidae; genus Taphrorychus; species Taphrorychus bicolor. The sequence continues at coordinate 10,589,381 of OX638299.1, read as the reverse complement.
ATCACACTCTAATAATTTACAAAATAGAACGATAGTTTTAGAAACCCAGCAAATAATAATAGTAGATAAGAACCTATCCGTAATTAACTATAATGATTGTAAAAGGACTGTTTCTTGTAATACTCAATACTACTTTGTAAAAAAAAATCAAATATAAGTAGTGATACGCTAACATTATGTCAATACTGTAGATGAAAAGAGAGGAAAAGTACAACGTTAAAATGGTATATTTTGAGCCCAATATAACATTTTAATGTTCTTTAGAAAATAGGAGAAAGAGCGCCAATAAATGAATTTTTGTGTACAAATGGAGTGTTTTAACTATGGGGACCTTAAAAATGACACAACGCGTAACTTTAATAATTTATTGCACAGTTAGTTTCACCGTGAACTTGACTACCAAACAATTGTACTAAAAATTCACTAAAACTGCACTAATTGAACAAACTATAAACTATTACAAAAACGAAGTTGAATATTAAGAACTACTAATAAATTGTCTACGAGAGTATAAAAAACACTACTAAATACTACAATTATAAAATAATTGACTAACATGCCAATCGTCCGTAAAACACACCAAGCAAGTCGAAAAATATTAAAGAAACAATATCACTTTTAAACCCTGCTAATCATAAAATTTGTCTTACTATATAGAATGAGAAAAATAAGAAATAAAAATTGAATTTGCGCCTACCTACTTCGACTAATATCGACAATAAACTTAATTGCAATTAAAGAATTATATACTATTTATTCTTACAATAGGAACAATACTGATGACTAAAGATGTATAAATAAACCGTAAATAATAATTATGCACAGTAAAAACTTCCGATTATTGGTAGGAACATTGGTGCATTTACAAAAGGTGTTTTGTAGGTACCAAAAAAAACTAAAAAATCACAGACGAAAGGAAAGAAAAATCACAAACGCAAATAATGTCGACAATCTAGTGCTTTTCACGGACTTAAACTCTAATGGAATGTGACTAAACATTTAGTTGTACGAAAAAAATTACAAGCAAAAAGGTCGACAACTTTTGGTGTTTCTCACCTATAAATTAATATCAAAACGAGTATTTGGTATAAATAAAATGATATTTTTTGGCGTATTTCATTTTTGTAATAAAACAATTATTAATATTAAAAAGTCATCCGGTGCTGTATAAATTTGCTGATTCCGCATAGATTCTCACGAGTTCCTCGCCGATGTCCTTCCTGATGACCAGCCCATCGTAACCATCGTAAAGTGGTTTGAAGGAGTTGTAGGGGTTCAGCAAATGTCTTTGCGAAAAAAATAATAATATATTACTTTTAAACATCGTATAGTCGCCTTTAAAGTACATTTCCATATAATAAGTGTTCACGTCATCTCGTTGGCTGTAAAATGTCAAAACAAAATGAGAAAAAGAAGAAAAATTTATTTTTTTTTCAAGCGGTCTAAAAGTACGTTATTTGTTCTCCCGATACAGGTACTTGGAGTGCGCTTTCTAATTCTCAGAGAAAAAAAGTTTTACAAAAAGGTAGTAAAAGCAATTTCCAAAGTCATCGCTGCTGTCATGGTGGCGCATTTATAAACGATTTTCACTCACCAAAACTATTTGAGCACTAGAGCACTAGATGTAAGGATGGCAATACACTCAGATAGACCGTTCTGAGTGTATTACCATCCTTACATTTTCATTGAGAAAACAAAGGATAGGAATGCTCTCAGAGCGCCCTAGCAAAACCGCTATTAGTCGAAATCTCAAATGTTGTCGGATACTCGGTTTGCCTGTTGAATGTCATGCGCGTCATCATATTTATCTGTCGTCGTTAAATTAATATTGATAAGAGTGCTACATATTATTTTACCATAATTTACCTAAATCTAAACCGTGGGTTATGATTTAATACCACTAAAACCATTGAACATTGGAAACCACCGTTCTAAAACATTCTTTTTCTACGACTGCCTCGAAAATAAACAAATGCGCAATTCTAACTACCGTTGAAAATCGCATATTGAAAAACATCGTGCGCAAAGTGCACATTACGCACTCATAAATGATAAGTTGACTATTGTCCTCTGGCCTTGCTGGTAGTGGTCGATTGTTGTCTCTTGTCTTTGAAGCTTCATAAGATTGTCATTGTGCTTTTTGGCCATATCATTCAGACAACAGACAAAAATATCTCCATTCTGAGGGCGAGTCTTGAGCTATATCGCAGCTCTACGGTCTCGACTGGGAGCCGCCTATACGGCATTCTTCAGGAAGACGTCAGAAATGCTCATTCTCTCATTGGTTTAAAAATAAAATTCAAAAATGTAATAGTGGTTTTTACATAGCCAACCCGTTTGCCAATTTTGTAACTAATGTAGGGAAACGCATTGCTGATCTGTTTTGTTATTTATTGTTGTACTTCAGTAGTTGGGAATTGTTCAGAATGTGCGTATTGAGAGAAAGCTGTAAGTTGTTCTACATTTTATTGACAACCTGATCTGTTTTTTGTAACAACATGGGAGTAATATACTTTTGTTTATTCGTTGTTTTATCACAGAGATCAATCTGGTTGGTTGGAGATCAGCTGATAAAGATCAATCCAATCCTTGGACTATTATTGTGAAGTTGTATCACTCGCCTACGGCTCGTGACCAAACCGTCACACTCGTGTGAAAAGTGCAATTTCCGACACTATGTGCACAATAAACTATATTTTACAAATAAGTACAGCACTAATTGGGTAAGTACCTAGACCCACCTACAGAAACAGACGCAAGAAAATTGCAAAATTAAATCACTCTGAAGTAGATTTCTTATTGCCTTGCTTATTGCTTAAAAAAAATAGTATATGTTACTCGGAGTAAAAACTCTTTTTGTGCTTCGCCCAGTTGCAGGCCTCAGCTTCGCTTCGAACGAAAAGACCTACTTTTATTCCTAGTGACATAATCTAATATTTCTTTATTTCATCCTTTTAACGGACACAAAATTGTATTGTAGGACATAGCGGATACACACATACATAGTAACAGTACCAAGGTGGATTAGCAGGTTGAGGCCGAAATAACAACTTTATTCATTTTTCAAATCGCCGACGTTTCGATCGTATATTGCAGTCTTTATCAAGGCTACAAATGTAAGCAAAAAACACTCCCAGTTACTAATGTACACAATAAAATGCCAACTTGCAACCAGGTACTTCCCTACTGATATGTCGCTGAATGGACTCTGATAGTCCCTTAATATAAGGAAATTTGAAATATTTGCGTTTGTTTTCATTGGCATCCAGTGCATTTATTCTAGTTTTTCGCATTTTGTAATTATTGATAATACGGTTGATTGCTGGTTGGATAGTTGTTGTATAGTATAGTCTTAATGCTTTTAAAATTCTGGTTGTAAAATTGGGGGCTATTGAGTCGGCTGGCTCTATACAAACGTCCCACAATGGTGGCTACTTTATGGGAAGTAGTACGCCCGGAGAGGATAATTCAGGATCCTACCAAAAGCAGTAGGCTTGAGGTACCAATCGAAGAGCAGTGATCCATTAGGTTGGCGAATGACTAATGTGTCCAGGAATGAAGCGCACCATGTAGTGTAATACCATTAGTTTCTTCCTCAATGGTAAACTTTAAGTTAGGATGAAACTGGTTAAATTGTAAAAAAATTTCTTGGGTGCGGTTGTGAGGACAAGCCACAATAGTGTCGTCGACACTAGTTTTAAAAAGGTTACGTCACACGGTAAGGTGGATAAAGTGGAAAACGACCCTAGTTCATCCATAACCAATGAAGCCAGAACTGGGCTTGCGGGATTTCCCATTGCTGTATCTCAATACTCAATACTCCCCGATACTCAATAATTTCACACAACATTTGGCGAGATAGTGTTGTGATAAATTTCCATTTCTTGTTGACGATGTTTAAAACAAGATCCTTGGGGATGTTAGTGAATAAGGAAACTACATCTAATGACACCAAAATATAACCGTCGAGTAGAGTAACATCCTGCGCCCATTCCACAAAATCAAGAGTTTTTAATATTATATGGTGATGTGCTAAATACTTGTGATAATACTTCATGGACAAAAACCGCCAAGTTGTATGCGGTGAGTTGACACAGCTAACCACAGGCCTGAGACACAAATTAGGCTTGTGTGTCTTCCTGAGGCCATATATTTTTGGTGGAACACTATTATTTACACTTTAAGCTTTTTTCCCATGACATCGTCCATATAAGGTAACGTTACCAATTTACTCACCAAATTATTGGCTTGGTTCTGATAACGAGTGGTAGGGTCATTGGGAATTAGCTTATAGACTGAGTTATCTGCAAGCATATTAGTCATAGTGTCGGTATATTCAGTACTCGTCATCACAATCGTAGAGCCGCCTTTATCTGAGCGCATGACGATAAGTTCTTTGTGTAATTTAAAAAACTGTTTAGTCCGAATAAAAGATTCCCTTATGTGGTCATTATTACGGTTTGAGTTTCTAAAACGATGTAGATGGTCGTGACACTATTAATACAGCTCGCTCTTAACTCGTCTCCTGATCTGGCACCTGCCTCTGAATACAATATTCTAAATCCTTAGCGATATTGACAATAGGAAATATGTTAGTATTATTTACCGATAAAGCAAACTTAGGACCAGAACGTTCGAAAATTGAATGAAGTTGTTATTTCGTCCCCAACCTGCTAATTCACCTTGGTACTATTGCTATTGGGACACTAAACACTTGGAATACGTAGTAACGTTCAGAACTGAAGTGCCTCTTTAAGAAATAAATCGGATAAAAAGTTTTGTTCAATTTACTATAGACATTTTCACATATGAACGGACTTTGAGAAGCAGGAATCAATGGGTAAGTATGGCCAGAACGTTGGTTTCATCAGACTGATCTAGTTGATGCCCAGCAAAGTTTAGATGGCGTTACGAGGGTTCCGAAGAGACGGTTCAAACTCCATGCAGGAGATCTTAGAACGGTTGTCATATTAGCATTACCCCGTCTAGAAAATCCACACCCAAGCAATACACATAAAGACAGCTTACAGGTTTTAGCCTGGTTGATGTTGTAAGACATGGATAACTGATGATATAAAGTTGAGGAGTGGTCCCAAGACACTACCTTGCGGAGTTGTCAAATCAAGGTTATAAAAGTCAGAATCAATACCATCTGACTACAAGCTTGCGATCGGTCAAGAATAAGCTGATCCAATCATGGATCCAACCAGGACAAAGACAAAACCCACGATGTTATATTTTTCAAAAACGTCTTATATGTTTTGGGTCCTTCTACCAAGTTGGAGGAGATAAATGGCCGGTATAAGACGTAAACAACAATTCAAGATTGTGAAATTGCCCACGTTTTGATCTTTATTGAGGTTTTCCTCAGAGCTGTTTCAATAAGCTTGTCACAACGATTTCCAACGTGCGACGTTTCGACGTTTTCAACGTTTCAACGTTTTTCAAAAACACTTTTTATTCACTCATGAATAAGGTTTTCTAATAATTTAGAGAAACAGCTCAAATTTGCTATTGGGTTGCAGTTTTTTTTCTATTTTGTGGCTCCTCTTTTTTATGACGTATGAGACTAATTTGATTCGTGTTAAGTTTGTTACGCAGAAAATTGAAAGCTAAATAGACGCAAATATTTTTTTTATAAATTGACTAAAGAAAGATGTATTCTTTTTTCTCAATTTCCAACTTTGACGGCCTATAACTTTAGAATGAGTACACCGACTGGGGTAAATTCAACTGTGTTTTGCTCTTCTTGATGTCCTGTTTCACCTCCCATTAAGGCAATAGTTTTGAAAGCAAAGCTGGTAGCATCCGCGGTAATGACGAGCGTAATGAGAATTGATCCAAAAGTGTTCAGAAATTATGTCATTGCCGAACATGTTTTTTAATATTATTATAAATGTCAAAATATGTGTGTAGTAACCGGAAATAGGCACGTTCTCACAAATTCGACGTAACGTAGATTGGTAACATCGAGATCAAAAGTACTATACAGGCTTTGCTTTTGTAGACACAAAACCCAATAAATAAATGAGTATTGTGTGGTGTACGACTTTTCAATGATAACGGTTAACACAATAATAATACACACTTACCTGGCTTTATTTTTCTGCAAAGGCATAGTGTGCATCCACAAAATATTCGCAGTGGGCTTAGAAAAATTCCCACCAACGTTCATTCCCTTATACTCAGCAATTCCCATGAACATTTGCAAGTCCTTAACGAAAAACACCAAGTAAATGGTTTTACTTTGCTACAATACAAACCATTTTGATATAGATTTTTATTTGCAATCTTCAGGGTGAGACTTACATTAGCAAAATGCAAAATTTTCTTCTCAGTTTGAGGCGAGAACACCCACTTATTGGATCTCTGCGAAATATCGACGTTTCGTTTTTCGTTGGCACGGATCATGACGAAAATGGGATCGTCTGAATAGTCCTTCTCCTTTGCTATGAGCATTGACTCAAGGACTGGAGGCGGTGTGGAGTTTAATTCTGGTCGAATGTTGTTGTTGACCAAGGAGAGAGACGGCGGTGCTTCGGCATGAGGTAGACCTCCTAAGTAAATTGAAAAATATTTAATAAATAATACACACTCTATTTATAACACATTTTTTCCATTACTAGACTCGATAAAGCTAGAACAGGAAATTGTCTAAGGAAGGAAGTAATTTTTATTTCTAAAAACAGCGCATCTTTAAGTAAACAACACGAGTCTAGTAAAGCGTTTGGAGACACGCTGTCAGCTGTCCTTTTTAGCTCTCTAGGTAGGTTCAGTTGTTTTATAAACAAAGCGAGAAAACCTATTTCACAGTCGTTCAACAGGCCTAATAATGCTGTATATTAAAGCATGTAGTAGAAAAAAAAAAGACCTATTGGACCACATAGCAATAGATAAATAATTTCAAAATTTGTACTTGCCTAAGAGCCCTAAAGAAAGAGCTTCGAAAAAGTCGCGCAGCTTCACGTCTTTTTCTTGCTGCGCGGGAGGCGTCGAATAAGCATCTCTATAGTCGAATCCACTTAGGTCCCTTTGCTTTACAATTTTTCGCGCTGCCACCTCAGTATAACGAACCGTCAACTGAGATTCATTGAAAACGCTTCTAAGCAGACCTTAAAATCAGAACGAATTAACGGAAGTGCCAATACACTACAACTACTAACTATCAACACACCAGTAAAACAATACAAACACAACAACACAAACAGTTAGGTAGTGCCACTTTGACTTGAAAGCTTAGATCAAGCGGAAAGTAAAATAAGTTGGATGGCACGAAAAAGTGATGGCATGAAATAGAAAAAAAATCTGGTTATAGTACTGAAGGAATTCGCGACAACAAATAATACCCCTTGTATCTTACAAACAACTTTCGACTATCTTATGCAGTCTTTATCAATAGATTGCCAAAAAATAATAAAGTCGTGGCCATCATCCAGCTCTTTATCAGTCACTTTTGGTCACAAACTATTTGTTTTCATGTTATGCACCAAAATGAAATTTATGATCACGAATAAGAATAAGATAAACAAACCATCGTGTTACGAATTCCTTTAGTATGTACCTGGGATTACCTTAAATAAGTGCCATAATACAATTTGTGTTGTATCCAACTTGACTACAGCGTCTCAGTCAAAGTTAATGCAATTATCAAGCGCGTTCACCAGGTAACGAAATGGCGCGTTTCGTCTCCTTGTCGTTACTTTCCATAAAACTAAATTGAAAGGAGAGTTACAACACCGTTTTGTTTCCTGGAAAAGCGATAAAAAACAATAATTTTATAGTGATGCGGGATTTGCATTAAAATGTGGCAAACTTATCTGACAAGAATTATTAGCGAGTTATGTTTGGAGACCGAATGCTGTTCTTCACCGAATAATTACTGTTCAATGAGATCCGTTAACGGAATAATAGAAACTGTACGAACATTTTTAAAACGCTCAATATTGTATTCAAAAAATACCAATTCTCACATATTCGATGAAACATAACCTCAGAAAAAGGCACATCTGATCTGCTTAGAGGTTAGATATCCGTCGAAATGGCTCATGATTACATCATTCGAATGCGAAAATGAGCTAATCGAGTTTTACGAATTTTTGTGATAGGACCCTTATAAAAATGAACTTTTTTTGAAGATTGTTGTTTTAAGTAAAAATTTTTGTACCTACGATTTAAATTATACAAATCGGCCTTTTGGAGTTTGTTTGTTGGTGATTAGAAGTGGGTCGGCCCTTTGGATCTTCTTTTAGTGTGACAGACACATTTTTGGATGCAAGTTACCATATTGGGCATTATTGTTTTAAAACATTAGCAATAGTGATGGAAAGCTGAGAAATGATCAAATAACCTTTTTTTCTTATATACAAAACTTTTTTAACATACAACCCTTAAAACAGTTATAAGGACCAAATTACTAACGGGTCATCACAGATACACATGCTTTATCTATAACTGACTCTGCATCTTCTAGCGACTCATGACCTATATTTACATACTACTAGTATATTTGCCTACACATTACTATTCTGGTCCAAATGAACTAAAATTTTAATAATAATACTTAATCTATATACCACCACATAAAAAATGACAATGATTGTATCTAGGCATAATCAAAGGATGGATCAAAGCATGGTGACATCGTAATTATTCAGGGACCCAATTCTTGACACTGGGGAATAAATTTCTGTCGAGCACTAACCTCAATCTTATGCTGTATGACAGGCGCCTCAAACTAAAATACTGGCAAGTACACTTCGTGTTTGAGTCATTTTTCTGAAGAGTGGCACTCCCCAGTCTCAAGAATCCGAGATGAATAAAAGATCGTATTACTCACAATTACAGGTGATTTATTAGGTTGCGTTCAATAATCAATGAGGTAAACGATAAGCGAATTCTTTGTATATTATTGGTCAAGATCACCCTTTTCGATGGGGTAAAAGCTTATGACTTTTGGATTATTGAATAACTCTACTTCCTTGACAATCACACACTATCAAATAGCACGTGAAAGTGAAATTGCATAAGTGTAATACGATTTTTAAAGCGATCAGTGAGGTCTCGGCTCCATGGCACCTATAATTAAGTATAATACGGTCTTAAGAAATGAAAGCCGTCTTCAAAGATGGATTTTTTCTTAGATATATCGCAGAATAAAAAACTGCGGTTCAGTTTTACAGATTGATCCATCACAAGCCACTACTCCTGCAAAAATCGTAACTAGATTATCGATCAATCATTGTCATGAGACCTAAATTGATACACAACAGAACTAATAGAATGGACATAATGATGACACGGTGAACGGTATTGCGATTGGTGTACTGTCACTGTTTTCACGCATTAGAATTTCTTTAACATATTATTATAACTTTTGTATCATGTCAATTTTTTTTTTTTGATTTTGGCTATAAACAGTCGTTGTAACGTTGCAGGCAAATGTACGTAGGGTATACTGGCAGATACCTCAATGTTAGAATAAAAGGATATCAAAATACCAGGTAATTTAAATACATTTACCCCCTTCTTTTCCTTTTTTTGTGTCGGTTATCCTTAATAGATATTTGACAACAAGTGAAAGTCTCCCTGAAGTGATTGGGACTCTGGAAATCTTTTATGTTACGGTTGTTCTATGACAGTAATACCATCCGCAAAATGAAGCGGTTTCCAGGCCAGTTAGTACTCAGCGATTAAATTAAACACCACCAAATCCATGCCCAAAAACACACACCTAATTAAACGTTTAAAATACGTACCAGCTGATTGTGTACTTACTGAATCCTCACCAACTTGCAAACATTTCAAGTGATTATTCCCCTTGCGATATTTAACTTTAGGAACGCATTTTTAAGGTAAAACACACAATAGTATGACATTTCATTTCAAACACAAACTGATGACTCTGAGAATCTTAATAGTAATAACCCGAATCGAAGATTATTATATCCTCTTAAAATTATTAACCACCAAACAATTATGATTCCATTTAAATATTTAATTTTAAGATAACCAACTGGTTAGACATATTTTAAGGACAAAACATTTTAAATATTATACAAAATCTAGTGACATACTTTTAATTCCGTATAGAATTCACCATTCATCACTTCCGAAGCAGTTCACTTGCTGGTTATTATTAAAACGGTAAGATTCATAACATTTTGACGTCATGAAAACCGTATGTGTGGACATAATATTACTTATATTCTTACCATTCTAGGTAGGTATATTTTTGTATACCAAACAGTAAGAACAATAAAATATTGTTTTGAAGGAATTAGTTACTTTTATTTATCACATCACAAGATCACTTCATCTAAAGTTCCCTAAATAAATGAAATCTATTTAACCCACGTCAGTTGGTACTTAAGCAGTTCTTGCACTTAAATTATAACTTACGTATTTCACATGAGCACAAGAAAAATAAGTATAATGCTATTATCTTGCAAACTTTCAAAGTTTGAATGCATAAAGCTAAGGCAACGAAGATTCAAGCGTGAACTTGTAAAGAAAAAGTTCGTTACAAGCTAATTAAAACGTAAATATTTATATGAGAGCTTCGGACAAAATATAAGTATGAATAGGTCCATAAATAATATTAAAGTAATGTTAAAGTTTTTTCTTTTTCAATCCAACCCATGCCCATGAAAACAATAGAAACAACAAAGTCCCTTACTTAATTTCTTCGTAGCCTTATTTTCAAAAACAATTGTTCTAACTGTACGTAAGTACCGAAAATGGATTTATTCAATAATCACTGAAACTTCCCCTTTGAGCTAAACTTACGTTGCAATATGCTGAATTGTATGTATATAGCAATATACTTATAAAACTCGTTGCTAGTTCCATTAGACCGATGTATTCTAGACGAGAGCAAAAACTAGCAGCATTGTGCAATTTTTTACTCACCGTTATCAAATTTAGCAGGACGATAAAAAAGTCCAATTAATAGTAGTCAACTGTTGCTCTAGGTAGGTACCATCTAATAAAAAATTGGTTTAATGGAGGTTTTAGCAATCGTGCACCCAACATATTAAAGTACGAAGTCGCGCTTCGTACAACAGATGTATGAACAAAAATTTCAGAAAAAAAAACATAAAGCTGACAATTCGCAGTAAATAAATATCTTAATATTAGCAAACCCCTGATGATGCAAGATGGCATCGCATTTAAAGTAACGTTGATTTCAATCATTATTTGGTTAATTATTCATGATTAAAGAGCGTATTCATAAACGAGACTTGAGCGCAAGAATGGATCGATATTATTTGCTGATTTTTCTTCATTTACATAATATGCGGAGCAGCTGTTAAAGAATTTTTATTGGCCAAAACTCGTACTCGAGTCTGAGTTATGTGCTCCGATGGAAAAAACAATATGCCAATGCGGTTAATAATGAGTACGTCCTATTTTTAACAATAAAAATTATTAATAATTATAACTAAACTCTCAGACTATATAGTTGTGCAAACATGACTTACGAATAATAATTCAACTAAGTAAACCTTTTTTTTTGCATATTTAATCCACCTTAAGGAATCATTTTTCGCATACCTTAATTAAACTCTGGCTCTATATCCTTTGCAAAAAAGCTTTATAATTTTGTTACTTTGATTTTTTTATTACTTTATTAATTCATTTTAATATTTTTTGCTTTATAAAACGAGCTTTGAAACAAACAGTGTAATTCAATGCCGGTTGGGGTATTAGCCCTCGGAGTAGTTGTTTCCTTCTTAACAGCTGCAATATTTTTTTGGAAATATTGAAAGCAGATAAGTTTTCAATTTCCACTTAGTAAATATTGCCTTTTTGCATATTTTAAACTAGAATTTCCTACGAAAAAGCTAAAAATTTCGATCAATAACATACTTTGCAGAAGATAAATTTCTTTCAACTCTCATAACCTATTGTTTATTTATGTCTCACAATAATTCTTTTATAAATACACGGTATGCAGGGTCATAGGTATACGACTGTTCACTACTTGATAGTGAACATCGTGAACGTAAGGCCGTTGTAGATCATGTTCTACATATTTAGAGCATTTTCACCGTACGTACATTGTACGTGTAACCAAAAAAACAAAAAAGATATTGAGACGGCCAAACCAAACTTCTACAGTTTTCAAACATACTATATCTGTTATTTTACTTATTACATATCCCGGTACACCCACTCACTTTTAAAACAACTATTATTAAATTTTATTAATAAACGTTAACAAAATATGCTTTAAAAAAATACACTTAGCCCTCGCTCGCCATATGAACCACATGTTTTCCCCATATAATATACTCCGTGTTCATGAGAAAACGTCATCTAGAAGGCTATGAATTTTTGACAGAAAAGGATGACATAATCAAAGTAAATCGACGTTTGTTCTTTTATCCTTTTCTTCTTCTGACATTTCACAGCCAACTAGATTACGTTTTCAAATGAATACCCCTTATAGTTGAATGTAATATGAACATAACATTAGAAAGTGCAGCTCGAAAAACCAGGTCTAAAAGCAACAGATGCCCAAGCGCCGTCTGTTAACCTCCGCCCAGCTCCAATCTTTAATTTTGAGAAAGTCTAAGAGTAATTGCTGTCTTTATATTCTTATTGAGAAAACAAAGGACGGGAATAGTCTCAGTGCATTCTAAAACGGCCATCCCAAAAAGCTGTTTGTTTGATGGGCGTGTCTTTGCGCATGTACGCATTAGCAAACATTCGGCCTGGTTCTGATTCCCATAGGTACCTCGACGCACCTTCAATCCATTAGAAAGATTGACGCTCGTAGTATACAGGGTGGTCAATGTTCACCATTAAGAACTCCAAACGATTAAGACTAAGAGGGTCGGTTAAATTAGGAAAAAGTTGGGCATTTTAACGCCCATTTTGTGGCCCACCATCTGCAGTGAAAACTGTCAATCCTATTTTGATAAAACTTAAGATTCTGACGTTTCTTGTGATGGGCTTGCCATGACATTGATAGATTTTTCTACGCCACAGACCAGAGTTATTTGGCATACTGAGACTTTTTCTTATTAGCGCCATATTGGATTTTTACCGCTCAAAATAGAAACAAAAATTACTTTTTTGGTGATGTATCATACATGGGCAGAAAAGTAATAACGCTTGCAAAAACTCTCGCTTCCGTTTCTTTTCATCAAATGAATGTAAACGTATGTTTTACAAAAACGTAAATTTATGCAGAAAATTAAGAATGAGACTAATCACATTTCGTGATGTCAGTTTTGGCATTTGTCCTAAGAATTGCGTGTCAAATATCGACTAATGAATGACATTGACAATTGACACCGATAGTTTTTTATAATAAAATTTTTATTTCAATACTAAAATCTTGAGTTTAATCAATAAACTGTTTTTATATCAAATTAAAATAAAGTAATTCGGCTGGCTGTAGCATCCTGGCCCCTGGTACATGGTATGCGACAACAACAGGCACAGAAACACATTTTCAGTCCCAGTAAGTACGGGGTGTTCATTATAAAACTTCATCTAGCAGGCTATGAAAACTTGACAAAAAAGGATGACATAATCAAAGTAAATGGACTTTTGTTTCTCCATCTTTTTCTTTTGACATTTCACAGCCAACTATATGAAGTTTTATAATGAACACCCCGTACTACATAAACAAGAACAACGCCACTGTTGGGAGGGACTGTTGAGTGCAATGAGAGTTCAGGTCTTTGATAAGTATTGAGTAATTATAAATTAACTAAAAAGGCATTAATCTCTTTAAAGAAAAAATGTTTCTATTTATTCACTTTCTCTACGCATCATGTAAAAAAAAAATATATATCTAAGCGTAGAAAAATATTTGTTTACCAGTTAATTATCTACGCTCCCATCCCCGGTAACTATGTAATCAAATACTGCGACCATCTAAATCTTTATAAAAAAACAAAGTCGCCCTTCGCCCTTGCAATGGAAAGTTAAATTTTAATTGTGTGAGGCGGGTTTTCGGTCTGATGATGTCATTGGGCGAAACACGTGTCACCATATAAAAAATTATATGTTTTGAGACCGTGACTACAGTCACGCTTTGTTTCTGTTTAAAAAAACAAAAATTTCAAGATATTTTCTGCAGAAACTGTTTCACATGTACAATGTCTACATACAAGCGTTATTACTTTTCTGGTCGCGTGATACATCAGTAGAAAAGTATCTGTCACTGTCATGCCAAGCATAGCTCACAAGAAACGTGAGAATTCCAAAATAGTTTTATCAAAATAGGATTGATAGTTTCACGACAGTTTCCTTGTAATCTTTCGAGATATTTCAGAAACCGCCACAGATAAATTCAGTTTTAAGATGGCGTCTTAATAGACATTAAAATGCGCAACTTTTCCTAATTTAACCGACCCTGTAAGTCTTACTCGTTTGGAGATTCCAATAGTAAACATTGTAAAAGTGACCACCCTGTATAGCTAGTAGGAATATGGTTTTGCCTCAACTTTACTACTTGATGTTTAGTTTGATAAATGTAATGTTAAGTAAGCGACTTAAAACTGTAATAGAGGGGTGTTCATTTAACAACGTTATCTAGATGGCTTTCAAAGAAAAAGTAATTGGATTTTTGTTCAGAGACCAATTATTTTAATTAGTTTAATTTAAAAATCCATAGCCTTCTAGATGACGTTTTCCAATGAACATCCCGTACGTTTTTATATTATGAAACTCAAATTTTCAAATGGTACCACCACCTCGGTATCAATAGTAGAACTCTAAAATTGCACCACGCGCTTCTTACAACTTCTGAGTAAGAGTGAAACAGTTGCAGCAGGTGGTTCGTGGGGTTTCAAGCGATATTTGCAAATATGGTAAGAAAATTGCCAGATTTAAGATTTACACCCTAAGAGATATAATGCTAGGTTACTTTTTTCCCTACTAATATATGCCCTATCAGATTCATTCAATATGACAGGTACCAATTCAATATGACAGTATACAAGTGCAAACGTTGAAAAACTAATCTTAAGTCATGCCTGCAACTCACTGAGAAATTCTTACTTTTCACTATTTTTCACTTTTCTATCTCGTATTTTAAGACGGTTCTGTATAAAATGTCTTTGAACTTACTATCAATTGCACACCAGTTTCAAAATAAAAGAGTAAGCAGCGATAAATACCGTTATGCTAAAAAGGTTATTCATATTGACAAGAATTAAATTATCTACCAGGTCACTAAATAAAATAAATATCATCGGAAAAATTAATTGAATACCTACGTTTATAAATTATGTCCACATCGGCACCACACGCGAAATATCGAGTAAAATAAACGCGAAAAATCAATTACGTCTGCCTCGACGATTTTTTGGTCTAGACTTACCACTACCGCCCTGATCGGGCTCGGGGTATAACTGCGAACCGTAGTTCGAGGAGTATCCGCCATTGTAACCGTTAAACCGATTTTGATTGGGGTATCGTTGGTGCGGATTCGAAAAGTGATTGAAGCTATTGGGTCGCTGCGCTGGACGGTGCTGATTTCTGTAGTCTTGTTCAAATTCACTAGAGGCTGCGCTAAGGCCCTTAAGAAGAGCATCAGCTGGGCTACTGGAAGCTGAAAAGATCACATTTTCCATGCAAAAGCCACTTCCAGCAACATAAACACTAGCTCTTACCCTCATTAACATTGAGCTGTTGTAAACCTTGAGCTAAATCTAAGTGGTTGCTTGTACCAGGCAATTTTTGGTCAAAGCCTCGAGAGGAATTTGTTGAAACGTTCCTCTTATTCGGCGGCATGTATCGCTTGGGGCCATTCCTCTGGCTTCCAATAGCATCCTGGTAATGATTCCCTTGATACACAAAAAAACAGTCAGTTTATCAATACCAAGTTGGACTGCATCAAACTACCGTTTTGCCGAATGTACCCTCCATCAAACGACGACTGTCTCATGCCATTTCTTGTAATGGAAACATTTTGTTTCATCCCATTTTCCTTTCCTATTTTGTACAAAAACTTAGGTCTCAGGCCTACGTGGGACGGTTGCACAAAGCCAGCGTTTTTTTCCTCCATGTCCATTATGGAACGCAAAGCACTGCATATAATCTATAAGTCACATTATAGTAGAAACCAACTGCTGGATAATAAATATTGTTCTAACCAAATTGCTAGCCTCAAATGAATGTCTAGGATTTAAAATTGAACGTTCCACCAGCCACTGTACAGATTGTCTAAACTTGATTATCAGAGTGTCGCCGAAATAAAACTCTAGCCAATCGTCTACGCTGACCGAATGTGAAGAAGGGTAGATCGAGTCGATCCCGCACATTATGGCCACCTACAATGATTAAAACTTAAGGGGGTTCTCATGGATTGTGTGTCGTCCTCTCACCGTCAATGGGGAGCATGCCGTGACGCCTCGGATCATGAAATTGTTTCTGTTTTTGACCATTTCGTCGTAGAAACACCAATGGTCGAAGCGTTTCGCACAACAAACGCTTGTGTTGTGAACTAGGACTTTCTTTTCATTTCTGTTAAATATGATAAATGCTAACGGTAAATGCAATGCAATATTGTTTTTGATACAGTGCACATTTAAATATAAATAAAACACCTAATATCTCGTTTGATTGCTGATATACAAGGCATCAAAGTTATCGTTTCAAATACGAAAGTTAAAGAATGACAACATTTACATTTCATTTTTTTGTGCAACTAAAGAGTCTATTGGGTATGTCAAAGTTGTCAAACAACGTTAACCGTAGTTTGTAATTCTTTGATATTAGAAAATTTTTGAGACAAGCAAACCGGTGCTACAGTAGGCCAAAACTTTCAAATACGTTAACTGTAGCACTCTTTAGATTGTCCCAAAAAATCCCTAATTTTAGAGTAATCCGACAAGCAAAACGATAACGCACGCTAAGGTAGCGTTATGTAATAACGCTACCTTAGCGTTATGATTAGCGATATATTTAAACACATATTCAATGTGAGTTACCGTTTATCGCTATAGCTTTGACAACATATTATCTTTTACAAAAAAACGTCTACAATTGTTGACTTTGCAGGGGGTGCTCGAAATCGTTTTGACCAACCGCACTGGTGCAAAGTGAGGAGGGAGAGTTGTTAGATTACGAAAAACACTGATGCCAGCTGCAGCGCTGCGAAACTGCTTTTACTTTAAACTACTTGAAAATTAACTATCTTTTCTCAAAGTCTGCTATTTCATTCGTTTTCCTGAATACAAGACTCTACAGTTATAGCTAAGATACGATATCTAACGAACGGTAGACGTTGCGATAGCTGTAATGCACGCATGCGCATTTATCCTTATCACTTCTTACATTCAATTTTTTTCATCACGTTTAATTCTTTTCCTCTCTTCCAAAAAGTCCGACGGATTTGCGCAGAAAAAACTTGAGGAGCCAGTAGGCAGTTACGTCAACATTTAACACCTTTACTGAAATGTAAGGAATGCGGGGATATAAGCTGAGGCGTTTTATTTCGTGTTACAGCTTCAGCATTTCTTCCTGGTAATTATACGGCGCATGCGGAGATTACTACGTTCATAACGTAGGTCCTCGAGAGAAACATTTAACTAGGTCTCTATTTGATATCTTTTTTTCACATCACATATTGAGAAAATACCATATGAATTTCCAAAATTAACTAGATAAAAATAATAAATGAATGAGATATTTTAGTAAAAATATCTTACCTGGTAGCCAATGTTGTACCCCTTTGAACTGGATAAGCAACGTTGGGGAAGTAAGCAGCACACATGATTGCCTTGACTAGACCCCAGGAATTGCTGTTGACGTTGAAATCTTCGATTGAATGGGTGTTGTTGACAAAGCCTATTGCCCTAAGTTGTCCTAAGAGGAATGACATATAAAAATTTTTGACACTGGATTGGTATAAAAATTCTAGAATTTCGATAAATGGTAATGGTTCTACACTACTTAAAAGCAGCTTTTTCAGATGGATGGTGACCGTTTTACTAACAGCAGCATGTCGATATCTCGTCTATTGACTACATAGTTTTTGACTTTAGTACATAGAAAATAAATAGTATTAAGTTGAAAATACAACAAAATTTCTACAAAAAATCGGGACTACTACGACCTTGCTTTTCGACTTACCTAAAAGTTGTCTTCTTGTATCCAACACAGAATTCATGGTTGACTCTGATATGAAGAAATCATGGCAAAATTGTCTCGATCGTCCTCGTGACACTTCCTCCTAATAAATTATGTATATACAGAGCTTTTCCTTACATATTGTCTGTTAGTGGTATCTTATTTTAGTTCCAATTTCTTATAGCTAAAGTTAAAATAATACAACGAAACTTGTAAACTTGACATAGTCATTTTTTTAGGATCACACTCGGTAAATCGCTGCGTGTTAACATTATAGAGATACAACCACATAAGAGATATAACATGTCTCTTATATGGTTTTCTTGCAATCGTATAGTATATCTTCCTGCATATAGAACATGAAAGGCATGAACCTATGACTATGACAGAGCTTTCTTTTATGTGTTCCCAACATCTTAAAGGTGGTAAGAATTACAAAGTCACTTAAATAAAAAAAAAGTTGCTTATTGTTGAGCTCCTTTAAGATTCCACTTCGAGGTTGCCACTTTTTCAGTGGTTTCCAATCTATAATAATAATAATAATAATAATAATAAATTCTTTATTGCCAACAAGATCACAAAATATGACACAGCAACGTCAAAACAAGAGTAGCATTATAGCTTACTAAAATTAATTACTCAAAATAAATATTAAATTGAAATGAATAAACAGTTTTCTCAAGCAAAAGAGCCTTGACACGTTGTTTGAAAACCGTATCATTTTGAAGACGCTGCAAATCAGCGGGTAACAAATTGTATGCTTTAATGGCTCTATATGAGGGCCCTCTCTCGAAAAAAGTAGTTTGGTGACGAGGAATGTTTAACATTTCCCTATTTCTTGTTAGAATTGACATACTTTGAGAGTACCCGTCAGCGTTCCTTCTGAATAATGCACTGTTTTTTCTGACAAACATTACCAATGACATAAAGAATATTGAAGGGACGGTAAGTATTCCCAATTTAGAAAAATAAGGGCGACATGAATCCGTCGGTCTCAGACCAAAAATACACCGAACAATTCTTTTTTGAGCTCTAAAGATATTCATTGGGGTGCGTCCCGATCCCCAAAATAGTATACCGTAACTTATGATTGCCTGAATGTTGGAGAAATAGAATAACCTATCTATATGGAAAAACGTGAAAATTTTTGTCAAAGCTTTCATCTCTTGTATTTCATAAACTTGAAGGAAACCTGATTTTGTTAGGAGGGGCATGTTTTTAGATGCCTATTACGTTTAAAATCGCGTGAAATTAACGTTTGTAAGATGAGATAATGTGTCTGAAGAAAGCCAATTTACCAATAATGGCTGGTTTAATCGAAATATACGTTATCACTAGTCCCAAGAAAACCAACATCTTCATAGAGAAACAGCATTTCAAGACAGATTTGGTGTTAACATACTAAAATTGTGGCTCCACTTTGCTTCGAACATCATTTCAGCTTCGAACATCAGACAGCAGACATTTACCACCTTTCTTGGAAAATGATTTGCAAGAGTTGCTAGACGATTTTCCCCTAGATGTTTTATAGTAATTAAGATACCTAAAGCATTATAAGGATAATAACGGATGAGGTCGATAGTGTAGAAAGCGAGGGCCCCTGATGGCCCGAAGGTATACTTCGACCGAAGGCGTTATATCTTATAATGCTCATGGTGTCTTCAACGTTTAATGTCTGACTTCTTGTACTTTAAAAAAATAACTTTTATGTTATGATTTGATATAAATTATAGGTGCCTATACCTGGCCGGGTATTTACCGTGGCAATACACAACAATGATTATTTTGATTTATGAATGATTTACTTATCAAATTACTATCAATTCAAATTCATAATGCCCAAGGGCGTTATTTTTTTGTTTATGCGCCCTACGGCATTACTTTTAATATAAATGACTTTGATAGAAGTCAATTATTATCAAATAATAGACCGGTCGGACATTAACTAATTTTAATTACTTTCAGCACGATCGAGTGCCTCTTCAGTGCGCACGTCGTTGCGTCAAGTTTTTAAATGTTTTTAAACCTAACTATTGGATAGAGAATTCGACTACCTCGTTGATTTTTGACACTTACAAATAACTCGGAAACCACTGAAAATGAGGCAACATCGAAGTGGTATCTTAAAGGAGCTTAACAAAAGGCAACTTTTTCCTAATTTAAGCAAGCTTGTAACTCTTACCTGTTTGGAGATAACAATGGTGCGAAAACATAAAAGAAACACCCTGTATATCAAGGTAGTAAGACATATCCCATAATCTAACAAAAGCCAAATTCCGCATTCGAATAAGCTGTATCAAGCACAGTAATCTGAACTTCTTCTAATTCAAAACCATGACAAAGAGAATGATTGCATAGCGGTAAATAACGGAACCTGGCCCCTGTTATAAATATGGACCTAATAATGAAGACAAGACACTACAGATTCAGTAATTTACTCTAATAGTAGTTACCTGCCATCTTTGAAAGACCAATAAGTAAATAGCATGATCTCCAGCCACTCCGTCCAGAAGTTCACGTCTTTTGGCAGCCGCAACCGTTTTCAAATTTGCCTGCGGTGGTAACTGAAACGGGTCCCTGCAAGAAACAAGTTCCAAGTTTATTTAATTTTAATACTAAGCAAAATATATAAACTACTCAACTTAAAGTTCGGCACAAACAATTTTTTGTGTCATTTTCAATCAGCTGTAACTTTTTAAGCAATAAATTGTTTTAAATACAGTTTGTATGGTCTGAAACCTCATTTCCTCTAGATTAAGAAAGCGGATAATTTTGAAAAAAAAAACCAACACTATCTTTATTATATAGGGTGTGACACAAAGTGATGCAAAATATCCAAAATTTTGATGTTCTGCCATTTCGCAATAAGCAATTTTTTCCTTATCGTTTTCAGGTCAGGAGTAAGCCAACATCCATATCTCGGAACCTTTTCTCCAGATTTTTTATTAAAGCACTTTGAATTTTTATACAGAGCAAAACGTAAAATGTGTGAAATTCTTGTTGCTGATTTTTTTAAATCGTCGTAGTTCGGAAAAGCGGTAAAGAATCTTACTGTGTTTCCCTCATTTGTTGACATAGTGTCTGCGGATTGTTACTCATCCAAAAAAATTAAAAATAAGTGCTGTTTTTTCTAATATACTAGCATTCAAGAAATATGATACCACTCTTGTTGATACTCGTGACTTATAATAGCAATATTAAATAAAATAACCTTTCTAGAGGTAAAGGGAAATTGAGTGATGCCGTCGCAGATAGCCAACCTCAATATCTCTAGACTTTTTTGTCATTTTTTGTTTTTGCGGTATTAGAACTTATACAGAGGGAATCAAAATATTCTTAAAAATTTCGTTAGTATTTTTTTTTTAAATTGTCGTAATTTGCAGATAAGTTGACAGCATTATCTACAAATTGTTTTCTCAGCAAGGGAATTTTCCAAAAGTGATTACGTAATTACAGGTACGGACTTGACAAAATTAGTATACGGGGTGAATCATAATGGGTGGTCGAAAATAAAATCTCATATTCTTTGGTCGATTTTAAGGGTGTTCTGTCATACAATTGTGTTACCTATCGAGCTTCGTTAGAAAGTTACAGGGTGTTGAAATTAAAATTTTAAAATGCATATGTATTGATTATTCCGAAAGCGTACGAGATATTTGATTGAAATTTTGTACGTTTTGACTCCTACGAAAGGCGCACATTTTTCAATAAAACTGTATTTTTTTCCGCCAGTGGCGCGCTTACCAGCACCTCGATTTACATTATTTAAAAAAAAAAGTAGCAAGTCACTGACTTTTTACAAATTTAAACTTAGTTTTTTTAATGCCCATTCAACTGTAAAAGTAGCACGACTCACCGTTTTCGAGTAAATAAATAAAAACCATTGTAATGTATGTAAGTAAGCCGCGACTAATTTCATTTTGATAAAAAATCTAAAATATTCGATTATTTATGGCTTGAATTATGTTGCAAACCAATAGTATTTTAATGGGCATTCAAAAACTAAATTTACTTTTTCGAAAAACCAGTGACGTCCCACTTTTTTTCAAATAATATATGCCGACGCGCTGTTAAGCGCGCCACTGGCGAAAATAAAAATAATTACTTATTGCAAAAAGTGCGCCTTATATAGCAGTCAAAACGTACAAAAAATCAATAAAATATCTCTTACGCTTTCGGAATAATCAATACATATGATTATTCTAATTTCAACACCCTGTAACTTTTTAACGAAGCTCGATAGGTAACACAGTTGTATGACAGAACACCCTTAAAATCGACCAAAGAATATATTTCAATTTCGACCACCCATTATGATTCACCCCGTATACTAATTTTGTCAAGTCCGTACCTGTAATTAAGTAATCACTTTTGGAAAACTCCTTTGTAGAGAAACAATTTGTAGATAATGCTGTCGATCCAAAGAATAATAATAGTAATCCGTCAACTTGTCTGCGAACTACGACGATTTAAAAAAAATATTAACGAAATTTTTAAGATAATTTTGATTCCCTCTGTATAAGCTCTAATACCGCAAAAGCAAAAAATGACAAAAAGTCTAGAGATATTGATGTTGGCTACCTGCGACGGCATCACTCAATTTCCCTTTACCTCTAGAAAGGTTATTTTATTTAATATTGCTATTAGAAGTCACGAGTATCAACGATAAGAGTATTATATTTTTTGAAGACTAGTATACTAGAAAAAACCGCACTTATTTTTAAATTTTTTGAATGAGTCACAACCCGTAGACACTATGTCAACAAATGAGGGAAACACAGTAAGATTCTTTACCGCTTTTCCGAACTACGACGATTTAAAAAATCAACAACAAGAATTTCACACATTTTACGTTTCGCTCTGTATAAAAATTCAAAGTGCTTTAATAGAAAATCTGACGAAAAGGTCCCGAGATATGGATGTTGGCATATTCCTGACCTAAAAACGATAAGGAAAAAATAGCTTATTGCGAAATAGCAGAACATCAAAATTTTGGAATTTTTGCATCACTTTGTTTCACACCCTATATAATAAAGATAGTGTTCGTTTTTTTTTTCAAAAATAACAGCTTTCTTAATCTAGAGGAAATGAGGTTTCAGACCGTACAAATTGTATTTAAAACAATTCATTGCTTAAAAAGTTACAGCTGATTGAAAATGACACGAAAAATTGTTTGTGCCGAACTTTAAGTTGAGCAGTTTATAATAGTACAAATAGTTTTTTTTTAGATGAGCCATAAGGTTTTACGGGTTAATTTACAGCCCCATCTTTGATAGTGTTCTATTAGAAATATAAAAATTAAAGATAGCATTCGTTCAAGTGTTAAGTTCGCGCTTATATTTTCCTTAGGTCAAGATGGACCGTAACCGACACCGTTCAAATTTTATACAGAGGGCAATCTGTCAGATTTCCATGGCCAACTGCTTGCAAAAACTTAATGGAAAGCTTTATAGAGAGGACTATTCAGCTACAAAGAAGATGGCATGTGTTGTATCATTTTGCAGTAACATATTCCACACAAAGCAATCATCACTAACATATATACTTCGGATTACTAGAACCATTGTATCAACTTGTCCTTCATACATTAATCTAAATTTTCCACATTTTAATAATCCCATGTATTTATTTACAATAACCGGCTTTTAATTTCAGCAGTTGTAACCTCCATAAGAAAGCTCAGACACTTAGTTTTTGCGTATCAAAATTTTTGATATCATTCCCCAAGGGTGAGATGTATTTATGATGATATAAGAAGTTGTTGTACCTAATGATAAGTCGAGAAAAACAAAAAAAAGTGTTTTAGTACTACTCTTGAAACTAATGTACAAGTCTCTGTGGATAAGATACTCACTTGTGTGCCATAGAAGCGCATATTGTCAGCATCGGTTCTAGACATTTAAATATGCATCCTAGCAGTAACATTTTTCCTATTCGAGGTTCCAAGGTGAGCTGAGCTAAATATTCACCCAATCTAAAGTATATAAAAAACAATCATTAGGAATAATAATTCAAAAGAAATATTTAGCTACTTTTGGTAATGATGGTTTGCATCAAGGCTTTTTTAAGTTAAGGTGATTAGATAGTGTAGTACATAAGAAAATACCACATTTGTCTGTGTTTTCTCAGCGCACATTTAAATAATCGAAGTTTAACAAGGTTAGAAACAATATTCTATTCTATTATGTTGTTTCTGATAAACTTCACTTACACCACACTGTTGCATAAGTTTTGGAAAAAAGTTTCAGCTATTAGAGTTGTATATTAAGCATACTGAGACAAGTCAGCAATAAAAGAGACTTCAGACGGTTTGGGACTTGACATTTTATCCGTAGTTTGCATAACGGCGTTCAAATTAGATATGAGGACGGTTTTCACCACGAACGTTTGTAGATTTTAAAATGCAGTTAATCGCCTTAAACTTAGTTAAAGTGCGTTGGATTTCACCACAACGAAACTCTCGGTTTCTGCGTTAACCGGATTTAAAAAAAAAAACAGATAACCCGTTCTTGACCGGTAAAATGCGACAAACGCAGTAAAGACTCAAAAAAGATTTGACTTAACTGTTGCTCATTGTGAAAAGGATCCAAGCTCAATATGGAAAGATAATTGTCTTCGGAATGGCATGTCGGCGAGCTTATGTGTGCATGTCTTGTGTTAGTATTTTCTCTAAACTTGAAGTTTTACTAAACGTAGTGAAGGTAAAAGCTAACCTGAACTAACCGAGTTTCATTTTTTGCGTTTATTTTAAGCTTAGTTTCATTAAACTGCGTTTTGTTTATCTCCGGTGAGAACCGCTCTGGAATGATATTTACAGCCTAGTTGCAACTATATATAACAATTTGAGAATGGGAAGAACGAATACCCTCTATTAACTTGACAAGCAGTGATTTAGTCGCAATTAGTCGACCACATCAACTAATCCGGATTCAGGCCTACAGTTAGCCAAACAAACCAACTGCTACAAACAACAAGCTCAGTTGGGTAGAATTGCAAGTTCGTTAAGACGTCGTTACTTTGTCAACAACTAGCTAATAATCATGAGTGACGAAAAATATTTCGCCTCGCCTCAATTGCGTGATTTCACTAGATATAAATAACTTGCAAGAAAGCCATAATGCGGTAAAATATTAATTTCCGGGTAAAGTTTTAATTTGAATTGCCATTATGAAAGTAGGTGGTGAAGTACAGGGTGTTTCAGAAAAGTGCTGACCAACTTTAGAGGATTATAGAAGACGTCAAGTCATCGAACTTTTTTTGTTCATAAACCCCTACTGTAAAACGCACCTTTTTTTAGATACAGGGTGTTAAAGAAATATTTTTCAAATTATCTGTTTTGACAATTTTCAATAAAAATGGCAATAAGAATCATGCGGTTTAAAACTAATTTTTACCTGGATGATTATTAAGAATTGCGTTTGTTATAAGTAAAAATCATACAAAAAAAATTCGTTGTTTTATTTAAATTAATTACAATTTAACTCAAACTGGCGCACATTAGCGCTTTTGACTAAGAGTGCCTTTTTGTGTAGAAAATATTCCCTTTTGTCACTGCGCTTCCAAATTGCAATTTTTTTCCAGTGACCTAGACGTTAAAGAAAAAACAATTCCAGGCGACCACAAAATGTACCCCACTGGCACATGAAAAAGAGCGCTTTAATACTCATTAAGTACGTCCAATTAATGGTCTAAAAGTCAGTTGTCTGTGTCAATTAGTTCTTAAAATATAACTAAAAAAAACTCATGAAAAAATATTTCTTTGACAGTCGGTATCTAAAAAAAAACGGTGCAGATGCGAATAAGCAACAGTTGTAGGACTTTTCGTCGTCTATAAGCCCTTAATGTTTGTCAGCACCTTCCTAAAACGCCCTGTATATTAGAGAATTTATACTTTTTTATATATTTGATTTTGAAGTTGTTTGCTATTCGTGAAGTGTGCAAAAGAGAGATGGGTAGAGAACAAATGATGATAACCCCTCGACGTTCCTCTGGTCCCTTTTGACTGAAAGAGTTTATAAAAGTGGGGTTGCCCACAACAAGTAAGGCAAATGATTTTTGTAAAAGTAAGAGAATTTAGCCAAGTTGCCGTCTAAGGACTAATGCGACTAATCATGCAAAAACTTCGTGTCGTTGAAAATCACGGTCCACTTGCAGTAATTAAATTACTAAATGTTAGAGCCTAAGGATCAGTTGTTATCATGTTTATCAAATAAAAATTTCTCGAATTTCAAACAGATTATCTTTAAATGTGATTCCAAAACCCTTGTAACATGTGTAAATAAATCTTAAAAAAAAAAAAAAAACAACAAAAAACACAATTTTTTATGGTTAAGTAAAAGTGCCATAAAACATAATAAAAAAAGAAGGAATCCTGAAACACAACATTGTCTGTCTCATCAACTCATGTCAACATGTTTATAATAAGCGATTTTTTTACCTCGTAAGATCCTCTTCTTTGTCCAAAGCGCCCAAGGATTGCAGATGCTCTATGGACACCACTACTGAATTAGCAGAGGGTGGATCGGGCGCCAAGTTCAAGAAACTGTAGATGTTCATATCTTTTGGGGCTATGATTTTCGCATGTAGACACAATTCCTAGACAATCAATTAAGTGCGTTCAAATTCATTTTATCGAGTAAGAGTAAGGGTCAGTTCTCCAACGTACAGTTAAACGTAACAAAACTGAATTGAAAACTGAGCTTAATTAGTATATGTTATGTGCAATGAAATTATGCTACAATGTTTATAGCTTTTTTTATATCTTAATACATGATAAATAGCATGAAAAACCTCCTTTGTATAAGTAAAGACATTGGGTACAAAAAACTTACTTCCAAAGAAACCCTCAAAATTTCCGGAATTCTCTCCTCAGACATATGGCTGAACCGCTGTCTTGAGTACATGCGGAAGCAAAAACCAGGCATCACTCTGCCGGCTCTGCCCTGACGTTGTTTCGCGCAGGCTCGGGAAATCCATTGGGTTTGCAAAGCCGACAACTTATTGTACTACAAAGGAAACCATGAACATAAACAATAAAGCGCTTTTTTTAACTTGTTTCTAACAGTCGAGTCTCCAAAACCCAACACGAATACTTGTTCAAGCTTCTCAAATTGCAACTGCGGATACAATGAAATGTTCAATGATATCTTAACCACTAATAATGCCACATCGCAGCAAAGAAATGTATTGTTAAGTTTTAACATTTTCACAAACATAACAGGTGGTCTGCTAAATAAAGGTAATATTGGCACACAAGTAATTCATCCAAAACGTACCGAATCATATACTTTCTCTTTCGCTTTGCCCACATCAATCACAAACACGACATCTTCAACTGTAATACTAGTTTCAGCAATGTTGGTGCTCAGAATAAGCTTCCTTTTATTAGGCAATGGCTTGAAGACGTCACACTGATCCTTCATATTCATGCTGCTGTGCAAGAAAAAAATCCTATAGTTTGAGCACTCTAAATCAGAGTCTACGATGTGGTCGTTACATTGCATTATCTCATCGTAGCCTGAAAATCATAGTTTCACGTCGAACACGTTGAAGTATGTGCGAATGTATGAATAGTACCTGGTAGAAATATTAGTATCGAACCAGAATTAGAGTGAGAGTCAATGTATTTGATCAGTTGAACAATAAGATCGTAGTCGATGAACTCGTCTGGAGTGGTCATGTCGTAAAGCTGTCTTAAGTGTTCTAAATCTGTAATATCCCAAAACGTGATAAAAATTACATTATCTTCTGGTTTTAGACGTCGAAACCATACCGTTACTTTTCGGAGAATTTTCTTTCGATTCGCGACGAGCTTTCACTTTATCCAGCAAAGAAGTAATATTGTTTTTATTTGAGAGCTTGGCATAATCATAGGATGTCCTACCCATTTGGTCTGCTACTTGCAGGTTGGCGCCTACAACCAAGTTGTTTAATTTAAGCATTTGCTACTAGTAAATTCTAAAAATCGATAGAGATTCGTAACTTTTTTGCTTCGCGTTCGAAATGAGCTTATCTTTTTACGAGTTGTAGTGAATTTTATCTAGATATAACTGCATAGTCTAATACAGGGTAATTGCAAAGTGGGAGTTTTCCTTTTACTAGCGAATAGGGCTTCAAAATATATAGTTCTCGTCGCCAAGTTCTACAATGGGAACGTAAAAACAATTGAGGCTTAAAGAGCTTTACGTTTCATAATGTAGAAACAAAAACATTTCCAATCTAAAGTGATTTCCGGGCTTTAAAGCCGTGGTTCAATGGAATTTCTTCCTGACGTTTCGTCTACAGCTGCGGCAGGTTATGGTTCTATAAAACTATAAAATGTTTCGCATAACCTCAACCGTAACCTCAACTGTTAAAATTATCTGCACTTCTTAAAACACAATAACTGAGCTTTAAGATGCTCCAAAATTCGTTCAAATCGTTATCGAGGCGCGATCTTTTTGTTTAAAAAGTACTTACCCAAATTGGACAAAATATTGACAAATTCGACGTCTCCCAAGTGACAGGCAATCATTAAGGCCGTCCAGCCGGTCTTAGAATGCTGCTGATCGACTGACACGTCTTCAGACAAAAACACATGCAACAGATCTGCAGTTGCTTCGGTAAAATCGACCGTGTAATCGTAATCGCCACTACAAACAAACCAAAATCTAGATAGTAACACTTTAAAGAATAGCTATCTTCGTATAGAAAACGATCTTGTTAATTCCCGGCACCATTAAAAACGACAAATAACACACCTCAAATTCATATAAGTCTCCAAGACATTGTCAAAGTGGGCTTGATCCATTTCAGAAAGGTTTGCTCTAGGGGTCTCGACACCGGCATCCCGATCGCTTTTCTGCTTCTCCAGTTTCCTCATGGCAACGCGCATTTGCGGAGTAACAAACTGAGTCATTCCCAGAATCTCTTCAATAAAAAACGTTTCAATGGGGAACAAGCGTCCAGGGATACTTAAAACAGCGGACGAATCAAAGTACTCTTGGAATTTTGAAGTGTCCACTGTAGCTGACATTAGAATGATCTAAAGCGATTCAAAATTGAATTTTCACTAAAACTTCTTTCCCTATGTAATTAATACCTTTAAATGAGGGAATGAAGACAAATTCTGCCTCAAACAAATCAGAAGAAAATCACTCAACTTGTCACGCTCGTGTATCTCGTCCACGATAACGTGCGTGATATTGTTTAAACATTTGTTGCCTCCCATGAGGTTTCTGAGAAATATTCCCACGGTGCAAAACAACAAACTCGTGTCGTATCCTTAAACGTTGAAAATGTCACTAACTACACTATGTTGTTAGATTGTTATAGCAAATCTATGAGTCTATATGTCCTCTATTCTTACCACATTTTGTTTCTAATCGAATATGGTATCCTACGCTACCACCGACGACTTCGCCTCTTTCGTAAGAAACCCGCTCTGCAGCAGCAATTGTCGATATTCTTCGAGGTTGCGTGCATATAATTTTGCAGGGCTCCCTTGTCTGACATGCCTCCTCCATTATGTATTGAGGTATTTGTGTTGTTTTACCTGAGCCGGTTTCTGATGATATGACTATCACCTAACATAAATTATTTTGAAAAGCCGCAAACCTACACTTGCATATTACAACATACCCTGTTTGAGTTTATGCAATTAATTACATCCTCACGTCTTTCGAAAATGGGTAAGCTTTGCCTGGTTTTTTGAATATCCACACTACCCTTCGGTGCTTTCGGGATTATAGGCGGGGTATCCTGCATGCGGTCGTAAATTTTATCTACACATTTTACCGCCCTGTAATTCTGCGGTTGTGGTGGAAGCTGACCTTTAAATATTTATAGTAAAGTAGGAAATATTTGCCAAGTGTCCATAACGGTAGCTTACTAGATTGCTTTTCAAATTCCTGTAGCTCATTATAGATTTCATCACAGACTGACAGGTGGAAGGATTGGCTAGACAACTGTTTCGGCTTCTTTTTTAAGTGCAATTGCCGAAACGGATCTTTACCGTACGATTTTGACACCAAATTCATGATTTGAGCCTAGAAAGCATACTTATAATTATTCAATTCAAAGATGTAATATCTGACAAATTATTTTGCAGCTCATTAAGTACTACCTAGCCCAAAAACAACTGTCAGTACCTTAGAAGTATGGTTTAAACCCCTCCCTAAAGGTTCAACTACAGATTTAACATTCAAGTTCACGAATACCACCAATTCTCATTTTTTATTAACTGATAACCTGATTATCAACCAATTTGAATTATTAATAGTTAGGTACGGTTTTAGTGATTATTTTTTACAAATTTAGATCTTAACAAATCTATTCTTCTATAAAAAAAAACAAACAAATTAACTAGTTCATACATACCTTATAATGAATATATTTCCTCTGTAAATTGTTGTAATCTGCGGGAAAAATATATTCAGTTTCTTCTGGATCGGCCAGAAACTCGTCGAAAATTTTGTCTATTTCAATCCTGAGATGTTCAGGGGTTGCCTCTTGGATGTGCTCATCAATAACTAAATTGTTGCAGTGTTTTCCTTTATTAACGCCAAATCTGCAAAAAAACCTTGAATTTAAACTAAAGAAAAAGCATCAAAGATTGAAATAATACTTAGTGAAAGGGCGTCTTTCTCTTTCTACAGGATTTAATAAATGCTTATGAGTTTGGCTTATCTATTTATCAAACTAATGACATTGGATGATATAGCGGTGAAAATTTTAAGTGTTACATGCAGTTCTTTATTTCCAATAAACTCCACTAAGTAGGTACTGACAAACCATGAAGAGTGATATAATTTGACATTTCACCAATAGATCCAAATGTTTTGGAAAGTTTTAAAATTTTTAACGATTTCATGTTTTCTGTAATTTCACAAGTCCTTTAAAATGAGTGAAATATGCAAAGAAAACATGCGATTTCTGGAATTAAATACAACATTAAGAAAAAAATAAGTAGCATTAGAATATTCCGACTTCACCTTAAATAAATCAATCAGGCAGCAACATTTATTATGGCTTTCTGCTTGGTTTGATAATGTAGAAGTACAGGTGTAGTATGGTAGTAGGTACTTATTCCATTATTTATTTCTTGGGATATAGACCAGTGATAATATTTTGAAGAGCATGTTAAGTACTCATCAGAAGCTGAGAGAACATTTACATACATGGTACGATCAAGCTAATCTGGAGACCCCTTCTGTTTTACACTTTTGCCCCTCCCCCCCTTGTTTAACAGTAGGAACCTTTAAACTGGTGATGATAACCACCAGAAGTGATGTCAATTCAATTCAATACACGCTTTATTGCCATAAGCATACAAGGCTTCTTGACAAAGCAAATTTATTAAAAATCAGATCATTAAAATGCGACTAAAAGTCACAACACAACTTAAACGACCTAAACATATCATACCCAATTAAGAGCTAAAAAACATACAAACGGCTTACTTACTAACTATAAACAGTAATGTGAAAACAGCCAAAGGGCAAGCTGTCTCTAATCAAACCTCTACGACAGGAATTCATCAAGCAAATAAATTTATCTCTCTAACAAGAGACTTCTTAATTTGCGTTTAAAAGTATTTAAGTGCGCCATACATCTCAGACCCACAGGCTACAAATTAAATTTTTTTTTTGAGGTATAAATAATTGAGTTCTTAGTTAAGGCAGTCTTTGGTATAGGCAAGGGTATGCAGTAGCAACTACGGGTTGGTGTCGGCGGCAACCGATATATTACTTTGCCATATTTCTTATGGATTAGGCAAGCTGTTTCCAATATAAACAAGGTTGAGTTAGAATACCGCATTTTCTAAATAATGTCCTACATGAACCTGTAGGGCTTAATTCATACATGAACCTAATGGCGCGCTTTTGGTGCCTAAATAGGGCCACAATTATCGAGGCAGAACAGTTGCCCCATAGACAGATGCGATATCGCAAATGTGACTCGAATAGTGAAAAATACACATATGGAGCCACAGTAAGCCTCTCCCTGGCACATCTGTTTGCATAGCAAGCTGACGCAAGCGCTGATCTCAAATGAAAGGTGTGTAAGTCAAACCTAAGCCGGTCGTCCACCACCAGCCCGAGATACTGAGTCACTTCCGGGTTGCTAACTGCATCATCCCCAATGGAAGCCTTCACACTACATCCAAAGTTCAAAATATTGGTTTTCGTTATATTAAACTTCAAAGAATTTGTAGCACACCACAATCTTAATCATTCACATACAACAGAAACAACAATGGCCAAGGACAGAACCCTGCAGCACCCTGGCCCCAAGCATCCCTCTAACCAATCCAGCACAGGGCCTCTAAAACCATACATCTCAAGCTTTCCCAGCAGACATTCATGAGAAACACAATTAAAGGCTTTGGTGAGGTCGCAAAAAACAGCAGATGCCACCTCACCCTGATTCATACCAATATATAGCTCCTCCAGCACAGCAAACCTGGCATCACCAGTTGCAAGAGCCTTCCTAAAGCCAAATTGAGTAGGAGACAACACCGCATGCTTGCTAAGGAAAGCATTCATCCTTGTCTTGATGAGCCTCTCGATAATCTTGCTCAAAGTTGGCAGAAGAGAAATGGGCCTGCAGTTAGATGGCAGCTCCTTATCACCTGTTTTGCAAATTGGTAGCACCACTGCAGACTTCAAAAAAGTAGGAAACTGCCCTCCCAGAAAGGAGGCGTTTATTGACTCAGACATAGAAGACAGTGCCTTCTCAGGTAGTTGCTCAAACACTCTCATTGATATTTCGTCCCATCCCACTGCGCATTTCTTTTTTTATTTGATGGAAAACTGATCACAACTCCTCTGGGTCCACAGCCAGGAAACTGAAGGAATCTCCCACCTTGAGAACAGACAAGTTCTGCAATGGACTGTAGCACAGTTCACCCAGTATCCCCCCAAGGAGCCCAGAGACAGAGCAGTAATAGGCATTGATGTCATCAGCCATGAGGTTTACATCTTGATGGTGCCCCATCCTTCCGCTTCCCCTCAGATCACTGATAATAGTCCATATTTCTCTTTGCTTATTAAGTGCAGCATAAATCCTACCACTGTAATGAAGCATCTTGGCTGCCTTAAGCACTTTTCTATATGTGCACCTATACCTGTCATAATAAGTTCTAAAAGCTTCGCTGATCTGGAAGTGTTTTCTAACCCCATGCAGAAATCTCATATTATTTGAGGATACCCTTAATGCCCTAGTGATCCAAGATTTTTTATTATTTTTCGTAATAGTCAGCAAAGAAGCCCAGCAAGGGGTAATCACAATAAATACTACTCCAGTCCTCATTTGAAGAGAGACTTTCAAAATAGGTAAAGTTTTTTTTTTAAATAGACGTCATTGCGTCTTATGTGCCCATCCCTAGAACCCAAAAAGATAAAATATGTAAAGACTGCCTCATGGTCTGAGAGACCAGAGCTGCGAACACTACAGTTGACAAATTCTTCGCAGAAGTTAGAGCATATGTAATCAATAATAGTAGAAGTACTTCTGGTTACTCTAGTGCAGTTTTTAACATGCATTGCTATTCCATTAGATAACAAAAGATCTTTCAAATAATAAAAATTTACTGAACTGTCGTCAGCAAAATTAACAATGTCATGATGTCTTACATCAAAGTAATGCAAAACAGTTGTCATTATTTTTATTCATTGTTGTAATTAGCGTCCTTAAGTTGTAAGTAGTTGGTGAATATTCGCAAGTTTTGTACCTTGTGTGGCGGACGTGTAGTTTGTCGAGCCTAAGATACCAGGGTCACCGAACAATGGAATGGAGTTTGCTATTTTAACCATCTTGAATAAATTTTAAATGACTATCCTCTCTAAGTGAGAATAGCCCTGATGAAGACTAAATAAACAGTCGAAACGTCAGCCATTTTCGAATAAAGAAGAGGTGCATTATTTGTCCTAATCCCGCTAACTTCACCAACTATTATTTTTATTACTTCTTGTTTCCAATCCAATGGAATATTGAACTTATATCTATCTCCTAGCTAGAGCGTTAGGGTTTCTAGCCTTTAGCTGACCCAGCTCCACCATTTTCTAAAACTTCACTTCCAACCCAACAAAAATCAAAAGCAATTAACACAATCAATATCAGGTCTGGCTTTTGTTGATAGTAAAAAACAACCAATTCCGCAACCAATGAAAACATTGCTCTCAAATGCTTCATACTAAAGATGCAAAAATGCAAAGATGGTCCTCAGATGTTAGTTACTCCGAGATTATTTGAGAGAATGCAGAAGAAGTCACTACTGAGATAAAAAGAAGTCATTACTAAGTCTACTTACTAAAGTTTATTATGAACTGAGCCATTGATTCAACTCATTAATTTCCAGAGAAAGAGTTTTGGGCTCACAAATGCACTGGAATGTTTAGAATCTCATTTAGAATACATATATTTTCTTTTTATTTTATAATTATTTGGCATTTACTGTGTTAAATACTTTTATAGGTACTTTTATGTATACATATGATCTTGATGAATGTATATGATACCATATGATTTCCTCAGTTTTTAAACTTTTTTTACTAAATAATTAATTTGTTAGATGAGATTGATATGAATTTGTATAATACTTTTTATGTAAGTGTATAGCTAGTCACTCTCAATTGTGAGCATTTTTTTTGTTTACTTGAAAAACCTTGTTAAAAAAGTCATCAACTTGAATGTAATATGTCAAGAAGATAAAACATATCAATAAAAAAGCACTATCAACTTTCATTACTCCAATGTTTAATAGAAAAAATTGATAACCAAGTTGATGACTGTTGCTAATGCAAACCTGATACTTAAGTTTAATATTTTCATTCCTCTTTGAGTTGCATAACTCTTGTTTTTTACTAACATGGACAAAGCAAATAGGTATTCCAATTGATTACATTAATAGGTTTTGTCATAAGACTAAAGTTCTTACAATTTATGGTTATGGTGTATCTATAACAATGTATAACATGTTTATTTTACAAAATTGAACAATGCTTTTTCCTTCCCCAGTCCAGTCTCTAAATCTCAATTTTAGAAGACTTTTGAGGACATTGAAAACAAAATCAAATTAATTAAAAAAGGCCTGTAGATATAGTTCCTCACTGAGATGAGGGATTGAGATACCTACTTTGGGGACTAGGGCTTTCTTAAGCTCGACAAGTGCCTCAGCAAGAAAACCATAGCTAGGTTTTAAAAGAAACTTCGTACCTGACATTTTCCCTTCTTGGTCTTCCTGAACTGGCATTAAATTGTGCAGAGGGGTTTCCGGAATGCCTAGGGGAGCCCCTTTGGTACCTGCCAAAATTAGCACTCATGTTCGTAATAACAGTGGAAAACTTCAGTCTCTAAGTCTTTGCGCCGCGTTATAACTAATATGTTGGCAAAGACTTAACTTTAAATATAATATTGCTTTAATAATGAGGATGTTTTCGTTTTCTTTACTTTTTTTTTATTTTTAAATGAAAAATTGAAAATGACAACAATGCGACTCCAGCACCTCCAAACGGCGATCAATCACACCATAAACTCAAGGGACGAAATGAGGCAACCGGGAATACACCTAAGAAGCTGGATTGAACTGATTGAAGGAGAAATGGCTGGCAAAATCATATGATCGATAATATTGAACTAACGCCTGTAAAAAGTGCTTTAAATACAATTTTATGAATGAAACCTGCTGCAAACTTTTTTCATAATCAAATGAAGGTTTACAAAAACCTACTCGCAATAAAAGATTTAGAAATCAAGGTGAAGAAAACGTTAAAATTCAATGCAAAATGTGGGTGATAGGAAAAGGTTAACAATACTATTACTATAATACCTATATAATGAGAGACAATTACCAAAAATTAAATTTTAAACCATTACCTCACTAATATGTACAAATATGTGACAATTATTTCATGTGTTATACTTACTAAAGAGTAGAAGAACTCGAACCACTAACGAAACCGACGCTCACCCGCTCTCGTGAATTGAAAGTTGAAAGTGAAATTTGTCCGTTAAAAACCGTTACTTCTTGAAAAGGCGGGAAAACTCTCCAAATCCCCCTTCCACCCTTTTTTTTATAGCATTTTCGGGTGGCGGCGCTAGCGCGCTCTAAAGAGAAATCTTTTGTTTCGTTTTCCCCAATGAGCTAGTTATATTACATCTGGAGAGATCCTCTTGTTTTACATTTTAGGTCTCCTTTTTTTAGCAGTGGGTACCAAATAAACAGGGCGTCACTTCCGACGAAGTGTCGCCATTTGACATCTTATGTAAGT
This sequence comes from Taphrorychus bicolor, assembly GCA_951812265.1. Taxonomy (NCBI): domain Eukaryota; kingdom Metazoa; phylum Arthropoda; class Insecta; order Coleoptera; family Curculionidae; genus Taphrorychus; species Taphrorychus bicolor. Next base: position 10,553,037 of record OX638299.1, on the reverse strand, counting down.
AATACGATGTCGCGATTAGCCAATAATTGATATGCTCTGACGATAAAATGTAGTGAGTACTTTCTTAAAAATAGCGGACTTGGTAAATGGTAGAAATATCAGTATTTGTTTGTTGATTTTCAACAAATCTGGTTGGTTGAAAATCAGCTGGTCTGCAGGTCTGCATTGTTTATGTGAACCAGAACCAGAACCCGTGTGAAACAACAAAAACGACTCTTTACAACTATCAGTAAAACTTCAGCTTGAAGTTAAAACATTAGATATGACGTTGTTAAAAAGTTAAAACATCAAATTAATATATATCATTGTTTATGTGTCAGGTAGCAATGCAATCTACGTCATTACTGGTGTTAGTTAGTAGGTTTATTAACTTCAAACTGAAGTTTTACTGATAGTTGTAAAAGTCACCGTAAGTCTAAGACGGAAACACGCAAAAGCGAAATTGGTTAGCATCTTTTATTGGTTTAAAAATTAATTGACATACGCTCAGGTTAGTTCAGGTTAATTGTTTGTTTTTCTCAATGACCTAGGAGATATGGAAAGAGCCAACACATGCGGATATACCCCTCAAAATGGTCCCGTTTTTTGGCCGGAAATCCGCCTTATTTAATATATCTATGACGTAACTTTATCGTCAGAGAACATCAATTGGCGAATCAAGATTCAAGACTTTACGTTAGACGTCAAGTGATATCAATTCAAGCAGATATCGCCATCATTTTTAAGGTACACGGCTAAAAAGGGGGACCAAACTGTAAAACACGGTGGTCTCTCCACCTGTGATATACTAACTCGTTGGTTTTTCTCAAATTTAGAATGACAGCTATAAGTCATTTTCGTTTCGCACCGGTTCTGGTTTTGGTTTACATAAAAACGACAGACCAGCTGATTTTCGACCAATCGTCTTTGTTAAAAATCACCTGGACTGTCATTTTTATGTCAACCAGAACCACAACCTTTGTGAAACAAAAATGACTTATGCTGTTGAAATTGCAATACCTATTTAAAACAATGCGTAGGTTCCGCCGACGGCACCGCTGAGAAGTTTAGTCAGCGAACCCTGAAATTGGCCAATCAGGTGCCGATTTTCAGCGTTCGCTGACTAAACTCAGCTGCTGCCGTCGGCGGAACCTACGCATTGTTTTTAATAGGTAATCAGTGCCATCTAGTTTTGAACGATTTTCGCCAATAAAGACAATGTTTCAAACTAGCCAGACCATCTGGATGTTTGTTTAGCTCCTTGTATCAACAAGCTATAAACTATATATTATACTATATCTGAAAAGAGCCTCCTGTTTCTATTTTGGTATAGCCCCACTTTTAGCAGTAGGTCACAGAAAAATGGCGACGATACCCGCCAAAAGTTTCTTGACGTCTTAGGACTGATTTTCATGCATCCGTTAGTCCGATGAAAAACGTCCGAAAAATTATTTTGACAAATTTTCAACCAATCACAAGTTTGTATTTAATCAAATTTGGACACATCGGACGTTTTTCATCGGACTGACAGATGCATGAAAGTCAGTCTTTACGTCAAATGAGTTGAAATCGCGATTGATCATTCCCAACGACATAGGCCGGAACTTCGTCACTTTTAAGTTTAAGGTTCCTCCGACGTAATGCGCTCTAGCTAGAGATGGATATAAGTTCGATATTCGATTGCATTAGAAATAAGTAGAGAGACCCCCTCCTGTTTTACAGTTTTGGCCCCCCTTTTTAGCAATGGGAAATTTTAAACTACTTACGATATCCGCCGGAAGTGACGTCTCGGGACGTCTTACATCAAATTATTGCAAAACAGTTGTCACTGTCATTATTTTTGTTATCTACTTCTTATTTCCAATCCAATCAGATATCAAACTTATATTCATCTCCGAGCTAGAGCGTGTCGCGCCCCCCCCCCCCTCCCCCCTACTAACCGGTTATTGCGTGGGGGCGGCTGTGGTTGCCGTTGCCGTCGCCGCCGTGTCGGCGGGGATTCGACTACGTGGATGTTCTAAGTCCAACGTATTTTTGTGTGCCAAATCTCTTTTACCACGCTACAAGAGGGACCCAACTCTCGGAAAGGATTTATCTACTTTGTTGTCTCTTATGTCGCTAATTATGGGGACGAAAGGCCGATAATTAACCCGTGGCGTTTCATCTTTGTAGCGAAAAAACACTTCCATCATATTGCCAAACGGATATAATTAATAAATGCTAATTTAAATGAGCTGAAATATAATGGTTTGGGGATGCCAGCAAGGTTTTATTGTTTAAGACGAAACTTGCAAAACGCCAAAAAAACTTATTGAATAGCAATTAATTATGAAAAAAAAAACAATTTTCAGTCTTCTCAGGAATCAGAAATAAAATAGCGGCGGACGTAAACTTTTCGCAATAAGCTCAGTGGTCCCCACAAACGTTTTTGACGGGTACAAGATTTCTTACTACAATTGAAAAACAACAAAGGAAACTAAACTAACGAAGCAGTGTAGAAGAGAAAAAAAATCTGCCAGGTCACTGGGATTCTCGATATTATGGTCAGCAAAACACTACTATAATATACTAATTGTTTCAACTTCTACAACTACTCTACAAATACTTAATTGCCGGTATTCTCCTGCGTCTGCTAAGTATCCGCTATATGCAAGAAAATGGCCTATCCAGGAAAAGGGTAGAGGTGGGTTGACACTATATGGCACAATCGAAAGAAAACCACGGAACTTTTCATAGGCGGGCAATAAGCGGTTTAGTTGTTTTAGCACTAATTAAAAATACAAATAATTAGCGCGGCGGACTTAAAACGGGTTTCAAAAAGGGGAAAAAATTACGAATTGGCGATAATCAGAACGGCGTAGCCCTGGACTGACTTTTTTCTCGTGGTAAAATTCGAACTTTTCCGTCTTCTCGGTTAGATCGTCGTTTTTAGATCGTAACTCTACCAAATTCAAAACCGTCTCCCTAGGTCATAATTCTCGCGAGTTCAAAACGCGACTCTTTTTAGGTCATAACTCTAGCGAGTTAAATTGAAAATGTGATCATTGGACAGAATAAATGATGCTCTTTAAAATGACACCTCACATGACATAGTTGTACTGACAATTAAAGCTTTTTATTTAAATTGACCTTTAATTTCCTGGCCCACTCAATTAAAACTTAAAACATAAATTGCTCGAATTTACATTCAAACGATGAGAAATTAAAAGCTCTATCTAATGAGAGAATAAGATTTTAATATCAATTATCGATATTCGCGAAATTGCTTTAATAACTAAAGTATTGTTCGGGTCACGCACAGGTCTGAATTTTTTTCAAGGGCCATAAACCATTAAAAGGGCGCCTTTGCCTGTTAAAGAAAAAGGGGAATTCTAGGTTTCATGTTTTATGACCGGAATTCCCAAGAAATTGTGGAAGTGTCTGTCCAAAAACTAACAAAAGAAATGATCTTCGACGAAAATTAAAAATATTGCAACCATATGTGCATTTAGGGCCTCGCGTGGGGCTGGTTTATCCAGAAAACCGAAAAACAGAAAGGTTCCGTAGGTTAAAGCTTAAAAGCTTCGAAAAATGGCTTACAGAGCTGCCGCGCTGCCACACATGAACTCATACGTAATAACGAGTTCAGTTGGCACAACAAGCGCTAGCTGTCCTAGCACCAAGGGTTTCTAAAACTTAACTTCCAACCTAACAAGAACCAGAAACAATCAGCGCAATTAATATCTGGTCCGGCTTTAAGTTATTGACGTGTGCTGACGACAACATTACGTCATGGAAACGTTAAGAGTTCCTGACTTCCGGTCAAAAAACGGGATCAGTTTTAGGGAAATATCGGCTTTTTTTGGCTCTGTCCATATCTTCTAGGTCAATGATAAAAATAGAAACCTAACCTCATATCCTCAGAGTCAACTTCCTAAAAGAAAATCAAAATATGAAAATTAAAGTATATATATATAGTATATATAGTATTTAAAAATTTAAACTTTATTTGTAGGTAGTGACAATAATTTAAATATTACGTTTTGCTATGACACTTATGGGAGCTGGGGTATATTGGACTAGTTTCAACAGAATTTTAGTGTCACTCAGTAGTAAAATCAAAAAACTCCTTTATTAAAAATGGTATTATGTTTAAATGTGTATAAGCATGTCATGGGTATGGGTGTTCCCATTAGTAGATCCGTTGAAACCTTTATTTTCAACCCTAAGAGTGGGGTTAGATATATTAGTGGACCTAAAAGGAAGTACCCCATCAACCCAGATCATGTAAAAGATGTGCCCATTCATCAGTTTGACAAAAGTAAGAAATCATACAAGCGAGTGTTTGCTTGGGGCAATACCCAGTCTGGAGCACTAGGAATTAAAGGTATATTAGAGAAACAAGTAACATGCATAAGGGGCCCCAGAAGGTTGTCATTTGGTGAAAAATTTGAGGTAGTGACTGCTGTTGCTGGATTTGGATTTTCTGCTTTGGCCATTAATAGTGATACTGAAGTGAAACTTTATGGGACAGGTGTTAACACTGATTCACAAATAGGGTACCATGCAGTTCGTGAGGGTCATCCTTTAGAAATCCTATTTTACCCCCAACCAATTTCATTACCCTTTCAAAATCCCAGTAAAGCCAAGATAATTAAATTATCTGCTGGTCGGGCACATATGCTTGTGCTAACTGATGAAGGAGTTTTTTTGTTAGGAAATAATGCTTATGGGCAATGTGGGAGAAAAATTATAGAAAATGAAGACTACTTGAGGAGCAATCTTATAAACTACATTGATTCAGTTGATGGCAAGCATATTGTTGATGTAGAGTGTGGTCAAGATCATAGCATACTTTTAACTGCTGATGGGTCTGTATACTCCTGTGGCTGGGGAGCAGATGGTCAAACTGGCCTTTCCCATTTTAACAATTGTGATCATTTTACCAAAGTTAAAGGGGACATAGAATATGAAAAAATTATAAAGTTGGCTTGTCGTGCTGATTTTGTTTTAGCTTTAAATGATAAGGGTGAAGTGTTTGGTTGGGGCAACACTGAATATGGACAAATATCTCTGCCATCAGGGGATCAACAACTAGCTATCCCCACTGCCATTAACATGGTTAACAAGTTGGGTAAAATTAAAAGCATTGCAAGTGGCGGGACTTTTTGTTTAGTGGCAACTGAGTTGGGTGAAGTATTTTCATGGGGTTATGGCCTTCTGGGTCTAGGGCCTAATGTAGACTTGGCAAAAAAGCCACTAAAAATTCCTGAAACATTGTTTGGTAAGAATGATTTCCAACCTGATAGCAGAGTAGTAGATGTAGTGTGTGGTGTCAATTACTCTGCTGCTGTAACCAATAAAGGTGACTTGTTTACTTGGGGAAGAAATAAAGACGGATGTTTAGGATTAGGTGATGATAAAGACCAATATTTTCCATTAAAAGTTTCATTAGCAGGAAGTGTTGAAAAAGTGTTTTGTGGGTTTGATCATACTATTGCTGTGTGTAAACCTTTTATTTAGTTTTGTTATAATTGTATGTTCTTTGCAATTTGCAAGGAATGGTTTTTTGTGACAACACATTTACAAACAAGGTAAATATTGTTAGAAACTTGTTTTGTTAATTAAATCTCTTTTTTTTTAAGTTGTTTCTCAATATACCCATAATTTAAGTAAATAATGGGTGTTCATTTGAAAACTTCTAGAAGGCTGGGGAATGTTAAAAGTATTCACAGCCTTCTAGACGACGTTTTCTAATGATCACCCCACATATAAATTAAAAGCTTGATCAGTCTTTATTGAGGTAGTCCGTGTCAAATCTGTGTTGAAGTGTATGTGCAATAAAAGATGCCTACCTGTATTTTTTTTTGCTCCTGGTAGATTTGGTTTGGACGTTTTGTTCTTTCTATGCTAAAATTAAAATTGCTCTTATGTAAAACTACATCGTGTGTGAACACTAGAAAACGTCATCTAGACATCTGACTGTTTAAGAGAAAAGGATAGCAAAGTAAATGGACTTTTGTTCCTTAAACTTTTTTACCTTTGTCCTGTTCATAGGCAACTAGGTGACGTTTTGATGAAATGAACACTCTTAGTCACTTTTAAAGTTAATGTCAGAATCCACATAAAATTGTGTTTGGTTACTAATATTGAAAGATGTGATTCTATAGCAAAATGCACTGAAATTTTTAGCAATGCAGAAGATACAGTAGAAGACACACACACAGAAACTACTGTATCCTAGCTTTAAAATTATTTTAGTCCATCTATTGGAGGAGGGGTTATTAGTGGTAAACAGAATTTACATCCATAAAAGACTTCCAATACAGAAATAAAAACTATTTATTTTCTAAACTTGCATTTTATTACAAACTACAAGTTTATATCTTTTACATAATTTAAAAAACTTAACTTATGACCTTGGTCGCTCCTTCTTTTCTTTATATAAGGCCAGGAGTGAAACATTGGCTACTTTAACCACCTGAAAAAAGTTTTAATTCATTAACTTGACATTATTAAATCAAATTATTAAAAAAAAAAAAAACAGAAAATTGATCAGGTAAATAAAAAATTGAATCACAGCAATCATGGGATTGGCTCTGAATAGTTATCATCATTGAAAACCCCCTCAAAAAAAAATTATGTAAATAAAAGCATTGTTTACCTTAAATCTTACTCCAGGAATATCACCAACAGCATGACCTTTCCTACCAAAACCTGCTACTAATACTTCATCGTTTTCTTCAATGTGATTTAGACAACCGTCTCTTGGTACAAAAGCTGTAATTTTCTTTCCATTCTTGATTAATTGTACTCTGACACATTTGCGAATAGCAGAGTTAGGTTGCTTAGCTTCTACGCCCCTATAAAAAGGACAACCTTAACATATCTTTCATAGCATTTATATACAAATGGCAAGTTTAATATCTTAAAAGGGTTTAAAAAGATCAATATCAAATAACATTCAGGTGATTGTACTCCAAGAATCGCACAGAATTCTCCTGTGATTAGTGTTCAAATATCACCATTCACAAGCAAATTCTGCGCAAATCCGGGCGTTTGTAAAGTAGTGTGTATCTGTAGAGCACATATCAGAGTGGTTATTCCATTAATTGGAGTACCCAATGGTTCAGAGCTCAATTTATATTGCATTACTGTTTAAAATACTTTTACTAATATAATAAGTATTATCTAATGAAGACCATTAATGCACCAAAGTCATAAATCTGGATCCAAAAGTAAAATTCCACTTACACTTTTTCAAGTACAATTCCTTTGGCATGAGAGGCACCTCCAAAAGGATTGGCCTTCCACCTAGTACCCAAATGGGCTTTCTTGTAGTCCTTGTCAGCCCATCGTTGATCTCGCCTGTGGTTGACGTGTTTCCTGGCAGTCCTCAATCCACGGGGCTTACCTAAAATTGTTGATAATCAGGATAAAAAATATGGTCCCAAGAAAAAAATAATTGTGGGAAACATCAAATGGTGCTTACAGTAAAGAAAAAAACATAAAATGAATTATGTCTTCTTTGAATATTATAAGATGATTGCAGATAAAAGTAATACGAATCCACACAAATCGCCTTCCACCTTGAGGAAGTGCCAATTTTGAAGTTAAGTTTTTATTGAAATCGCTCAAGTTAATGAGTTAGCCATTTGCGTGTGTAGTAAGCAAGCAAGATTAAGTTATAAATAAGGGCATTTAACTATTAAAAAACTAATATTTACCATGAAATATAACAAAAAAATAACTTCCGGACACTCACCCATGTTGGCTTTTGCTAGTCGCCGACGAAAAAGAAACTGTCCTCTCTATGACAATTTTGACAATACTTTAACGTCAATTACAAACGTCATTCTGAGTAGATTTAAAGAGGGGGGAGTCCGGGAGATAAACAAAATGAACCAAACGAGCGGATAGAGTGGTGTAAGTAATAAGGGTTCAATTTTTGAAATTTGATTTAAATGGCCTTAATTTACTTAATAATTAAAAGAGAATAAAAACTGGTTGATCTGAATTTTTGATGGTTACTTTTAATGGAGTTTTAATAGAAATGAAGCTTGAATTACTTGATTTGGTCCTTTTCTCAATCTCTGTAATACGGTTCCTCTCACTCCTATTACACGTTTACACATTGACTATAGTCAACCGTGTATATAGAGCCACCTAGTGTAATTTTTATTGACAAACATAAGTTCAAATCGTTTATTACATCCCAAGCGCTCGGGTATTTTTCTATCTCACTCTAGCGCTTGTTAAGATTGTGGGAGGTCTGTGTCCGGAGCGCACGGATGGAATTACCGAACCCGGCTCCAATTGACACTGTCAACTGTCAGTGCCAACGGCCATATTGTTTATTCTTCATTTAAATTATTTAAAAGTCCAAAGCCAAATGTAAATTGATTTTCATTCAGCTTATCATCAGAAGCAACTAGAAAGGTTTCCAGTGCGGATCAAAGGGATTTACTAGTGTTGACTTATAAATTAGAAGTTTCGTGTGACCTTTCTAGAACCAAGTTTGCCTAGGCGTTGAAGGACCCTCTTATAGACCCCATGTCACCATACCCCCCTTGGCTTGGAAAAATTCAAGTATTTTTTGCTTATGAGTTTAATAAGTACACTAAATTCCATAGCTTTATAGATTGTCTGATGTGACACAGCCAACTTGTCAATATCACTCAGCAAGTCAGCACTATGATGAAACTCACATAAAGTGCCCTCATTTATACTCTACCTACTTTATACATCCTGAAATACCAAAGATTACTATAAAAATGTCTATGGAAAACAGTGACAATGTTCTTCGCCCTTCCAAGTTAAAAGTAGTTCGGAACTTGTTTAATGCCCAGTCTGCCCCCGTGGGTAACTATGATAGGTTTATACCCTGCCGGACTAACAACAATTGGGAAGCTAGTTTTGCTACAATGCCAGACCCTGCAAAGATACCACAGTCAGGTAAAAAGTCGAACAGGGAAAGTGGTGAGAATAGCAGAGACTCTTCAGTTTACAACATTTTGCTGAGGAATGAAATATTGGGGGAGAAGATTGAAGATGTTAAAAGTCAGTGTGATGATAGACAAGCTTTGACGCCTATTAAAAGTAGGAATTTATTTCGATATGGTACTCCCATAAAGGTAAGTTTGTTTTTTATTTATGAATAAATTAATAAGCATTTGTCAGGTTTCTACTGGTTTGAGTTTTTATGCATTTTGATCAAGGTTGGAAAATATTTTACATAAATATCTAAATCTAGATATACAGGGTGTTTTTGTATAGATGGTAAAAAATGAAATGAATGAATATTGAGCCAAATTTTAGAGCAAAAGTTGCCCAAAAATGCTTTTGTTTCAATTTATGGCTGAAAATTTGAACATGTCATGACATGTATTTTCTCAGGTGTTTAATGCAAACTGCAATTTTTAGAATGTAATCTCTTTTGCATACTAAAATTTGATATTCCAGTTTTTTTAAGATAAAAAGCTTAGAAAATGATATCTACATTCCACTTGGGGGCAATCTTTGAAAAGGTCTGGTGTTTTATAGAGGCATTTCTGAAAACATGTTTATACGAAATGTTACCTATTCGTAAAGTTTGTTGTGTTAACATTTTGATTCTTTTCGATACATTTCTGAAATTTCAAGTGAAATCCACATTGAGTTTATTCACTTTTCTGTCTCTTCCAAAAGTCATTCAACTTGATTGCTTAAGTCATATTTGCAATTACCTCATAAGTACCTAACTGCTTCTTCCTGCAGACAATATACCTACTTTTTTTAAATTAGTTGAAAAATTGTATTTTTTTTAGCTATTTGTTATTAAACAAAACTTACAAATTGCTAGCTAACAATAAAGTAAGCTAATATATCAGGTGTTCATATAATTCATAAAATGTCATCTAGAAAGCTATGAATTTGTGACACATGAGGATGTCGCTTCACATTTTGTCACTTTATTACAGTTTTTGTCTCAGTATTTGTGCTATTTTCATTTTTTTTCTCAAGTTTTTGAAACTTGTTGCATACTAACCAATATACCAATAAATTTTTCTATATTTTCTTATTCCATCTCTTATTCCATTGACTGACCAGCTTAAGTATAGGCAAGGCTGTATTTAGAATATCACAACCCACACCATTGTTTTGAGAGTTGTAGAACTTTTAAACCAGTACCTACATAGAGTATTCTCATAGGTTCCAGGGTAAGAAAGAGTTGGCTAATAAATAATTGTAGGGTTAGTTAAGTAGTAGTTAACAAAGTCAAAAATCCTGGCTCAAATTGCTATATTATATCAGACATTTTCTTAGAAAGTCTTAAGTATTTTTAGTCATGGGGTATATCCTTTTTAGCCCAGCCTACAAGCCAGCTTAAAATGGTCAAACACATTAACAGCAAACAGTAATCACTATGGCACGCGAAATCATTAGTCTTTTGTTTGAATATATCACCATTCCTATTTTATCATTGGAGTCCTAAACACATTAGTAATTCCTAGCAGGCCTTAATTTTCTTATCTATTTTCAATAGATAAGAAGTTCATTTTTGTTTTGTTCAAAGTGCACTTGAGTTTTGAAAATCGCGGTTAAGTTAGGTCTAGTCTAGATATATATATTACTATCGTGGCTTGTGGCTTATGCCTCATAAGCAGGTATCAGTACATTTCGTGACTGAAAGCCAAGTGAAGCAATAAAGATAATTCAGTTGATTTGTACAGGCATTTAGCAATGATGGATATAATTTGAAATCTATGAGTACCTACACTACCAACAGGACAGGCACAAAAAAAAGTAATAAATATTGTGTTATCGAGTTATCGTACGATTGTAAAGCAGACATGTTCTTTCCATTGACCATTAATTAATGCTGCAAGAGGCGCAGAATGCATCGTTGTTGATTGTATTGTTGTTATGTTATGCAGTAAACATTTTAGAATAGGTAGGTGACTGGATCGCGTCAAAAATTTTTCAAACTTAATGCAATAATATCTTTTACCAAATTCCAGACGTGTCTCTAACTAATAAGAGGATGATTCAAAAGTACTTTGACAAACTTCAATAGGTGATTGTGTTTCCTGAGGGGGTTACTGTTACAGTTACAGTGACGGGGGTACGACACATTTTTTTGTACTAGCTATGATTTGCCAGATATTTATCTGGATTTTTTAAAATAAAAAAGAAAGAGCCACCCTGTAGAGGCCTTGTATTGGATGTAAAAACTGATGGACAGCCTGGCGTAAGGCTTGCTCTTTTAAATGTTCAATAGAGGAATCTAGCGTTTTAAAAGTAAAACGCGTGATAAAAACGAAAGCATTGCTAAAGCCAGAATTTTCCATATTCGAGAGTGTATTTGAAAAATGTTTAAGATCCGAAATGTTTAAGAATTGGCAACCTTGTCTTAAAAGTATGCTTGTTGAATTATTAGATTTTCTTCAGTTTTTGTAATCCTCTATAATTTGAATCAATTTGTCCTAATTACTATAACTGCGGTAGCCACGCTACTAACTTACCATTCATCATAATGATACTTAAAGGCTAAATATTCTTGTCTAAATGAAAATACTTAACACTACATTACAATAACATCATTCGTTAGTGGCTTGTTATCGTCACATCGGTTAAAAAAAAAAATGCGTTGCTTGACTTTATGGTCCCAAAAGGGACATACATATTTATGAATATAATAATTTTTTTTCGGGCATAATTAATGAAGGTAATGATATGTTTACGTAAATTAATTCACTCCATAAAAATATGTTTGTGTGAAGTTTGTTTCATAAGAAAACAGAATATATTTCTTTCTTCGAATGTTATTACTCAGTTTTTTACCATTTTTATGTCTAAAGTTTCACCATTTACTTTGTCTTCTCTGTGGTCAATTTTTAACTATGCGTTTATATTTTTTCTCATATTGAATTAGCAATATGCTAATTCAAAAAAACAGTCAAATCAGCCTGAAATTGATAAAAAAAATATGTAATTTGTTCTCGAAATCCATTAAGCGATGAGAACGCAGATTTTTGACCTATGACCGAACTTCTGACTCTCCAGGATGCGTCGTATAAAAAACGTCCGAAAAATGACTGACCAATTTTTAACCAATCACAAGTTTGCATTTAGTCAAATTTGGACATATTGGACGTTTTTTCATTGGACGGACAGAAGATGGTGTTACAAAAAGGTGGTAACACTTTGCTTCATATTGGTAGCCAAATCTAATATGGTTCCGGTTTCTTGCATATTGATTGAAAGTAGAAAAAGAACCTACAACTGAAATTTGAGGTTCCTAGCTTTAGTGGTTTCGAACAATGTAATTTTTTTCTATTTTTGGGACACCTTATATTATCTAAAACAAAAATCAGCGCCCGAGGGGTAAACCGCTGAATGAAGTTAGTGTACAAGGTATTTGAATTCCATTGAAGTACAGTGAAGTCCTTTGAAGTACATTCGAGACATTGAAGTAGGTAGGTACTCGGAAGTCCTTTGAAGTACATTCAAAAACTTTGAAGTCCGACTGAAGTACCTTGGAGTCCTAGTGAAGTACCTTGAAGTCCTAATGAAGTACCTTGAAGTCCTAATGAAGTACTTTGAAGTTCAAAAAAGTGTTTTGAAATATATATGAAGTCTGTGTGTTGTTATAAGAAAGGTTAGTTAAAACTGAGGTTAAAACAAGTTAAAACTGTATGCAGTACCAAGATTAATTCATTTTACTACTACTGGTAGATATTTACGCTTCATACAGTGTGTCCCACCAGGAATTACCGCGGTCGATATTTCGAAAACTTTTAAAAACGATTTTTAAAATTTGTGCGAAAACAGCTAACGTTAGGTATAGGAACAATTACATAAAGTGTCCCTTGTTTTTAACCCTTTTGACACTGCAGCCAGAAAAAATGGGGTATTCCATTTGAAAATCACGAGTTTTCGTCATTTTTTTAAGTCAATTTTTGTTACGTTTTTCTGAGGATCTGGTGTATTATTTTTTTAATCGTGTCGGGTTATCTGGTACTTCATGTTAATTTTAATTTTAATCGCTTGAGTGACAGTCATGACTTAAATCTGGCTGCTTTGAAAAAATTTTTTTTAAATCAAAGAGCGCTCAAAATCTGCTTCAGTTAGCCTTGGGGGTGACCCTGCATTTTTTCAATAAAAATGAACGTAGAATTAAAAAATACAAAAAAATTGTGGGGTGACATTTAGAATAGTGAAGTTGGTATCAACTCGGGTACCTATTGTGGTGCCTCGAAAGGAAAAATATTTTAGATGTGAAGGCCCCAACGCAAATACTAAACTCCGAAATTTAAAAAAAATTACCTGTTGTAGTTTTTGAAATATCGACCGCGGTAGTTCCCGGTGAGACTCCCTGTATAGGCACGATGACGTTGAGAATCAATAAAAATAAATTAAAACTAAAACCGAGACTAAACGTTTTGATTGGCTGGGTGATCCTTTTTTTCTGTTCTAATTGGTTGAACCGCCGCTTGAAATCTTTGAGCCTATTGTTAGATTTCCCTGATAAAATGACAGCCCTAGCTTTTGAAACATCTAGATTCCAGTGGCAAGGTTGTGTCTTTGTCGATTGTCGTATATGAGTTTCTGTGAGTGATCTGATAAAAAATATTGCCGCCACTGGCTTTTTTTTATATACAAGCGATAGGTTTTATGGTTTAATTTTATGCTGTCCCAAGTTCCACGTAACTTTCAAACAGTATTGCCGGTGCCACTGCTGGAAATGAAATGCTCAATATCAATATTGTCAATTAAATAGTTATATTTTTAAAGATTAATTTAACCCTTAAAATTGTCTGGTCCTCAATTGAATTGTAATAAAAATTCATACATTTCTTGTGATTCTTCAGAGTTCTGTTTTTTTTTTAATTTTTTGTTCTTTCTATTTTCGTCTATCATTCCTAAAATTTCGAATTGTTCAGAATGTCGCTACTCCAATAAGAATTATTCTGTCCACCTGCTAATTGGTATCACAGTGTGAGCTTAATTTTTATAGTCCTTTTTTGTTTTATGTTTATTGCACCTACGGAATTTTCGATAGTGGGAGGTGAAAAAGGACATCAAGAAGAGGACAAAACTGTTGGATTCACTCCAATCGGTCCAGGCGTTCTCATATTACAGGCGACCAAAATTGAGAAATGTGAAGAAAGTCGTTTTGGAAATTTTCAAAAAAAAATCGGATTTTTTTTTGCTGTTGGTCGGAGTAACTCATTTGCAATCCCCTAAAAACGTAACAAATTGTAACAATTCGAATGAAACCACCCTCACAACAACTTCTCTCAACACTTTTTTTTTAAAATGGTCCAAAAATGCGATTCTGAAAGTGCCTAAAAATTGATCCCCGAAAATATTGCACCTACGGAACTTCCGATGAGGGGGGGGGGGGGTGAAAGAGGACATCAAGAAGACGACAAAGCAATTGTGATCACTCCAATCGGTCCAGACGTTCTCAAGTTGCAGGCGGTCAAAGTTGAGAAATGTTAAAAAAGTCGTAATTTTGAACATTTCCAAAAAAAATATCGGATTTTTTTTTGTTTTTTTTTGATTGGAATGGCACGCACGTGAATCTTGTAAGAACGTAACAAACTCAATTCGAACAAAATTACTCAAAAAGAGTCCAATAACGCAATTCTAAAAGTGCCTAAAAATCGATCTCCGAAAATATTGCACCTACTGAACTTCCGATGATGGAGGGTGAAAGAGGACATCAAGAAGAGGACAAAGCAGTTGTGATCACTCCAATCGGTCCAGGCGTTCTCCAGTTACAGGCAATCAAAGTTAAGAAATGTCAAAACGGTCGTAATTTTGAACATTTCCAAAAAAATGGGAACATTTTTTTGTTTGCTTTTTTTGATTGGAATGGCACGCTTGTGAATCCCCTAAGAACGTAATAAACTCAATTCGAACGAAATTACACTCAAACGAGGATTTTTAAAAATTTTCGAAAACGCAATTCTGAAAGTGCCTAAAAATCAACCTCCGAACGGGTTTATCTCCGGAAATATTGCACCTACGAAACTTCCGATGATGGAAGGTGAAAGAGGATTTCAAGAAGAGGACAAAATAGTTATATTTACTCCAATCGGTCCAGGCGTTCACAAGTTACAGGCGGTCAAAGTTGAGGAATGTCAAAAAGGCAATTTTGAAAATTAAAAAAAAAAAATTGGATTTTTTTTGCCCTTCTTTATTGGATTGGCACGCTTGTGAATCTCCTAAGAACGTAACAAACTCAATTCGAACAAAATTACCCTCAAAAGAAGTTTTTTAAAAAATGGTGCAATAACGCAATTCTAAAAGTGCCTAAAAATCGATCTCCAAACATATTGCACCTATGGAACTTCCGATGATGGGAGGTGAAAGAGGACATCAAGAAGAGGACAAAACAGTTGTATTCATTCCAATCGGTCCAGGCGTTATCAAGTTACAGGCGGTCAAAGTTGAGAAATGTTAAAAAAGTCGTAATCTTGAACATTTTCAAAAAAAATCGGATTTTTTTTTGTTTTTTTTTATTGGAATGTGCACGCTTATGAATCCCCTAAGAACGTAACAAATTCAATTCGAACAAAATTACCCTTAAACGAGGTTTTTTTAAAATGGTCCAAAAACGCAATTCTGAAAGTGCCTAAAAATCGACCTCCGGACGGGTTTTTCTCCGGAAATATTGCACCTACGGAACTTCCGATTTTCAACTTCCAATCCGGACATTTTCAAAAAACTGTCGGAAATTTTTTTTTGCACTTTTTGATCGGAACGGCTTATTGCAATCCCCAAAGAACGTAACAACCAAATATAACAAACCAAATGCAATAATTGTGGCATTTCAAATATGGTAATTGAAATTTCATAATTTCATTTCCCACGTTCTAAAAAAAATCTTTTTTTATTTCAACAATATATAATTTGTTAGTATTTTCTTCAGTTTTAGCCTCATCTCTATGAGGCGGTCTTAACCCAACAGGAAGCGTGTTGACACAAGTTTGGTTGATTTTATAATAGTTGCTTCATTTATTTTATTCAGATTTCAAAAATCAGAGAATTGTACAATTCAAGAAAATTCTATTTGTAGAATGTCTTAATGCCTTAAAGGCTGAAAAAGGGCCACATGCATTCTGAACAATAATATTTCTAAACTCAGTTAAAGTCTCTGTTAAAGTGTAAAAATATTAAAATATAATAAGTGAAACCTGGCTACAGATTTATTTTCCCTGGAGTCATTTAAAGTCCAGTGAAGCCTTTTTGAAGTCCAGTGAAGTCCAATGAAGTCCTTAAATCTTACTTGGGCTTCATGAAGTACATGTTGTAATTTGAAGTTAGGGTACAAATTCAGTCAGCGGTGTACCACTCGTCAGCGCCCTATACAGGGTGACCGTTTTTCGAGTTTAACCATGGAAATCGCGGTTATTTGAACAGATATGAAGGAGGTTAAATTAAAGCAAAGTTGCTCAGTTAGAAGTCTATAAAAATGATTATTTCAAATTTTGAAAATTCCAATTGGTTTCGAAAATATTTGCAAAAAATTGATATTTTGCAAAAACGTTTTTATTTTTTCTAGTCTTCTAGTCAGTTGTTGATAGTCGCTTTGTGCTCTCTTCAACGTGGTATTTTCAAATTTAATATCCGACGTTTCGTTTTCATACAACCATCATCAACCTAATTTTTTAAGGTCCCGGATTTTTTTTATATCGGAGTCTCAATCTTCTTGCAATTCTGCGGTGATGTGGATGTTAAAATTTGTTGATGAAGTTGGGTTACGATCATTTTGACTCCGCAGGTTATAGACTTTTTCATCGGTCGATAGTTTTAGTCGGATTAGACACTACAAAGATTAAACTGTTTGATTGCTATTTTAAGTTTGGATTTATAAAAATCCAATTAGTAAAAGTGATTTTCGGGCTTTCAATCCTTGCTTGATTCATCGGAGGTTCTTCCCGACTTTCTGATTGAAAAAAAACGTAAGAATGCATTTTGACTTATCCTGAAAACCTTCAGTCTTATTTGAAGAGATTTTGAAAAATAATTTTTAAATTCTGATTGGCACTCTTTTTTTTCCACAAGATGGGTCAGAAATATAACGAGCGTTCTAAAAATATGATAAAAGGTGATATTCTGGCTAAAGAAAGATAAAGAAGTTTATGGTGGTTACTAAAATTCGAATCGTTATATTAGAAATTTAATGACGCCGTCTTATAGAAAGAAAAACAATAAAAAAGTGAGATTCTACGTATACTCTGTAATACGTATAATTTGTAAAAGTAAGTAAATTGTTAAAAATTAGTTTCACTTTAACAAAAAGGTTACATATTATATTTTGTAATAAAATGTGCAATTTATTTTAGGATATCCGAGAGAATATCGCTTAAAATAAGTTCAGAAGAAAATAAAAACATATTTTTCTTAAATTTTGTTTTTTTTTTAAATATCTTTGTAAGTATAGGGTATACTTTGAAAATTGCTTTATTAAATAGGTTATAGTTTTATTAATTAGGTTGTAGGTATTATATAAATTTTCCTTATGTCTCTCTCTATCCCACTTATTATTAGTTGAAAAGGTTTCGAAAACTTTTTTTTCTTGTTAGATATTTCACGGTAATTTGTGGCTTTTTCAAGAGAGCTGAAAACAACCTTAATTAACTAGATATAACTTGTTTTAACAGTTATAAAAAGGCGGGCCCGTATGGGCACGATTTACGCGCTATGCAGAAAAGGATCTACGCATCTCTCTTTTAAACGCTTTCTTTTCCATAAGTCTTTCTCTGTCCCACTCATTATTACTTGAAAAAGTTTCGAAAACTTTTTTTCTTGTGAGATATTTCACTGCAATTTTTGGCTTTTTCACGAGAGCTGAAAACAACTAACCAAAATTAACTAGATATAACTTGTTTTAACAATTATAGAAAGGCGGGCCCTTACGGGCACGATTTACACGCTAGCAGAAAAGGATCTATGCATCTCTCTTTTAAACGCTGTCTTTTCCATAAGTCTCTCTCTATCCCACTCATTATTACTTGAAAAGGTTTCGAAAACTTTTTTTTCTTGCGAGATATTTCATTGTATTACTAGTTTATTAAAATACAGTTTCTTTAAAAAAAACACAAACTAAAACATCGGCCACTCGTAGTCTCGAACTCCTTATTCAACAAAAAATTTGAGGCAAATATTAAATTTTCTGTTATGTGAACTCTATAATGCAGTAGCAATTACCAGAGCAAATTACCAGGCAATTTACCTACTTTTTTTTCTAAAATTTGTTTATTATATTTTATGGAGTATGGAGACCAAACTACTACAAAAAGGGAATTTCTTATTCTGGAATAAATAAGGTTTTCGACCTCAGGATCAAGCATATTTGATTCCTTGCATATTTCATAAATACTGTAAAATTTATCTTATTTCCTATAATTATGTACTACAGTAAACATTCAAAGTAAACGTGAGTTGTTCTCATATCGTATTTATTTCACCTGTTATCGTGATTGCCCAATGTTTTCTCGCTACTTCAATAATCTTGTAATACAGAATCGTGTAAATTTTTTAGTAAACTGGAGCGGCTCCTCTGTATCACCTATTAGGCCACACATAATTTCTTATCACTTTTAGTATTATTCCGTGTACACTCTGATAGCTGGCAGGTATTAAAATGAAAGTATCGCAATATTTACCTTTGAAGCGAATTTTGATTAATTTATTACTAAGATGCATGTTTGTATGAAGTCTGGTTGTCCTCAATAGGCGCCGTCTTATTAAACAAATGATGCATTAAAATTATTAAAAAATGTATTCACTCAACTCCTCAACTTTGCCAAATATATACGTATTTGTATTTGTTTTTTTTTTACAACATTTAGTTATATAACAACATCCATAAAGTTTACTGAGATGTGCCAGTTCACAAGATTGCCTTTTTTTGGTATAAAATTCAACACACTCTTATCCAGAAAGGCTTCATACTGAATCTTGATAAAGGCCGAAATTACAATCGAAACATCGGCAACTTTTCTGTGTGGAAGAAAGAGTTTTATTTCATGGGTTCATTCCGATAACATCCTTTAATTAGGTAACATAAAGCCGAATATGTACCATTGGGCAGGTTGTTTTGTCTTGCATTTCTAATCCATTATTTCATGGTTCTGGCTGTTTTAAAATATAACACTCAGGAGGAGTGTCGTGTTCATATTACAAACACTTGTACCAACTCGTACACTGTTTAATATTGTTACTAAAGTGTCTGAAATGATAACATTGCAATAATGCATAAAATTTTATGCTGATGGCGAAAGCATACGGGTCGTTTCCTTTTCAAGGGTCAAAGATTTCTACTTACCATCCACATGCTAGATTATTTGTGCTATCTAATTATAACAATAACAATCGTGTACCTATTTTGTCTAATTAATACTGTTTTAAACATTGAAACACGGATTTAATGTTTATCTCTAGAATGCATAAACTACAATAAATCGGTCTGCTTTGATTAAATTTGAATGTTGGATATGTTGATTATGTTAATGGCTTCTGTCCTTTTGCCTTCAGGTCAAAGGCCATTCCCTTCTGATGAAGTCGTATTCAGTTAGCGGTCAATGTTTTAATTATTTAAAAGAGACTTCATTATGAAAAAGAATTTTTTGGTTTGTTTTATACCTATACTTGATTACGAATTTACTTTACAAAAATTTCTGTATTAAAAAGTTGAATTTTACATATTTTATGGTCTGTTGGGTTTTGATAACATGTTCATTAGGTCCTGTTTTAAACACTTAATTTTTCATTCAAATAATGGGTACGACCGGCTTTGAGCTAATAAGGGCGTGCCATGTTACAACCAATATGTGTATCTGTTCAATTTGCAAGTACCTAGTTCACCAAATGTAGAAAACATTTTTGAATACATACGTAAGTAAAATGCAGATTTCATAAAATTGCTAAACATCGCTTTTATAGGCTTTTCAATAAAATTTTTTATTTGATTATTTTTTATTGTTATTGATGATTAACAGAGTGAGACTCATAAAATCTCCGTTGTGATTCTGAAAATAGCAACGTGTTGTCTTTGAAGAGCCCCCTACTTAAATATACTGAAAAGCTAAGATGCAGTTAAACCGAGAGTTAAACTCAATTTCTGCTTTAATTAAATTTTATTATTTCGTTAAATTGCATATCGTTTGCTTTATGATTAATTGGACAAGATCGTTAGGCTACAATCGGAACTATATAGTTGGTAAACGGCTTGGAAGTTGTCCATGCATTTGGTCTACCTTTCTACCGTTACCGCCAATACCAGGTTCTTTCTCAACTTTTTTTTTGTCGTATAGTTTTTGACACGTTTCACTAGTTCACAGCATTTTTTAAATACATTTTTAAACTTATTGCTCAATGTATTTTTTTGTAACTTCGGCAAATTTTGTACCTTTCCTTCTTGTCTTCAAAAAACGAATTTTCTTCAACTTTTTTCACACTTTTCTAGTTTTTACACCTTTTTCCAAATTAGAGTATTTTTTAGATACTCATTTTTAGTCTACTTTTAGATTAACTAAAGACTAATTATTATTTTCTTATAAAGAATCAATAATACGTACTGTATGGTTTTGTCTTTTGAGCTATGTTTCATTTAATTGTAATTTGTTTTTAGGAGTTTTTCAGTTTTATTTGTTGTCGTTGCATTTTTTCTTTTAGTTTCAAATGTTTTATCTTTTTGTAAGCTGGTTTTGTTTCTTTTTTCTATTTTTTCTTTTTTAAATTGTCTTGGACTTTTCGCAACTTCGGTTCTGTCTTAGACTTTTTGATACTTTCTTTTAATTTATGGTAGTGTTTACATACTTTTTTTAAAAGTGAAAATAGCGGATGCAGGTCAGAAATAACTACTTCATATTTATGAAAGAGCCAACGTTTCGACCTTTATTGCAGTCTTCCTCAGAGATTTTTCTGGTTTCTCTAGTTATTTCTGTCCTACATCCGCTATTTTCACTTCTATCGACCTATATAAAGGACGCAAAACATATATGATACTTTTTTAGTCTACTCTTAGATTAATTTCTTACGTATTTTCTTCTGCAGTCTTACTATAAGCTTTCGCCCTTGAAACTTTTTATTTCAATTTGTTTTCAAGATTGACGGCTTTTTCGTAACTTTTTCTGATCAACAAATTTTTCATTACATTCAAATTCGCTTTTTTAATATTGTTGCGAACTCAGGGTTCAATAATTCCAGTGTAACAATTTGACACGAAAGTACTACTTATTTATTTATCCCACAAATGCATACAACTACAATTCGCCTACTAAATAAATCACTACTTACACTTTATAGCCTTCTATTATCGTTTGGTACTTTAGCTTACCTATAGCTCGATTAAATAAGACTACTACTAACGGCAGCGCTATTCGCCTTTTATACACAATCCTAAATATATAGAAAAGCCTAGAACATTCTTAGAAGAAAATAATTGATAAGACACATATAAAAAAAGGTCGTAAATAACTGCGTTGTAAATAAACAGAGTAATAAATCACTCGTGACAGTTCCCATGCCGCAGCGCCCGGATAGGCCGAAAAAGTCTTAGACTCCAATGTGGCTCCGCCTACCAGCCACCGCTCACCGTAACAATAATAAGCTTTCGCCCTTGAAACTTTTTATTTCAATTGGTTTTTCAAGATTTAAGGCTCTTTCATAACTTTTTTTATCAACAAATTTTTCATTATATTCAAATTCGCTTTTTTTTTCTTGCCATCAAATCGCATTTTAAAAGTAAAAAAGTTGTTGTACAAAGTATATGTCTTTCTTTGCTCATCTGCCTTCTTGACACTAACCGGCAACAACCACTTCATTTATTCTTAGTTTTTTTAGTACAAGAAATTGTTGATATATGAATTTTATTTTTGTGTCCGTTCATTTTTTTTCTTTTGTTTATATTAGTAATTTTATTTTCTTAGATTTTGCCACATTTTCTAATACTTTGAGGGTTCATGTTCATATCCAACATTTTGTCCACTAGAATTGTCACGCAACCATCATGTATCCTGATATTGATTTTTAGACACCAAAACTAAATGCAAATACCTTAGACCACTTATCAGCCCATGAGAACAGATTCTTAGACTTTTGACTCATAGTTTATTCTAGTTTTTTTTTGGCATCTTTTAATTTTTTTAATCATTTTGTTATGTATTTTTTTCAAAGGTGCAATTTTACCACACGTTTCTACTCTTGAAACTGTGTTTTCTTTTAATTCTACTTTGTCTTTCAAGGATTTTTTAACGCATTGATCCTGTATATTGTTCCTTCAGTTCCAGATTATTTGCATATGTTGGATTTTTTTGTTACAACATGTTTAGTTTTTATAAAAAAAGTTAGACTTTGTGACTCATATAACTAATTTCTGTTATTTTGTAAATATTTTTTGCTCTCTGATTTAATTAATGTTTTTACGTATTATTTGGAAATGATTACTTATTGAAAGATTCAAATTTACTGTGAGCTTTTGTCCATTAATCTACGTGTTCTTTATTTTCAATTCTTCTTTGAAGCATTGCTTTTTCTTGTCTTTTTCTTAGATAGTGTCTCTCGCCGTTTGCCATAAGGTCTTTTGGTCCTTATACTTTTGACTTTTCTAGCATGTTCGAAACTTTTTTGTGACTGTTTGTAGAACATTTTTACCAAAGTTATATTTTCTATTTATAAAGGCGGTTTTTCTATATCTTAATTGAGTTATATATTCCTTCCACGATGTTCTTTTTAAATATACTTTTTTAGTTTTGGTCTCGCCCTTTTTGTTTTAGAGCATTCATTGTTACAAAAATTTGGTTTTTTAATAGGTACTCCATCAGATCTTGTAGGTGATAAAATAATTTCTTTTCTCCACTGTGCATGTTTTCCACCAATTTATTTTTAACAATAAAAATGATTTTATCTTTGTTCCTCCACTTTTTTTAGTTTATTTTAGTAATTCATTTTGTAATTTTCGCATTTTTTATTTAGTAGAATTTTTCCAACTGTGCTTTTCCACGATTTTTCCTATCTATTACCTTTCTTTCGAACTTTTGTAATTATGTTTTTGTAGTCTTTTTTGCTTATTTACTGTATATAGGACCTTTTTAACGTGGGATCAATTTGTTTGGTATAATTCCAGTGTGGCATTCAATGTTTTGCAAATTTAATTATTATTTGGCACTGATATATGCCCAGAAAGAACGACAAATGTTTTCAACAATGTCTATAACATCCGCAGTACCAGTCCAATGGTATATGTATGAGATTTTCAAAATAATGAAAGCCTTCGAGTTGGGCATAAGTTGTTGAGAGAAAAGGAAGGAAGCAATAAAAGTGCATCTAGTTTTATCATTTTATGCTTTTCTATAAAAAAATGCTCTTGTCCTTATATCCAACCCGCTTACTTTTCATTTTTCCTAGACAACAAAATAGGCTGCGTAGCTTTCAACGAAACACGAGGCGGATTTGTGACATTCAGCACCCAGACTTAACGGTACCGTTTGAGGTAAAAATAAAAATTCAAGTCAGTCTATTTATATGTCAAATTATTCCGAAATGGTAGATCCGCATTTAACGGAAGTACTCGGTACTTGATTCCATATTTAGATTTGCAAAATTTAAAAATAGTGTTACATGAAATAGTTTGATGACTATGGCTAATGTGCTTGTGGAACACTCCTCGGCTATATGGGTTTGTCATTTGGTAAAGATGAAACCAAAAGTATGCGTGAAAAAAATGAGAAAAGACATTTTATTAAAACATTTATTTTAAATTCAAAATTAATTAACCAAATAAACTTTGTTCTTCTACATCTCCGAGCCCATTGGTAAAACATTAAATCAATTTTCTTATTAAAGACATGAAAACCTTTCATCGCATCTACCACCTCTCAAATTTACATTTTCCATCACGAAGTCCACTGCCCATTATTTATTTAAAATAAATCATTTCTATACGATAACGATAAGCATTACTGAGGCGCAATGATTTCCTGAAGGAAGTAACGAACTCCCAAGCTGCATAATAGAAACTTTTTTTTTGTTAGTCTAGACCGTTTAATTCACATGCAATCTGTAGCACATGTTAAAAGATAAGTTTCTGTAGCATTGCTGCCACATAATAGACTGTTTTGAACTGGAAGATATAACTTCTAAGAGCTACTTTACTAATCTGCCGCTAATCTTGATGAAACAGAGAAACCGAGCAAAGATCCAAGAACACCCCCTTCTCTCTTAAGTACGTTTCTTTAATAATTTGGTTCTAAACAAAATCGATGTACATGCTTTTTTACTGTAACCCTGGTACCTGGAAGTACACCCTGGAAGGTTGAACATTATATCGTATTCATTAGTTTTCTACCTTTCAATCCTTTTTAAGCCGGGATAATGGTTCTAAGTATAATTACCGTTAGATCGTCTGATAACTCTAATCGATTGTACCCAACAACCTCATAATGTAAGGTGGTTGACTGCATGTCCACATAATATAGAAAAACACTTTGCAGGATGCGCCATTTAATTGCACCTTGTTCTCAATGCACCGCTGACCATTGTCCTCTAGCGACCCTAAGGTAAATAAACGTGGCTGCCCTATTAGCTTTGGCTCCTTGTGCAGTGCATTTTCAGTGACTCAAAAGTAACCTTTAACTTCCGCATTAACTTGCTAATCTACTGGCCAAACCATCAACAAGTCATCCTAATAAATAACTTCAACAATAATTAGTCCCCTGGGGCGAAGCCAACGATATTGGTATCGATAATAGTAATTGAAAGAGTAAATAATATACGTTTTTGCCTAAATGTGTCCGATTTCCATTAGAAAGTTGGGATGGACATGGCAATAGTTTTTAACTGTAAGAAGGGGTCTTAATGAGATTTTCAAATAGAGACTGACGCCTAGATTTTCTTAAATTGCCTGGTTGCTCTCATTGTCTTCACTGCTAACGTAATACTTAAATAACATTTTTATCTGTTGTTCTTCATGTGTTAATCGTGACCAGCGTACTTGAACATGATTTTACTAGTTTAATTACGACAGTTAAGCTGAAATTGTCCTGAAGATGCAGCAATATACTACAAAACGTCGACAGTTTTAAATTCAGAGTTCGGTATTTTTATTTTGATACAATTCCCAATAGGGTTGTTTGATTTTGGTGTACCTCGGATCTGGCGACACTGTTGTGGCTGGTAAAATTCTATTGAAAGTGCTATTGACTCACGTGACCAGTTGTAATTTGAACCCAATAAAAACCGTTTCACCCATCTGCAAGTTTTTCTGGAATAAAAAGTAGATGAGTCTATTACGCTTTGCATGGGTACGTTGGAAATAATCGGTTTTTCTTAACAAATTAGAGCCCCTTATTTATTTAATCTGCATTTTTCAGTGAGGAAAATTGTACTTTTGTAAGAATTGTTAGAAAAAAAAAGAACTTTTTTCCGGAATATGCAACATTACCAAATGTAAGTTAAAATAGGAAAATAAAGGAATAACTGAAGTGAACTCACTTGATCTTTCTTTCTATAGCGGATTAGAAAGGTATTCACGCCGTACCCCAGACTGTGATGTTCCATTGGTAAAAGATCCTGCGAGTGGAACACGGTCGCCACCCACTGAAGTTATCCCAGTCCTCACCCCCTTTCCCGGCTTAAACTGCGTTAGCATTGCTCCAATCGGGAGGTTGGATATTGCTTATAATTTTTAGTGCTCTGTCTATTTCAGTTTCCCACGTTCACCCCTTCTCTTTTTGGTCATCATTAATAGTTTTTAGTAAACCCAAGCCGCAGTTTATGGTAGCTTTGTCTTGCAGCAGCAATTGGCCAACTTATTCTTGGTTTTCTCATTGCTACACAATAACCTAGTCCCTTCTCTATTGGTGCCTGTTACAGCTAAAGAGAATATGTTCCAGTGTGTGTGCCGTTCTGCAGATATGTGCCGAATAGCCAGTATCCGGTCGTAGCCTGCTTGGTAGTAAAGTTATCTACTTCCAGGCCCGACTCTTTCCATTCCTTAACCTCAAGAACGAACTAAGCTTCCAATCTCCTGTCATTTAGCACACACTTCTCTGTTGCTCTCTTTCCCCAATTGGTGTATCCTGGTTCTCTCATTTACTGCCAGGTCGATAGGCAGTAAGCCCGGCAGGCCTTCTGCGCTTACCAGCATTAGTGTTAATGGTTGAATGAGCTTTTGTGACGATCCAATCAATATGTGCCTTCATCCGCACCTCTTTATCGTTTAGTATACCAAAGGAGTTACTTGCATTTACAAATTTGTCCTGGACTTTATGAGAATTGAGTTGCTTTCCTTCTTCTCGCTTTGATGACTACTTCGGTTTTGCCTGTTATTGCCACTCCCAATTTTATTTCCTTGAGTACTCGCACTACATGGTTACCTGCATAATTTGGTTTTTCCTGCAGGCAAACTCTGCTACTTCGACTTTTCAGAATTACCAGGTTGTCAGCATCGGCAACCGATTATTAATTCAATTTCCTCCTTAACATGGGTCCTTAATACTATGTTATGGAACAGGTTGCCTGCAATACCTTTTTGCCCCTATTTAGTCCCTTGTGCTGGGTTGAACGGAATTTCTACATCAATCGATCATAACGCCAAACTTCTTATTTTGATACGTTTTGTATTCTATAATATTCTTCGCTGTTGCTTCACTGTTTGGTTTCTCCATTAGAGCCATTGTTTTCACCTTCCTTGGACTGGCCGGACACCATTTAGCAGTCAGAACAATCTCTCAATTTGCTGGCGAAGAGTGTTTTTCGGTATCTGGGTATTGCTTTGTTGCTGTTTTAGTTTGAGTTATTTCATTGCTATATTTGATACGTTTTACCCTATGTATCTGTGTCAAGCACGTGGCACAGTTCAGGCCACTTCTCCCGTTTGCTGGTCTCTAACCCTCTAACTTTCCTTTATGTCTTTTCCTACTTTGTCTAACCTCGCTTTTTACTTCCTCTTCCTTTTCCCGATTATACCACTTTTCTCTCAGCCTGCTCAGTTTTCATCTCCATTTGTTACACTGTATCCTTTGCTCTGTCGTTTCTCTGTTTCACCAGTATACATGTGGATGTGTTTTCTTTTTATTCTTCTTTTTCAGGTTAGCGTTGCATATTTTAATGCAGATGTTCTTTTGATGTTACAGGAAACATTTTTGTGGGTGAGGTCATCCAACTGTGCCCGTTTCGAAATGCTTTAACAATCCCAGCTCTCACGTCTAGTCTGACATCAATACTTACTGTTCTATGGTCACTCAGGTTTTTCAAGTCCATTTGCTTATTTACCCTTTTAAATCGTGAAACTACAGGGTAAAGTCGTATCACTGAACACCGCAGAACATTAGTCTTTTCTCTTTATTTGCCACATTGCGATTCCCGATCTCCAGTCCTCCAGAAAATCACTTCTAGCACTGTGACATGCTGCACATGAAAAGTGTGTCAGCATTTAAGTCTATTATTATGACTTTGTCAAAAGTTTTCATCTGGAACTTACAACTGTAAGTTGAATATACAAATGTAACTTCAATCCACAATTTTTTTGCAAAAATCAATATCATATTTTGTTCGAAAGTTCAAAATTGGTTGTTAGTCTTCTACGTACGCTGCTATATATTTGTTTCTTTCATATTCTCTACAGAGAAATCTAGAGCTTTCTCTACCTTTTCAGGTCCTAATCTCACTCTATCCAGAATTGCAATGTCTTTTCTTATCGTGTTATATTTTTTCAATGCTCCGGCGATTTTTTTAAGTTCTTCTGCATGGTTATGACCAGTTTCCTTCTTCTATGCAAACGTGGGATTTGTTATTTACCACCATTACGGAATTAAACTGAACTAACCGGAACGGATAACTGAACTGACCTGATCTGATATTCCCAGCTAAAAGTCGATATTAGGAACAGGGATGATTTCTCTGAATATTTTAGTGTTTGTTTTGTGAATCACATAACGTTTGAGATAATGAATTTTATAGTGATTCTGGGATTGAAATCCCTATATTCACAGATGTGAGTTGCCATGTTTTTATTGGGTACACCTTGTTTAAACAAATATTGTAAATGTTGGTGCTCGTAGTCCTACGTAAATCTACGTAATCTTGCACCAACATTTTTTTGTGGAAACTGTGCGTCACTAAAATAAGCACACGGAAACTGTACCTTTATATGTTGCTTTTATACCCGGAAAAACGTTTGACCATGAATGTTGTTCCCCATGTCATTTTCCTCGCTGAATTTAGTATCCTCAAACTGCATACAAAGTCCCTGAATATACATAATAATACGATAATGTTAAGTTGCAAGGAAAATTGCCCATCACGCAATATATTATATGTATTACGTAAAAGATTTATTTTTAGTGTCGGTGCAACAACACTCGTTATGCGATATTAATTGCGTATTGTAAATGCTCTAATGGAAAATACATGGCGTGATGCGTTTTTTCCTGTGGTTCTCTATTATAACTGTACACCTTGACGTGCAATGGGGATGGTAGAGCCACGTGTCTTGTACACGGTTGCCTGGTTTTAACGGGAGATTTTCACTTAATTGGAAGGGCATTCCTCTGTTTAGGGTCAAGGGACTGTTTGTTACGTGTCTGTAATTACCTTGTTTAATCGGATATATTTAATAAAGTGTTAATCGCTTAATTAATGTGGAGATAATCAATTTGTAAGGGCGATGCACGAGACATTGGGCTGTCTCTATATCTATCTTTACTGTCTTTATAATACCCTTAAGGGTGACTTTTACAACTATCAGTAAAACTTCAGTTTGTAGTTAAAACACCAGTAGTGACGTAGACAGATACTGTTACCTGACAGATAAACAATGCCATATCTGGTGTTTTAACTTCAAACTGAAGTTTTACTGATAGTCGTAAGAGCCGCCCTTAGGCGACTTGTTTTGATTTTTTTATTAAGCTATCGAGTTGTCTAAAATATTATAATTCTCTCTTAAAAAATTTCTCTAGATTTAGCCATCATAAATACACAAAAGGTGTGCCTAATTCTTAATTTTTGTCGTCAAAATCTTTAGCTAAGATGAATGGGTTTTGTCAATTTTTGACAAAACACGTTCATCGAGCTCTATGTAAATATAAATTTGAATCACCCTGTATAAAGAAAATTCCTAATCTTAATACCATGACCGAAGGTCTATGCAGCTAACAGTACTATTGTGTAATAATTTATATTGCACACAATAAAGATAAGTGCGTGTGGCTCACGCACATGTTCCCTTATTCGAACTAGTTTATCATGGCGGCAGTGACCTAAAAATCCCATTAATTTAATTATGAATGTATTATTAAATTTTATTCAAATATATAGTGGTCAATTACCAATTATTTGCGCCGAGTTTGTGAGTTTTGTAGTACGAAAGACCACGGCCGGCATAAAAAAAAATGCCAAAGAATAATACATTTTTTAGTTAATTTGCAATGTAAATGGTTGTTGATAATTGTTTATTGTTAATTGTTATTCAGTCACTCGTTTTCGAGTACGCATATTTGCGGTTAATTGTTTCTTAGTCAAGAAGTTGGAATAGGGAATGCAGAGGTTATTGCTCATTAGTGTTTAATATGTATTGGTCATTTGTATTTACATAGATAGCAAAGCTGGTTTTTAAAGAATATGATTTAACGAAAATTTTGTCAAATTAGATCCATAAGAACTTTTTAGTAATTAAATCAGTCCCAAACATCCATACTTTAATAGACTAGTTTTTGCTTGTGCACTTGATTAATAGGTTGAATAGGAAAGAAGATGTATACTTCGTGCACATTTTATTAAAATCTTTGATGTCTTTTGTGGTGCCCTTCAAGTGGTCATCAACGCCCAAAAGTCGCGAAATCAGATTGAATTCGTCAAAATTCATTCATACCTTATTAATACTGAAGTGGTTTCCTTCCTTATCATTGAAGTCGTTATTGAGGCTGATGACAATGTTCTCAAATATTTTTTTATTTTCAGAAAAATCACCAAAGTGATAGGATTCCAATGAAATGCCAAGCAAGCCCCTACTCACTGTCACCCCTTAGTATAAGTAGCCAAAGGTTGTTGCGGTCCCCACATAAAGCAACAAGAAAAATATCTAGGATACCATTTAAAGTAAGTATTTTATTCTCTATACGCAATTATTAGGTCATATATGAGCAAAAATTATGTCGAAAGACTTACAGCTAACTGTGATCGTCAGTTGTAACCTCACGGATTTCAGTGCGTTAAGTTGTACATTACTGCGTTACCCTACGTTAATTATTACCATTCACCATGAGGTGACTGCCCTATTGATGCCTATTTGTATACCCACAAAAAAATAATATCCTTAATATTAAGTTGTCATTACTCATTGCATGTAGTAGTTTCGTGCCGTGGAAAGTGAAGCATGTAAAGCGGTCTTTAGGCGTCGAAATGGAGAATGAAGCGGGAAACTGCAAGCAGCCAATCAAAACATATCGATTTTTACACTTGCAATAAGCTGCCTAGTTGTGGTCATTTTGCTACGTCATCTGCGTATTAAATCGTTAGAAAAGCCAAGTTAGGCCATCCTACACCTTGAATAGCTGATTTCCGTTTTGTTTTATTCAATTCCCAATTCAAGCTGTACCACGCCAAAAGAATCCCTAAACATTACACAAATTGTATGTATTTTTTTACAGGTTTTAGATGCCCCCGAATTACAAGACGATTTTTACTTGAATCTAGTCGATTGGTCCGTACAAAATGTCCTCAGCGTAGGGCTGGGGAGCTGCGTCTATTTGTGGAGCGCATGCACTAGTCAAGTGACCAGATTATGTGACCTGTCAAGTGATGGCAACGTAGTTACTTCCGTTTCGTGGAGCGAACGGGGAAACTTAGTAGCCGTAGGAACTCATAACGGATATGTGACGGTAGGTAAAATCACAACACAACCGAACTTCCACATTTATGCAGAAAATGGCGACGTTTTCGACGTCTATTTTGTCTTTTTAGCAAGGCTATTCTACACAATTTACAAAAGCAAACAAATGTTTTCGCCAAAATAACCATGGGCATAAGGACATACAAAGCTACAAAACCTTCAAAATGAGTTTGTACCGTGTTGTGCGGTTTGTTAAAGAAACTCGCGGAGTACCACATTTAAAAGTTTCTTCGTGTTTGTATGTCGTGTTTTGTTTTCTATGCCGCCATGTCCGTTATTCTAGTGATTCTTTTGGTGGAATAATTTTGACTTTAACAACGAGAACTTCGTGAACTTGAAAAGGGCAGCCGTGGCAAAGGTGTAGAATATACGTCGAAACGTTGGCAATTCATCGTATCTGTAGAAGTTTTATTTTTGTCTTTTTCTCATATACCCTTTTTATTTTTTGAGTTAAACTGTGTTTTATTTCATATCAGTACTTCATTCATCAGAAAATAATTCGGTTTAATGCCCATTTTGAGGTTAAACGGAAGATTTTTACATATAACCAATGCATTAAACGTCATTTCGGAGTTTAAGCTTTACGTAGAGTTGTAAAAGTGACTTTTAATTACACCTATGTATTATAAAGTCAATACTTTGATTAGGTATGGGATGTGACGGTCAATAAGCAAGTAAATAAACTAATGGGACATTCCGCAAGAGTGGGTGCTCTCGCATGGAACGGTGACGTCCTCAGTTCCGGAAGCAGGGATAGAATGATATTGCAAAGGGACACGAGAACTCCACGTAAGTTACAGATATCTTATAATGTAGGTCATCATCACCTAAGGTGGCGCTTGTGCCCACGAGTATAATGAGTGGCGCGATCTCCATAAGGAAATGGTGCCTATTATATACTAGTTGGATACTATACTTTGTCCACGGTTTAATTTACAATGTGTTACTTAATAATCAAATAGTTGATCTTGAACACGTGTTTTGTTTTGATTAATTGAAAAAAAGTTTTGCCCATGGTGGTTTCAATATTCATATGTTTTGTTTGTAATTTTCAACATAGTGCTGTCTGCATGGGATTCTTATGGAGTGTATAATAAAAAAACAATATATATAGCGTGAATAATGAATATAAAACACGCTGTGTAACACCTTATGTATTTACAACCTGACGTCTAGTGCCCATATTATTGAACAGCCCTAGACACAAATAATTATTTCATTAGAAAATCAAAAAGTGTAACAGTTCATTTCAGTCCTTCAAAAACTGAGATTTTGTTTTTACAGCTAATGTGACAGAGCGTCGGCTCATCGGGCACAGGCAGGAGGTTTGTGGCCTCAAATGGTCGCCTGATAATCAGTATTTAGCATCGGGTAAGTCCCGGTTTATATTAATTTGTTATTTTGTCAGCACGGTGTTACAAATACCACTAACACATCCATAAGATTGCATAAGTGTTAACGAATAAGCGAATAAATTATTATTGACATAAAGTGGGCATTAGAAATCTGACTTTGATATTTTTATCATATCTTCTTATGTGCTGAAATGGTGCCAAAAAATGAAGATTTCAAACGCAAATGGAACCTCTAGGGTCATGGAAAAGCAGCATAGAGGTGAGTGGGTAGCCATTCCTGGGTCGTGTTTAGAAGTATCTGGCCGACTGGGGCTCTTTGGTGCTTTTCTTGTGCGTCTGGACACTTCTTTCTTAATCGACTATTGTCATTTCGGGTTGTCTTGTTTTGAGATTAAACAAATAGTAATATAGCGAATTATAATTGTTATATCTATGTAACATATCAAAGTGTGGCATGGTAGGAAGGAAGCACATTTTGGTGAGGGAGCGGAATGTAGTATGAGCTGATCTGATTAGCACCACGGACTGTTATACTTTGACTCTACTAGAGTTCCCAAACCGCAGAAACTTTTCAGCTTAAGCATCTCTTCTCTTGAGTTTTTCAATTCAATAGTTTTTGCGAACACATTTAGCACGTACTTTTTCTATTTTCCGTGTCGTGCTTCTAACTTTTTTTTTCTAAATCGGATTTTTTTTTAGTCAATTGTATAATTCTGTGTAAAATGTGAGAAGTATGTCGATGGTTATTACGGATCGGATCAATATTTAAATTGACTTTTTTTTTTATTTACTGTGAAACAATGAGTTGGTATATTACATAAGGAGAGTTTCGTGTTTTGTTTCTCCGTTTTTAAGAGTTTGTCACTCAAAAATGGCCGCAAAATCGGCAGGAAATTATGTCACATGACGTCTTACGTCAAATTATTCGAAATCGCGATTCCCCTGTTGTGCTCGGACCTCAGGGGTCTCAAAAACATGACTGATTTTTACCAAAAAAAAAATTGGACCAATTTTAGGGAAATGTCCACAGTTGTTTGGTACCTCCAGGACTACGTTCATGCTTTAAATATTGACTTGAATTTTCACTTTTGACGTCTGACGGTAATTAAGCAGAGTTGTAATATGATGAGTGGAAGAATGGGTGCCAAAGCTCGTTATTTTGAGATGGATCCATAGAAAGGTGTCAAGTGACTCTCTTTATATCTACATCTATGCATTACATTGTTTTATTAACTTTTTGCTATATATTTCAAAATATAAATTTTATGAAGCTTAAAATCAAAAATTGATTTCCGGTTCTTGGCCTTAATATATATGTAAGAATGACACAGCACATATAGCCTGTGTCCGGTGCATATAAGCCTCTCTGTTATAGAAGAATAATCTTCCATAACCCAGTGAAAAAATTCACCAAAAGGTTGTGTGAGATCATCAGAGCGTTACATCTCAAGACGCGTTTCTCTCACATTAGAGCTCGTCAGTTGGGTTCACTCTGACAATCTCACACCGCAAAATGAGTCAACGCATGTCATTTAAATCATCTCAGTCCTTGTTCTAACCCGAAGGCCTGCTTGAGTTTTTTTTTAATTAAATTTTTAAGCTAAAAATTACGTTAAGTGAACGTATAATGTAACATCCATATGGTTATTTATCCATACGGTATACATAACATCCATATGGTTATTTGAATTTCCAAGCTCAAAACGGATTTTTGTAACGTATAGTGTAACGTTCCATAAGGTCATTGTCGCACTCATCCATTGTGGATGTCTTATGAAACTTGTATCTTAATATACTAGTGTTTCCTTCATTGAGTTGTCATTCCAAAACGATTGAAGTAGTCTATATTCCCAAAAAGACTGAATTTAACACCGAAGACGCAAAGAGTATTTGAAATAATAATAAGAGGACGTCAAATTCGAGAAACGTCAGAGTATGTATAACTCATTCATTAACATCGTTTTCTGGTGGCGGCTCTAGACTGCTCTGAGAGTATTCCCACCCTTCTTATTGAGAAAACAGAGGATAGGAATACCCTGAATACTCTCAGAGCGCTCTAGAACTGACAACCAAAAAACCTTGTTATTTTTGCCATCCAGTTATCTTTGAAATCTTTTTTTTTTATACCTATCTTCTTTCAGCACATATTGAGAAGATACGACAAAAATGTCAAAGTCAGGTTTTCAAGGCCTAGTCGTTATCAATAAGTAAATGGCTTGAACGCTTATGTAAATCGGGCCGTAATTCGGCCAATAAAATGCCGTCTTTTTGGCGCCGGTAACTTACTTCACTCCTCCTACTTAAAACAAGATATAAACGTTTTCACTGTTATTTATTTAGAACTATGCATTTTCGAATTTTTTTTTTGCTTAGGAGGTAATGACAATAGATTATACGTGTGGAACATGCAGTCCTTATCACCTGTGCAGACGTATACGGATCATTTGGCGGCAGTGAAAGCGATAGCTTGGTCGCCTCATCATCACGGATTATTGGCATCCGGGGGCGGTACTGCAGATCGATGTATACGATTTTGGAATACTTTAACCGGGCAGCCGATGCAGTGCGTCGATACTGGTATGTAACA
Organism: Taphrorychus bicolor; assembly: GCA_951812265.1. Lineage (NCBI taxonomy): Eukaryota > Metazoa > Arthropoda > Insecta > Coleoptera > Curculionidae > Taphrorychus > Taphrorychus bicolor. Next base: position 10,518,248 of record OX638299.1, on the reverse strand, counting down.
GTAACTTTAATTTTTTTTTCGGCATGTCAACATCCGGAGTAGTGTAAATACGAATTATTATATCTCCAAAGAACATCCTTGCATTTTTGTCCTTAATTATTTGATTGTCCATTAAGTAGCCACTGATATCTCGGAAGGGTAAAGGGCTGGTCAAAATTGTTCATACAGTTTTTTCCTAATGTCGCTACTAACAGATATATGGGACTCCAAAAGAATACCTCTAGATAAACATTTCCGGTAAATCCGGTAAACTGCTATAAATTTTGCTTTTAGGACCACATTTACGTCTTAAGTTTAATCTCGATTTAGAAGACATATTATGCCAGATGAACAATGCATGTACCGAGATGCAATGAGTTTAAACTTAAAGCTGGTGTTACACTGACAATTTCTTCGCGAAGTTCTTCATGAAGTGGCTTGAAGGTCAATTTGTTGTAAATGTAAATGCTGACTTTACGATAATAAATTCACGCGAATTTATTCACGGCAATTCGAGCATGTTCTGGAGAAGGGAGAACATCAATGTAAAACGGTAAAACTTTGCGAAGAAGTTTGTGAATAAATTCAAGAAGAACTTTTCGAAGAAATTGTCAGTGTAAGACTAGCTTGAGTTGTAACAGAGGTCTCTAGAAAAAAAAGACAGAAACGGATAGCCCCAGCTATCCCAGCAATAGGGTTATAACCACTTTTTTTACGTCATTGAATAGTAGTCTCATTTACTTTCCTTTTTTTCGGTTATCGAGCCTGAAAATTGCTTACCTACGCAATTGGGTAATTTCTTGGCGCTCCGTGTAGAGAAATAAAAGGATTAGAAAATGCGTAGCAAAGAAAAACTTTCTGTTTATTTTTTATGTGGAGATATTCCGAATTATGTCGCAAGACATTCTAATGGGAATTGAAGGAATTCATTATAATCATCGTTTTCAAGCGCTTCAAGCTGTCGAAAATCGATTCAACGCAATTGGCGATTGACATAAAGGGCACAGTACCAAGTGATGAGTTTCTAAACTATTGATAATCAGGCTTTCAAGATTGTGATTGGTTAGTTCAGGTTACGATTAAAACACAATTACTCTCTACTAACTATTCGCACTGTTCGCTTGTCCGCTTATTTACTACACTGCACTAACTATTCTCCCGATTTCGCGCGGCTCGCTGGTTTATATACCCAGCCTGAACACACTCTCGTACTTTGGAGAACGGCGTTGCCCCTTCGGTCCGGATCCCTTATGGACCGACGCCGACAGTTGGGCGTAACAATACATATCGATGGTAGAAAGGAAAAAGGGCATACGCGACAAATTTTGCAAATTTAGGTTTTAAGCGCCATTAAACACTGTTTTTCTTTCTGCGTAGAATGATCTGACTTCCAACTTTTTCTGGTAAATTATTTGTCGCTTAAACCAACTAAACAATGGGGTATGTAGTAGATTTTTTAAAGAGTAATTGAATCTTTAACTCGATCTACTGTAAAGTTATTAATTTGTCAGTTATAAATGTTTGCCTTTCAACCATCGATATGTTGTTGCCCTAAAGGAAACGTGCATTAAACGTCGGCCCTTTTCGATTGATAAGGATGTTTTATTCATTTTGTCTGAAACCTGCTAACCACCACAATTCTTACTCCTTCAAAATGAAATAATTATTTAAAACTTCTGAAATAATAGAACTTTTCGCTGTTTCATTTACTGATATTTTACCAGGTTCCCAAGTGTGTAACTTGGCATGGTCGAAACACAGTTCCGAACTCGTATCCACTCACGGCTACTCGCAGAACCAAATCCTCGTCTGGAAGTACCCCAGCCTGACCCAAGTCGCGAAACTGACCGGACACTCGTATCGCGTCCTGTACTTGGCCCTCAGCCCCGACGGGGAAGCCATTGTGACCGGAGCGGGCGATGAAACGTTACGCTTTTGGAACGTTTTCAGCAAAGCCAGGTCTCAGAAAGAGACGCGGAGCGTCTTGAGCTTGTACACCGGCATTCGGTAATTTCGCATGCTATTTTGTTGTATATTTTTAATAATATAAATTGTCTTATATTAGTGATGCGCGTGATTTAAGCTTAGTGTTACTGAGCATGAGTTATATAACATTATGTAACGGCTTTCATTTTGGTAGCTGTTTTATTGTGTTCAAGTCTTTAAAGTGTTCTTGAAAAACTAGTTTTTGGGCTGCAATTTGAAGGATATTGGAAATTTTAGAAAACAACTTCAAGCAAGTAATTATGGGTTAAGTACAAGGGTTAAAGAGTTTACAACTTAATTGGATGTATAATCTTGTGACTGAAAAGTCGTTTTGTTTTTTTTTATTGCAGAGTGGTTTACATTTTTTTTTGTTGGTAAATTAGAACTTTTAAGTCTTTTAGTCAAACAGACAACAAGAAATATCCGAAACATGGTACAAACGATCATGTGGAAGATGCGGAAAAGCGTGTTTTCATAGTTGAAACTGGAAAATATTAGAACTTTTACGTTCTAGGTGGTAGTAGTAAAGGAATATTAAGAATTTAATATACCACGAGAAATATAAGACTACAGTAATATCTATCTACTTCCATTAAGAAGTAGCAACTGCTAAGCGTAACTTTTTATTTATTTTTAATTTTTTGTACATATATTTTTGTTTTGCTATGTATTGTGATACGGATCTCTACAATTCTTATTTAGGAACTAGTGTGTGCTCGAATGAGGGTACTTTAAATCAAGGAGAGGAAAGTTTATGGAATTATTTTACCTATTGTAACCATTTTTAATATATCTAAATATTATATGGTGAGAACGTGTCAAGGTAGATGGAAAGTTGATAGTTGAAAACCCATGAAGTAAATGAATGTTATTACATACTAAAAATGATTATACAGGGTGTTGACATCCAACTTTTGCTTATAAACTCCTATCCGCAAACGCACTGTTTTTGAGATACGGATCCAACTGAATCTGTATCTCAAATCAGTCAAACAGTTGAATATTTGTACACGTTTTATCATTACTTGAACGTACTTTATGATTGTAAGAGCGCGCTTTTTCCTGTGTCAGTGGCATAGATTTTGGGGGTGCTTGTAATTGTTTTGTCTCTAACCTCTAGGCCACAGGAAAAAAATGCTATTTGGAAGCACATTGTGAAAAACAATATTTTCTAAACAAAAAAATACCCTGTATCTCAAAAAAGGTACGTTTGCAAATAGGGGATTATAAGCAAAAGTTGGATGACTTGACGTCTTCTATATGATAATCCCCTATTGTGGGTTAGGACTTTTCTGAAACACCCTGTATGGTATGATTTAGGAAAAACGAACGTAAACATTTTATTTTCCTTAAACTGGAACTACTAAATTCTCCCGAAATTGACGATTTTTCAACTTTTGTACCCATACCATTTTTAGCTTAATAATTCTATAGGCTTTCCTTTCAGTATATCTTGGGTGGTAATTTTGTCAAAGTGCGTAATCTACATATAAAGCGGCTCAAAAGATCAGCTATCCTTAATTTTTGGAATCGTTGCTAAGCATTAGGTAAATGTAGCTTAATGAAGCTTTGATTACAAAAAGAGTTAAATCAATTTTTACCAAACTAAGTTTTTTCAGTGTCTTTGCATTTAGTACCTTAACATTGAGCAGAATTCATTTAAAACCTCAAAAATCGATCTATTTATATGAGATCTTATACGTTGAAATACTTCTACATAATTTAGGTTTTTTCTTTAAGGATTGAGAAAATAAGATTAAAAATAATCACTATACCGTGATGTTAACTGGTCTCAAAATAAAGGGGTGCAGGTGGGTGAACTTTTGAGCAACTTTATATCGAGAGTAATAAATTATTTAATATATATTTTGATTGTAGGCGTTTATAAAACTGCCAGTTTTATGAAATAAGCCCGGTTGTGTAAACTACCTCTACTTATTGTTTCAAATTTCCATGAAATTTGTTGTAATGCTTACGCTCTTCGTAAATCGGGAAAAATGTGTGGGTGCTAAAACCAACTTTTTAGTTTTTCATTTATCTTTCTATTCATCAACATTATTCTTTCGAGTATACACCTCGAAACTACGAGGTCTTTCTATCCCTTAGCGGTTTGCACGTAAACTTCGCTGTGGCGTTAAAAGACCTGCTTTAGTCCCTTATATATAAATAACAAGTGAGACTATTGAGATATTTTTATCTCGATTTTACCCCTTTTATACCTTATTGTGGCTTTCCTGCAAATATAAAAATTTAAAAAAATACGCATTAAAAATTACAATGTGTATATATACCTACCTAAGTCGTGATTTACACAACTGGGTCTGAAGAATGTCATTTTGATTGTTGCAATATTATTTTACTTTATATTCTATAGGCACATTTAATGATCTTTATGGAGATAAAAGAAATAAATGTTTGTGTTTAGAGTGGGAGATTGTGTTTCATTCTTATGGGAGGCCCTGGGGACGGGCCCTCAGTCGAATTGGTTGCTTTAATTAGCATAAAGATTCAAAATTTGCCGATCGTTAGGTTAATTCAGTTTATTTATGTTTTTTTTATTAATTAAGGTTAGTCCAGTTAGTCTTTTAATTGTTTCTGTTTCTAATTTTTTTTTTTTCTTATTTGAGTTATTTCTCAGTGCCAAGTGGTTTATTCAAAGATTTTTTTCTTTTAATCTCTTCTATAAACAAAAAATTGAAAATCAATGTAACATAAACTTTACAAGCACCACTTTTTTCTATATCCATCTCTTTCTACATTAAGTCGACCTCTGATGAAGCCCTGATAAGACTATCACTCTCATGGCACTCTTTCCTTTTATCAAAACCAAAAAAACTCGATGTACGAGCAGTGTCATAATCATCGACCTTCAAACTAGATAGACTCGGTGAGTCGATCATAAATTGTCAGGTTTGTTTATCTCCAACATGCTTATCGACAACAACGGGCGCGCGTCGCGGGGGGTATGAAAAAATGGCCGCCGAGTCGGGTAATCGGTAAAACATGATACATGCACTTAACTGTGAGATGAAAGATTTCTGTCCCACTTTTATAACTAGCAGTCTTACATATGACACAATATCTCACCATAATGATAAAATCGTTAATAAAACACCAACAAATCGCAAAAAACTTCGCACGCAAGCACTGTCTCAACTTCAAACTTTTGTGACTGACATCAGTTCAATGAGGTTGACACACACATTGAATTGACAGCACTGTTGCCAATTCGTCAATTAAGAAGATTTTCTACCTATGTTTTGAGTACGGCTACATTTGGCTACACAACATATAAATATATGGGTTGTGTAATTGGACCATGAAAGCGGGCAACATCGGGCCGAACCTTTAGAAATGATGAGAGGCAAAATTTTGTAAAGAACTCTAGTTAATTCTTCCTCTGTGGTCATAATGCTTTCTTATGTCCACGTTGATTTCGTTGATTGAATTATAATTAAATGCAACCTAGACCTGATCATAGACCTAATCCGGTAATTCCATTGACTAATAATTGTGTTTTCTTGTAAAGTAATTGCTTATATCGTCCTAATTATATCACTTTGTGTAATAATACAAAGCTCTTTATACAATAATTTTTAATCCATAACAAATTCTTATTCTTAAATTAAAAAATTCGAACAAAATTTAAGTTACTAATACTAAAGTCGCTGCTACGTAAACTTATAGTCAAAGCCAGATTGTTCATTCCCAATTCGGTTTTGCTTGAGAAATATTTTGACTGGTTATTGCTTTGTACCTGCCAGTTAAGCGCTTTGATCGCACACTGAAGAACCAGAACCTTAGCAAAAAAACAGGAATGGTTTATATGTAAATAAGCTTCTTGGTGTTTCTGTTAATTAGTGGTGGAATAGTCTTAAATTAGTAAGGGCCAACACAATATTGTGATCGTTGCAGGCCTTTATCACCTCATCGTCGTTTTTCGATCCAGACGGACTGCCGATGAATGATACTCCACTCTATATAAAAAAAAATTATCTTTGTAAGCATATAACGCAACAAATCTAAAATTTAATTCTTCAAAAATAACAAAACAAAAAATCTTAGTGTTCGGCCCTTTAAATGCCACTGACGCAACAGACGACTTTTTAACCTGATCCATTAATTTTATTTGGCAAGACAAGGCGCGTTTGAAACTGAATTTGGTTTGACTCAAGTGAGTTTTGAGTTGTTTTGGGACTGACTTGAACATTTTAAGCTGAATGAACTACCTACCTAAACTGCTGGTCGATTTCCTTTTCGGACACTCCATTTTTGCACCAAGAGAGCATAACTAAAATGGACCAATAGATTTCTTCTATCGAAGCGAATTTAGTAGACCCGTCTTTGTGCTAACACTGCTAACTTACTTGATATTTTTTAAAGAAGGTAAGTTTAAATAACGTAAAAGTTACTCCGGTGAAATTATAGGGGGGTTGAAAATAAGGTAATATAATTTCTCCTTCCTGTATAATTTCACCTAAAAAAACATACTACATAAATTAGTACAAGGATAGGTTTACTCAAATTCGCGTCATAAGACTGTGAAGGCTTTCACGGCCGATCAAAATACAATCTTCCTAGAAAGGAATTCCATTGAAGCACGGCTTCAAATCCCAGAAAACACTTTAGATTACAAATTCGCTTCGTTCGAAGAAATCAGTTGGTTCATTTAAGAGTTGCTCTATCAAACTTTTTGCAAAAATCGACTGTTGCAAAGCAATTGGCCAGCACTTTATTGCAATAGTAGCGGCATATTTTATTAAATCGCGCACTCAATACAACGTAATCATTGAGCACGATTGACGACCCTTTGTAGGCTCCAAGCTTGTCGTCCTTTCACTGTAGCCTTTGATTTTGCGAAAAATGCATCATCCTAAAATCACTCCCTGGCCCATTGGTATGTTACGAACTTGGAATTTTACGTTCATTAAGTGCAAATTATTAATATAAATATACAAGGTGTTCCATCTCAAAGTAGCCACCCCGTATAGTTCTTATACCATAGTGACTATAACCCCCTAAAAGGGGGCGCTTCAACCTTATTTGAATAGGAAAGAAGGGTCGAGCGATACCTTATTTGAAAGACTTAGAAGCCTCTTTACTAACGGTGTATGAGAAAAATAATTTTGTTTGGGTTATTTTTTTTTCTAAAAGCAAGAAGTTTGATGCATTGTCAATGAACCCGTCAAGTTACTATTGTGCTTATTTGGTGAAAATTAAAAAAATTCATTATGGTGCATGAACGTGTTGAGCAGGCAAGGATATTGAACCAAAACCGTTCCGAACGTAACGTTCGCCATAAATACGTACTGGAATTGATTTCAAAAATTTTTTGACACGATTCAGTAATGGAGAAAAAAAAGGGCACCCATTGGTACTGCGAATGATAAAGGAGCAGCTTTGGCGGTATTGAGACATGTTCACCTTATGCCAACCAGTTTTGATATTACAGCAAATTGCTGCAGCTTCTGGTGTTAGCCAATCTTACGTGTTTAGAATTTTACATAAGTACAAGTTTCAGTCGTACAAAATTAAATTAATTCAAGAATTAAATGATAATGATCGAAGGCAAGAATTTTAATTTTGCGAAAGTATGGGCCAGCGTATCAACCGAACTTCTTATACAACATTTGTTTTTCTCTTGAGTGCACTTTTTCACTTCATGAATCAGTTGAGGAGGCTCAAATGGAATATACGTGAACAGCTTTCAAAGAATCGGTGACCCAGGCTTGTGAGCAATTCCTGACCCCTAATAAAAACCAACAAAAGAAGAAACAAGGCAAGCTTGTCTATGAAGTAAACGAAAAACTAAAAACATGGCAGAAATACATACTTGAACTCTTCAAAGATGACCGGCGTCCAGAAAAACCTGACGAAACAAACAATACGGAAGGTCCAGTGACATCAGTTGACGAAGTTAAACGTGTTAATATGCGCTAAAACCAGAAAATCCACTGGTCCCGACCACATACCAGCGGAAGTGCTTAAGATCATGGACATGCATTGTATTACTATCTTGAAGCCACTATTTAATATGGTAATAATGGTATCAGTTAGCAACTATGAATCTTCAAAATAACGAGTCAGAGACCTAGAAATCAAACGTGGAGCCCGACAAGGCTGCATCTTATCACCCTTACTGTTCAATCTCTACTCGGAGAAAATATATAGGAAGGCACTAAAAGATACCACAGACGGCGTTAAGGTGAATTGTGAGCTAAAAAAACAATATCAGATAGCCGACGACACGGTTTTACTGGCCGATAACTTGGAGGGGCTACAAGAACTTACCACCAGAGTTACACGAACAATAGGGATTAGAAGTGAATATCAAGAAGACCAAATACATGGTTATAAGTAAGTCCCCCAATCAACGCGGTGGGCTGTATTGTAAAATAACGCTATCGAGAGAGTGCGTAGTCTTACTTACCTTAGGTGTAACCTCAATGATTCGTGAGGCCACTCCAAAGAAATAAAGTGCAGAATAGAAAAAGCTAAAACAATGACGCTCAAGAAGAGAATGAGAAAATGCTATATTTTCTTAGTATTGTTGTATGGTCGAGGCTTGGACGTTGTCCGAAGCAACAGAAAAAAAGGATTAAGAGCTCTGAACTATGAATCTATCAAAGACTCCTAAGAATTTCCTGGGTTGATCGAATCACCAACGAAGGGGTCCATCGACGAATAAACTGCCAATTAACCCTCATGAATACCATAAAACAACGCAAACTTGAGTATTTGGGCCAAATCATGAGAAACCCTGTCAAGTATCGTCTACTACAGCTGCTCCTGCAAGGTAGAGCGGTAGTGGAAAGAAGAAGACCAGGTAGAAGGAGAATTTCCTGGCTGGTTTAGCGTGACTTCCATTGAACAGTTCCGCGCTGCAGCCAACAAAGTGCGCATTGCCTTGATGATAGCCAACGTCCAGAACGGATAAGGCTGACGAAAAAGAAGAAGGACGGGTTGACTGACATAACTATAGGTTTTGGAGAGACAAACACAAATCCTCATGTATGAGAAGGTCATACTCAACATCTCAAGAAGCTATATGTTTGGGTAGACATTTTGGGAAACAATCTAATTGGACTGCTGTTTATGTCTGGTTATTTAAATGGAAAAAAATATCTTGATATGCCGAAAAATACGAATGATTCGTTCATAATATAAAAATTAGAAAACGATCCTCTGATTCTTTGTTACTTAAACACCAATTGCATTTCCAACAAGAAGAAGCTCCCTTTACTATGCCTCACCAGTTCGCCAATACTTTAATTTTTCCTGGTTGTTGGATTGGAAAATGTCCTATGGAGTGACCTGTCCGATCTCCGGATCTGACCCTCTAAACTTTCTTATGAGGACGCCGTAAGTCCAAAATTTGGTGGTTCAGGCTGAGGAATTTGGACGAACTACGTCAACGAATTGTGGATGAGGGTAGTCAAAAATTATACTGAACTATGTTAGAGACAGTTTTCACTCAAGATTGTTGTATGGTAGTCAATGGCGGATACTTTGATTGTTGACATTTGCATTTAAATTTTATTTAAATATTATTAGATTTAAAAAAAAATTTGAAAACGATTCGCAAAAATTACTTTTCTCATACACCGTTGTAAAGAAGTTTCCAAAACCTATCAAATGAGGTACCGCGCGACCCCTCTTTCATATTCAATTTTGAGGGTTTGAAGCGCCCCTCTCAGTCCCTCTCAAGCCTCAAATGTACTTCAAAACGTGTCCCCCAAACAAAATCAATGGCTGTGTGTCTACAAATTTTTCCAGTTTCTACAGTATAAGAAAAATACGGGGTGGCTCGTTTGAGATGGAAAACCCTGTATAAATAAATTTCCTGTTAAGTTTGAAATGCTGGCAAGTTATTGTGATCCAAGAACAGAAATCATACTGTTGGTAAAATTATCGGCCTATTAATAATCTCGCTCTAAGGAAATATGCTGCTTCTCGTCGGTCTGGCAAAAATTAAACGCAATTTGGACTTACCAATCGAGCGCGATCGATGTTGTCTCGGAAAGGGAAGAACGCATCCGACGCTAACGCAACTCCGGACATTTCTTCCAACCAACTCCGCTTGTCTTGCTCAGTCAGCGCGAGTGGAACCTCATCAAACATGGCCTCGAAAGTTTTCAGGTCCATGTCTTTTCCTGTAGCAAATGAGATAAAACTGTGATGAAGATTTTAACAGCGATCTATAAAAAATCACTCAAAATCTTTCAATAGTTTTTCTGCAAAATAGTTAGACAGCGAAATAAGAGCAACCTCGCTTTTTTCTCGGTATAAATGTAAGGTGTTTTATTATCCTGGGTCCTGCATGTAATAGTGTTAAGATTTATAGTTTCTATACTACTTACCGACAGTTCCATTGACGTAATTATCAATGGCATTTGAGATTTCGGCCCTCTTTACGCCCTTTTTAAATTTCATTCCCAACACTTTAGGGTGGCGCCTTAACCACCAGTTATCCGCTTTCTCTCCCGCCAATCTAAAAACCAAACAAGTTATTAATTAACCACAGAAAATCTAAGCCAAATGCTAAACTTTGAACCAAGACCAAAGTTTGTCTTAAACTTGACATGGTCCGTAAATACTTATATTAAGAACACATTTAGCAACTTGATTTGCCCATGAATATTCATCACAACTTATAAAGTTTCTCAGAGATAAGCTCATCGAGATTTAAGCTTTACGTAGGGGTCAGCAGAAGCTTCATAAACCTTGAATAATACAAGATAACGTGCAACACTATCTTAAGATTTTAATGAAAATTTCATTTACCATTTAGCCCAGTGTTATTTATCATCCATTCAAGATAAATGAAAGATAGAATTATACCCAGTATCCGGTGGTATTGAGCAGGTATTTAATTGCTATTCAATAAATTGAGAAAATTGAGAAAAATCGTTTTGCTTTGCATCCCAAAAGATCGTTATCTAGTTCTAACTTGCCTGGTGCAATGTATCCTTGACTGCTGTCCAGCTCCAATTCCAATGGTTTGTCCATCTTTCGCGTAGCAAACGGAGTTGCTCTGGGTGTATTTGAGCGCGATAGTGGCAACGGTCAGATCTCTGATTGCGCTGTGAGGCAGATTTTTGTTTGATGTTACAATATTCGAGAATAGAGAAGCATCGATGAGGGCGTCGTTCCTTTTTTGTTCAAGACTGAGTCCAAAGAGAACGCGGCGTTCGATCGGGTCGGGTTTATAGTTGGGGTCAATCTAGAGAAAGAAAAATAGAAATTATTTAGGTTTACATTGTTTCTAGAGTTTTTTATTTTAGGTAGTTCTGATGAAGGCAGTAGGAACGTCAATTAGGTGTTTTCATCGAAGCCTTCTAATTCAGCGTAAATTAATATTCCAATTATTTTACTGTGAATAGTACAAAATTCGCTCTTTTAAAACATGAAACGAAACACTCAAATAATTGTATTAAGGCGAAATACCTAAAGTCTTCTCAAAAAGTTCAAAAGTTTTGAAACACAGAGGGCGACAATTCGTTTGCACTCGACGACGATGAGTTATTTGATAATAAACACATGTGTCTGACCAGGAAAAACTATTCTTCTATGCTTACTATTACTACGTTCGAATGTTTCTTACCAGTAATATACAATAACCTCCGTTTTTCTTTTTCGAAAGCAAACTCAGCGCCTCGGGAGTATAACCTGGAGCAATTATCCCATCGGACACTTCCCTGGATATAATTTTTGCTGTTACTTCGTCGCAAATATCCGAAAGAGCAACGAAATCTCCAAAGGATGACATACGATCTGATCCCCTTGCTCGAGCATATGCTGTGGCTACTGGAGTGAGTATATCCAATAGGTCGTCGACCATACACAAACGCGCCTTAAAATGAACCAAATTTGACTATTATATTATATGTACATATGAGATATTAACTATACAAAATTTGACCACTATACGTATCATCCATTGAGAATGAGATTTTTGGTCCAGATCTTACCTCTTCAGGGCCCAAAGGCGTACCAACGGCTGCTCCAGCGGGAGAGACATGCTTAAAGCTAGTTGCAGCAGGAAGACCTGAAGTATACAAGGCGATATCATGAAAAGACCTTACCTCTATTTGTTATTTATGTACACGTTACTTAATATTATACAAAAGTATTAATTATCCTTTAGGTAGACCCGTTTTGGCATTCAGGCCATCATCAGCACTAAATTTTGTAAAGTGAGGGTTGCTTAAATGAAGGAGAACTCATAAGCGTAGCAAAATCCCCGGGCCACGCCACTATCAAAAGACATCGTGGATTAGGTGTAGCGTCCTCAAAGATATTAATTTCCAGGAGAAAGAAGGTATTGGGAAAAGGACACAAAATCAAACTTCTACGGTTAGGTAGAATTGCCGACGTTTCGAGGTCTATTCTACGTCTTTTTCAAGGCACTCCACTCAAGTTGTGGAAGTTTCTGTTAAATGGTTAAGTTGCATTAGTCCAACAAAACCTGGTCATCACGGAGAGCACCACGTAGTTATTCGTTGGGTAAAGTATGTAAGTAAGCTCCTACTTCTAAACAATCCCTGTATAATTTGAATAGAATACTTAAAAAAATAAGTGAATGAGGTATACACATTTTACCCCAGCTATGGCTGCGCTACCATATTTATCACTTTCCGCACTGTTAGATAAATAACTAATCACTTCAAACACCTTCACAAGTGTTTTAAACAACTCAACTTACCTAAAGCCTTTTTCAGCTCACTGACGAGTTGCCACCCATTCAAGGCATCACACAAATTAATAAACCCAGGAGAGCCATTTACCACCGTTAAAGGCAACTTGGGAAGAGTGGTAAAAATTTGGGCAGGTTTTTGATGAGGATTCATGCCATACCTAAAACACCCAATAATTCTATTATTATCAAACCTATGTTCAGAAAGTAGCACAAGCTGCACACTTACCTCAAAGTAATCTGTGCTGAATTAGCTGAATACTGTTTTCTAAAATAATCAGTAATGGCTAAGTCATACTCGGAAGTATGAGTAAAAGCCTTTAGAGCCAAATTTTGCCTGAAACCATTAATAAAACTTTAAGGGGTGTCCTTTTCCTGCCACTCAAGGATTCTCACCTGGTCTCCAACTTGGTATCTTTATTAGCACTCGCAGATAATTCACTAACAACTTTTTCATAATCATTTGGATCGCATATCACAGTGACTCTTTCATGATTTTTTGCTGCAGCCCTAAGCAATGTCACACCACCTGAAGAGAAATTAATTCATAGGAATGTTAAAAATAAGATAACAGAGCCTACTCAGCCTACCAATATCAATATTTTCAACAGCCTCAGGGACAGTGACATCTGGCTTTGAGACAGTCTGAACAAATGGGTATAAATTGCACACTACTATACGAATCATCTCAATGTTCTGTTTCTTCAGGTCTTCCTGGTCTGATGGAATTAATCTGATAAATTGCAAAAGAAAAAATCATGAAACAGTCATAAATCATCTGTATCCTTTGGCAATACCTGGATAAAATTCCTCCATGAACAGCAGGGTGTAAAGTTTTAACTCTTCCACCCAATATTTCAGGAGCATTCGAAATCTCAGAAACATCTTTAACTTGAAGACCTGCTTCTCGCAAAGACTTTGCTGTGCCACCACTGGCAACCAATTTAAAACCTAAGCTTTGTAGCTGTTTGCCCAGCTCCAACAAACCTCTTTTGTCAGAGACAGAAAGAAGAGCTAAAATAGGAGTTGATCAATTATGTCAAAAAGTATTAAATATTAGTTACTGTAATGAGTAACCTAAATAAGTTTCTGAAAAACTGCTCGCCTCCTTGGAAAATGTTGTCACATGTCTGTGCACAACTTAATGCAAGTTGAATACTATATTGTTATGTAAACATGTGAAAAGTACTTAGGTACTAAACTTGAAGTGGAAGAATTTCATCAATTTAATATAGAGCAAATGTGGCATGAAAAAGCTCACTTTGAACCACCATAATTTTCGTAAAAATGTAATTAAAATTTTGTACTTTTGGCACCAATCCTATCTCTTAAATTTCAAATAGAAAACTTATTCTTAAGTAGGAAGAAACTTACCAATATTTCCACCTGTTGATGCCATAGTTCGAGCAAGAGGAGATATAATACAGTTTATGAAGTATATGTTATTTAGGTACTTATAGTAGGTACTGCACTCAGGAGTTGTCCTGCTGTTGAAATGAATATATTAAATCTTATTGAGGGTATTCAAATGAGCTATTTTTGGCTATCCACTGACCATAGGGGGTCTGCAAAACACTGATAAAGTTATTTGTTAAAGCTAAAAGGTCACCTTTCTCAAGCCTGCCAGATACCCTTTTGATACGCTATGGTAATTTAACAAAATTACCACATTTATGACGAACGTTGAATGTTTAAGAAATATTCTACTGACCGTAAACAACAAAGTTAGAAGAAAAAACAAGATGTTTGGTTCTTGGTATTTTAAACACAATGTTTAGGTAAACAAGTCAAAATTGGGCAATATTTAATTATAATAATATAGGTATGGTATTATAACCATATCCACACTGCACGTGCTTTATTTAAATTTGCCGCCTTATCGTCTAATCGTTACGCACGACGATATAAATATGCGTTCTCCGTCATAACCGTTCAATTCTGGTTTAGAAACAAGGAAAGATATAGTTTTAATGTTGACAGTTTGTCATTCTTGAATTCAATTTTAATGAGGTTGAGTGAGAGGGTAATGGAGAAAGCAAGAAATTGCCGGCGTTTGTTTCCAAAAAAAGATTTTTTTGCCGGAAGCCGGAAATACGCTACATTTGTGTGTTTTATTAGGCATAACGCGTAATGTTGTGTACTCTCTTGTGGCCCGGTGCCATGGCAAAGATAAAATATAGCAGTGTCGAAGTTTTAAGTTATAATGTTGCAAGGGAGTTATATCGCAGTTTAAGAATAGAAACAGTTCGAGCGCTCCTTTCGTATCTGCGAAATACTAGAGAACTAGGGTAGAGTGGAAAGTGGCAGAAAGGTTTGGCGCCTAATGTCGAACTTGTTGTATTAAGGAACGGTGGTTATATCAGAGTTTATGACCAAAAAGATATGTTAAAAGAACTAAACCATTGGTTTGGTTAACAACTTATAACGCCAAGTTGGTGTCTAGTAATTAAAAGTCTTTGGTTTCAAATCTGTCAATATTTTCTCCTGCTAGATAAGTATCTAGTTCAAATCGACCGTAGCTATTTTCACTATTTTTCCATTACGGTCAACAGGCCAGAGAAAAACCGAAATAATTTAATTTGGCGGGTTGCATTTTGCCATTTTAAGTTTGCTTTATAAGAATGAGGCCGCCGTCACATACAGCGGAACGGAACAGAAATGTCAATAAGGTCAATTTCTATTTTAGCTTTTATCTGATTGGTTTAAATTCAACTGTCAAATTACTCTCCATTCCGCTTTTAACCAAATTTCGCTGTATGTGAGGTCGCCTTATGGGTGAGTTCGCATGAGCGCAACGGGCAAAAATGCGGAAATGTCAAAATTGCGGCATTAGCTCTCGGTGCAATAGCGACGGATAACCGGCAAAAATTCAATTTTCAGAAATGACAAGTCAAACTCCAATCACAACTGAGATTCCCGTTCCGCCGCTTTGCTCGTTGCGCTCATGCGAACGCGCGCTAAGGTAGCAATCTTAGAACAGGTAAACCAGAGGAAGTAGGACACGACGCCGGCGTCTGTTACCAGTTTGCTCCAATCTGTCAAGTGTGAAAATGCCAGTGAAGTAGCATTGGTATTGTAGCACATAAGAAAATATTTTATTAAAAATAATAATGGAACTAAATTACTATTTGTAACATTAGTAATATTTTACGTAATATTATTAGCAAACATCGACTTTCTATTAAATAAATAAAAATCATTGTGAATTGATAGTGGTTGATAACCCTGGAATTACATCTCCTACGCCGCTGGAAAAGACTGCTCCAAAAAATTTAAATAAAAAAACTGTTTACAAATTACAGGATTAGAAAAATATTTCCCAAAATAGCATTATCGACTTCACTTCGGTATATTCTAAATCATATTTTGACGATTTGGATGTAAAATAACAGGTTTTGGTATTATTTGAAATAATTTAATTCTTGCTGAAAAACGCCATTATCTGTTTACCTGTGAAACGTAACTCCTTTCTATAGCCGCTGGTTTTATAACCGTAAGCTGCACATCCCACCATTGTAAACAACACAATTATTTATAATATTAAAGTCTTGCAAAATGCAATTTATTTAAAAAAAAACACCTAGCCATCGAAACGTTTGGTTTTCGCCTTAAACATGGCGTCTCATCATTTTTGGTAACAGCTGTCAATGTAGCGGAAAATTGCGCGCGCGGATTCCATTCGCTACCTATTCAAAGATAGCAATAAACCATTTTCCGAAATTTCTCAAATTTCCCTGAAATTGGTCCTTTCTAATGACCTACGAGATATGGACGGAGCAAACAAATGCCGATATTTCCCTAAAAATGATCCAGTTTTTGTCCGGAATTCCGGTATTCTTAAGGCTCCCTTGACGTAATGTTGTCGTCAGCACACGTCATATAAACGTCGTAGCAACCTAAAGACGGATCGGATATTGATTTTACGGATTGTTTTTGGTTTTTGTTAGGTTGGAAGTTAAGTTTTAAAAAACCTTGGAGCTAGGTCAACTATGGGCTAGAACACCTAGCTCTAGCTAGAAGATGTATATAATTTCAATATTCCTATTAAATAGTCCAGTTTTAAAGCAGAAGGTCCGGCATTCTTAAGGTTTCCATGACGTAATGTCGTCAGCGGACACCATACGAACGACATAGCAACTTAAAGCCGGACTGGGTATTGATTGTGTCGATTGTTTTTTGTTAGATTGGAAGTTAACTTGGTCAGTTAAGGGCTAGGAGATGAATATAAGTTCGATATTCGAATGGACTGGAAATAAGAAGTAATAAAAATAACGACAGTAACAACTGTTTTGCAATAATTTGACATAAGAAGTCATGACGTCACCAAGTCCCAACACTCCCAGCAGATATATTGTCAATATTTTTTATGTTCCTACAGCCTTACTGCTAAAAAGGGGGCTAAAATTGTAAAACAGGAGCGGTCTTCAGATGTAATATACTAGCTCGTTGGGTGATGAGACAATATCTGACCAAAGAGTATTCCGATTTTCCTATCGTTTAATTTCTAGCGAGAGAACAAAGAATGGAAAACTCGAAACCCATGCTAATGATGACAACAACTGCAATGACTCCATTAACGAATGATTGACCCTATTGACAACCTTGATTATAAGATCCCAGCTATTGAGGAGCCCACGAGTCTCGCTACACGAAATGTGGCAACATCACTCGCAAGGCCGCACTATGTCTACGTCACCATTTTGGACCCATGTTTAGATGGCTCTGCGCGTGAGCTGTCCTGAATTACTAATGCTTTTTTTCACTGGCTGCTAATGCGCACTGAGTGGAGTGTATTTCCGTCTCTATAATTCGCTTAAATTAACAAAGGATAGAAATACACTCAGTGCGCACTAGTGCTGTCGCTGTCAGTGAAAAACGGTGTTAAGAATCGATTGTGTACCGGTTTTGTTTTGTATGTTGTATGAGAAGGTTATGTTATGTAGAAGCAAAAGTTATGTTTGTTTTTGAAAATTGTATGCTTATTGAATAATTCTTGTTTAAATCGTCATTCAGTAATTAGTGCCAAACTGCCAAAAAGTTTATATAGTTTAAACCTCATACATACAGCTTATAAGTTATAGGTAATTTCTAGTCTTCAAAATAATTGAAATATAAAAAAAGGTAATTTTTTTTTGGTTGAAATTTCCAAATAATCAATTCAAAAGTACTTACAGGTAAGCAAAGCAAACAACCACGCATTTACAGAAGATTTTCGAGGCTCGAATAATTTATGAACTATGTTTATTTGAAAATTCTTGTATCATCAATGTCGAAGTATAACATTAATATAGTGCAAACAGAATGTTGCACTGTAAACTTACTGTAACCTGTAAACTTACTGAACAATCGAGTTATCATGCTCATCAGTATAACTATAATAATAATAATAATAATAATAATATTCTTTATTGCCATCCAAATCCTCCCGGGACATTAGCAACGTCAAAAAACAAGAAAGCAACAACAAGTACAATAATTTGAATACACATAAAAATGAGGACCAACGTCCACTTAAATGCTAACATCGTAAAAACACTCATCAAGTAGATATTCTGTAGCTTTTTGCTTAAATTTGTGCACATGAATTTCTGACTTTATATAGTCAGGAAGTCTGTTGTATTCCCTAACAGCCTTATACAAAACTGTTTTTTGGAAGAATGCAGATATGTGATTTGGTACACTCAAGTTCTCTCTATGTCTCGTAGTGATGGTCATGTTATCTGCATAATGCTGTGCATTCGTTTCAAAGAGGGTCGGATTTTTTTTTACAAAAAGAACCAAGGACAATATATATAAAGATGGTACAGTTAGCAGTCTTAAATCTACAAAATGTGGTCGAGCTGACTCACGAGGGCGTAATCTCAAGAAACATCGAATGATTCGTTTTTGGGCTATGAAAACAGCCTGGGCTCCCCTCGATGAACCCCAGAACATTATGCTGTATGACAGCACAGACTGCACAGAGGCAAAGTAAAGCTGCCGCAGAGAATCCAGAGTCACCTGATCGCGCAATCTCCTAGCCAATGCACAGAAACTGTTTAGCCTATTTGTGACAAGCTCAGTTTGCCGATCCCAGCAGAGTCCCGAGTCCAGATATACTCCTAAAAACTTTGTGGTGTCTGTCTCTGGAATAGATCTCCCATTACATCTGACGTATAGTGATCGCTCCCTTCCACCTTTTCTGCCAAAAGACAACAAGCCAGTTTTATCAGAGTTTAGATTTAGAAAACTATGGTTACACCAGTTCTGCATTGAGGCCACAGTATGGGTACATGTTGCTGCCAGGATGTCAATGTTTTTATTTGCCAAGATCACTGAGGTGTCGTCGGCATACTGACAGACAAGTCCAGGGCCCAGGTGTTGTCCCATGTCATTTACATAAATTAGAAAGAGTATGGGACCCAATATTGAGCCCTGTGGTACCCCTCTACTTAGAACTGATGGGTCAGAGAACTGGGTTACTCCATCCTGCATTACACACACAGTCTGTTCCCTGTTGGCAAGATACGACTCTATTAACTGTGCAGAAACCCCTCTTATCCCACACACACTCAGCACTCCCAGCAGCCTTCCATGATCAACCATGTCAAAAGCCCTTGATAGGTCAAAGAATATACCAGCAACATCAATGTTTCTATCCATCTTCTGTATTATAAAAGATACCACCTTAAAAATGGCCATTTGTGTTGAGTGGTTAGGTCTAAAGCCATACTGACTGCTTGTTAAAACGTTGTGGTTTTCCAGAAAATGCATTAGCCTGTTGTATATTGCTCTCTCAAAGACCTTTGAGAATGAGGGCAGTATGGAAATCAGCCTATAATTGCCTATATTACACCTGTCACCCTTCTTGTGTACTGGTATCAGTTTTGCCCCTTTTAAGGCAGAGGGAAATTCTCCTGATATGAAGCAGTGGTTGATGACATCAGCAAGAGGGCTAGAGATCAGCGCTGCAATCCGCCTCAACAGGAACACTGGCACTTCATCCATTCCTGAAGAATATTTGTTGGGCAAGCCCTGTAAAATTTTTTCTACTTCCATGTTGTCAGCGGGCATCAAAAATAATGTCGGCAGAATAGCTACCTCACCGCCATCAATTAAGGGGGGCACTCTTGGGATCCCGGGAACATTGGAAACGTTGGCTGTAATAAGTGTTCTAGCAAACAGATCCGCTATCGACTGCGCATCCTCCTCCAGTACACCATTTTGGTCCTTTAAGGTAATTTGGGTATCTCTGTGATTGACTTTGTTTGACTCGGTTCTGTAGATATTCCAGGCCGTCTTTGTAGCGTTTCGAGAGTTAACGATTTTATTTTCGTTTAGGGAAATTCGATAGTTCCTTAGATACTTCCGGTAATTTTTCCTTTCTATTTTGTATTCCAAATAGACTTCCTCGCTGTTGGTATATTTATACCACATATATAAGTCCCTGACATAGTCAGAGTACTGGCGAATTTCTGGATTAACCCAATTTGGCTTCGCTTTCTTTACCCTATGAGTGCATCTAGGAAAGCACCTCTCAAAATAGTAGGAAAATGTTTCTGTAAAAATGTTGTATTTTTCATTCACACTATTGCCGCTATAAACATCTTCCCATGTTTCATTCTGAAGCTCTTGCTTAAACCTAGCTATGTTTGCTTCGGTAAAGAAACGCCTTTTTTTAAAGTTTGGAACCTCTGGTGTGTTTGACGTAATCTTACATTCAATAGTTTGACCGAAGTGGTCGGAAATATGGGTATGTATTACCTGGCTTGTTACTTCCAGTATATTGCTAAAGATGTTATCAATCTGCGTATGTGAGGTCCGTCCCACCCTAGTGGTTTCGTTTATGTGTGGAAACATGTCGTAGCTCGACAGCAGTTGTATTACAGAGGTTGAGTTCTCATTAGTTACTTTGAAGTTTATATTGAAATCCCCAGCTGCTATCAAATACCTTCTTGGAGTTGACACAGCATGGAGTATTGACTCAAGAGTGTCTAGAAAAATATTTAGATCGCCAGTTGGCGATCGGTAAATACAAATAAGTACATATGATGTGTTATTAATAACATATTCCACTAAACAAAATTCACAGTGTTTTTCAATGGGGGGTATGTTTATACAGAGCGGCTTTGCATTCAGTTGTCGTGTCGTGAATATGGCCGTCCCTCCACATTTAAATTGGCTCCTGGACGAGTATGTTACAGGAGAGTACTTATCCAGTGTTACTTGACTCATGTGGTCCGACTGCAGCCAATGTTCTGTGATGCACAGCACATCCGGAGCAACCTGGGCTAACAGCACTTTAAGTTCGTTTGTTTTATTGTTTAGGCACTGCACATTAATGTGCAGTAGACGCAATGTACAATCTTTATTTAAAGGTTTTACTGCCTTTGTAGGTTTGACTGGTGTCGTCTGCCGAGCTTTACCAGGAGCTGTCTTGGCTTTACTCCATATATCCCTACTTTCTTTGCTTGTTAAGCACTCCTTGTTTGTTATTTCCGCTGGTCTAAAAAATTACGACCTAACCCAAAGTTGAATCTTTGGAATGTTACTCCTTTAGGCCAAAACTCTGGACTATCTACTAGGTCTTTATGATCATATGGGACTCCTACCATAAAGAATCGCTTGTTTCCCTTTTGCATCTTTGGCTGACACTGTTTAATAGTAATTTTGTCTGCCAAAATATTTGCATGCTTCATAACATGGTTTTTAATTTTGTCCTCTGTGACATGTTCTCTCAGTTTCTTGAGAAAAATCCAAGCCTTCTTATCCGTATTTAAATCAGCTTCAAATTCGACATCCTCTGTTCGATTTCCCTGGCAGAGGTTTCTTTTTTTTTAGAACTGATCGGAAATCGATGGATCAGAACTGAATTGATAGTTCTAACTACATCAATAGATTACTACATTTTGGTAATGAGTACCTATGCTGGCTAGGGCTATATGAAGGAAGTTCATGGACCACAATGGAGCTTTACAGTACAACCTCCAGTGATCAGGGATAATTAGGAATTTAATTAATACTTTTTTTATTGTTAAATTTCCAATATACTGAGCTACAAACAGCAAAAACATGCTTTCCAGCAGTTTAAGGTCAGCAGATGGATGATTCTCTAACAGGAATAATTTAGTGAAACACTGTGCAAGGTTTTAGCTAAATTATTCCATTTAGAGAATTACCCACCCTCTGACATCAAGCCACTGGAATGCATGTCAGGTGGATGTAATCCACAAGAGCAGTTTCACACTGATACATAAAAAAATCAACATTTTGGCATATAGTGTACAAACTGCTTTAACAGTTTGTGGCTTTCGGATCCCCATTTAAAATGTTCCAAATTTGCAATCAACTAGTACACATGTAACTGACAAATGTTATTTTTTCTACTAAATTCCTATATTTTTGTTGGACACATTGAGGTACATTCTGTCTACAAAGTTAAAGAGTTCTATCGACATTACACTCCTATTGTAGTATCTGAATCTGATGCATTGCTTTGTTCATATTTTGTTATACACATTCTGTCTGAGATGCATAATCATTCATTCCTCTAATATTTTTCCTATTATAACAATTTTAGACAAGAAGATCACCTAAATCATAAATCATGTCACAGGCAGAGTACAAACTCAAGTCGCCTCCAGATGATGCAATTTCAAGTGTCAAATTTGGGCCCAATACCCAACAATTTCTTTTGGTTTCCTCCTGGGATGGATATGTGAGGCTGTATGATGTCAGTACGAATAACTTGCGTCATAAATATGCACATGATAATGCTGTGTTGGATTGCTGCTTCACAGTAAGTTTGATATTTTCTGATTTAATCTATATAAAATTCAATGTTTGTTTGAGTTGTAAGCATGTTGCTTGTAATCTTTATTTATTAATAGAAAAAAATGTGTAGTAAAAAGTGGCAGCACTATTCCATTTTACTCTTATACAGGATGCAGTTCATTCTTATTCCGGAGGATTAGATAATGCTCTTAAATCTTTTGATTTCAACACAACCACTGAAAGTATTGTAGGAGCTCACAATAATCCAATAAAATGTGTTGTATATTGCAATGAACTCAACTGCATATTGACAGGTATATTGAATTTTACAATTTTACTTAATGTGGGGTAAGATTGTCAATTAAATGATTTGTTGTAATTATTAGGAAGTTGGGACCAGACTGTAAAAATTTGGGATCCACGGTCCTCTGGACCCAGTGGCACTTATCAACAAAGTGAAAGGGTATTTTCAATGGACACCTGTGGCGAAAAATTACTTGTTGCCACAGCAGGCCGCAAGGTAAGTTAACTATGTTATGAAGGATTTGACTGTACTGGTTGGGTTTGGCCCAAGGGAAGTGTAATAAGAAGATAATATAAAATTTTGTGAGTCAACCTCAATATCCACTTGAATCGCTAGTAGAACTTGAAGATCATTTCCAGTTATTGGAATCTGTAGTGAGAAAGAAACGTCGGTAGTTTGTGCTTAGCGGAAACTTTATTTGTTGCCGATAATTTTACTGCGGTCTATTTTTACTGTAATAATTTTACTGCTTTTTGAGAACGCTACATCAAAATTCTATGGGAATGTTATAGGTTCTAGTTTGGGATATTAGAAATATGGCGTACACTCTACAAAAACGGGAAACCAGTTTAAAATACCAGACTAGGGCGATTAGAGCCTTTCCAAATGGACAAGGGTTTGTTCTTAGTAGTATTGAAGGTTAGGTTCACTTGCGTGAAATAATCAAAATGAGCGTTTTCTTAAATTGTGACAATTTTAGGACGGGTTGCTGTAGAATATTTAGATACCAATCCTGAAATACAGAAAAAGAAATACGCATTTAAGTGCCATCGAATCAAGGAGGACGGCTTGGAAAAGATATTTCCTGTAAATGCTATTAGGTGTGATTATTATTTTTGTTGAATCATTAGTGTGATTCGCATAGTGAGTAACTCCATGTTGCAAATCTTTGCATATAGGAAAAGCCAAAATGGATTACACAGTGGTCGAAAATGAAATTGACCGGTTTTAAGGGGGTCTGTCCAAGGGTCTGTCATACAATTGTGTTACCTATTGAGGTTAGCTAAAGAGTTGCAAAGAAGTTAAAATTTCAAAATGCATATGTCTTGATTATTCCCATAGCGTAAGGGATGTTTTATTGAAATTTAGCATATTTCAACCACACCACAAACCCGCTATAGAAGGCGCCCATGTGGCAATAAAAAGATTATCACGTTGATGCATATTATTTGAAGAAAAAGAGATACGTCACTGGTTTTTCGAAAAATGAAATTTAATTTTTCAATTCCTCATTCATCTCTGAAGAAAAAAAAAACCTCTTCAAATTTTTTAGTAAAACGCTCCGTTTTCGAATAAATAAATAAAAACTATTGTAATGCAGCCAAATTTAAGTACACAGACGCGAGCAATTACAGTTTGATAAAAAATCTAAAATGTCAATATTCCATTAATTGGAATATTAAGAACTATTGATATGCAACATAATTTCAAGCCAATTCGGTTGTAAAGCACATTGGTATTTTAGATTTTTCATCAAACGGTAATGCTTCGCGACTGTGTACTTGAATTGGGTGCATTACAAAGGTTTTTATCTATTTACTTGAAAACAGAGCGTCGTACTAAAAAACTTAAACAGGTTTTTTTCTTCAGAGAAAGTTAAAAAATATATTCTAAAATAAAAGCCTTTCATAGGGGTTAAATCTTACCAAATTAATTAAAATATCTCTTAACACTTTCGTAATAATCACGAAATATGCATTTTGAAATTCTAATTTTCAGATCCAACTTTTTAACGAAGCCCGATAGGTAACACAACTGTATCAAAAATTCCCTTTAAAATCAACCAAAGAGTCGAATAGTTGCGTTTGCTATTTTACAAAGAAAGTGTCAATATCACGGACTTACTGCATATTCTAATAGGTAGTTTCATCTGTCAATAAATCGCAGAAGAAATCATTTTTGAATAAAATTGGAGTTATGCAATTTGCGAATCACACTGACGAATATTCCCATAAGTTTATGGAGCATTTTTTGCCCTTTAGTTTTCATCCAATTCACAATACTTTTGCCACTGGTGGGTCTGATGGATACGTTAACGTATGGGACGGTTTCAACAAGAAAAGGCTTTGTCAATTCCACCAGTACCACACTTCAATCACATCACTCAGTTTTAGTAAGAATGGTGAGTTCAAGCTGACTGTAGTAAACCTCCAATAATTCAACGTGTTTTCTCATAGGGTCCACTTTGGCAATTAGTACGTCATATTTTCTGGAAGAGGACAATCCGCCTAATCCCACACCTGAAGACGCTATTTATATCAGATCTGTAACTGACCAAGAGACGAAACCCAAGTACAGCTCCAGTTCGTAGTTTTAAGAATAACTGGGTTTCGCCTTTTTAGTATTAAGGATGATGTGTGTAATGGTTCATTTTTTTGTAATTTTATTATTAATAACTAATTCTGTAGGTATTTTTTTAAGTAGAAACTTTGGACTAATTATAAATAAAAACTTTAATGTATTTTTTTTGAGTCAATACTGACCCTACAATTGAGCAATATTTTTTCCCTGACGTTATTTGGGATTTATAGATAACATTGCTCATTCCTGTTGCGAATAGAATAGGTAGGAACTTTCTAGTATAAGAGCAGTGAACTCGGCATATCGTCACGTGGTTGCCACATCCGATATCGAGAAATTCGGGATTTCAGATTTAAAAATCGGGATAACCAAATGAAGCATATGTGCTTTACAAATTACCAATATAAATAAGAATTCATCTTCATCACCCTTAATTTCATCACCCTGAATATGTATATTTATTCAAAAGTAATACCTCCAACTCTATAGTACAAATTAAATAACATAATGCACTATAAAAACCTTTCTGCACTTCAAAACTTCGCAAATGCGTGTCGTTTTAGGTTTGACTTTATTAGCTACACTGCTACACACAAAAGTATGGAATATCGTTAGCCTTCGAAATTTGACTTTGACATTGTTACCTAATCTTCACATATGGAAAAGGGAGATGGGTAGAGGAAAAAAGGAAAAAAATTAAAATCCCATGACTGCTAAGATACCATCAAATCCTGTATGCCAAATATTTAGTTATGTTTTATACATCTTAAAATGAAAAATGCGGGACAAATAGCATTGGCGACTATAGTGCGGGTAGCGGGAATAAGGGGTCTGAATCCGGGACATCCTGCAAAATGCCGGACAACTGGCAACCCTATAAACCATTCTCTTATTATTATTGCCGTCAAGTAGGCATTGGAAATCTGACAGTGACATTTTTATCGTATCTTCTCAACATGTGCCGAAAAGAGATAGGTTTAAAAAAATGAAGGTTTCAAAGGTAACGAGATGCCAAAAATAAGTGAATGAGGTATAGACGTAGTCTGGATCAGTATGCAATGTCCAGTTTTTGCGGGTGTCAACGGTATCTCGACTATATTAATAAAATAATTCGATTAACAAAGATTTTTGGATAGTTATTGTCTTTCACTATTTCTGAAACATGATTGACATTTTAATTACGAAATAATATTGGACTGATAAGGTGAACAGTTGCCTCCGTTCTCGAAAGTGCGAGAGTGTGTTCAGGATGGGTATATAAACCAGCGAGCAGCGCGAATTGTTAGTAGAGAGTAATTGTGTTTTAATCGTGTTGTAATAGTTAAAAGCAAATAAAAGTGTGTAGTTAATTGACGATTGGTACCCGTATCCCGTAAGAAGTGGTGTCAGAAATGGGCTAGTTTTCGTCAAACTTGTGACTGTAAGGACAAAGGAGTAGTCGCGTGAGTGGAATTTTGCGTGGTAAGGACAGTGCAAGAACTTTGAAGTTTTCTACATGCGATATACTCGACAAAAATCATGGATGAACAACTGGCAGCACTTATGGAAATGCTGAAAAAGGACAAAGAGGAACAAAGACATTTTCTGGAAGAACAAGAAAAACAAAGGCAACTTGAGATAAAGGAACAAAGAAAAAATCAGGCTGCTCTGTTTCAAGAATTAACGGATGGTCGTCGCAAGTTTCAAGAACGAAGTTTCAACACCAAAATGACTGAAGTCAAACAAGACATGGATCAAGTCAAACAAGACGTGTGTAAAGTCAAACATGAAGTAGAGATGAAAACGACGGAGTTAGAAGAACGATGGCTGATCTGGGAAACACGTCGCAGTGAGCCAACTTCAACCGCTGAGTGACTAAACATTACTAGGCCGCCAGTTTTCGACGGCACTACTTCTTGGAGCATTTATAAAGACCAATTTGAGGCGGCAGCAGTTAAAAATGGATGGACAGATTCCGACAAGACTACCGAACTTTTAGTAGCTTTGAGAGGAAAGGCTGCAGACATGATGCCTACATTGTCGACCACAGAAATTGCGTGTAATTACCGCGGCGTTAGAGCGGAAGTTTGGTAATGCTCATCGCGAAATAATCACCAGACAGAACTACGGGTGAGGCAGCAGAAGCCAGGCGGAAACCTACAGGAATTTGGAGCGGACATTGAGCGTTTGACAAGATTAGCGTATCCTGCGGCTCCCTCTAATGTCCTTGACCAGTTAGCAGTCCAGCAGTTTATCGAAGGAGTGCGCGACAGTGAAATGAAATGCCTTTTGAGGTTGACTCGTCCTTCCAGTGCAAATGAGGCATTAATTCTGGCATTGGAGTATGAGGCGTCGAGAATAAACACGGGCCACAGAGTTAGAATAGTTGACGTACAGGAAGAGCCGCAGCCAAACTCAATCTTAAATCAATTGTTGGACGAGCAGCGTGAATTCAGGAAGCAAATGACTTCATATTTCGACCAATCAAGGAGCAGGGCACAAGACATTGGTTACAGAAGAAATATAGACCGAAATGCCGAAATACAGAAACCCGGATCTTGTTTCAACTGCGGAAGAATGGGCCATTTCAAAAGGGAATGTCGCGTTCCACGGGAAAGGAGTCAGACTCCGCCACGACGACAATCTGGCGGACTCACACATCAGCCGGAAAACGAAGACCAGTCGGTGTGAAGGGGCGAACGCTGACTGGCCCCACGGAAGCCCCCAGGATCATTAGGATTGGACAGCTTGGAAGAAGCCTCACCATCCCTGGCAAAATTGAACATCGTTCAGGCAGATATCACGGTAACGCAGATGCACTATCACGCAGGCTTTGTAAAGGGGAATGTCGACACTGCCAACGAGTAGAACAACGAGAAGGACCAAGCATTCTTAGGAGAACCAGGATTGACGTAGACGAACATGGGACCACTGAACAAATGAAGGTGGAATAAACAACCGATAATGCTGTGGGGTTAATACGTCAATGGAAGTTGGAAAATCAAAGACCTGCTTGGAAGGACATAGCAGGTAAGAGCCCGAAAGTAAAAGCTATGTGGGCTCAATGGGATTCCTTGGCAATTCATAAAGGTTTACTGAAGAGGACCTGGGAAAGCCCTGACGGGAAAAGTGCCACGCTCCAGCTTGTCGTACCAGAAAGTAAACGGAAAGATGTCTTGCGAGAAATGCACAATGGAGTGCCTGGAGACCTTTTTGAAGTAACTAAGACCCTGGATGGAATTCGGGAAAGGTACTACTGGATGAATTGCCGAGATGACGTCGAAGAGTGGTGCAGAAACTGTGACACCTGCTGCTCCGTAAAAGGACCCCAAAGAAAGACTAGGGGACAAATGAAGCAATACAATGTTTGCGCTCCATGTGAAAGAATTGCAATCGACGTGGCAGGTACTTTTCCAGGAACGGACGAGCGCAACAAATACATCTAAGTTGCCATGGATTATTGCAGTAAATGGTCTGAAGCTTATGCACTATTCTTCGACGAATTCTTCAGTAGATTCGGCGTACCATTACAGCTTCATTCCGACCAGGGACGGAATTTTGAATCGCAACTTTTCGAGGAGATTATGAAACTTCTGGGAATCCGCAAAACAAGGACAACTCCGCTCCATCCACAATCAGATGGCATGGTCGAGCGTTTCAATCGAACCATGGAACAATACCTCTGCGGACCACCAGAAAGATTGGGACAAATTTCTGCCTCTTTTAATGATGGCTTACAGAGGTGCAGTGCATAACACGACAGGATACATACCCCTGCCAAGGTTATATTTGGTAAAGAACTTCGTCTTCCGGTAGATTTGGTGTACGGATCACCAGAAGAACCGGTGCAAGATGTCCAGAACTATGCTGATGAACTTCGATAAAGATTAAACGAAATCCATCGAAACGTGAAGAAAAAGATAAAGTTTGCCAGCGATCGGATGAAAACCAGATATGGGCGATTTCTGCAGGATTTAAGGTAGGTGACTTGGTTTGGCGGTATAATCCACCAGAGGAAGAAAGGAAAATCTCCCAAGTTGTCTTCAAGTTGGGAGGGTCCATATACAGTCATCAAACGGATCAACGACGTGGTATACAGGATCCAACGTACCCCTAGGGCAAAGATAAAAGTGGTTCATCTTGAACGGTTAAAGATTTACAGTCGTGGAGATTTCTCTGATCGGGACGATCAGAGCTAAGATGGCGACAATGTTACGCCCGACCGTCGGTCCACAGAGATTCGGGCTGAAGTGGCCACGCCGAGCGCCGACCCCGGGAACCCATATAGAGTAAACGAGAACCGGGAACAGTCGCCTCTGTTGTCGAAAGTACGAGAGTGTGTTCAGGCCGGGTATATACACCTGCAAGCCGAGCGAGATGGGATGGAATGGATATTGCAGTGTGGTAAATAAGCGGACAAGCAAACAGTGCGAAATGTTAGTAGAGAGTAATTGTGTTTTAATCGTGTTGAAATAGTTAAAAGTAAATAAAAGTGTGTAGTTAATTGTCGATAAATTATTGGAACCCGTATCCCGTAACAATATCAAATTGAGAGAACCTTATACTTGACGCGCATCCCGAAATAACTTGACTTTTTAAGTCAAATTAAAGAAATTAACTCCTCTAACTTCTCCGATGTAAAATTTATACGTAATAAAATAGAATCGTCAATCATCACATCAAAAAGTCTAAATTAGAGTGTCTTTACTTGATCTAAACTGACGTAAAGTGACTTTTTGAGCCAACATCTGAAATTTTAGAAACTTCTTGAAGACTCTAAATGCATTCTTAACAAATGCTCAAAAACAATGACGTAAAATTTATAAAACGATAAAATCGTTATTCCACATATCAGAACGTCAAATTTAGAGAATCTTGTATTTGAGGTAACTTGAAATATATTGAAAGGTCAACAGTAGAATTATCCCATTAAAAAGTCAAAATTAGAGAATCTTTTACTTGACATAGTCTGATGTAACTTGACTTTTTGAGCCAACATCCAGAATTTTCAGAAACTCCTTAAAAACTTCAGATTACGTTTATTTCTTAACAAAAGCTCAGACACAATGGGGTAAATTTTTTAAAAATCGCAGAATCGTTATATTTTAACCTGCAAAACCTGACTTTTTGAGTCAAATTATATAATAATTTCACTTTCCGAGTCAAACTATAGAAATTTTAGATATGGCCTGTACAGCAACTTACGTTCATTTCCTTGGAGGCATTTAGAAAAAAGTCCACTTACGGGACTAATTTCACTCTTATTTGATTTGTTCCGATCATAGGGGTTGAAATCGACTCATTCCCATCAAAAAAAGAAAAAAAATTACCATCATTTTTTTCGAAATTCATCAAAGGGCAGGAGGTATTCCCTCTTTTTCTCAATTTCCAACTTTGACCGCAATTGGAGTGAATTCAACGGTTTTGTTCTTTTTGATGCTCCCTTTCCTTAAAAAAACTTAAATAAGCAAGTGTTTTTTACTTTTTTTCAGCTCTATATAGTAATTGGCCATCATAGGTACCTACCTATAGTCGAGGCTTCCCCAAAACCAGATTTATTTATTTTTTTCTACATACCTACCTATTACAATTTAACCACCATCGTATATCTTTTATAGTTTAACGCAGCCTAATGGTGGTTACTAATCGAATTTGTAACTCTCTACAAAATTCCTATAATTCCTACAATATTAATTTAATTTCACAATAATAATACCTCAATTCTTGATTGTATGTTTGACGCGTTGTTAAATTAATATCTATCAATATTCAAAGTTCTAATCCCAAGAAGTCCCAAAAACTATTTTGGTTTCACCCTCCCGCTCCTCCACTCGCACCGGGATATTGATTTGTTTTTCTCGAGCAATCGATATTTTTCTAGGACATTTTCACTTCCAAACCGTTAGCTGCACAGTAAAATGAATAATTCAGATATTTTCTGTACAGTTATTTTAATGATGCTGCTCAATTATTTTAAAGGATGTAAGTCAATGAATTAAGAATTTAGAACACACTGGTTTCCGTAGGTGTGCAAACGCAAGAGCCTTTCCCACTAAACATATTTTGTCTTTTAGGTAGTGCAATAGATTGCTTTAAGTGTATATCCGTAAATAACGACTACCCACCTTGCGAAGACCCCTTTCATAACAACTACACTACGGACATTTTTGAGTCTCCATGTATGGGGGGTCGCAAGGGCAGAAATGGTCTTTTTCCTGCCACTGCCTGCATCAAAATTACGGGTGTATTCGGTAAGATCAACCGACAAATGTCATAGTAACACACAAGAACAATAATTAATTATTCTCAGATGACAATAAAGATACCATAACCATAAGAGCATGTGCTCTGGATAGTGGCACGTTGACCACGGACACAGAATTGGTAAGGATGTCTCACTGTGGAGGATTTTACTATTCGGACAGGTGCAGGCTCAATTTATTAGCTTTTTAGTTGCACAAAATGCTTAGTTATGACGTTGTAGATATGTAAGGGGATGTGTACAAACGTGCAGTGAGGCTGACGCATGTAATTCATCAGAGAGGCACATACAAACCGAAGTGTTGTTTGGAGTATCATTGGTAGTGCACTTTGCAGCTGCTATATATTGGAGTATGTGCTGGTTTTAATGAACAGTCTTGAAATATCAAACGAAATCGAGCCAGATAGCTCTAAAAACAAGTCTTAGTGTAGTATTGGCTGATGGTTGACTGATAAATCTTATTTCTATGCCGCTGATCTGAACTGCAACCAAAAATTGAAGATAAAGCAGAAGTATTCCCCATTTCTGTAGATAACAATAGTAATAATAATAAGCTGGTGTTACAACTATATCAAGGACTTCCTTTGCCTCATTGCCGCAAATATTCTATACCTTTTTAATGCCTGGATCTATAGCTATATATAGAAAGTGCTTGGATATTCGAAGATAGAACCCTGGTAGATAGAGTTCTGATAAAGTCGTTCAGATTTGTGACGTTCGTTTAAGCAGATTGAGAACAAAATTTCCCTAATAAATATTATATTTTCATTAATATTAATAAAAACTGTTTTGCTAAAATAGTCTTAGAATTTTTATCTATCCGAACAGTTCATTTTTACATGTTTCCATATTGTTAAATTTTTTCATAGAATCTTAGAATTTTTATCTATCCGAACAGTTCATTTTTACATGTTTCCATATTGTTAAATTTTTTCATAAACGCTCAAGAGTTAGAGAATAGCTGTAAGGATTTAAAATTTGGCATTTATTGTAAAGTATCTACCTAATTAATATATTGAAGATTTAAAAAATCAAAGCACTTGTTTGCTCTGGTAATATTTAGCTATGGTGAAGGTTGATAGATTGCTCAGAAAGCATCGCTGCAAGAAATTCAAGTGCACTGAAGAAGTTGCTCTATAATGTAAGTCAAAAGGTCGGCACAGTTATTTACATTCTAATCTAAAATAATAATAAAATGCATTATAAGGTATTATGAAGTAGTCATCACAGTGATTGGTGACTATACCAAAAATCCCAAATGTCACACTAATTAAAAAATATATTCAAGAAAATTTAATATTAATGATGATAGCACATTTCGATATATACAACAGGAGTTGATACTTTTTATGAGACCGCTTAAAGAAAGAAGCTAGTGATGTAGATAGTTCGGTGATTTGTATACAAAAGCTGTCCATTTGAGCTTAACTGATCAAAGAAATTTATGGTTTAAATTTTATTGTAGCTATGAAGGCCCTATATAGCTCATTTGGTAGAGCATCTGTCCGGCAAACAGGAGTTCGCGGGTTCAAATCCGGCTGAAGCCCTATGTTTTCTTTCATTTAAATTAATATTCTTCTGTCCGGTGCAGCCACAAACATCACTTGCTTAATATTTACGTTGGATTTCATGAACTAATTACACTTAAATCTGTTCTTTCATTTTTCAAGCTCCTCTTTAACACTGTTCCAACAAACCAGACACAACGGAGAGGTATTTGAACCATCTTTATATCTCACCAATACCAGGTTCCAACATTCGCTCACCACCCATTCACATTACACACCTAAACACACAGTGCAGTACCTCTCTTTTCCATTAATAAAGGAAATATTACAGAATTATGAATAAATATTAAAACAGCTAAACAAATTATTACAGAATTATCTAACGATTAAGTTAGCTTCCAAGACAGAGACGACCAGCTTAATAGTTGGGGTTTGTATAGAGGATCCCTTAGAGAGGGTGTTATGAGATTTATATTGATCAGACACGTAACTTAAAAAAAAGCGAATTTTGAAACATATAAGAGTTTTACTGTTAATTACTTAAAAATAACGGTGCTCTGTCTCAATATTCTAGTGAGACAGGTCATTTCATGAACCATGAAGTCACGATTACTCGACAAGGAACATTCATAGAATACAAGGTCATAAATCCATACTCTACAAGCACAACATCCGATAGGAGCACTCGAGATGCTCATATTACAATGGCCAGAGGTGAAAAATATGACAAGCAGCAGTATTATAGAAGCGGGCCTTACAAGTAGACGCAAACAGAAAGATGCCAAGTAACGTTTGAGGGAGACAATATCTAAATAGAAGTAGAAATGTAGGTTGTAGAAATAGTTTCTTGACTTAAAGAAAGGCACATTCAACTGAGCGAGTTAAGGGCAATAGCCCGACTAGACTCTTGCGCATCATATACTATAACAACCGGAATCAACTTTTTTAAGCGTCTTCTCAAAGATGGCTATGTATTTAAAAATAAGCTTTGTAAGGTGCAGAGTGAAAGCTAGAATCGCTCTAAATAGATGTTTCAAATAATAGTTGTGCGATCATTTAAAGCGGAAATAAGGAACCAACATAAAATGATTTTTACTTTAAGACACAGTATAAGGAATAATACATTATATTCCTTATACTGTGCTTAAGAAGAGCAAAACTGCCCGATATGGCAAGAAAAATCTATACCTCGAGAATCTTGCGTTCGAAGATCAAGTTTGTGCCAATTTGCTCGGAGTTTGAATTAACTATGTAGATATAAAAAAAATTGAACACGCACGTTAAATTTGAAGAGTCTATTATTTAGAAAAGTCGGACTAATGTGTTCTAATCTCTTTGTCATCACTGTTTGTTGACGTGCAGTTTAACAATCAGTTTATTATTAAAGTAAACATGATTTATATGCAGTAAATTAAAATTATAAACATGTAAAAATTGTGCTTGATGCATTATACTTAATAAGATTCATACGTTTCTTTACATTCCATTCAACGTTATAATATACGTTATTTATGGCCTCGTTAACCATCACGGAAAGCCATATAATATAATAATTAGGTATCATCATCATCGGAGCACAAATGAACCCCACAAAATTTTACATATTGCGCCAGATCAGCATAGTGTACAAGTAAGCAGCAGTGAGCAAAGTATACTCTCTTGCGACCACAAGGCACACCCCTCATTACAGAAAGACCGCCCCATATCTCTCACTTATTACTTATTCGACATCTGGATTCTATTCCCAAGAGAGCCTCCAAATCATAAGTACAAATAACCACATAGCACTGTGTGCACCATCACATGATAAGCCTTACACAAGTCTAATAAAACAAAGCAATCAATCTGTGACTGATCTATAAAATAGGAAAAGTCATCTAACACTCTTAGTGTGATTGCTGTACTATAATGATTAGCTTTAGTCTCACTTTATTAAAGACAAAACCTTTCTAAACCTTTTTGAAACCAAAAGAACTGACATATGCAACTAATTCTACTCCAATTCGGTTTGCTACCTTTAGAAAAGATTGAAATGGTCTCTCTTTCTATTATATATGAGCATTTCCTAAACTTTTCTTGGATTAACCAGAAGGCATTTACTTCTTTGTGAAAACTGCCGACGTTTCGACTGTAAAGTCAGTCCTTTGCAAGGTTCTATTCAAAACATTACGATTGAAGAAAACAGATTAAAAAGAATAAGTACCTACTTAGTTTATTTGAAAATCCAAACTGAATCCACAGCTTTTAAAAGGAATAAAGACATTGAAGATTCGATAATCCTACGAAATAATCATTAGATTTACTTGCTACCATCAATTAGGCACAATCCAGAACACGAACAACATTTTAACCGATGACCAAGAGTCATTTTGAAGAGTAGCTACCCTTAAGGTTTTAATGGGCATGTACCTTTAAAATTCTTATACATTTGGAATCTGGGTTCACCTAAATCACATTCTCCAACTTTCATGTGCGATAATTCGAGCGAAATATCTCAATAAAAACAAATAATCATATAAGCATCATCCAGATAAGAATTATCTCTGGCAATACAGGTAATGATCTAATGCCATGATTAGAACATCGACGAAACGGAATCAAGAAAAACACTGATTTCATATTGAATTTCCACTTTTTTTTGTACAAGTAGGTATGCATATACCCAAGGTGTGTGTTTTCCATTAGCTTTACTGCCAAAGAACTGAGTTGTACATTTACAAAAAGCACTAGAAGTTTTTAAATATGGCAACCACTAGCTCCGCTGACCTGGTAAGTAATTACCTATCTTACTTAAAACATGTATTGCTTAAATTAGGTGGGTATAGCGTGTGAAATGCTGGTCTTTGATTTGTAGCAAAAAAGTTTTGATACATTTCGGACCCAGACAATAATCGTCGAAAGTGTTCTAGGAGGCATTATCCTAGTATTAATATGTGGAATAATATTCTTATTCATATGGAGAAGAAATCTGATGAAACTGGTTAAAGTGCTGGACCCTGTCAGCTCGTACAAGAAAGTGTAAGTAGCGTCAGTGTTCCCATGGTACATAAAATTGAACTTTTTATGTTTCACACTGACGATTAATTTATTTCACTAAGTACTACACTTCCATAAGGTTTCACTAATAACTTTCATACTTTAATTTTTAGAGGTCCTTCGTTATATGTGAAACGTGGTAAATCCGACGCAGCCTCGCTTAGTTCGAGTTTCAAGCAGTACGAAAGTCGTGAAGCGAGTACCACCTTAGCTGACGATGACGCAGAAAAGGGAAAAAACAGAAATAACAAGAACGTAGGGACTTTAGATAGGAATTTCTTTACAAACACGAATTTTAGTTTCGAGGGTGAGGACGCCTGGCCCAAAGAAGGAACGTCAAAAAGCGCTAATTCAAAAAGGTGAGCAAAGCATACAGTAAAAGATGTGAAGGTAGATTCTAGCGCATCTTCTATTTGCAAAAAGTACTCTTGAGTTTAGTATTGGTATACAAAGTCAACAGACAGTCAGTATTTCAGACATCATAATTTTTTAAAGAGTTGAAGGGCTAAATAAACGCGTTTATTGTTGCTTTGCAAACATCCAACATTTGTGCCATCATTGGCACAAATACCATATATTTGCTGTCAACAAGGCACTTTTGGTGTCTCGTTATTAACTCCTTTTTCATGTTGGTTAAGATTGGTTTTCATCAGAGACAAACAAAACACAATTTAATGAAACTAAGTTTGAGCAAAAATCAAACTCAGGGTCCCTTAGTTTGTACCAGTGAGAGCCTTAACTACTTTTAGTAAAACGCAGTTTTAAGAAAATTCAAACAGTAGACATGCACACATAAGCTGGCCTACGTGCCACTCTGAAAACAATTCTTTCCAAATTGTATTCACGACAAGCAATCTCACGTCACAACAAGCAACAACTACAAGTTTTTCTGAAGGTAATGAGGTTGAGGTCATGTGTCTCTTTACTGCGTCTGGCACTTTAAACTGGCCAGGAACGGGTCAGCGGGTTTACGGATTAATTTATGAATCATGTTTCTCTGATGTAGGCGAACTTCCCAGGAAGAGGCAATGGAAGCTATAACTAAACTGGATAAAGTATTGTACTAAAAACGATGATAATTATAAGTATATGTCAAATTTTAATATTGGTAAATGTTGTTATACTCATATTTAATTTTACTTTAAGTTCTAATATTATGTAAATAATCTGTTTTTTTAATTATATATCGTTAATATAAGACAATACTAGAAGACAAAGATTATTCACGTGTCAATCTTTTATTATTTTAACAATTGTATAAACATATTATATAAGTATTTAAAATACAAATCTGACTTCTGTTTGTTCATTAGATAAAAACTATATCGCACCACGTATGGAGTTAAAGAACATTCCTTAATAAGTATCACTTTTTTTAGAATCATTGCCTACTATAATTAGATAAAACAAACAATTATGTCTTAACAAAAACAAACAATGCATGTCGTCCAAAATTATGCCAAAAATTTTCTCTTTGAGCTTGAGCATTTCAATAATTCGATTCCTAAAAAAATTCCCTGTTAACTTTGACGAGCGTCGTTTATCGTAGCAGGCACATGCACTTCTAATCCGTCTAAACTCTCGCTTAAAATTATCTGACAACCTAATCGCGATGTATCTGTCAAGTCGTACGCCAAATCCAGCATATCCAACTCCTCATCGGCGGGTTTGTTAGGTAAGGAGTCGTACGTCTCCTTTGAGAGGATTAGATGGCAGGTTGAGCAAGTGAGTGTACCTGATGTCAAACTCAATGTAAATCAAAGTAAATCAGAACTGGTAGATTTCTGGGACAAATAAAACTCCCTCGTAATTCAAAACATGGCTGCGTCTTTACAGGAGGAGGTATAACGTTCAAGCCACAATAAAATAGTGTCAAATAGTAAAATCGTTACAGGTTACAGATGCACCGAAACATCATTTCTAGTCCAGTTGCAATGTGTTAAAAATTAACCTGCACAGAACTTCTCTCCGAGTAATCCAATATCGCAGGATATTGGGTACTTTTAAGAGAAACTCCTGTGATGATTGCTGGCTCCTGTCTTGCAAAATGGTTATGGTTTACACCATTTGACTCTCTTTTATTGCTAGTAAAGCCTAAATTCAGCATTAAGGCTTAGGTATTTTTTAAAATGCAAGAATTATTTTATGATCCTTGCTATGCAGCATGGTGCCAATATAACAAGAATGCAAACCAGAATCAGATAAATCAAAGTTTTGTTCAAACAAAATCCCCTGATAGTCTAACACCTAAGACAAGCTCAAAATTATGAAGGCTTAGTATCAAAAAGTTGGAACTACTCCATAAACACTCAAACAATCAACTTTCATATTAACTCACCTTCGCAGGCACCGAAACCATCCAAATCCACATTGCTATTAATAACAACATCTAAGAGTGAATCGCCTACTTTGCCTTTTGCTTTAATTCTTTGACCATCTGCCTTAATAAATGTAACTTCCACTCTGAAGCAATAAAATCATATTCAATTCGTATCTTTTAAATACTTATTTCTAGCACATTTACAATGCTCATTCTAAAAATATAGAACTTACTCTTTCTTAGCTAAAGCTGGCTGACCAGTTGGTTGACTTGCAGACAGGCATCTAAGGTTGTTTTTGAAGTAACTTTGAGCTAGGGAGTTTGCTAGGCGCGAGCTACACCTTAATGCATTAAAGGCCATTGGTATTTTTTCTTTCTAGTTCTGGGGTCTGAAAAGAAAATTTCTTATAACTATTCTATTCTGGGTTTCAAAAAGAGTATATAATGATATAATATCATATCAACTATTGTTTTTAGCAGTTTCAGAGTGTTTGTGTTCGGTTAAGTAGATAATAACTTTTTATCAGCAAACAGATATGAAGAGAAAGACTTGTGAAGAATTAAAAAGGTTTTCATTATCATTAAAGATAATTTTATTGTTAACTTTTGCCTGTGGGTGATAGGTGGTCTTTAATAGTCAATAAAAGATTTAAGCAGGGTGCACAGAATGATAAATCATGAGCCTTATTAGTCAGTTATAAGGCTAGGAATGGTTTCATTGGGTGACTTTTTCTTTAATAGATAATAATAAAATTGATGCCATTAAAATATAGTTATAGGCACAGATGAAATCTATTTACTGACAGTAAAATATGAACAGGCATGATATACAAACTGCATACTTGGAGGCTTGGGGGTTGTTCGGGTAGAGGGGAAGCAGAAAATGGCCGACATTGCTAAAAACAATATGGCACAATTTGAATCTCCAAGGACATATCTCCAGATGACATAAGCACACATAGGCGTATTATTTTTTTTTGATTCCTGCTGTTCAAAGAAACAAGTATATGTTTTTTACGATTATGGGATGCAGACCAAAACACCAAATACTACTATACTTAAATGATTTTTGATACATAGGTACCTACTATACCTAATTAATGAGTTTATTCAGATTAAATATTAATAATAGAATAAAACTACAAAACGATGCCAAGGGCTAATGGCCAAGAGCCGAGTAACAACATAACCACAAAACACAAATGAGGTTAGGGGTGAAAAGATAATTTCCTAGATTTATTTTTATAATCCCAAGTTTTACACACAAAACATTGTCTCACCATGGCTAACAAACAAATTAAAACACAGAAACGTTTGCTCAAAGCGAAAAAGTCAGCGGAAAACTCTTAAAACATTCAGGAAACCAGGAAAAAAAATCCAGGAAATAATTGTCATAAACTGACATAAACCATGTGTCACAGGATTCTGCAATGTTGCCGATTGTGACCAATTAGCCATCTTAAACATAATTTTTTTCTTTTATCGTCATAAGTGTTCTATTAATCACCATTCAAAAATTATTTGGACAGCAATAGATATTATAATACTCTCATGGTGTAAAGATTCGCAAGATATCATCCAAAAAAAGGACATTACAATTACTAGCAAAGTAATCCTGGCAACAGTGTATGAAGGGTTTGTTTATCACGCCAATATTGAAAAATGTAAATAAAGACCTCTACCTTGATAAATCCTCTATGTGTAGTACAGTTTGATAAAAATCATTAATTTAGCTGTAAAAGTCAAAGTAAGAAGTCAGTGGGGTTTATTAGATACTAAAAACAATTTTTTCACAAGTTATTTGTTTATCTGCTAAAATCTCCAGTTTAACTTCAGACTGGAGATTAAACCAAACTTGCAAAATTCATTTTCTGTCAGATTGCCAGATCCATAGCGAACATCAAAAGAACACTTAGCTTAGGCTCTTTATAAACGCTATAAATGGTTCTTAGCCCATAAAGCCTGCTGCTCACTATTTGTTGTCATTGATGCTCAATTTGATGGGAGGATTTGCAAATCTCCACATAGAGAGGATAGTGCAATGCATCAATTCGGGTCAGTTCATGAATGTGTGTTTTAAAACAAACTGCAATAACAAAACACATCACAAATTGCATCAACAAATAATGAGTAACTTAACCAGGGGTGTAGTTTTACTTATGAGATATTGTGTTTTAAAAAATGTAAAATAAAATATCCAAAAACTTTTCTGTAACTACAAGTAAAAGTTTCAGTATTTCTAAAAATCAACTGGTTTTCCTAATTTAGTTTACAGCTATGGATTCATAAAGTCGAAACTTTCCACAACATTGGAGAAGCACAACCCAGTGTGGAGGAATGAAGCAGTGAAAAGCTAAAACACAGATGTACTCTGACTATACATTTGTTGTTTTATTACTGTTTTGAAACTTTAGCGTTTTTTGCTTTCAGAATAACATGTCATTTTTCACTGCAAGCCAAAATTCAAAATTGCAGTTCAATAATTTAAAGTGAGTATAGAGGTGGGAATGTAGCCCAACAAAAACACTTACCCGATCTAGCCTGATTAGTTAGTAGAATTAGTATGCAACCTTTAGTAAGTCGAGAGCTTACAATCTCTTAAATTTCTTGAAATACATAAATACTACAAGATTTTGTGTGGATTTACGGTAAAATGAACCGATTTGAATGTTGGTTTACTGCTTTCAAGATTCATTAAACAGTTATCATGAGAAACGAGTGTTTTTACCAAGCAAATAATCAACGAATTACTTTATATTTAATACTTATTGAATAACTGATAACCAAGATTTCAGCAGATGGGTACGACGAACGAAATTTTCACTTTTGGCTTTGGCACCCAAACCCAAAAATCCAAAATTATTTTGCTTTTGTATATGACATTTGATGTTAACGTCAAATTTCACAACTGTCATTAAATTTCTCCCTACGGTGTATAGGCAGACAACAATACACCAAAATAATGTTCAAAATGTTTAAAAAAAGCTATTTAAAGTTCGTTAAAAATGTAATAATAAAACATATAAAAAAAGGAATAAAAACTCGATAATTATTATGATAAGTTTAATTTATAAAGAACTTAATGAAAGTAAAAATAAGTTTATCTACATAATCTACTTATCTATAATAAAATCATAACAAAAACAAATAACAGATGACGTATGGGTCACTTTGACAGTTTCACCCGTGACAGCAAGCTTCCAAAATGGCGAACGTTTCATTTTTGCTGTCACTACTTCTCCCCCCTCCTATACCTGTCAACTAAGCTTTTCCATAAAAAAAATCATCAATTTGTTGTGAAATTCAAGTTTTTCACCAAAAACGCATTAGGAAATTAAAACTATGGCAGAGGCAGCCGTAGAAGAGAGGCCCCCCGCACGATTTTACTGTCATATGTGTAACGTAGAGTTTCAGAATGCTGCAAACGTAAGTAGTACCTACAGACATACAATATTGTTTTTTATGGTATTCATCAAAATCCTTTTTTTAATAGTTGATCACATCTTGACACCTTATCACATTTAATTCAGGGTACTAAACGTTTAATTTAGAGTACTAAACTTTATCAAAACAATATTGTGAAGATAAAGTCCTACTTCCTACAAGGCTTCATACTGTTAATATGTACTTTTTTTTAGATTCTTTCTTATATTTAAGTAGTCACAGTCACACAAATCTGAAGTTTATTGTTTTTGGTGTTTCTCATCAATTAGAACAAAATCTCATCTACTTTAAATCCAATCCTTAAAATTTATCACATATCAGATCATGCCATGATTGCCATGTAGTTGATTTTAAATTAAAAAAGGACAAAAAAAAAATAAATCACTAGACGAATGTGTCTTTTCAACACATTTGTAGAACCATAGATGATTCTCAAAGAACAGAAAATATGCAACAAGGCAAATGATGTTTGTTCATTAAGACCTGATTACTACTTACCAAAAGACAGTTTGATTTAAAACTATTTGACAAATGCTGCTAAGTTTTAAATTCTAAGTAAGTAGAACCTGTTTAGTGTGGTCATTGTGATGTTCAAGCACAAAATATCTTTGAAAGAAATAGAATTCATGAATAAATAGATTACAGAGCAGGGCCATAGAGAATTGTGTGGGACAGTCAATAAAACTAGTGTTCCAAGCTAAACAACATTTCAATAAAATTCAACATCACAAAGATTAAAAAATTCATAAAAATAGTAACAATAAAATGTGGGTACATAAAGTCAAATGACTTAAAAATACTTAAATACTTTCACAGAGCTTTGAAGAACACAGAAGGTTAAAAACACTTATTCCTTAAAAGTAATAGTCTCCTTTCAAAAGCTTGCAATACTGGCCATTTCCCCTATGTGCTGACTGATTATGACAAAGTAGAAATAGGGCGAATTCCAAAACTCACCAGATCAACAACCGGGTAGTTCAGTCACCTGCTTAATCCATTAAATTGCTAGAGGGCCATCACAT
Source organism: Taphrorychus bicolor (assembly GCA_951812265.1). Classification (NCBI taxonomy): domain Eukaryota; kingdom Metazoa; phylum Arthropoda; class Insecta; order Coleoptera; family Curculionidae; genus Taphrorychus; species Taphrorychus bicolor. The sequence continues at coordinate 10,475,658 of OX638299.1, read as the reverse complement.
GACCAGCTTAACCAGTAGATGACCGGGTGAATTTTGGAATTCACCCATAGTGTAGGGCTCAGTGTAGGGGTTGGGTACTCCTACAACTTCTATTTTTAGAGTTGAAAATAGAAATGCCATTTAGGTAGGTGACATGGCATAAAACTGCACTAATGAAAGCTTGAAGAAAAGTATGGGGTGTTTATTATAAAACTTCATCTAGCAGGCTACGAAATTTTGACAGGAAGGGATGATATAATCAAAATAAATGGTCTTTTGTTTCTCCATCCTTTTCTTTTGACATTTCACAGCCAACTAGATGAAGTTTTATAATTGATGAACACTCCATATTTATCAATTTTGTGAATTTGCAAATTATATATAAAAAGTAAAAAGCTGTTCTGTTATTTTGTTTTTTCAAAACTGTTACTCAATTATTACTTGTTTTCCTAGGTATTTTGTTTTATTAAATAATTATCATATTTGTGTGGATTGATAAGTATTATAAATTCTTAAGCCTTGTACTGTAAGGAAGTACTGAGTCATTTCCATCATATTCACATCTGCTTTCCAGAATTTTACATGCCCTCACTGTTCAGATGGATTCATTGAAGAATTACAAGACAACAGAGATGACGGTTCAGGATCTGGGAATGATCCATGGGATAGTGGTGTGGTAAGTAACTTTGTTGCAAATTTGTTTTAATACAAAATGATGTACAGTAAAGTAGGAAATGTTTTCAGTAATGTGATGTTTAACACATGGAAAGACAACTTGTAGTCCAATGGTTAATTTTGGAAGCATCTCTGGAGATTATGTTTCTTTGGGAATAAAAAGCACCATTGAAACAACCTGCTTATCTTCACTTAGTTTCAAATGAACTACAATTTAAACAAACTTATTGAGCCTCATATCAGAAGCTATAGTTTGTCATTTTTTTCCAATTAAACCATTGGAGTAACTATTGTCTTGTGTTTCTATAAGCTTTGGTAGATGTAAAGAGACCAAGATAAAATCTCTAAGTACTTTATTGTATCTACATTAGTAAATGAAATTTCTTTGACTTTGATAGTCTTTATTCATTAAAAGAACTTAATAATAATGTAGTCTTTGACTTTTCTTTTACTTGTTGTCTCTTGTTGAGTTTATCTTTGCTATGATATTTTTTTCTGACCACTTTTTTCCCATATAGGATGATGCAGGGCTCCTCCTGAGCTCAAGAATCGGTCCGCGGGGGGAATCAGACCCTGGACGAACAGAGGGAAGGTAAAAGAGATTCTACAAGAGATCCTGAAAAAACGTACTTAGTCCCCTAATAAAATTGTAGAACACTAACGCGCCTAGCTTCATCAAATCTACGCGCCTTGCATCCGCCTATAGAACACCTAGTACATGATTTTATAATTAACCTGGGTGTGGGCGTCAATCTAGGAAATCCAGGAAATGTCCAGTTGTTTTTGGGCAATCCCGGCGATTACGCTTGGGGGAGGGAGGGTCTAGACGCGATTGTGTCGCAATTATTGAATCAGATGGACAGCGCTGGACCTCCACCAGTATCCAAAGCTGTTATAGATGCGCTTGAAATAGTCGAAGTGACCGAGGAACAGGTGGCTCAAAACATGCAATGCTCAGTGTGTTGGGAACAGTTCCAGTTGAAAGAACAAGTCAGGTAAAAGAGGTGTTGAGTTGCTTCAATGATTATTGTTTTTTAGTCATTACAAATTTACTTATGTGTTTGATTATTTCTTGGTGGATCTAGAGTGCCTTTTACTAAAATTTTGGCTGTGCAATTTCAGACAATTGCCCTGCCTTCACATATATCATGAATCCTGCATAAGGCCCTGGTTGGAGTTGCACGGTACTTGTCCGATTTGTAGGCAGAATTTAATTGATGAGAGCGGCGATTCTAGTCAACACAATGGTGATAGTGATCAAAACGGAACTGATAGTCCTGGAAATCAAGGTGAGTAATCAAGTATATCATGTTTCTGTTGCATTTAATAACACCCATTTATTTCACATTTATTCCAATTACTATTTAATAACCAGTTAATTACAAACAGTTTTATGTACATTTTTGTTTAATAACTGTTTGTTAAATACAATTGGCTCATTAGTTACTTATATTGTATTGAGCATATGTATATTTTTGATAAACTTGAAGTATTATAATGGAGAAATCTATAAATACCAAAGCATAACTTTATGCTTCAGAACTGTTCTTAACTACTCCCATGGCAACATGGAAAACACCTTACAGTTGAAACTTTTACTTATTTAATGTTTCAATGTAAGTGTCAAAAAGGCTCCTCTGCATCTCTCTTACCAAGTTAAAAAAGGATAGATTTAATCAAATCGCGCAATACCATTCCTTTATTACATTTTCACCTACCAATCATAAATTAAGTAAAATAAACCACAATTCTTTCCCATTTTTTGGCAATTGCCTGTTTATAATTAAAAGGGCTTAAGGGTTTAGTGATGTGTGAGAGCTTCATGCTCAAGCTGCCAATGCATTCGCTATGTGTCGTAATGTGCCTGTATGAATTTCAGCTCCAAGCGCACGAAACATCGTCCGATCATTATTTGCCTCAACCGGTCCCCCAAGAAATAGTCGCGGCGACCAGATGGACCAATCTGGGTCTAGTAGTAGTAGTAGTTCAAGATACGGTGGAAACGTGTTTTAGTTTAATAAATAATAATTTAAACCCCACTCTGTATAAACCGATTTATATTGCTACTATTTCCATAGCTATTAAACGCCAATTGAATAAAGGACGCTACACCACTTTAGCTCCTATTTGATAAGTATTGCCTTATTTATTGCTGGTCTAATTTCGGTGCTTTTATTGAAGATTTTCGTCAATGATCATTACTTTTTGACATTTTTCGTGTTTGGTTTAGCGTCACCTTTTATTGGAATCAAAAGAGGAGTTAAGGTTATTTTACACCGCAGCACTTGTAAAATACATGTTAATGTATTCAACATATTGTTAACATTAATTTTAAAATGTATGTAGAAATGACGGGAGAGGATTATTCCCCCAGAAAAAGTTGTTAAGTAATGAATAAATAAATAAGTGTGAGATTCTTCTAACTTTAATTTCTTATGTTCAGCCTCACGTTTTTCCATGTAGAATAATTATTATTGTATGATGTGATAAAAATAGAATAAAAATGTTAAAGAGTATGTGCTGTTGTTTCTCACTTCATATGTATCCCAATCATGCAATCAATCAAGACGAAATACAAGTCGGCGACAGCGGGGCTCCGCCTGCCTCATGTACCAGAGTGACGCCTACTTTTAATGAGGCGCCTTGAACTAGTACATATAACTCATTCACTTATTTTTGCCCATACACACGTAGAGGCTTCGAAAAATGGAAAGTGGGAAGTTTTACAGGAGGATAAAAAAACGTCCAGTTAGTTATAAATTAGTTAATTACCTATAACGTGCGGACGTACAAATTAGTTATTTACCTAGGACTCCGATTCGCGACGTTCGATTTTACACTTAAGCAGTGCGGTTCCTGTACCAAGGCGTTTCTTAACAATTGGAACATTCACTACATTTTGATTTTTAAAATGCAAAGTGTACATGTTGTTTCTTATTCTATCCCATAATAGGGATGAAATCGCCAACCCCAAAGCAGTTAGTATTTTGGCGGGAGTTCGGGTTATCTGTTAACTTCCTTTACATCTCTGCAGTCTAGATTTTTAAATTGCAAATTTTTCGCCATAGAAATTTCGCTCTTGTAGCACTCGGCCACAAGCAAAGAGCTACAAGCAAATCCTTGGTAATGCAGAAAGCAAATGAATAAAAAAAAGAAAATTGGACATTTTGGCAACACATGTTTGTATCGTCGCGCCGTGTCTCCCCCGCCAATCGGTCGTTGCGTGGGGGTGGCTGTGGTTGAGGCTGCTGTGTTGCTGTCGCCGGCGTGTCTGCGGACATTCGAAAACGTGGATGTTCTAAGTCAACGTATAGGCGTGTGCTAAACCTCTTTTACCACGCTGCAAGGGGGACCCATTCTCGGAAAGTATCTATCTATTTCGTTGTCCCTTAGGTCGCTAATAAAGGGAGCAAAGGGCCGATAATTAATCCGTGGCGTTTCATCTTTGTAGCGAAAAAACAGTTCCATGGTATTGCCAAACGGATAGAATTAATAAATGCTAATTTAAATGAGATAAAATTTAATATTTTGGGGATGCCAGCAAGGTTTTATTGTTTAAAACAAAACCTGCAAAACGCCAAAAAACTAATTGAATAGCAATTAATTACAAAAAAAAAAATCAGTCTTCTCAGAAATCTGAAATAAAATAGCGGCGGACGTGAACTTTTCAAGCTCAGTGGTCTCCAGAAACGTGCTTGACGGGTACACAATTTCTTACTAAAATTGAAAAAAAAAACAACAAAGGAAATTAAACTAACGACGCAGTGTAGAAGAAAAAAGAGTTCTGCCAGGACGCTGGGATTCTCGATAGTATGGTGAGCAAAACATTACTATAATATAATAAATGTTTCAACTTCTACAACTACTCTACAAATACTTAATTGCCGGTAATCTCTTGCGTCTGCAAAGTATCCGCTATCTGCAAGAAAATGGCCTATTCAGGAAAAGGGCAGAGATGGGTTGACACTATATGGCACAACCGAAGAAACACTCCACGAAACTTTTCGTAGGCGGGCCATAGGCGGTTTAATTGTTTTGGCATTAATTAAAAATACAAATAATTAGCGCGGCGCACTTAAAACGGGATTCAAAAAGGGGAAAAAAATTACGGATTGACGAAAATCAGAACGGCGGATCCCAGGTCTAACTTATCTCTCGCGGTAAAATTCGAAGTTTTCCCAGTTAGATCGTCGTTTTTAGATCGTAACTCTAACGAGTTCAAAACCGTATTTTTCTAGGTCATAATTCTCGCGAGTTCAAAACTCCTTTTACAGTAAACGGTCTCCCTTTTTACAAAGATATTCGAAACCACCCTGTCGGTAATTATCATCCCCGAAAGGGTCCTTCAGAAAAATCGATCCCGTGGTCAGGGGTCACTGTATGGCGCTTAGGACGGTGCGGGCATAAATAAAAAAAATTAGCTTTTCTGTAAAATCTGTTGGAAAAAGGGGATTGAAAATGTGATCACTGGACAAAATAAATGATGCTCTTTAAAATGACACCTCACATGAGACAGTTTAATTGACAATTAAAGCTTTTTATTTAAATTGAGTGTTAATTTTCTGGCCCTTTCAATTGAGACATAAATTGCTTGAATTTATATTCAAAGGATGAAAAATTAAAAGCTCCAGCTGATGAGAGAACAAGATTTTAATTTCAATTATCGATATTCGCTAAATCGCTTTAATTACTAAACTATTGTTCGGGTCACGCACAGGTCTGAAATTCTTTCAAGGACCATTAACCATTAAAAGGGCGCCTTTGCCGGTTAAAGAAGAAGGGCAATTGTAGGTTTCATGTTTGCAGTGTAACAGTGCCTGTCCAAAAACTAACAAAAGAAATGATCTTCGATAAAAATTAAAAATATTGCAATCATATGCGCATTTATATGGCCTCGCACGGGGCTGGTTTATTCAGATAACCGAAAAACAGAAAAACTTCCATAACTTTAAAGCTGAAAAACTTCGAAAAATGGCTTACAGCGTTGCCATGCTGCCACACATGAACTCATATGTATAAGCCATTCACTTATTATTGTCGTCAAGTAGGTGTTGAAAAATTGACTTTGACTTATGAACTTATCTTCTCAAAACATGAGCTAAAAGGAGATGGGCATAAAAAAATGAAGGTTTTAAAGGTAACTAGATGACAAAAATAAGTGAATGGGTAATGAATAGAGAGTTCAGATTGCACAACAATGGCCTCAGGGGACTGGTTTATTCAAAAACCGAAAAACTTCAATAAGTTGAAAGCTTAAAAGCTTTAAAAAATGGTTTATAGAGTTGCCAAGTTGCCACACTAGCCACACATGAACTCATTCATATGCATATTATGTAAAATTGGGAGTTCAGTGTTCAGTGTGCACAACGTGACAAGTGACAACACACAAACATCACTGACAGGACAGGGGTCGTCAGTCACTGAGTCAGTGCGTAAGTTCCGCCGACGGTAGCCGCTGAGAAGTTTAGTCAGCGAACCCTGAAATTGGCGAATCGGGTGCCGATTTTCAGCGTTTGCTGACTAAACTTCTCAGCTGCTGCTGTCGGCGGAACCTACGCATTGAGTCAGTCATTCCGCATTCAGTAGTCGAACGTCTACGTCGCGTCAGTCGTCACTTGCGTCATTCGTCAGTTATTCTAGTTCTTTTGCTTTCAGCTTTAGTAAAGTTCGAATCGACTCGTTCACATCCGAGATTATTACGTGAAACACCGGCGGTGAAATTTGTGAGTAGAAAAATCCATAGTTTTCCTATACTTTTTGTCTCATCCCATTATTTTAATAGCAATTTTGGTGCTTAAACTAAGTGTTAATTTTCCGGTAATTCGAATTTTCCCTCATATAAATGCACTTTTTCGAATATTGTAATATCGAAAAGTCCGGCTACCTTTGGAATATAGGATCCGCCATTACTGTATTCAATTGTTTTACTAAAGTTCCATCATTTTCCGGTTGTCAGATAGAACGTCAAATTTACCTTTTAATTTTCTTTCGCCTTAATATTTAATTGATACAATTTTCCTAACAACCGTACCCGAATTTCCCATTCTAAATCCGACCCCTGACGTTACGTAATAGTCGATCATGAACTTTAACTAGGCTAGAGTTTGGAACAGTTCACTTGACGAGCTCGCAAGGGTAAAGTACCTCCTGTTTTTTAGGCTCCAGCCCACTCCAACCCAAATACATTTAGTCAAAATGTTCGCCGCCGCTAGACTGATCGCCCCAGCTGCCAGAACTGCTGTAAGTAATTTTTTTCTAATAACTTAGTTTTTAAACGCCCATATTTTCATTTGACTTTGGCCGATGTTACATAACTTTGAAAAAAATGGGACTACTAGGCACTGGATATCAAAATTTAGTTTCCTAAGAACTTTATTAATAGTTATAATTTACTTGAATCTTGTTTTTATATTTCGTCCTGAGTTATGTAATGTCCAAAGAGCTGAATGGTTTTTTCACCTAAATGTCACATAGGTATTTTAATGGAAATTCTTTTAAAAATTGGTTTTCAATAGCATTTAGAGCCATCAAATATCACATTCATGCAATGTAGTTATTTTTATTTTGTTATGTAATATTTTACATAAGGTGTGTTGTGTGTGTGTGTGGTTAAGGTTCATTGAAGTTCATGCTTTTGGTAATATGAATTAACTATCAAAAAGTTTGGGAACAGCATTATTGAACATTTCATAATTACCGATTCAGTTATTTTTTGCAATTAATACCTTATAAATAGTTGTAGTTATTGGCTATTATTTTGCTTATGTCATCATGCATTAGAACTTCTTTTTTTTTTGGACTATCATAAAACACAAATTAAAAATGTACCAAAGACTCCTAATGGTTATGTTATGTAGGGGGTGTTTATTATAAAACTTCATCTAGCAGGCTATGAAATTTTGACAGAAAAGGATGACATAATCAAAATAAATTAACTTTTGTTTCTTCATCCTTTTCTTTTGACGTTTCACAGCCAACTAGATGAAATTTTATAATGAACACCCCCTAAAACTAATATAATAAACTATTCTCTCTAATATCAACACTGGTATTGAAACACGGGTACTGAAATATGAGCACTTAAAGGGCTCTGGTACACTTGAGGGAAATCATTAATACTCTTTAATCTTAATAGACAAAATAGACAACTTCTGTAAACTTTTCTAGGCTCTGTAAGTTCTGAATTTATTGAATGTATCAGCACAAACTAGGGTTGCCACTTGAGGGGTTTTCCACCCACCTGGACTGGTTTTTTATCATGTGGGGTTGCCATTCAGAAAAGGTTTTCTTATCTGACAATTTTACACTTTTGATTATGTAAATTATTGGGTTTTGTTTTTTATCTGAAATAAATTTCTTTCAGCACAGTTGCACAGTGCAAAATGCATTGCTTAGGTATTATCATATGCTTTGTTGGTCAATAATATTGGTTTAAGAATGTCATAAATTTGTGCGGAAAACGTCCATTTCATATCTTGTATAATTAAAATACTTATGTGTCTCTGTAATAACAAAGTTAGCAAGTAAAATCTCTGTTATTTATCGTCCTTTTTACAACGTTTATGCAGTGTGCTTGCCAAACCTAACCACCAACAAAGCCGGTTTTTTATCATTTCAAAGGTGGCAACCCTGGCTAAAACAGCCTATTACCGCAGGCCTAACGGTACCTTTCAAACCGGGTAAAAACCCTTGATTAGTACATCCATCATCGTAGCTCCCATGTAATAAAGGGAAAAACTTCTGATTGGTTTGCTTTACGAAAAGGAGCTTAAACAGACTAAATGGGAATACTCAAAGATACAAGATATGCCGCCAAACATACATAAATATTATAATAGAAAGGAGGGATCTTACCTGCAGTAATGTAATCTTTGTTTTCTTATTTTTATATTAAAAACAAATAATAACAAAGCAATGTTAACCTGAACTAACCTGACCTTTATTTCACTTATCTCATAAATTTCCAAAATAAGAATAATATCTGTATTTATAGTCATAACTTGAGCAAGAGCATGTGTTCAATCAAAAATGTTCACCTCATTTGCTATTCTTCAGTTTTCCTTCATCATGTTGTGTACATTTGCTATTCTGTTCTTATAGTACAATTTTTTTGGCTTTGTTTTGACCTTCGTAGATGCTTCATCATGCATCAATATGTTAAGGCTGCCCCTAAGGTTTACAAATACAGTTATTGATTAATAAAATTATTCAAATTTGCTATAAATGATTTAGAGAGAAGAGAGGAGGATTGAGTAATAAAAGTCTCTCATCTATAAAGCATTTCATTAAGTGTTTTCAAGCAGTATTCCATGAAAATTTGACATTTCCTTTGCCTGCTGCTTGGAAAAACTTGTGAACACTTTTTTACTTGTTGGTTATCAGGCCAATTTTATTAAAAATGTGCATTCCACTTGATGACTTATTATTGATTTCATGGTAGCACATGTTTTTTCTTTTATATTTTTTCATATACACTCATCAAAATAGCCTAAAGGACAAACTTAAAAAATGTTTTGTAATAAATTTTTTCAAAACTTTTTTGAATCAGGCTTTTAGGACCTAAAAATGACAACATTAGAGAGCAGTTGGCGTTGTCTTTTCAGTATCTATATGCAACGACCTATTGACAATATCTGTTTATGACAGTTGCATTATTTACTTAAAGATAGTGTGCAAAGAAATATTGTGTTAAATTTTGCATTGTCTGAATCCCAAAGAGATGGAAAGACATCATCTTAATCGTGATACTGCATTGAGAGCCGTGGGTATGTTACAGGGTGGCATGACTACTCGAAATGTAGCGGAGACATTAAACTCTAGTAAAAGTACCATTGGGCACCTATGGCAGCGTTTTCAAGAAACCGGCGATGTACAGGAAAGACTTCTTGGTCCTGCTAGAAAACTGAACACTATTCAAGACAGATTTCTCCCCCTTCAAGCTCTTTGTAATCGAAACGCAACAGCAAATCAATTAAAAAATGAGCTGCAAAATAATAATAATAATAATAATAATATCTTTATTGCCACCAAAATCGACACAGTCAACAAAGCAACGACACAGTCAACAAAGCAACGTCAAAAGCAAACAAGAGAAAAAAGATACACTCTATAAATTGTTTCTGGAATGCAGCCACTCCCAGAATCACAAAACACTGTAGTTTTGGTTTGCAAATCCATATATTCAGCTACAAGGCTCATGTAAAGCTAAAGCTATAGTAGCACTTGTCTAGCAGGAAATCAGTGGTGGCTCTCTTAAATGATAAAAGACTGGTCTTGTCTTTGATGGTATTGGGTAATAGATTAAAGGCCATGAGCTCCTGATAATATGGACCTTTCTTGAAAAAACTAGAGTTGTGCAGTGGCACTCTGAGAATGTCTGCACTCCTGGTTGCCATGGTCATACCTTGAGCATATACATCCGCGTTGCGTGTAAACAGATTATAGTGTCTTTTTACAAACATTACCAGCGATAGGAAATATAATGATGGGACAGTGAGTAATTTCGTTTGCTTGAAGTAGGGCCTACATGATACTCTAGGGTGTAGCCCCTGGATACATCTTAACAATCCGCTTCTGGGCTACAAATATTTTGTGAGCATTTCTACATGAGCCCCAGAATAGAATACTATAAGATATTATTGATTGAGCTCCGGCATAATATATTTGTATTAGTGTGGTACGTGAAAAGCAATTTCTGAGTCTGCGAATTAAAGCACAGAAACTGTTTAGTCTGTTTTCCAAAATTTGTATTTGCTTATCATATGCTAAAGTTTGATCAACCGTCACCCCCAAAAATTTCACCCTGTCTGATACAGGAAGAGAACCGGCACCAATATTGACATACAAAGACTCAAGAGAGCTACCCAATTTGCTAAAGGTCAACAAAATGTACACCATTTGGCAGTGTTCGACCAAACTGTAAGAAACAGATTGAATGAAGTTGGTCTACATGCTGGTCGCCCAATTAGGGTTCCTGTGTTGTCGCACGGTAATGGCGCAGGCCGATTAGAATGGGCACAACATCATGTAAATTGGCAAGAACAAGACTGGTTTGGGCAGGAATTGGAATTTATCGGAAAACTGATCTCGTTTTTGTGGACGGTTTTTTAAACGCATACGCGTATTGAGACACAATTCGCCATCCTGTTGTCTTGCCACAGAGGGAGCAAATGGGCGAACAGTTCTTACTGATGCACGACAATGCTCGTCCACACGTTGCTCGACCTGTTCGCGAATTCCTAGATCAGAACAACGTTAATGTACTACCATGGGCAGCTCAATCCCCCAATTAAATCCAATAGAACACGCTTGGGATATGCTTAAAAGACGCGTTTTAAGCCACGGTATAGTGTTTCAAACGAGAGCAGAACCCTTCAACTGTTTGCCTCAGGAATGGCAAAATATTGATCAAAATGCGATAGATAATTTGATAAGAAGCATGCCCAGGAGGTATCAAGCTGTGATTAACTATCGTGGTGGCCATACCCTTTATTAATTGTCTACAATTTTGGATTCCTTTGAGTTATATAAATTATTTTTTTGTGTTAATTAATTTTCCTACACCATGTATGTGGTTAATTAATTTCTCTCCATGTTTTAATTAAAGAAACTTGTTGAAAACATCTAATTAATTCAATTAAACTGTACTTATTCTTTCACAAACCGCTACAAACATCAATTTTTGCTTTGTCCCCTAGACCATTTTGATGTGTGTATTTTCAATTTTCATTAGGTCTATGCCATTGTTACCTAACAATTGTTTATTAAGCTGTCCAACCTATGAGTGGAAATAGGATTTTGAAATTGTCTATTTAGGTTAAGAATCTCTTTTCTGTCTCTATGTTTACTTACGTACAAATTGTTTATTTAGATACTTAACAACTCCAAACAGTACCTCAGGCCTCTGAGCAGTGCAGTCAGCCAAAGCCAGTCGTTAGTGCAAACTGTGCAACAACACCAACAGAAACAGGTAAGATCATAATAGTTAATACCAATTTGTTTTTGTCTCATGTTTACCTCTATATGATGTATTGTTCCTTAGAAGTAGAATTTGCTTATTTCTATCTAAACTAAGAATCAATTGAAACAATACAGCCCAAATTTTGAATGAACTTTAAAATTGTCTATCTCTTAAAGCCACTCAACCGATTTTCATTGGAGATGCCATTCTGGTAAGATGCATGTATAGACTACTTTAAGTGGTTGTGTACTTGATTATATATTTTGCAGATTGCGGGTTTCCTAATACAGGGTTCAACAAAACTGATGCATTTTGGTAATAACTTTTTGAGCAGATAATTTTGTGGAAAAAAAATTCTGAACATTTTTTGCTATGTGAGTATGAGTATGTGGATAGGCGTCATATCTTGGGACATATTTGGTGTTTTTTTGATATTTTGCCACTCTCTATAGATAAATTTAGTTTTTTCTATAAAAGAGGTATCATTTAACACTGGGGCTCCATATGGCCTCATAATACAAATATTGATAAAATTTTCATATGGTATATGAAGGCTATGCATAGGGCAATTTTTTTCAAATATCGAAGTGATAATCAAATGTCCACAATTAAGTGATGTGGAACAAAATGTATGGATGATTTTGGATTTCCGCTGCCTGATTACTGTAGCTGTTAATGATACTTCGGGACCTTTTTCTGTTCTTCTTCATAGCTTCATGAGCTTAAAAAAAAATTGGTTTTTCTAAAAGTGTAACATTGGAAGACCATAAGGAAAATAAACCTCCTATTCAGTGAGCATTACAACAATTTAGAATTGGACGTAGTCATCTGTGAACCTGAGCTATGCCTAATTGTTTAAAATGTACAGGGTGAGCTACGAATCTGACATTAATCTTCATTTTTTTTTAAGTTTTACATTCTGAATTCTGACTGAATGAAAGTGAACTTCAAAAATTGTTTGTATTAATAGAAACAGAGCAAATTAACCAATAGTCGCAATTTTTAGTTTCAAATCGATGGAAGTAGGGCTTATCTGAAGAATGGTGTATAACAAGATGTCACACGTAAAGATGACTTTCATGAGGGCCTTAAAAACACTAAAAGACATTAAGTTGAATAAATTAGGGAATTAGGCATAGTTCCAAAAGCACAATATCCAAAAAACACCAAATATGTCCCAAGGTGTGACGCGTCTCCACATACTCCTGTAGCTAAATGTACTGTTTTTTTTTCTGCAAAATTATCTGTTCAAAAAGTTTATACAAAAATGCATTAAGTTTTGCTGAACCCTGTATTAGGAAACCTGCAAAACATATATAAAATCTAGTACATAACCAATTAAAGCAGTCTATACATGGATCTTACTAAAATTGCATCGCCAACGAAAATCGCATTTAGAGATAGACAGTTTTAGAGTTCATTAAAAATGTGGGATGTATCATTTCAATTACTTCTTAGTTTATTCAAACTGGTTTCATTAGCAAGTAAAACAAATTTCTTCTGTATATTAAATTTTTTTTAAAACCTTAAAAAAAAGAGAAAAAAAAATAATTTGAGACGTTTTGATTTCAAGGAACAATGTTTATAATGATGACACTATTTTTATACCTTTGATTTATCAGTGATTTTTTAACTTCCTTGGATGTCTGAATACAACAAAAACAAAATGACAGTTTTTTTCAAGAAAATGCGGCATATTGCTATAGCTGATGTCCATTCTAGGCTAGTTTGTTACCCGCCATCAGAGGCATCCAGACCAGCCCAGTGTCCAGGGACATCGACTCTGCCGCCAAGTTCATTGGTGCTGGAGCAGCCACGGTTGGAGTAGCAGGTTCAGGTAGGTCTCACTTTTCTGTAGAACATTACCTGTGGGGTGGCTTATTAAACAAATGCATTTTTTGCCTGCATCATGAGTAATACCAAAATTGATCAAAATCTTTCAGAGCTCGATGTTAATTTTTCATTAGTAATAGTTGACACCTCTAACTATTTAACTCCCTGATTGTAGGTGTTGGAATAGGAATGGTATTTGGCGCGCTCATTATTGGTTACGCAAGAAACCCCTCGTTAAAGCAGCAGCTTTTTTCGTACGCAATTTTGGGTTTTGCATTATCAGAAGCCATGGGGCTTTTCTGCCTTATGATAGCCTTTTTGATGTTGTTTGCACTTTAATTTAGTTATTTAGAACCTTGTTATCCGACAGTTATTCTGGTCTAGTTGGTACTTTAATCGGCCTTTACCATCGGGTTTTTATCTTTAACTTTTTTGATTATGTCCACTTTAACTGTCGAATAGTACCTTTAACTAATCATTATTTGTTTAGATTTAAGTAAAAATGGCATGTGTACATCTTTTATTCACCTTTGTAAATACTAATAAACTATTTTTTTGTAATAAAATATAAAGAATGGTGCGAGAGTGGGTAAAAAATGGTGCGAGAGCATGTGCGACGTTGCTGTATTTGAAGATTGTTTTGTGTTTCATCATATTTTTTGGTTTGAAATTTGTCATCATGCTTGTTTAATCATTGATTTTAACTTACAATGAGAAGTAACTTTACGAAGTATTTTTAATTTCACCCCGGTTTAGGTGCAAATTGTACATGTTACATTCAAAGAGGGTTTCAGCTAATCTTGACCCGCTCATAAGAGACGCATTACTTATGGGCGAATTCGAGTACTAGTCGAGCATGTAGCAGTATTCCTGCATGTTTTCATTTTTATATAACTGAGTTTTTAGCTTTTTGTGTCGCTTTCTGGTTACTAACAACATTAATTGAGAAGCCATAAATTACTAAATCCATTTCATTTTGAGGAGGCTGGGGTTTTTTTGTGTGTTGTAATGTGTTTGTATAATTTTAGTTGCTAAAACCACATAAATGGCCTTTTGCACTGAGGTGTCTAACGAGAGCTTAAGCTAAGTTTCTACTGTGATGTCACAGTCAAAATAACACTTAGCTTTAGCTTTCATTGTCATTTAGCACGTAGCTAAAAATTAATCATTAGGCATGGTTTTGTATATCACTTTATGACTACCCAGGTAGGTAAGCATCATGTATATAATTTTTTTTTGTTCTTAATATATTTACTTATTTTCATTAATACAACAAAGAACAACAAAATATTTTGTTTCCATTTCAGGTGCTGGTATTGGAACTGTATTCGGTTCCCTTATCATTGGTTATGCCAGGAATCCCAGCCTGAAACAACAGCTTTTCTCATATGCCATCTTGGGTTTCGCCTTGTCTGAAGCCATGGGTCTGTTCTGTCTCATGATGGCCTTTTTGTTATTGTTCGCCTTCTAAGAAGGGCATTTTAATTATATACTAAAATCTACGTTACGTATGTACCACCCTAAATAATTTTTTCTACAGTCTGTGTCGGTTATATTTCGTTATGAGTATACGCGAAGTGACTATAACGTCGTATAAGCGATAGGTACTTCAATATTAAGACTAAAAGTAAATTAGAACATTGCTAGGACAAGTATATGATTTCACTTGAGAGACTTTGGGCTTATTATTTATTTAGGACTCAAACCATATACTTGTTTCTTCATAGTATTTTTTTTTGAGCTTCCCTTCAGGAAAACTTTATTATGGAAGTGAAATGCAAGAGCGTATTGTACGGTCCATAGAAACGTTAGCGAGATTTATCAAGACATTAAGTGTAAAAGAAAAGCTTTATGTTCTATCCATTTTCACTCAACTACAGAGCAAAAAATAATTATTAGTTGTACTTCAATAAAAAATTCTGTTTTTTGGATTTATAAAAACTGATTTTTACTTTTCCCACAAATTAAAAAATTGGTAGTAATTGTTTAGTTCACAATTAACTACTAGACTTAATAATAGTGTGACCTGAGTGTACGGGGTGTTCATTATAAAACTTCATCTAGCAGGCTATGAAATTTTGACAGAAAAGGATGATGACATAATCAAAATAAATGGACTTTTGTCCTCCATCCTTTTCTTTTGACATTTCACAGCCAAGTAGATGAAGTTTTTTAATGAACACCCCGTATATTTCTCGTTAGTTCAGCCGAAATACATTCGGTGCACACTTGTGAAGCCAGTCAAAAACACTATAAAATTCTATTATGTGCCAATCAAATGCGTCTTATCGGATCCAGAAAATTACCTGACGCAAAGTTTCACTTTTCCAAATGGTTTTTCATGCTAACATTAGGTCCTCATAGTGGTTTAGGTGTAGCGTCCTCAAGATTTTAATTTCCGGGAGAAAAGTAGCGGGAGAAGGTCCCAAAATAAAACTTCTACACTTCCACAGAAATTTCTGTCGTTTCGACGTTTATTTTACGTCTTTTTCAAGGCTATTCCACTCAAATTGCAGAAGTTTTCAGTCAGATAGTAAAGATGTTTATTGCCCATCAGAAAAACCACGGGGAGTGACGTACATTGAAACAAAAATGGACAAAGCGTGGACAAACATAAGGGAACCTTGCTTAGCAGCGTGCATACACTGCAAAATAAACGTCGAAACGTCGGCAATTTCCTGGAAATTAGGTCCTCATTTTCAGCATCAACTTTAAAAATAATCTCTATAGAGTATTTCTTTCGAAAATTAAGGCGCGTTATTGTCAAAAATCAAAGTCAGTGAGTTTAGTTTGGTCAAATTTTCCACACTTTTATTTGTTTTGCCCCCCCTTTGGACATTTTCGAAAAAATTTCAGATTTTTTTTTGCTGTTTTTAATCGAAAAGGCGTTGTGTGGTTGCCAATTGCAATTCTAATAGCAAAACCATACGTTCAGAATATTTTTTGAGATTTTACCGCTTTCCAGTACAGAAAAACAAGGAAAATCTGGGTACAATCCTGCAAGCGGGAAAAATTGATTTCCATTAGGCAACGCGAGAATATGTTCCAAACATTTTAATGCAAATTCTTATGGGAGGAGTGCTCGAACTGCTTCTATTAGTGAACGGTGCTTGAAGAGACCGAGCTTGGCTATTCTGTTAAAATGTTGTTAAGTCAATTGTCTGTGATTCTATCTGTCTCAAATATAGCAAAGATGGTGAAAGTGACACTGAAAGTGATAAAGAATTGAAGTGAACTAAAGCAACCCGCAAAAAAAGCATGTAAAATAACGGTTATCAATTACCTTGAAAGAACTTATCATGTGCTTTTGTGTGAACTTCGGTAACGTTGGGCCCGCTGCAGGGGCCTTGATGACTGGTGCGATGGAGACATGGTGTCTTGGTATATGAGAAACTTCGTCTCGCATCAGTTTCTGTTATTCCGTACGGAGAAGCCGCGCTCTCTATTAGCCTATGGGTGTGTTGTAGTTGGTGCAGGGAGTGGAAGGCTGCTCGTTTTTGGGGTCCACAGCTCCAAAACAATCGCTGCTAGAGAGCTGGAAGGGATTCCCCTCCTATGGGGGGAAACTGCTACGACTGGTCTCATGGACCTCCATTGCCCGATTGGAGTCTTAGATCAAGAAGTCTTGTCGTCCGTAGGGGAGATTGTTAAGCGTGGGAATTTGCACATTGGGTGCAAATTCCCACGCTTGCACGTGCACTGGTGCAAATTGCGCACTTTGAAATGGGCATTCTCTAATAGCAAAGACAATACACACCAAAACGTTCAATACAATGTTAAAATTTGGCGACCGAGAAAAATTGGGACGTAAAACGCCCAATCCAGTCTCGCTGTTATCAAACTGATGCATTAGACTGCTACAAAGGTGTTTCGGCGCCGGGATTTGCAAATTCAGCGGGTGTTTCTACATTGAGGTATATTATTAAGTTGCGCCAAAACTTCCACAAATAAAAGAGATGTGACTGTGTGACTTACCATCTGTATCTGTCTAAATCCTACTTAGTTGCCTTTAATTGCAAAGGTCATGACTTAGTATTGGAGGAATCAATTGGTTCTGTGGATGCGGTGCCTTTCCGCTTATACATTGATTCTGATCTTATGTTCCCTAGCAAATTTTGAGCCTGAACAGAAAAGGTTAGTTCAGGTTCAGCCGTCTGAACGTTCTGTTTTCTTTACACTCTTGGAGCCGCGTGGTGCTGTTGTACGTAATGTGACTATTTTTCTTGAGCTTTGTGCTTCAGAAGAGAGCGGTGAGAAGTTTGTTCGTTTCGAATCGTTTTTTCCATGTGCATACGAGGTTATCAGGCGCCAGCCTGAAGATATATCATCAGAAGAAAAAGATGCTTACTTCTGTAAGTTACTTATATTTAGAGACTAGATATAGTACACTTAAAAATTAAAGAGATCGTAGTTGATAGAATCTTAAATAGCTGAAGCTGTTAAGTCGCCGAACTTAACAATGCACATATTTTCTTCTTCCTCGACGAACACATCTTTTTGCCTTTTCTTATAAATCTGCTTCTCGGGGGCAGATTTCGGTCCCAGGTGGACCTTTTTGTGCGATTTTAAAGCGGAATTTTGCCTAAAGTGTTGTCCACATTCGTCGCATGTATACGGTTTCTCCCCCGTGTGTATTCTCATGTGGGAGTGAAGGTCGTTTGACTGAGTGAACGCCTTTTCACAGATGCTGCACTTATACGGTTTTTCTCCCGTATGGATCCTTCTGTGGCGGCTTAAAATTCCCGACCTGGAAAACTTCAGCTTGCAAAACTCACATTCGTAAGGTTTCTCTCCTGAATGGATTCTTTTGTGCTTGATTAGGGAGGAAGACGTTGTGAAGCCGTGTCCGCACAAGTCACATACGAATGGTCTGGCACCTAAGATGAAAGGGAGCCATATATTGAATGTAAACTGACAAGTTTCCACAATGTGAATAAACGGTATCATTACGAAGATGTTTCTTTTTTGTTTTAATCTAGTCACGTATAAGCCATTCACTTATTATTGTCAAGTAGGTGTTGGAAATTTGCCTTTGACATATTTTTATCGTATCTTCTCAACATGTGCTAAAAGGAGACGGGTATAAAAGAATTAAAATTTCAAAGGTAACTAGATGACAAAAATAAGTGAATGGGTAATAAGTATTAACCCATGTTTTTAAATTGTAATTGTTTTATAATATAATGAGGCAAACCCAGATATACCAACCTGTGTGCTTCCGATGATGTGTGTGTAGCTCTCCTTTACTTGCAAAACCATGACCACATATTGTACAGATATGAGATTTTACACCACTATGTCTTACTTGATGTTGACGTAAGTTGCCTGTAAAAATATTGCAATTGAATAGGTACCATTGTGGACATCACTTACACTTGCAGTGTTTAGAAAATAAAAAAAGAAGAAGTAAGTTTTATAGTTACCTACCTAATTGGTTAAAACCTTTACCACAGGTTGCACATAAATAAGGCTTCTCACCATTGTGGGTCCTCATATGATCTTTCAAATTCGATATTTGTCTAAATGCTGCAATGGAAAATATTCTACATGGAAAAAAAATTGTTGCAAATAATTATTTCAAAATGTTTTGATGTTCATTTCCTTTAGAACAATACACAAAGTGTAACATTTTCTTGTAGAATGATTTTTACAGAATTTTTAAATCGAAATAATTGAAAGAGGTTCAATATAAGCAGGTGTTTAGTTTTCAAGATAAAGAGGGTGAAAGTAAAATTCGCCACAATTGATATCAGAAGGCTAACATTTTTTCTATAGCTGTTAGAGACGTTTCATTCTGAAACGTTCTGTATTGGTGCATCTACTTTGAACTCTTTGGTGAATAGTGTAACTTTTACTTAGTGAAAATATTATTACTTCCGTAATAAGAAGTATCTTTTTCTATCAACTATGAAAGTTAGTTACAAAACATTGAGACTCCTAGACTATTTTCTAGGTGTCTCAATCTTTCAAGAAATGTTTGTAAAAATGTCTACACATACTTTTAAGGCAGATCTCACAAACATGGGGCTTCTTAGTTGAATCTTCAGCATTTTCGGTTTTCACTGTATTTCTGGTATGTTGAAGGTGTTTTCTCAGTCCTTGCTTACTTTTAAATGCCTTACTACAATGGTCACAAAAATATTCATCATCGTCCTTTACTCCTGGTCCATTTTCCATATTAACTTTGTTATGAACTTTCTCCAATATACAACTGTCACTTTTAAGTTGTGCTATGTCAATAAATTCTGACTGGAAAGGTGATGAACCTTCTTTTTCTGCTCTAAAATACCCCAGAATGTAAGGCAAGATTAAATTTACATATAAGTGGACATTCACTTAAGCATGTATAGATATTACTATGTACAAAAACCACCTGAAATGATTGTTCTTACCTTTCCACTGAGCAATGCTCATCAACGATTTTTTTAAGATCATCAAAATCTTTAAGATCATTTTTACATTTTTGGCAAGTAACACAATCGGTTTTCAAATATTCTAAATTTAAAGAGCCATGTTCTTCAAGGTCTTTATTGCAAACAATCACATTACACTCAAAGCATCTGAGTAAATGACAATCATTGATTGCATTAGGTGCATTACTTATATCAGGACTTTCCAGAGGACTTATAATTTCTGATGGAGCTTTGTCTTTAGTAACATAGTTGTCCCTATTATCAATTACTTCTTCTTTAAAGCAAGTTTCAGCCACTCTCTCTGTTTTGACAGACATTTGACTTAATCTCTTTTCATACAAATTTGTATTAGCTTCTAAAAGCAACCTAGAGCTAGTTTTATGATCAGACCCACCACATTCAGCTTGACCTATTTTACTCTTTCCCCTAGTCTTAAGCAGAATGTTCTGAAAATTATTTGGACTAACATTATTTTTTTCAGTCTGATGCTGCAGCTGTATATCATTCTCTATGAATTTTTTTCTAAGGAATTTGTCACTCTGCTCACATTGTGACTTGAAACAGTAAGTTTTTACAACTTGGTCTACACATAATGCACAAATGTGTTTTGGTAATTTATCATTCAATGCAATCTGAAAAAGAAAATAAATCATTTAAAAACATACTCCAAGTAAACTAACATAATGGAAAAAAATTAAGTCAAAAATAGTGGACTATTTCTTAGACTCAATTAATTAAAACTACCTACTTAGGTTTAGGTATGATAATTCTAGGTATTTAAAGCTTATAAGAGATGAGCTGGCAATTCTATGAAACACAATGGCAAATTATTAACTAATAGAGAGTGAAAGATTGCAGTAGAGATACTAATTTCCCAGAAGTCATTAGTAGGTATATGTACAACATTCTGGAGGCTTACAGTAAAATAAATTTTGTTATGACGAAACTGAGATGGATGAATCAAAAGAATATATTTTGAGTCAAGAAAATCCAGCCAGTATTTATATCTTTAAATAACAAGATAGCTGAGAAGATACCTAAATGCCTGAACTGGAAGAAATGCAAATAAGTCAAATTACAATAAAAAAAAAAGATTTAAATTTAATTACTTTTAAATTTTTGCCTCAAACTACAAAATTATCATTTCATGCAAAGAATTTGAAGACATAAATAAAAGAATGCAGGGGGTGGGCTCTTGGGATGTGGTTCTTTTATGGGCGCGAAAAATACCATTTCGTTTTTAATCTTAGATGTATTTAAACATTTCAACGCTCTTTAGCATCTTCATCAGTAAATGCACAAACATTCACATGTGCATAATATAATATGGTTTATCAAAATCTTTTCTTTCAAGTGATGTTATTTTTGTTAATAGTTGTGTGAAGGTGGGTGTGATGCATTAGTCAGTTATGGTATTTTGGCTAAGTGAACTAGAAGTTGTTGTACTCCAAATAGGCATTTCAGGCACAGTACCATTGATTGTACATGAGAAGTGGGCCACAGATTAATTGTTGATGTAATTGTTGTGAAGTTTAAGTTGCATATTGCAATGTGTCACAACACAATGTTTTGTGCTTAGTTTTGCAACAAGCATAAATACTTCTACATTCACATCTACATACAGAAAGGTAATACAGAAATAAAATGGACTGATGGTTAGGACAGAGGTTGGAGTTTCGAGGGCACTCCCAGTGCTGTATGGTGTTCCTCAAGGGTCCGTTTTGGGACCTTTACTGTTTCTCTTATATATAAACGATTTGACTTTATTGGATATTCGGGGGCATTTTACAGTCTTTGCTGACGATACTACCATCTTATGGTCCCATAGTCAACCTGATATACCTGAGGATATTCTGTCAAATGACATTGTGAAACTGAAGCAGTGGTGTTCGTCGAATCGCCTCTGTCTCAATATTACTAAAACCAACGTGTTGAGCTTTAAGTGCAACATTTCGAGTATTTCTCTAGATGGCTGCAGTATTGAAAGCAGAGAAACGGTAAAATTTTTGGGTCTTTTGATTGACGACCGACTCCGGTTTGTTGACCATATTCGGGGGGTGAAAGAAAAGGTTTCAAGAGGATGCTATGCGGTAAGGGTTGTGTCTGTCGAACTTTGACTGGAAGCCTCTAGAGCAGTATATTTCGCATTGGTGGAGAGCCATTTGAGATATGGCCTGGCCTTTTGGGCCAGGCCATATCTCAAATTCGCCCATTCTGTAGCAAATGCCATTTTCAATCGGTATTTATTCTCCAGAAGAGAGCATTGAGATATCTTTCGGGGATGGATCAAGTGAACACTGCAAGCCGTTATTTGTTAAACACAAGATACTGACGCTGCCCTGTTTATTTATTTTAGAGACGGTTTGCTTGATATTTAAACAATGTCAAGCCCGTTTCCCCGTGCAAAGGGGACAGCATAACACCCGTCGCGCTCGTGACTTGCCGCTTCCGATTGTCCGGAGTGAATTGACCAGAAACTCCCTGATATTTGAAGGCTTAAAGATGTTTAATCATCTGCCTCAAAATCTTAAAGAGTTCAGAGGTCTGCCTGGATTTAAGTCAGCGGTGTCTGGACTGCTGAGGGGCAAAGCTTAATATACCGTGGATGAATTTTATGAAGATCAATTTTAGATTTATAGTACTCACTTGTCCTTTCTTTTGTTATTCCAGTTTTAATATTATGTTTTTTGAGCCATGTTTTTATTCTTTTAGTATTTTAAGTTTTTACTTTATTTTTTCACAGCTTTGTCAACAAAACTACGGTTTTCGACAATAAAGCATATTGATTGATTGATTGATTATTTGGGCTCTTCTTACAAATCAGCTCATTTTAGTAACAGCAGAGGCGGTAGGCTCTAATCAAGAGTGATAAAACATGCATAAGTGTACCTGGACTTCACTGAAAGACTGGATCATAGCACATAGGGACATAGAAGATTCAGATGGGGCTTGAAATTCTATGGTGCTGAAGATTGTTCTAAATTCTCTACCCTCCTCACTGAGGCATATCCTACACATTACATTTTCTTCCATATTTCCTCCAAACGTTTAAAACTCAAAAGCAGTTTTTAAAGGATTGGGAAGCAAATGTTATGATAGCCATTCTTTTGTTCTATTGCTAACGATCATCACGTAAAACGTGATGTACGTACAAAAATTTAAAAACTAAAAGTGAAAAACTCAAATAATCCAAATCTAAAAAAAATTATTTATGAAAATGTTTCTTTTTTTCAACTCAAAAGTTGACTGGAGCATCGAGCACGAGCTGTCTCAAATCAAAATCAAAACAACCATTTACTTCGTTTTCGAGTGGCTGTTAGAAGGCAATATGATACTACTTCCGTCCTTTGTTTTCTCAATAGGAAATTAAGGATAGCAATAGTGGGCTTTCTTTAAGAGGCTACTCGGAAATGTTATAAGAAAATACTTTTGTCGACGGCATTGCCTTGACAGTTGACAACTGACATACTTAAATTTGATTGGTTAAAATGGGGCATACTTTAGAATTCATCCAATGAACAAGCATGATGTCATCAAACTGGTAATTTTGTTTTGTTTGGCGTTTTCGCTACCTTAACCTAATATTTTTGTTATTTAGAAAATTGTTATTTTAAACGTACTTTTGTTAACAATAATTCTAAGAAAGAGCGATAAATAACTCATAAATTTATTAAAGTTATTGTAGAAAGCCCTCTTTAACAAAATTGACAATGAGTTCGGCTAGTAAGGTAATATTATAGTTTATCTGCTATCTTGTTATTTTCCATATTTTCGTGTATTGATAAGTTCCCCTACAGAGAAGTGCATTTGTTCCTATTACTAGGTTGTCTATAGTTTTTCGATTAGATCAGCTGGGGGCTCTGTACAGGTAGGGCTTTCTTGGAATGTGTCATTTTCTTTTGAAGCGAGAAGATTACTTAGTTCTATTCAGGATTTTATTAGTAATATAGACCCCCACTAATAAATCCATTTTAACATAAAAACATGGTACTTATACTCCAAGAGAATCCAGAACTCTACATTGTGTGAGTTTTAATTTTGACATTCCCAAATCTTTAATGCATATAAAGCATATAAAGATTACCCTTGTGTATAATGCATTATTGTAATATTGCAAGGTATTATTGCAATATTGGCAACAGCCAATATTTGCAATAAAAGCAGTGAAAACTTTGAATTAGCATTGTTTAATACACACATTTATTAGTTTTAAATTAGCTGAAGTCGCACTAAACTAATAAATATGTAGGTATCTAATATACTAAGTTTAAGACTCAAGTGGGCATTAGCATAAAGAATGATGTTTGAATAAAGGGATAGAGAGAGAGAAAAAGATAGGTTATCCAGAAGGTACAGCCAAAAGCAACAAAGCCATGTGTTATGGTTTCAAGTTATCACCACCTTTTTTTAAGTCCATTAATAACCTATAGGAAGTTGTCAGATATAACAAAACTAAGTGTATAAATATCTCAATCAGTTTTATATAGATCTATAAGTTGTAAAAGAACATGTACTTATTATTATTTAATTTTAATATACATTATTATACAGGGTGTCCTAGGTTCATACATAATTATTTATATACCTATTGTATTTTAGGTTGGAGAAATATTTACAGCTGCTGGCCAGGCATTTAATAGGCTTGGAGACCTAACTATGCAGCTCCATCCAAACTCAGATTCTCCTACAGGGTAAGCAAACTTTATTTAACCTTTTTAGTACACTTTCAAGCCTTCATTTCTGATCATAAAATAATTTAAATCTTTGTAAAAAGCTGTGTTAAGAAATTTGTTTCTGAATAAAATTGTATGAATTACCTATTTATATAGAAAAAACAATACATTGCTACCTGCAAACATATTTCTAATATTTAATCTTCCATTATTTATTAAGTACAATATTTCTCTGCAGAAAGTGGACTGACGAAGAAATTGAAATGCTCCGACAAGTTGTTAAACAGTTTTCAGATGGATTAAATCAGATTAGCGAACATATCAAATCTCGAACAGTGTAAGTTTTTTAACCATGTTTTTTTTTCTTAATATTTTGATATAAGTAAGGTGACCAACAATCCATAGTTACTATACTTTTTGTTCAGTTGTAATTGTGCAAGTTACACTCACAAAAAGGGCATATCATATCTTCTGCCACTCTGGATAGGCGCTTGGTTAATAAAAAAAGGAGAATTTGCTTTATTCAAAGAACAGGTTCATAATCACAATACTGATGCAGCTACTAA
The DNA here is from genome assembly GCA_951812265.1 of Taphrorychus bicolor. Taxonomy (NCBI): domain Eukaryota; kingdom Metazoa; phylum Arthropoda; class Insecta; order Coleoptera; family Curculionidae; genus Taphrorychus; species Taphrorychus bicolor. Next base: position 10,450,559 of record OX638299.1, on the reverse strand, counting down.
CTAAACTGTGTGTTTATGCCTTACTGTATTGAGCCATATTAACAAGAACTTTTGGGACTAGTGTCTCCACTGAGTGTTTGTGTGCTAGTGTTTTATAAAACTATCACTAACTTTCGAAAGCGCGGGAAAAATATAACCATCATCGCGCAAGTGCAGCCACTAATAAATTGATGAGCATTAGTTGCCCCACTGGCAACCATTCATGTGTGTCGAATTCCAACGCTGATTTAAGAGTACCAGCGGGCGTTATGCGTCGGCTAGTGTTTGAAAAACAACAATTTGATAAGAATAATAAATTTCTTTACAACATGGCTGGGATGACCAAACTGTGGCTCAACTGGCTGAGTCACTAACTCACTAATTGATATTATATACCAAAGATAATAGTGATAAATTATTTTGTCCACGATCACTTAATAATGTATTGATATTCAACTTGTTGGCAAAAGTTAAATAGGGTTCATATAGCGTCAGAGGGATAAATGAGTTGAAACAGCGGGAATAATATTATTATTGATTAGTGAGAATGTACATACAAGAATAATGTGATTATTATAGTATGGTTGTAGATAAATTATATATTTTTTTCAAGCGACTAAAAGTACGTCATTTGTTTTCTCGATACGCACACCTAAAGTGGGCTTTCTAATCCTGCGACCAAAAAAGTAGCAAAAAAGTCCTAGGCAGTAAAAGTAAAGTCAAAAGTCACCACTACTGTCATGGTGGCGCATACATAAACGATTTTCATTGACCAAAATTATTTGAACACTAGATGACACCAAATAGACCGATCTGAGTGTATTGCCATCTTTACATTCTTGTTGAAAAAACAAAGGATAGGAATACTCTCGGAGAGTTCGAGAGACCATCCGAAACCATTATTAGTCGAAATCGCATAGGTTCTCGAATTCTGAATTAGTCTGTTAAATGTCATGCGCGTCATAATATTTATCTATCAATGTGATTTTTATTAATTTAGTATTGATAATAATGCTTCAAATTTTTGGTTTACCATAATTTACCTAAACCTCCTAAACCATTGGTTGTGATTTAATACCGTTAAAACCATTGAACATTGAAACCACCGTTCTAACACATTCTATTTATTTTACAAATAACATACACCAATAATTGGGTAAGCACCTAGACCCGCTTAAAGAGGATGAAAGAAAATTGCAAAACTGAATCACTCTGGAATAGACTTCTTATTTCCTGCATGCTTGAAAAAAAAAATTGTATATGTTACTCGGAGTAAAAGGTCTTTTTGTGCTTCGCCCAGTTGCAGGCCTCAGCTTTGCTTCGGCCGTCAATCTCTGGGCTCAGCACGAAAAGACCCACTTTTACTCCTAGTGACATAATCTACTATTATCGCGTTTCAACTACTTAAAGAATGATTTACATATTTAAAGTTTACCGAACATAAATGCTGCACTAGTACTTAAGTCTAAAATTGTCACATTTGCATACTATGTAATCAAACTTTTGCATCATTTTATTATATGTAGAATCGAAAGTAGAAACATTTATTTTACGACGGAAATGTTGGTCATCTACCACAGTCAAAGTCAAGCTCTATTTTCTCTCATTATCTCAGGTCCCAAATTAGAACCGCCCTGAAGAAGAAAGCATTTGAGGATGCAGGTTTGCCGGTGCGACAAGTGCCTCAACCCTTACCAACTATTCCTACCCCGGCGGCCCAACCTGCGACGCTGCTGAAGCAAGAAGTAACTCTAAATATGTTAAATGCCGCAGAATCTGAAGTTGATGTCGAGGGCCTGCACGAGGAAGTTAAGTTAGAATTTGACGGTAGTAATGAGGAGGTGTCTACGTAAGTGTATTTAAGGTAATTAAGGTAAGAAGCTATAGAATTTAAGTTTAATGAAAAATTGTTAAAAGTGACGTGTGAGTTTTGTAAACTTAGATCTAATCCTTGAATAGTTGCAATTATAAAAGTAATATTTCATATTAATATATAATTCAAGGTTATTAATTCAATGTAAATTATTGATGTCACCTTTGTTATAGAAGTTCTCGGTAAGCCCTGATTAGGGAATTTTGGTAATTTATTATATCATAATTCCTTCATTCGTAGGTTTCTCTAGAAATTACGCGAGTTTTCCTCAGGGCTGGCTAATGAAATTACTTTTATTTTTGGCTTATTTGGTTATTGAAGCCATATTCACGTTATATGCTAATGATGCAACAATTCTCTGGAGGGGTAAGAAGCTACGGTCAGTGATAAAATAAACAAATACTTAGCTAGTTAATAAGAAAATGGTGTGTAGTCAACAAACATTCCGTAAACCTGAACAAAACAACAATCATGAGCTTCAGGCACATTGTATATCCAACACTGATCTGAAGGAAGATCAGGCCACTACAGAAGAATAGATTTCTGTACTCACATAGAGAGTAATTTGATGCCCACCTTAGTGCGCCAAGGAAATAAGTAGCTACCGCGTATTACGCCATTAACGTGATAAGATTACAACTGGGATATGAGTGGTTAGAAGTACATACTTTGCCGTCGTGGAATGATTTCTGAAGTCACTGTACTAAAAGATTGTTTATTACGTCCATGTACTACAAAAGCGAGGCATCAGGTTACCAAATTTCCTCCTGCGTATCAGTATGAAGTCACAGTGACGTCAATATTTCGTAGCTGGCGATGCCAACGAGATCAGTTAGATGACGTCAGTGCGACGTCGTTATTATACACATAAGAAACAGCTTGGAGACGTAACTGTAGTGACGTTCCAGTAACGTAACTTGTGACTAAGCGGCACCGACGTAAGAAGCGTTTGATTTATGGTAGTAGGTAAAGTTTTTTTTGTGTTCTTGGGTAACCACCCAGCTGAAGGCTCAATTTAATTATTGACGAATGTAAAATGCAACAGAACATTTAGTTTGTGCCTGTGGGATGTCTTCTGGCCATTTTGTAAGTTTGCTATCGCGAAGACTATAAGAAATATCATGACATAACCGTGAGTGTCTATTTCCACTATTTCCTCGTCAAAGATCCAAATATTTTAGCTCAAACACGTATCAACTCATTAGGGTCTATTTCACATTTCTAGTTTAAATCTTCCCTTTTGTCGTATAATGCATTATTTACCTGTCAAAATCATTCATATAGCTTTACGTGGTGCTTAGACTTGTAAATAAAGTGAACCTTAAAAGCAGAAAACTTACACCTTACATATCAGACCTCATGTGACTTCACAAATGCGAAGTTATATTAAAATTACCATTTTGGTTGCTTGACTAAGTGACCAATGTTGACGTCGATGTGACGTAAAAATTACGTAAGTTACTATCGCGGCTGAGTACTCCTTAATATAAGCGATGAGCAGACAAATCATCGTCGCTCGTATTTGCATATCTTAATTTGGACATCGCTTGGATATTCATGCTTGGACAACCATATTTATATGTATTCATAGGATGTAATATATCTATTTGATGCCATCTGAGAATAATCTGGAAAACTAATTTTATGTCCATTGAGTTCGATTAGCAGAACAAGTAGTTTAGTGTATTCGTACAGCTAAAATACGGGGTGTTATAAAACTTCATCTGCCAGGCTTTGAATTTTTGACAGAAAAGGATGACATAATCAAAATAAATGGCCTTTTGTTTCTCCATCCTTTTCTTTTGACATTTCACAGCCAACTAGATGAAGTTTTATAATGTACCTACTCCCCGTAGTCTATTGTTACGGGATACGGGTTCCAATAATTTATCATCAATTAACTACACAATACAACACAATTAAAATACTGTTTGTTGGTTCGCTTATTTCGCTTATTTACTACACCGCACTATCTATTCCATCCCAGCTCGTGCGGCTCGCCGGTTTATATACCCGGCCTGAACACACTCTCGCACTTTCGACAACGGAGGCGACTGTTCCTGGTTCTCGTTTATGCTAGATGGGTTTCCGGGGTCGCGGTCGGCGCTCGGCGTTCCCGCTTCGGCCCGAATCTCTGTGGACTGACGGTCGGGCGTAACAATATAGTACCTACAGGGTGGCGCCTTTTCGATGGATTTATGGGGTATTGGTATAACCATAAAAGATTGACGAAATCTGATTACACTTTCTCCACTTCGATTTTCATGATAAATTTGATAGTATCATTATTTCCCGGCTAGCTTGATTTATTTTTCGTATACAGGACGGTTTTTGAAAAAACTGCATTTTAAACATAGTGCTGTTTCTCGGTTATTATAGGATAGGAAATAGAACAAAAAGTTTACGTTACCTATGTAGTGGTGCATTTTGAATTTTTTATTGATAGCGATTTTCAGTTATGATATACAGATTGGTTTTTAGGTTAGTTTTTAATGGGACACCCCGTATATTATTAGTTTGTTTGATTGCTTTTTTTTAGATGATTCGAATAATGTAAAGTTTTATACCTTTAAGTTAACTTTTCGCATAAGGAGTAGTATGTTTGAAAGATCCAGCATATCGTCACTATGACACGACAATATGATCTAACACGACAATATGAGAATATCTGCCTCTTTCCAACACATTACTCCTTATGGTGAAAATTAGTTTTTTATTAATTTTTCGAAAACTACTAGAGATAAAGGTATGAAATTATATACAGTTGGATCGCTAAAAGAATGCCGGTGTGACGTCATTGCAAGATTATAAATTTTATATGAATCAAATCAAAGTTTTCTGGGTTGAGTTTCGAGTTACGTTAACCTATAAAAGGGTGTGATTCCAATTCCGCATTATCTGTCCTCTGCACTCAGTTTAAATAAACGGCAAATGGTATTATGGATATTGCTCGTGAATAAAACAAATAATACAAAAAGAAATATAATTAAGCTATTCCAGTAAAACTCAAAGGGGCTTACCCCTTAATTTTTACTTTTATTTTCTATCTAAATATACAAGACATGGAAACTGTCCTTGCCAAGGGATCCTGATAAGTAGAACTGTAGGAGATGCGGACAGTACAAAGTCCAATATGTAGCGACGATTCGGGAGGCCTCCAGTGGTAAAGGAGGGTTGTAACGTAAATGTAAAAGATAACTGCCCCACTGATAAGGCATACTAGCAAAGTTCATATCATATAATCCGCATGTCCGCTATAGTTTTTTTCAATATTTTGAAGACGTTTTTGTAAAGAGCCGTCTTAAAAGAGCTTTTGACTCCAATAATCCGTTTTAACTTTTGTACTAGCTCGCTTTGGAACACTCCACGGTCTACAAAGATTGTTTTAAGCATATCATGCATTAGCACTTCTTTTTCTAGTTGAAATTTTGCTGCAGGGGCAACCTTCCCTTTAATAAAGGCTGCTGTTATCTACTATGACTAATTTTTCCTTGATTACTTTTTTGTAAGCGCCCCAAAGGGTTAATCAGATCCTGTTGTTGTTCAGGGCTTGATCCGGTCTAGTGTCATCTGCCTCCATAGGATAATTTCATCACTGCGTGCTCAGTTCCGATAATTTTTTAATTTTCTGTCATTGTGGGGTTGATTGTATTTGGTGGTCTACTTTTGTGCATGTCTATTTGATATCCTCTGGCTCCTCCTCGGGAGGGGTCTGTTTGAGTAAGTACGTTTGATGGTAGGTTCAGTTTTCGTTAATTTATTGACAAATTTTATACCATTTTCGGTTAACCATGTAACCTTTCAGATCTGGTAGAAGACGTTCATGGCTGCTTTTCAGCAAGAATGCTATGATAAGGGGCATTATCCATTATAAGTGATGGTTCTTCTAAGTTTGGAGGTAATTAAGTTCTGATCCATTCAGTAAATATCGTGTTGTTCATTTCAGCGTGATCATCTGAAGTAGTAGATTTTGAGCAAAATACCAAATCTGCGCATTGAACAAATTCTTGGGAAGTTCCAGCTTGCACGATAATAAATCGTTTACCGTCATACCCTTTCGGTTTACGAACACTTTTTATATTAGTGTCTTGCCAGTATTTGGTCTTATTGCCTTTTGAGTAAACCCAAGTTTCATCTAAAAATACGACTTACCTTGGATTCGCGCCTTTACTGTTTTCTAGATATTTCGAAGGAGACAAGCTCTTAAGGCAAAATTTGTTCTTTCTATAAGTGCTCTTCTATTATCATGCTTTTTGTGCTTAAAACTCATTTCTTTCAACAAGAAATTAAGAGATGTTTGACCTATGGAGACGATTTCTTTAGTTTTTAGTTCGACATTAAGAGTTTTAATAGTCATATGCTTTCCTAAAAATAAAATATAAAATAATCAGTCGCAATTATTTTTCTTCAAATTAACAATAACTCGCTTTCTTTATACATAAATTTTTAGTGTTTGAATGCCAAGTCTTACTGGTGTCCGTAAATACAGGGCGATAAAAAGGACAAAATACTTAAAAAGTTATTGGAAATAACTCGTAAACGGGTTAATCAAAAATATCTGAGGTTGTCCATTTACTTGTGGTTTTTAATGTTCTTCAAAAAAATCTAAATCGATTTTTTCTCTAAAATAATTAGGAAGCCAATAATAGACCCTTTTAAAATTTACATGGGATTTCCTATGTCCCGCACGACGATGAACGAACACCTGGTATAGTACAAAGTATTAAAAAATCTCCATTTTGCAACTTTCAGGTAAGTTTGGAATTGCATGATTTTCTATACCCTTCTTGATGGCGACTGTCTTTTTAGAAATTTTTAGAGCAGCAGCTACCCTCTAAAATTAGAAGTACTGATTATGAGTAATTAATTGAAAGCTACAGTAAAACTGCAGAAAGTGGTTTAGATATGTACCTCTTGAACAGACGCCACTGACCCTAAAGGCCCGCCATTTTCTTTCTCCCTTTCAAAGTACTCACACATATAGAATACAAGCCGCGCTTGTGACTTGAGAGTTTTTTCTCGCATTTCTCCTCTTATTGTATGAGCTCGATTGAACTTATATACCTGCAAAGTATACATATATGCTCTTATATATGATTTACTAACCTTACACATGATTGTCTTCTAGTATTGATTTAGAGAGTCCATTTCTAATATCTTTCTGGCTTTAAATACGGTTCATAGGGTACTTAATACCATCAAAAATATTAATATTTCCATTAATAATTCCATTAATAATAAATAATGGAAAGCAGCATGAAAAATTACAGATGTTTTTTCATACCTCTCTCCTCTCTTGGGAGTTCAAAATCGAAATTGGTCCGTTGCCGTGACTGGAAACATGCCCAGAAACTCGCATCAACTCGCATGTTTACATTGCTCAAAGCACTATCTATTCCATCAATTGGGTTGAATATTCTCACCAATAAGAAGCCTATAAAACCCGTCGTCCTAAAAAGAACTGATTTGGCAATTCGATGCACTTTATCCGCGAAAAAAGGCACACAAATTGCGATTTCAAAATTAAGGAAAAACACGTCACACTGACACACGTTAATCTGACAATGCTATTTGTCGAGGACGTATTGCGTAACCACCAGACAACATTTCTGTTGTTTCTTTTTTTATTATTGGTTGTAAAATAGGCAGGCAAATCTAACATACGTGTCGCATAATTTCATCGGATCGGCATTCATTCAGCGATTCAACTGTATCAGTCGAATCACCTAGAAAAGGGCTATCAAACGATCCAATAATTCATGGGGAGTCCCATTAAAAAAAAACCTATTTCTATATCATAACTTAAAAATCGCTATTAATAAAAAATTAACTGCTCCTTTAAATTACGTATAAAAACCTCTAAATCATTTATATTTAACTTTTTGTTCTATTTTCTAATTAAAATTATATCAAAGAATAATAGAATTAAATGATTATTTTTGGCACATTTTCATGCTTAGTTTAGTCGGACTCTGATATTGACATTTTCAACAAATTGGATACCGTGTTCGTGTCGCACAGATAGAATTGCCCGTGATTGGTCTATTTGATATCTCACAGTTAAGATTAGCAGTGAATGGCTAATTTCATATCGCACAGATAAAATTGTCCATATGATTGGTCTATTTCATATCTCACAGTTAAGAGTTCAGCTAACTGCAATGGCCCACTGATGCAGTTGACTTGTCTCAGGTTTAAGGAAAAGAGGCTGTAGAGGCGTATAGGTTTCTTCTTCAGCTTATTGAGGGTTCTTCGGATGTGATTTAATAGCTAATACTTTCAACTTCGAAAAAAACTTTAATTAAAAGAGAAAAGAACCACGATGGGTCCCCAAAATTACCACCCTCAAACAACAGCGTACGCATCGAACTCGCCAAAACAATTTCCTCGAAAAGCCTGATACCTTGTATGAGATCGATGAAGATGTCCACAATAGAATAACAATAGATATGCCGAATCTCCCACAGATTAGCAAAAAACTTCAGGCTGATGGTTTTCAACCAGCGATTACTAGGATTCACAGGAAGAAGAAAAATTTAGGAACGGGCAATGCGGAACAAGATTTTGAAGGTGGTGACAGGAAAGGCTGGTTATATCTATATCAAGTTAAAAGGTCGGCTTCTGATGAAGTCATCAAGGGTTGTTGCCCAGAAGAGAATTATTAGAGCTGTTTTCGGCTTACATCCCAGAACGAGTTGTAGGCTCGTTCTGGGATGTAAGCCGTAGTTGTTGTCCAAGTTCAGTTGTTGTTGTCTTCTTATCCTCAAATATCCTTACCGCACCGTCCATTTACTTTCTCTCACTGGTAATCCAAAGGCATTCTTTGGATTACCAGTGATTCATTTTCTCTTGACTGTTGACACACGAGGTAGAAAGGAACTATGTATTCCCCCACACAACTCAACTTTTTTGAGAGAGGGCCGCTTTTCAGAGCGATAAAATCCTTTCATGGGTTGCCCTGTCACATAGAGGAAATCCCCAATGTTAGAAATTATCGCAAGGAAGTTGTACTATTCTTAAGGAACAAGTGTTTTTACTCATTCAATTTTAATGAGTGAGCTTTCTGTATTTCTATGTTAGCTATTTGAAAATTCCTGTTTTGACAGTTATATGTTAAAACTATTTCATACTGGATGCTCTATATTGTTACAATAAATATGGATTTTTATTTGTCTGATGTCTCTGACATCATGTATCTTTGACGTTGCTTTGTGATGTGACTCATCATTTTGTTGGCAATAAACATTATTATTATTATTATTATTATTATTATTATGATTTCTCACTCCCGTCAATGTCCACCTTTTTCAGCAGTTCGTGCCACCATCCAAGTGACCACCAAAACCGAAATTAAGATAAGATCGGGTAATAGTCATACTAAACAATCTCGCTACTTATCCATTCTGTAAACTGTTAAGAAAACCGAAAATATCCCTGTATAGGAGTAGAAAAAATTATTAATATTTTTTTTTAAAAGTTTGTATGAGCCTCAATTTTATTTTTTTTTGTTAGTAAAACGGGGTTATTATGTATTAGAATGACTTGTTTTAAATATTTTTATTCTTTAAAAAATGCCTATCTATTCGCTATTATTAAATATTTGGAGGAATTTTCACATATCACAAATGTAATTATCAAACATTTGTAATTTGTTGCTTAATTAATTTTCTTGCATTTCATATACTTTTAGAACTGTCCTAGTTCTTGGTAATTCGTCATATAGTCTAGACCGGTAAATTTACTTAATTCAGCCCCAAGTTAGTATTCAACATAGGGAAACTTTTAAAGCAATCAGTGTGAAGTAGGAGGTGTTCATTTGAAAACGTCATCTAGTTGCCTATGACACATCAAAAGAAAAGTATTGAGGAACAAAAATCCATTTACTTTTTTGTCATTCTTTTCGGTCAAAAAGTCATAGCCTTCTAGATGTAGTTTTCTAGTATTTATGCAGCCAGCTCTGAAAAACAATAAAGTGGGTTCTAAAAGCTTTTGACTCTACCTTTTTATTTTTTTTTCGGAAGGTGAAAGGGGATTATTTGTTGTCCAAGTTCAAAAAGCATCTACATTGGTTTAAAAAGTTCCTTACCGGAAGACGTCTACTTAGTTTTGTTATAGAGGAAAAGGGAGTAGCATAATTTTACTTCGTATACGCTCTCTTCTTGAAAACGAAAACAAAAGTTTACCTGATCCACGATTTTTTATAAAGCTCCTTGACCAAGTAACACATACTAAGAACGTTTTAATTACCAATAAGCAATAATCGGTCCATTTTTTGTCTTAATTTTATCTCTTTGGGCAGTGGGCAACAACATAACCAGTTTTCGACCTTGGCCCATGTCACATCTCCTGTGCTAAATTCAACGAAAGTCGCGGTATGATAATGTTAGAAATTTAGCATTCCTTCTTCGAAAATACCCGTTGAAGCCGGTTTGACCAAAGGTGGAGTTTTCACTTCCGCTGACCTCCCTAACATTCAATTACCGTTAAATATTAATTAAAAACTGCATTGTTATGTGGACAAAATTTGACATTCCTCATTATTAACCATTAATCGGAAATTTACTTGCTGGCTGCCGATTGGCTATTCTTCTGGTCAAAGAACCAAGGTAACAGTTAAATATTAAAATATATTCGTTTCTCCTTCAGTGCAAAGAGGTCGGTCTGGTAAGGCGGACTAGTCTGTTCACTTTTACTTTATAACAGATTGTGATATACATAAGAAAGTAAAATGAAAATATTCGTGTTAGCTACTATTGCTGGTTTCATACTAGGAGCAAGTAAGTACTTTTATTTTTGTCTTGTCGGGATATCTGAGTATCTTAAGTTTACCGGTGTCGTAACTACCTACGCCATAGCGCTCCTGAGACCGCAAATCCTTTAATTAGTGATTGTAAACGTTGCAAAGGGGGAAAAGCGCCATATTACCTACTATTTTTCCGCTTTCATAATACAAGTTCTTATATCTTCTGTACCTACATATTGCGATATGAGGTCTTTTATTCCCGAAAGTCTTACTTTTTTAAAATATTTCAACCAATTAAAAACCATAACTGAAGCACTGTTTAGTACAGAGTATATTTTTACGCCAGTGATTATATTTTTTTTAGTTTTTTTACGTATTTTTTTTAACTTTAACCATAACTGAAGCACTGTTTAGTACAGAGTATATTTTTACGTCAGTGATTATATTTTTTTTAGTTTTTTTACGTATTTTTTTTTAACATTTTTAATTCGTTTTTCATCAATCCTTCTTCACTGACTATTTACGCTTTTCTAATTATTGCCAACTCACTGGTCTTGTCAGTGGCGTAGTTCAGCCATTTCGGAAACATTTTTTGTCTGGTGGTGTCCCAGCGACATTCCTAATTTAAGAAGTTCAAAATTCTGTTGTGCTAAAGATCACTGGCCCATAAAGGTGCGAAGCCTCGCCAATAATTCATCAATCATTCATTTTTATAAGCCACGCCAATGCCGAAACATTTAAAAGAAAGGAGTGTATTCGTAGTCATTAAATTTAACAATTCGATGAGCAGAAATTCACACTGGTTTTCATGTCACAAAAACCAAACTTTCACTATCGAAGAATTACATAAGTAAATATCACAGTCTCGATTTTATAATCTCTGTGTTCGTTTATAACGCGGTCGTACATTAATGACACCACATTACCATTGCATATTGATCATTCATAACCACATAATTGGATTTCGGTTGTGGGTAGATTATGATAGAAAAAGGCTTGAATTAATTTGGAATATTGATGAAGAAGAAATGTGGATATGAATGAGATTAACCGTGGGATTATGTATGTGCCTACTTTTGTAACTATAATTACTCAACGAGTGTGTAACCATTTTTTAAGTATGACAAATTTGAAAAGGTTATTGATAATGATTATAAAAAAGAACGTGATAGATACACTATAATTATTACATTTGTGAACATTTAAAATTTTTGATTAAAAAAGTTTTAATCATTTTATCAAAAGTCGTATGACATCCTTGAGTCTGGAGTTATAAAACTAATAAAAAAAAAGAATAAAAACAAATTTAAGGGCTTGTATCTAATACGAAAAACTTTATTCAGCACTTAATGGAACTTTAAAGTTTATGGAGTAGATAATTTAGAATTCGGATCCTCTCATCCATAAATTGAGGTGAGGAGGTACCAACCTCAAGTTGTCTACCCATCCACCTTTCCACCTTCCCCCTTCCCCGAGCCTTCCACCCCTGTTATAACCACAATCTCCAAGCCTTCCACAAAAACTACTCAACAATTATTTTTATTCCCCGTATGTCCTCTTTTTTCTTTTATGAGCTATATTTTGCTTTCTTATCATGTATTTAGTAGCACAGTAGTTTAAGCGCTTTATCGCCATGTAACAGCATTTTTTTATTATTTTCATTATTTTTTTTTCTTTTTCTTCTTTAAGTACTTTTTTTGCAATATGACTACGATTATTTTTTCATTTAATAAACTTAACTTTAAGGTACTTATAGAGTCCATTTCAAATGGATATTCGTCTAGCAAACTGAGAAATTGAGATATAAATGACGCATTTACATGGATGGAATAGAACGAATCTGTCAATTTCTCAGCCTGCTAGATGAATATTTATTTGAAATGGACCACATAATATTATCACTTTAGACAATATAAAAAGAATGTTTTACCCTTACCTACCAGTTGCATTACTAAAAGTGTGTACTTCTCAAATGACATCTACAAATGTTAGTCGCTGATTTATTGTCCCATCGGATCTTCGCAACTTTAAAGTTATTTTCACTTTAATGGGAAAGCGTTTCGGCTATCACGGTCACTAATCCGGGAACTCAGTTTTGAGTACCAGGTTCGCACCCGGAACAGTTCAGAGATCACCACCCCTACGTTCCCGTTCCGGTCAACAACACGAATGAGAACTAACACCAACTTTCATGTCATCTTCTTTCACCACATTGCATATAGTTGCTCTCTTTCTTTCTATTTGTTAACGTTTTGTAATCCTTTTTTTAGAGTAGCATTTGGATCTGGTACACTTGAGGAAAGTCGTTATTACTCATTTTTTTCGATTTTTTTTTAGGAATTAATAAAATAGACAAAATAGAAAATTATAGGTGGTGGTAGAACTTAAAAACATTTATAATAATATCAATTTTTAGAATAAATATATTAATAACTTTCGCTTACCTGAAACAAACTATACAATGGAAGTTCACTTGCTGGGTCATTGGTTACGTCACATTCTGACGTCTCAAAGACGTAACTGATGACTTTAATAAGTTATTGACTCCTGACTTTAAAAACTCGTAAACTTCTGATTTTTTCTTCTTACTCACTAAATTAGTAGCTATATTGCCCGCTGCTTCAGCTTGATTTATTTCTCTTTTTTACTGGTTTAACTAATTAAATAAATTCAATATTTCCTATACTTTTTTCCTGTCTCTTTCCAGTGGGGAAACCAGTTATATATTACTAACTTCCAATTTTGTGTTTTTCTGTAAATCTCTTTTTTCTCCATCTTACTAGAGTGATAACTCTTGAGATATCTTCTTCCTCCTCTCTGCTTACATCTTTTTATTTTTCCTTTTCGCAGATTACAGCTCTGCTAAAAATAAAATAATTTCTCAATTTTTTTCCTTTTTTTTTTCTGTAGCTGAATGCCCTTTTCCTATTTTTTTTTAGCATTTTTATATACTTATAATTCTCACTCTAATTTTACCAAAGTAGTTCACGATGTTTGCTTCTACATTTCTTCTTCTCTAACTTCCTCACTAAATCTTATTTTTGTATTTTATTTATTTGTATAGTATTTTTCTATAGATTTGCTCAAGGCAAGTCTAGATTTCGTTAATTTACAATACTTACATGTAATGCTTTCACTATATAGCCGCAATCAGGGCCGGATATAGCACATTACCTACCTTTTGTAATTTTGTATGATGCTTTTAATAAAATAAAATAGTTCTAAATAAAATAGCATACAAACCTCGGTAGACAGTTTTTACTGTCTCCAGATTATAGTTAAACTCAAATCCTATGTGTCTCCTCTCTCGACTCTAATGAACGAAACTCTTTCCACCTTGGTATTATGGTATATTACTTTCTACTTCTTGTATTTATTCATTGTTCGTGTTTATAATAATTCTCTCTTTAAAAACTCCAATGTAAATAATAAAGAAAATAAATTTACTTGTGTTGAAGCAATAGAAAAAACGAAAAAAAAAACAGATGAAAAGCCAATGAAAAAAATTAGAAAGAAAAAGCGAGATAGAATTGAAAAAAATCAATAAAGGACTATATTAAAACTAGCGATTTAGTGAGTAAAGAAGTGAGGTACAGTGTTTTCGGGTGGTTACTCAAGACAACTCTGAGAGTACCTATTGCTATTCAAAAGACGCCTTTTGGCGTCTTTTGGGGAAAAAGACGCCAAAAATTGACTTAAAAACGACATGAAGGTTAAAAGTCACAGACCATTACGTCCATCGAGCTAAACTGGAGACTGCCAGTAATTCTGTAAAAAATCCAATGTAAATAATAAAGAAAAGAAATTTACTTGTGTTAACGTAGGTAATAGAAAAAACTGCAAAATCCAATGAAAAAAATGAGATAGAATTGACAAAAATCAATAAAGGACTATATTAAAACTAGCGATTTAGTGAGTAAAGAAGTGAGGTACAGTGTTTTCGGGTGGTTACTCAAGACAACTCTGAGAGTACTTATTGCTATTCTTAAATTTTTATTGTTTTAAATCTCTGAACACAAATTTACCTCTCAGGACATTAATTTTGAAAAATGAGCGAGCAAGATTAATTCCCAAGTTTTTTTCTATAGTTTTTCGTCGTCTTTGGTGGAAAAAGACGCAAAAAAATGACTTAAAAGCGACATGAAGGTTAAAAGTCACAGTTACGTCCATCGAGCTAATCTGGAGACCTCCAGTAATTCTCTTTACAAAAAATCCAATGTAAATAACAAAGAAAAGAAATTTACTTGTGCTGAAGTAGGTAATAGAAAAAACTGCAAAATCCTATGAAAAAAATGAGAAAGAAAAAGTGAGATAGAATTGACAAAAATCAATAAAGGACTTTATTAAAACTAGCGATTTAGTGAGTAAAGAAGTGAGGTACAGTGTTTCCGGGTGGTTTTAATAAACAGCTAAAATAAATTTTTGTTGTTTTAAATCTCTGAACACACCTTTAACCTCTCGGGACATTCATTTTGAAAAATGAGCGAACAAGATTATTTTCCAATTTTTTTTCTATAGTTTTTTGTCGTCTTTTGTGGAAAAAGACGCCAAAAATTGACTTAAAAACGACATGAAGGTTAAAAGCCACATACCATTACGTCCATGGAGCTAATCTGGAGACCGCCAGTAATTCTGTAAAAAATCCAATGTAAATAATAAAGAAAAGAAATTTACTTGTGTTAAAGTAGGTAATAGAAAAAACTGCAAAATCCAATGAAAAAAATGAGAAAGAAAAAATGATATAGAATTGACAAAAATCAATAAAGGACTATATTAAAACTAGCGATTTAGTGAGTAAAGAAGGGTAAAGAGGTACAGTGTTTTCGGGTGGTTACTCAAGACAACACTGAGAGTACCTATTGCTATTCTTAAATTTTTGTTGCTTTAAATCTCTGAACACAACTTAAACCTCTCGGGACATTCATTTTGAAAAATGGGCGAACAAGATTATTTTTCAGGTTTTTTTCTATAGTTTTTCGTCGTCTTTGGTGGAAAAAGACGCCAAAAAAATGACTTAAAAACGACATGAAGGTTAAAAGTCACAGTTACGTCCATCGAGCTAATCTGGAGACCTCCAGTAATTCTCTCTCCAAAAAATCCAATGTAAATAACAAAGAAAAGAAATTTACTTGTGCTGAAGTAGGTAGTAGAAAAAACTGCAAAATCCAATGAAAAAAATGAGAAAGAAAAAGTAGAATTGACAAAAATCAATAAAGGACTATATTAAAACTAGAAATTTAGTGAGTAAAGAAGTGAGGTACAGTGTTTTCGGGTGGTTACTAAAGACAGCTCTGAGAGTACCTATTGCTATTATTAAATTTTTGTTGTTTTAAATCTCTGAAACCAAATTTACCTTTCAGGATATTAATTTTGAAAAATGAGTAAAAAGATTATTTTTTTTTTATAGTTCCAAGAATTGTTTTACTAATTTGAGTATTTTTCTAACTTGAACTAAAAGATACATTCACAAACCCCTTGTTAGATCCGTTTCCTCTCAGTATCTACTTCTCTATGCTATACATATTTTCTCTCAACCGTAATGAACGATTGTCTATCTTGCTATGTAATAATATGGGATATTACAAACCTGGTATATTTATTTATCGTTTCATTTTATACAGTGATACAATAATCTATCTTCCTAATCTGTAAACGTAAACAATTGCAGATCAAATAGAAACTAAAGATATAGTGAGGAAATTGAGGAAGCAAAAAGAAAGAAATTATTTACTTGTTTTGATGTAATGGCAGGAACCACCAAATCCAACAACAAAATACAAAAAAGATGGAAATAGGGATAGAGACCAATACTAGCGATCTAGTGAGTAAAGAAAGGATTTATAGTGTTTTAGGGTCGTCACTCTAGGGAATTCTGGGAGGACCATCGCTATCCTTAAATTTGTATTTTTTTTTTAATTCTTTTCTGAAGACAAACTTTTACTGGGACTATTTGTCTTTTGATTCAGTCCATCTAATGTCTTCTTTTTTTTTGAAAAAATGAGTGGACAGGTTTATTTTTAGATATTTCTTTTTAATTTCAAGATTTTATGTAATAATTTGATTCTTTTTTTACCTCGAACTAGAAGATACATTCAGCAACTCTGTGGTTAGTTCTATGTTTCTGCTCAGTGCCCACCTGTTACTGATATTTCGATTGAGTTTGCCTGTACATTACTGTCTTCTGCCTTTCTCTGACTCACTAAATCTGTAACTCTTATCCGATGCTGTAACATGATTTATGTCTCCTTTTCACTGTTTTTTTAGTGTTTTGAGATTATAGCTAATATAACCGTAATGAACGAATTTCCATCTTGGTCTCTCTCCATTATTTACGTTTTCTTGATACTTCTGCTTATTTATTGTCGTTTTTTGTGTAAAGATACAACCATCTCGCACTTTATAAATTTTTCCATCTTAAAAAAGTGAAGATAGTTAATCAGATACAAACTAAATATTTAGTAGGGGAATTAAAGAACCAGAGAGGAAAGAGTATTTTACTTGTTTTGATTTAATAAAGAAAATCGCAAAATCAAAAAAAAAAAAAATGAGAGAGAGTGAGAAAAGGTTAGATAGTATAACAGCTATAAAAGACTTTACTAAATTAAGCAACTAAATAGTGAATTGGTGAGATATGGCAAAAGAAAAACTGTGAGAAAGTAGTAGGTAGGTAGGTAAAGAAGTTGACATATTTTATAATTTTGCGTGGTAAATGGCACAGTGACGAAATCTGAGAGGAATAGCTACATATAGTCAAGAAAAACTAGCGATTTCGTTAGTAAAGAGTTATAGTGTTTTTAGATGATCACTCCAGACGGCTCAGAGACTGCTATCTTTAAATTCATGTTGTTGTAATTCTCTTCTGAAAACACAACTTTTCGTTTCCTGAAACTATTTGGTTAGTCCTTACTACTTCTTAGCTATAATGGAGCGATAACATTATGGTTCTAAAATGCAAAGCTATGATAACTAGGAACTTCTTATTATTTCCTAAATTTTCACAATTGGCTCCAATATGTGCCTCTTCAGCAATGGACCACTATCATGTCTTGGACTCTGATCATGACATTATGTACAGGAAATTGTTTCGTCCACCAATAAGTGAATTCAAATTTACTTCGAGTTCTACTAGATTTTCCAGGGCCTGTAGTTTCCACTTAATTTAGATGTTTCATATGGTAAAGGTTGAGAGTGCAATGCCTTGCATATTTTTGGAAACAGCTCTTAACAAGACAAGTCTAGGAGAAATGTTATAATGGAACAACGAGAGACATAACATAGAGGTGGACGGCTGTTTGGCTCTTTGCCACGATTTGCAACGATTTGATTTAAGTAATATATACCTCAAATACTGTCGGTAGAAATGAGGATCTAAATGAGTTCTGATTTACCTAACTACCCCTTAATATTATTGTCAAATTAGAAAATGTGCTATATATTCACTATAGGCTTGTCTAATTAAGAAAACGGGTACCCTTGTGACAGCTGAAAGGTTATACGTAGATATTATGCTGGTTTGATGATTTAATGCGAAATCGCTGTAAGTTCATATTAAGACACCTACCTACTGCAGAAAATATTTGCTTTAGTTATTATTGGAGGTTACTATGCAGGAAACTATTTCTTATTCATATCACGTACCTACTGTAATTCCGATGATAAAATGTTTATAGTCATGCCTCTAGAAAATCATGCATCATCGACGTTTGAATACGATTCTAAGACCGGTTAAATCGATTTCAACTTAAAAACAGGAATTGTAATCAAATGTTCTTAGAGTTTTGCAATAAATCGAGGCCAGTTCGATGGAAATGGGTTCGACTCTACACCGAACACAAAAAAACTTAATCGTTTTACTTCTTTCACTGCCCCTGAGATGGTAAACACGTCAACGTCGTTTCCGGTCTTACTTCCGATATTATTAATCGATAATAATCTTCAATCGCAGATGGGCAAGGCTTCAAGTGTCCACCAAAAGACGGACAGTACGAGGACTCCAGGCAATGCGACAAATACTACGAATGTGTGGACGGTGAAGCTGTAGCAAAACTATGTCCTGACGGTCTAGTCTTTGACCCACTCATCAGGAAGAGAAACAAGTGCGACCAACCATTTAACGTCGAGTGTGGAGACCGAACAGAATTACGTAAGTTTAATTACAAGTTTACTTTATACGTTTCGGAATTTCAATTACTATTTATTTACTTATTTATACCACATAATGCATTTGGTAAAAAAGGTGAAAACAGACGCACATTGTGTCGATAGAAATCCGCCAGAGAGAACGAGTAGAGAAAGGTGGGTGTCCATAAGTGACAACAATTCGGAGTGTTTATATTATGAATTATAGAAAAACGCTTAAAATATAATTATGTATTGTTAATATTCCGAAATTTGCAGGATATTGGAAATGCGGCCTTAGTTATTTATTATTCAACTTTTCCCTTTAAATAGTATGCAATAGATAACTCATTAACTGTCTTTTGGAAACTACCTCTCAATTAACGTTTAATGATTCATTTGCAGAGGCTCCGCAGCCCAAAGGACCTTGCCCAAGGAGAAATGGTTTCTTCGCCCATGAGGATCCTACAGTCTGCAACAAGTTCTATAACTGTATCGAAGGCGACTACACAGAAATCACCTGCACCAATGGGCTGCATTTCGACGAATTCTCTGGAACCTGCGTGTGGCCTGATTCCGCTGGTAGACAAGGATGCAAAGAAACTTCCAGTAAGTACAAATAGAGAGTACTTGTACTAAAAAATTCCAGAGCACTTTTAACTGGGTGTGATTCTAGGAATGATTCTTGAGGTAAACTTTGACACATTGCTCATTTTATCCTTATTTCAGATATCTTAAAAGATGGCTTCCAGTGCCCCAAGGAATCTCAAAAGGACGCCAACGGCAATTTGGCGGTCCACCCCAAATACGCTCACCCTACCGACTGCCAACGGTTCTACGTCTGCCTCAACGGAATAGAGCCACGTGATTTGGGTTGCCAAGTTGGTGAAGTATACAACGAAGAATCTCAAAGATGCGATGCTCCTGAAAACGTAGTTGGATGGTGAGTTACCGCACTTTAGAAGAAGTTTGCTCAAAATCCCTCAAGTCCTTGGTCAAACAGAATGGGAAACACTTTTACACTTCTTTTTCCGTTTAACTGATAGCTTTTGCTGGATCATTTGACAAAGTGGTCGTAGGAGCTTCGTAGGCTCCTTCAAAAGTATAGTAGTCAAATCTGTTTTGAGACCTTGATGCAATCTGATTCTCTAAGGTTTAAGTCTATGCCTTCTTTCTCTTATTCTGAGGTATCGCTCTTTTTTAAAAATATTCTAAATATTTGTTCTTGTTTTATTTATTAATCCATCTCAGCTATTTTCGTCTTGAAACCGTCGTCATCGACAAAATTATTTCTTTGTGCTGCCTCACTATGCGGCTTACTTGTTAATTTATTTTCCAACATCTTTATAAGAACTTTATTAACTTTTGTTTCAACTTACAGTGAAGACTGGTACAAGGACGATCCAGCTGCCCAATCCGGCAAACCAGCAAAGAAGGCTTAAAAAATGTGATCTTTTAATGTTTCAACGTTAAGAAGCACATATGCATCTCGTGAAGCATTAAACACTGGTGGTTAAACTAAACTATCCCTTCAGTTAGTTATTTTGTATGAATATTTTTGTACTATAGAATTGTAAGCTATTGAGATAAGATTGCTTGGATCTCAGCTTGGAATTATTCATGTTTTAAATGATCTGACCACATTTTTTTATTTAAACAAATAAAATGTAAAAACATTTGAAAATTGAGGCACCTTGTGGTAAATAGCTGAATCAATTAATTGAGAATTTAGTTTCTTAGAATTTGGACTTAAAATGCCTATGTAATTAAAAGTGTAAATTGTAAGAATCAAGAATTTCTTGGTAGCAGCAGATAACTTAAACAATGAAACTCTACAGTACAATAGGGTTTTAATCATAACGTGTTTCAATAAATTTTGCTTACAAACTCGTAGTTCTTTTCCTTGGCACAGATTGGCCATTTATATGTTTTCCAACGATGTTATATATTATTGTTGTAATTAGCGTCCTTAAGTTGTAACTAGTTGGTGAAGTTAGCGGGATTAGGGCAAATAATGCACCTCTTCTTTATTCGAAAATGGCCGACGTTTCGACTGTTTATTTAGTCTTCATCAGGGCTATTCTCACTTAGAGAGGGTAGTCATTTAAAATTCTATTCAAGATGGTTAAAATAGCAAACTCCATTCGAGTGTTCGGTGACCCTGGTATCTTAGGCTCGACAATTATTCACGGCGATTATTCGCAAGTTTTATACCTTGTGCGGCGGACGTATAGTTTGTCGAGCCTAAGATACCAGGGTCACCGAACACTCGAATGGAGTTATATATTATTTTCGACGATGTTAATAAATTGACCAAAGACGGTAGTAATCATAAGATTGGAGTAAATCCATAAGCTTTTTTTGTTCTTTTGGATGTCATCTTTTACCTGACACAAATAGAAGTCACGAAAGTTGAATAGTTTGAGAGGCAGACCCTTTCGGTTGTCTATTTTATTTTGGGAGGCAATTGGACAAAAGCCCAGTTATGAGGCTAATTTCACTCTTATTAGGTTTGTTAGGTTCATAAGGGATTGAAGAAATCGCCTTACTCCAACCAAAAGCAGAAGCTTTCGAAATTGACCAAAAGGGGAGGGGGAGTTATCTCCTCTTTTTTCTCAATTTCCAATTTTGACCACTTGTAACTTTAGAATAGGAGTGAGAAGGTTTAGACAGGTTGGAGTGAATTAAAAAGTTTTCTTTCTTTTTTTTGATGCCTCTTTCACCTCCTACCAAAGAAAGTCCCGTAGGTTCAATGGTTTGGGAGCAAAACTCCTTCGGTGGTTCTTTTTGAGTCTTTTTGAGACAAATTTCATTCTTACTATTTTTGTTACATTGTGGCCCACATGGGACACATACTTTGTAGGATACACATGTAAAGTCTTTAAAAGAGAGACCTAACATGAGTTCTCGATAATTAGTTGTGACTTTGATGTCCAGAAAAGGTCAATATCTGTCTCAGTAAATGTAAACTAATGAAATTCACGCGCGCAATTCTCCGCTATATGGGCAGCTGTTACCAAAAATGATGAGACGCCATGCCATGTCTAAGGCGAAAACCAAACATTTCGTTGGCTATGTGCTTTTCTGCAATAAATTGCATTTTGCAAGACTTTAATATTATAAATACTTGTGTTATTTACAATGGTGGGATGTGTAGATTACGCTGTTAAAAGCAGCGGCTATAGAAAGGAGCCTGGAGTTACGTTTCACAGGTAAACAGATAGTGGCGTTTTTCAACAACAAAGAAAATAATTTCAAATAACTCTAAAACCAGTTATTTTACAACCAAGTCTTCGAAATATGATTTAGTATATACCGCAGTGAAGTCAATAATGCTATTTTGGGAAATATTTTTCTAATCCTTTAACTTGTAAACAGTTTTTATCTAAATTTTTGAGCAGTTTTTCCAGGGGCGCAGGAGATGTAATCCCAGGGTTATCAACGACTATTAATTCACAAATATTTGTATTTATTTAATAGTAAGTCGATGTTTGCTAGTAACATTAAGTATAATATTACTAATTTTACAAATAGTAATTGAGTTCCATTATTATTTTTTATAAAATATTTTCTTATGTGCTACAATACCAATGCTACGTCACTGGCATTTTCACACTTGACAGATTGGAGGAAACTGGTAACAGACGCCGGCATTGTATCCTACTTCCTCTGCTTTACATTTTCTAAGATATCTGTATATCTGTTGCACATTCAAACTTAAGAACGTCCAATACGTCCCATCTCATGTCTTCATACGCTCTTCATCTGTATCTCCATAGCAGGTCCAAATTTAAGAAAATGAATCATGTTTTACATATCTGAATATAGGAGGTGTTTCCCAAGTAGCCCCACACCTCCAAGAGACGGCCTATATTGGTAATTTTACGTCAGCGACGTCGTTTGGCCCCAACAGACGTAACTGGGACATCAGTCTCGAGACAACGTAGGGCCGCCCTGAAAAGTCTACCTACAGACATCTCTAGGTGGACCAAAAACAAAAAATGGAAACATGTTTAGGCATTTCTTTAACATATTTAGGTCACTTTTTTAGTTAAACTAACGTTCTATATGACGTCATACTTAGGCCACTAACGTCCAAATTTTGACTTTAGATAAGTCCATGGGACGTTTTACATGTGACATCTTCTGGATGTGTCTTATTTAAACTAAAACGTACCAAGTGATGATATCCAAAAGAGGTCTTAAAGACGTAATAATAATAAGTTACCTGAGAAGCTCCCAGTAACTAGTAATTGTTTAGAGGGGATTTTATGTGATATTCTATATTTGAGTTATCCATACAATTGAGGAGTAGTTTGGCAGCAAAGCCTTTGAGTGTAGACAAAATGGCACAGAGCTAGGTAGAGCACAGAGTATTGATGTTTTAGGAGTAATTAAATTTTAGAACTAAATCAGGCAAAACAAACTAATTCAAATATATGGTAAAATTACATTTTTGGATAAATATTTGAAAATGTCAACTAGTTGGCTGTGAAATGTCAAAATAAAAGGATGAATGATCCTAAATTGACGTCAATGTACCATCAGAGTGCTAGTGGTGTGGGAGGACAATATCACCACTTACACATATATTAAAATTAAGACACGCAGGTATCTGTAAAATGTTACCGTATTTGTTGGATTTTTTTTAGACTGTAAGTAAAAAGTAAAAAAAACTGACGTCTCAGTTATGTCATTTCTAGAGGTCTCTATTATATCACGAAGCGGATGTCATTGGGCTTTAACCTAGGACCGTCATTTTGACGTCAACACGACTTGGGTGATTTCAACATCACATCTGCCACCATTTTCAAGTAATCGTGCTATTGGGGCCACCAGGGAGTTGAATATGTGAGTTTAAAATCATGATTAAAATGCGTCCTCTGCAAAGTAAAATTGAGGTGTCTAAATTTTTTTTTAAAACAGGTAGAACAACATGCGCACTTTTTGTTAGACCACTCTGTACACAGAAACCTTTTAAAAAATCTAATATGGGGTATTCATATCGTCCAGACTTGGACGTCCAAGAAAGGTCCATACCTACTGGGTTTTCTATGGCATCTAACTTCGCATGTAGGACGTACACAAGACATATTTTGTAGGGTGTACATACGAGGTGTTCATTATAAAACTTCATCTAGCAGGCTATGAAATTATGACATAATCAAAATAAATGGACTTTTGTTTCTCCATCCTTTTCTTTTGACATTTCACAGCCAACTAGATGAAGTTTTATAATGAACACCCCGTAGAAAGTCTTACTTTGCCGCCACTATCTGTGACTAAAAGATGGCCTCAGATAATCGAGTCAGGCAGGACTATGCCTTTTACCCTGTCATCTCTGTAGACCGGACCAGTCTGGGCGAATTCTAAAACTCACCAGATTATCTACCAGGTAGATCAGTCACCTGCTTAATCCATTAAATTGCTAGATGTCCATCACATGACCAGCTTAACCGCTAGATGACCCGGCGAATTTTGGAATTCGCCCTCTGTAACAGAAATTCCAGCCACCCGTCTCCCTTCTGAACAATCTTGAAGATTGTCCAGTCCTGAGCAAGGTGGCCATTTCTGGGTCCTGTCTGAAGTTATTGCGCCGACTGGGGCTCTTCAGGCGCTCTCCTTGTCTTGAATTCTTCTTTTCTTCTTCGGCTGTCTTCTTTTCGGAATGTCCTGTTTTAAGGTGTGGTAAATAATACAATAGTGGAGAGCATCTTCACCCCACCCTAAGGAGTTTGGATTTGGGCTGTGGGTAAGGCCTCCCCCCCTACTGAGGGGGCAGGATTGCGAAAAGAGCTGATTAGCACCAGTTATCCGCGGGAAGGTTATACCCAGGCCTTGAGTGTCCAGACTCGCTGTCCGGGGGGTTTTTGTCTGTTAGAGTGGTTTTGTCCTATTAGTTCTGGCCTCTGGGGTGGTCCTGGTTTCCTGTAAAAGAAAATAAAAGCTAATTAGTGTTTACCCGTTATCTAACAGCTGGAATTTCGACCGCTTATGCGGCCTTTCGACTCGGGGTCGTAGGAGGTCGCCGTCCTCACCAGCTGGTTGCGGTGGTCCTTTCTCTTCTGGAAGGTTTTCCTCGCATGGCTTTTTATCCTGTCAGGCTGTGATGTAGTCGAGGTCCTTTTTTATATTCTGATTACAGACATACCAAGGCGCTCCTAGTGCCATCCTGAGGGCCACATTTTCGACTGCCTGAATGCTTTTCAGGTGTGTTTTTGCTGCATATCACCGCGCTGGTGAGGCGTATGTTAGCTGTAGCTGGATCACCTGTTTGATCAGTGTGACCTTGTTCTTCAAAGCCAGTTTTGAGCGTCTTCCGATCATCGAGTAGAGCTTGCTCCTTGTCATTTTTGCGTTGTTTTTGGTTCTGGTGATGTGTGCTTCCCAAGTGAGGCTTTTGTCTAGCTAAACACCTAATAAGTATGTGGGTGTTTCTTGCCAAAGAATCGTCGCTTCCTGAAGATTATGGCCTGCGTCTTGTTGGCGTTTAGGTCTATCTTCCACTTGGCACACTACTCTTCCAAGGCTGTGACTTCCTCTCGAAGGTACCGCTCCTGCTTGCATCATCCTGTACGCAGATATTATCCGTCCAGCTTCACTCTGAAATTCCTATTAGAGAGGAAATATCTGATAAGTTTAACAAAGGATACAGGGAATCCAGTGTCTAACAGCTTGACTAGCAGTCCTTTCTGCCAGATTCTGTCGAAGGCTTTGGCTACGTCTAGCAGAATGGCTCCTGCGGCCTCTCGTCTGTTGAATGCCTCGGTGATGTATTCCACCATCCCCAGCACTTGCAGTTCGGTTGGGTTCGGTGCTGGGCCCTAAAGCCAAACTGCTCGTCTGGTAGCGCCTCTAGCTGCTCTGCTTTGTCCTTTAGTCGTCTCAGGATGAATCGATCTGCTAATTTCCCCTTAGGCAGCAGGCTGACGGGCCTGTAATTCTTTGGAAAAAGAGGGTTTTTACCTGGTATGGGAAACAGAATGACATCTGCCTGCTTCCACCTGGTTGGAAGTTCCCTATCTGGGTTATTCCCTATCTGGTCACATCCAGATGCTTTCTTGAGGTCTAGATGCTGCACAATGTCCAGAATTTCTTCCGAGGTGGTGTGCGGGATGTGCTCTTCGTCGAGTATCCCGTCTAAACTGCTTGCTCGTCGTTCCACCATCTCTTCCCATCAGTCGGCATCATCGTCGTTAATGATGTTTTCCTGAAACTGATTTTCCAAGTGATTAACAAATACCTGTACTTTGTTTAGCTTGGTGTAGATAATCCCGTCTGATCCATGTGGCGGCGGGATTGGCTTCCTTGTCTGCCGCAATCCTTTGGCAGTTTTCCAGAGGCTCCGGTCTGGCGGGTCCAGTGCCAGCAAGTGCCCATGCCATTGCTCATTCCTACTTTCCCTAGCGCAGTTTTGACCTATCTGCTAAGGCGGTTAGAGCTGTTCCTGTCATGTGGTAGGTTGGTCCTGATGGCCCTTCTTTTGTCTCTACTCTTCTCCTGAATGAGGGCTTTGATCTCATTCGCAATACCTGCTAAATAATTTTTTATTAATGGCCTGTTTTGTGTTACAGTACTGGCTTCATTAGCATTAATAAATGCTATTTTCCAGCACTGCAACAGCTTGGTCAATCCCATCAGCGTCGTCTATTCGAGGAAGCAACGGAAAGTCTCTCTGCAAGAGTGCAGCAACCTGTTGCCAGTTTGTGCGTCGGCTGTTAAAAGTAGCCACCTCCAGTGCTTCCTCTCCTAGACGAAGCATCAGGGGACTGTGGTCGGAATAACCTTCATAGACAACTGCCAGCTCAGTTTCCATTTCTAGTTCCTTGGTGGAACCTATGTCCAGCACGTCGTTTCTTCCATTAGTGGCGGTTCTTCTGGCCCCATGTCCTGAATGTTCCCTGTGATCGTCCAAGAAAGCCATCATCGCTCTGCCATTCTGGTTGGTAGTTCTGCTATTCCAGTCTGGTGATTTTGCGTTGAGGTTTCCAATGGCAACGTGTTGTGCCCGTTGTCTCCTGAAAATGATTCCCTCTAAGTCATTGGGGTCTAAGCCTTGGCGTGGTTGGTAGCAGCTAACAATTTTCAGTTTTCCCCTTTCGGTTTCCACTTCAATTGCTATTGCTTCCAACCCAGCTGTTTGTATTGGTGGCAGTTGCACGTGCCGTACTCGTCTCCTGAGGAGCAGCGCAACGCCACCTTCACATCTTCGG
Organism: Taphrorychus bicolor; assembly: GCA_951812265.1. Lineage (NCBI taxonomy): Eukaryota > Metazoa > Arthropoda > Insecta > Coleoptera > Curculionidae > Taphrorychus > Taphrorychus bicolor. Next base: position 10,423,633 of record OX638299.1, on the reverse strand, counting down.
CTTCCTTGTCCCTGCCTGTCCTTCCTGTGAATCAAGTATCCTGGTAGACTGAAGTCCTCTTTGTTTGTGAGGACGGTTCCTTGCAGGGCTTCAATGTCTACTTCAAGCCTCTCCAGGATTTCCTGTAGCTCAGCTTTCCGGAGTTTAATGTCATTTATGTTCCCTGACATTATCTGCAGGGCTGAAGGTAGGGGCCGTGTTGCCATTTAAACTTGAAACATAGGGAAATTAGCCATTAATGAACTCATTGCCGAGAACATTTTCTTCAACTGGTCTAGTGCGCTGAGAAAGTCAGCTGGCTGGCTCATGCTTGGGGTGGATTTAGTTGCGCTGTTTCCTGCCTTGGTGGCAGCAGTCCCTGGTTTCTGCGACGTTGGCTGTCCTCTTTTGTTGGGGGTACTTGCTACATCCTCTGTAGCTTGCTGGGTGTTGGCCCCCGCAGTTGCCGAAAGGTCTTCATCTGACTGAGCTATACACAGGATGGCCCCTCAAAAAGGATCCATCCCCGTTTTTCTTCTAACTAACTATATACATCGAAAATCGCTCGAAAACGTCAACTTTAGTTTTTAAGGGAAATAAATCAATTTTTGAGCAGTTTCATTCCCCTAACCTGGCAGGAGAATAATAGTATATTATACAACAAGCATTTAATGAGAGTCGTTATTCTCGAGGGTAACGTTTGAGCCCACGAGGAAAGCGAGTGGCACAAGTTGCACGAGAGAATAACGCTCATTAAATGCGCGTTGAATACTATACTTTATCCACGACCAAGATTCTGGGTTTTCTCAAATATGATAGGTTATAGGTGCCACAAAGATAATTTACAATTTTAAAACCACGACCACGACTGGTTTCGCTATTCAATGGCGCGACGTTTAATGCGTCTTGTCGATGTATGACGGTCTAGTCACCCGCGTATGTCACCGCATGTTCATTTCAATGCTACGAGGGTGGACGGTAAATTACTTCATTTTATGGCCTATTTTAAGTATTTTTCAGTGAAAAGTACATATTTTAGTGAAAAAGAGACACTGTAACCTACATTTGCCTCAATACATCCTAATAGAAGGATAATTATTTGAATGAACCAGTGGTAACTACCGATTTCATGTTTAGGGCAGTTTACTTTTCGAGTTGTCAGTTGCCTACGACATATTTCGTTTCCATGACAACTCATTATTCACTTGTGAATAATGTTCATTATTCACAAGTGAATAATGATTATCGTTAGTCTTGAGAATCTACAAGAATAATGTGATTATTATAGTATGGTCGTGGATAAAAGCCATTTCGCACTTGTGTTCCCCAATTTCTTAGTGGCAGTCGTAAACTTATTCTTAATTTTCGTTCTTAACAACCCATATAATAATCGTATCCATAGCAACGCTTGTTATATGGGTTGTTATGGACGAAAATGAATAATAAGCTTACGACTACGACTAAGAAGATGAATAAACCAGGCCTTACTGCTTAAATTAAATCCTGTTAAAGCTACAAATTTGTAAAGCTTTTGGTTTGACTAAACGACATGAAAATTAGCAAATGAACAAACTTTGCTGAGAACTTCAAAACGCGGGATCACTCGACTTCTCTGTCCAATTAAAATTTTAAGGTCAATGCTTACCCCTTTTGGGGTTCAAGTTAGGGGATTAAAACTGCCCAAAAACTTGATTCCTTTAAAAATTAAAGTTTACGTGTTTTCGATGTATATAAATGATGCTATTTCAAAAGGTTTTCGTTTGAGACCAACCATATAGAACTACCAAAGAAGTAAGAAAGTAACCAAAAAAAAAAAAGATCTAACAGTTCAAAATGCCAATTGGAATTTTTATCAAATGAGTAATTGTCTTTGAAGCCTACTTTATACTACTGATAAGATAGGTCTGCTAAAATAACATTTGTCTATTGTTTGTAAATAATGTTTTATTTAGGCCAAAACTTATGCAGGCTTTTGATACAATGTTACAATGTATTTTCATTATCTTATTGACTTGACTTTTAGTTTTATACACTTTGTACCAAACCCAGTTGCCTCACAATGTATGCAAAAAAGTTACTAATGTATAATTACAAAAGAAAACTTAATAATATTAGACTATTAGTGCTATTTAGGAGTTTGATGTATCATTATTTCATTATTGGCGCATAAAGATAATTTTGATTAATCCGAAACTCTTTCTTAGAACTGCGGTAATGGCCTAAGAATGTGTTCTCGCTGTTGACTAGACACGTGTGCAAATAAAAAATTAACTTCGAGCTGTTATTGAATTAGCGGAATGAAACAATGTGTGTTTATCTTAACAGTCTGGCTATAGTAGCTGTCCTCAGGTAGGTTGAATGGAGTTTGGAAACCTTTATTAACATTAAGTAATAACTGGGTACACGCGCGGTCAATTACCCAATAATAGTGCTTTTTGCCATTCCATTGATGATTATAAAAAAATCACACAACATAAGACATAGTCAATAGTTAATTGGCCGTACATAGTTTATGTTCCACAACACAATAATAAGGGTAAGTACCTATACAAACTATGATCTATTTCTAACTATTATCTTTTTAAGTACCATTACTCATGCTCATTCCTCAGTTTTTCAAGGTTTGATCATTTTCAAAAAATAAAAGTCGTATGTAATATTTACTTTACAAGGATTCGCACAACCTTTTCGATGGAATATTAATTTAGCAACAAATCGGAAATGACTAAGGAATATTCTGCGTAAATAAAAAAAATTCAAGAATATTCAATTTTAAATATGACATAAATACTCCGATTTAAATATTCCCCACTACCTTAGAAAAATAATTTATTATACACTACTTGAAAAAATTGTTCAAAAACTGCAACAAGTTGTCTTTTAGATATACAGAGTGTCCCTTTTTCACTTTAGAATTTGATAGTATCTAAATTATTAGAGATAGGTATTGATTTGAGTCAAAAGCCGTGTCATGTAGAAAGTTTTAGTTAGACCATTATACAGGGTGTCTTTTTTTAATTAATGGGACACCATAAATATGATTGTGTATTTGAGCATTTGATGGGCCATTAGAAGCATTTTCTATGTAGCATGTCCTACACCAGTTTATCGTCTCTCGTTTACTTTCTCGTCTTTGTTAACACATCAAAAAATTGTGTATGGCTGTGTGTGTAGTGAGTACTTACAGGGCTTGAGGAAAAGCCGAACGGATTGCACTTTCTGATCTTAGTTAACAAATTCCATCAATCAGTACTTTCAAAATTTACTTTCATAAAATTTAAAATTTTTATTAAAACAAAAAAAAATAAAAATAGTGGTGAATGATACATCATTCGAAGCGAAGAAAAAACTAAGATAGAAACATGCAATTCGTTTTGCTCTATCGAAATCTTACAGGTTAGAAAAATAAATATCTTTTAGTAAGTTTAAATATCACTTATATATTACGAAATCTCGGCCATTTGTCTGTGGGAAGTGACAATATTGCAGAAAACTGGTTTTTGGATCGCTCACAATTTAAATATCACGTAAAGTGTTAGAGGTGGCCATAGAACATGCTGCATAGAAAATGCTTCAACTAACTCGCTAATTGCAAAAACGTATAATTGTTTATGTCTCATTAAAAAAAAACTTGTTTGATAAGCAATTTTTTTTGGATACTCTGTATAAAGGCACTAATTTTAAAATGTAGTCCATCGTTCTATATGACATGGCCCTTTGTCTCAAATCAATATCTAAAATATTTTCTTAGATGGTATTAAATTATGCGGTTAGAGTGGGTTTATACAGGGTGTTAACAGAATAATTAACAGTTAACAACTTTAAATATTTTTTTTAAATTTGGTGGGATTAAATTGGGATGGAGAGGCACCTCTTTGAATGATTTTTTAAACTTAGTTTAAAATTAGAATAAAACGTGTGATATTGCTTTTCCTTAAAACAAAAACCACATTCATACTGCTAATTATTTTCGTAACAAAATTATCTCTAGTATTTGTCTTGTACGATTAAGCATTTTCAAAAAAAATCAAAAACCTTAATTATTCCTGTGTTGCTAAGTTAAAAGCGCAATTTCAATGTCATTAATTAGTCGGCTACGATTTTAAGACGGTAACCAATTGTTTCATTGTTTGTTATTTATTTTGACATTATTTTTTATTGTTTTCGCTTTTCATACCTTATGATCAAACATTTTTTTATTACCATGTTTTTCGGGTTACTTCAGGTTAGTAAAATTCATAGTCGTCTAGACGACTTTTCTAATAAACACCCCGTACTTTTGAATAATAGAAATTTCTAATCACATCATAGGAGTACTATACTAACAAGTTTACAGACATTTACCTTCTTAAGATATCAGATAATATATACGAAATATTTCTAGAATCTGAAATGTTCTAGAAGTATTCCGTATATATTATTTTTACTTTAATGTTTCTGAAATAATTCAAATATTATTCATAAACTAATCATAACTCATATTCTTAGAATATTGATGCATATTATTGAAAAACTATTCCAAAAAGATATGATCTAGGAAGTTATCTCTATTGTATACAGGGTAGTCTTTTTAATTTGAGACAACCAGATATCTGGAGAATTCGTAAGATAAAAAAAATGGTTCTAACCGTAGCCTATATTGTACAGATTTTATGCACATATTTTTACGTGGACCAGAAAAGTGTGGCGTCATATAATGTAATATTTTTAAATAGGACACCCTGTACCTTTTACTAAATTTCAGTTGCTCATTTTTTAGGACTTACTTAGCCCTAAAAATTTGAAATCATTGCCGGTAATTGTGGGGATACCCTGCATTTCCCACTCAAGTTTTATTGGCATCTTAATAGCTATAAAATGCAAATTTTTTCTTTACCCATCTACTTTTTGATCATGTCAAGGAGATTGACAAACAACGTCAAAGTTAAATTTCCAACACTAACGAGATGTCAAGCTTTTGTGAACAGATAATACATAATACAATTAGAATTTACTTTCAGATTATGAAAGAATTTCTCTTAAACTACTGCAAGCAATTATGTCATATTTTCAGTGTCCGATACGGACATTAGGACGATAGGACATTAGACGGAAATTAAAAAAATATACATTACATGACTTTACACGTATCTGGTTCACCCTGTATAAGTACAATATATGCCTAAAATAGATCCTTCTGTTTAATATAGGACTTCGACAAAAGAAAATCTTTAATCCTATTAGTTCTCGAGATATCACGTTGTCTCAAGTTGAAAAAACCACTCTGAATAATATTCCATATCAATGTTCCTAGAATGTTATTAAAAAATTGTTAAGAACAATATTCATCAAAAGCAGGCTATTTTCATATTTTCGATACTGATAATCCTCACAGAAGAAGTTCCCTCATGAAGAAGTTTAAGATATTTTGCTACTAAAAGCAATCCATATAACATCGAACATTCGCAGAATATTCCAGAAGAACACCTTTTTTTGTTTGAATCTATAGGTATGTATACGAATATTATCGTAATATTTAAAATATTTACAAAGCTTCAAATGGAAGTCACACCTTATGGATGTTCTGTAGATATTCGATTATGAACATTATGTTTATTTACAGGATATCTTATGGATTTGTATCTCTAATTTATGAATAATATCTCTATCTGTGAACCTAAAAATTACTATGGATAGTGCTTCTTACATAAAAATATTTATACTTTTTACGTCTTTCTCAAGGATTAATGAGTTAAAAGAACTCATTAATCAAAACCCATAAATAAACTATTAATTATGACTGACAATGTCGTATAAATGTAACGTTAACCCGTTTTGAAGAAGAAGAAAAATATAAAAAGATAATTTTTATAGACTTTACAACAAAGTTGCAGTAAACAAGTGTTCCTAACCGCACGTATTTGTATGTCCGTGCGATAAAAGTGTTTTATTGCGCGAATTGTGTATATACCATACAAAAAAACTGTAATCTTGTAGATTTCCTCACCATGGGATCTTAATGTTATAGGATAAATAAAATTGTAAATCAGGTAGGGGTTTTTACATTCTACATAGCTAGACGTTACATGTAGAGTATATTATTTTATTCAGTTTTTGGTAATTATATTTTTTACAAATTTTTCTCAAAAAGAAATACTCAAATACAAACCCAGACAGCCTGGCATATTCTAGAAATATTTCTAGAATTACCAACAAATATTTCAGAAATAATCCAACTATTTCCTACATATTTTATAAATATTCCCGGAACAATCGAAATATTTATATAATATTCAGTGAATATTTCTAGCACCCAATATTTTTAATTAGAGATTGAAATGTTTAGCTTTTTTGCAGAAAACTAGTTTAAAATATGCAAAAAGCAATATCTATAATTTGGAAATTGAAAACTTATTTGCTTTCTGTATTTAAATATTGCAGTTGTTAAGAATAGCCTGGCATATTCTAGAAAGACCAACAAATATTTCAAATATAATCATTCTATTTCCCGAACATTTCATAAATATTCCAAAAATAATCGATATATTTATATAAATATTCAGTCAATATTTCTAACACTCAATATCTTTTGTTAGAAATGGAACTTTTTGGCTTTTTTGCGGAAAACTAGTTTAAAATATGCAAAAAGGCAATATTAATAATTTCGAAATTGAAAACTTATTTTCTTTCTGTATTTCCAAAATATTGCACCTGTTAAGAATAACCTGGCATATTATGGAAAGACTAACAATTATTTCAAATATAATCATTCTATTTCCTAAACATATCTAAACATACCTAAACATTTCTAAATATTTCTAGTATTCCACCAAATATTCCAGAAGTAATCATAGGTACTAATTCCTAAACATTTTATAAATATTTCAGGAATAATCGAGATAATTATATCATATTCAGTGAATATTTCTATTACTACATCTTTTGTTAGAGATTGACATTTTTTGTTTTTTTTTGCAGAAAAACTAGTTTAAAATATTATATTTATAATTTGGAAATTAGAAACATATTTGCTTTCTGTATTTCCAAAATATTGTACCTGTTAAGAATACCCTGGCCTATTCTAGAAAGACCAACAAATATTTCAAATATAGTCATCCTATTTCCTGAACATTTCATAAATATTCCAAGAATAATGGATATATCTATATAATATTCAGTTAATATTTCTAGCACTCAATATATTTTGTTAGAAATGGAACCTTTTGGCTTTTTTTGCGAAAAACTAGCTTAAAATATGCAAAATGGCAATATTTGTAACTTGAAATTGAAAACTTATTTGCTTTCTATATTCCCAAAATATAGCACCTGTTAAGAAGAGTCTGGTATATTCTAGGAATATTTCTATAATTACCAACAAATATTCCAGAAGTAATCATACTAATTTCTAACATTTTATAAATATTTCAGGAATAATTGAAATAATTATATAATATTCAGTGAATAATTGTAGCACTCTATATATTTTGTTAGAGATTGAAATGTTTAGTTTTTTTTGCAGAAAATTAGTTTAAAATATGCAAAAAGGCAATATTTATAATTTGGAAATTGAAAACTTATCTGCTTGCTGTATTTCCAAAATATTGCACCTGTTAAGAATAGCTTGCTGGCATATTCTAGAAAAACCAACAAATATTTCAAATATAATCATTCTATTTCCCCAACATTTCATAAATATTCCAATAATAATCGATATATCTATAAAATATTCAATGAATATTTCTAGCACTCAATATCTTTTGTTAGAAACGCAACCTTTTGGCTTTTTTTACGGAAAACTAGTTTAAAATATGCAAAAAGGCAATTTTGTAACTTGAAAAATGAAAACTTATCTGCTTCCTACATTCTCAAAACATTGCACCTGTTAAGAACAGCCTGGCATATTCTAGAAATATTTCTAGAATTACCAACAAATATTTCAGAAGTAACCATACTAATTCCTAAACATTTTATAAATATTTCAGGAATAATCGAAATAATTATGTAATAGTCAGTGAATATTTGTAGCACTCTATTAATTTTGTTAGAGATTGAAATGTTTATTTTTTTTGCAGAAAACAGTTTAAAATATGTAAAAAGCAATATTTATAATTTGGAAATTGAAAACTGTATTCTGTATTTCCATAATATTGCAGGTGTTAAGAAGGAAACAAACAGAAACAACTACTACACCCATCTATACACTCTTTCTGTATAGATAGTGTATTAAAAATATATGAAATTAATTAATAAAATAATCAAAAATAAATGTGTAAAAGGAAGAAAATATTAAGGGTAAAAAAAAAATCAAAAAATTAAGCACACTTTGCTTAATAAACTTTTAATTTGCATATTTGCAGAATAATCTAACATTTTAAGAACAATCAGAATATTCCTGAGAAATTGCATGAATTCCAAGGTGTTTCCGATTTCACTAACTAGCGATCGGATAGATTAAATTGATCAGTTTAAGAATGGTGAAACTTCAGAACTTTGCCTTCGAATTAAAATTCCACTTGTTGAACTTGTTGAAATAGAGTGTTCTTCTAAAGCCAATAAGTCTGCATTTACATTTGGAGTTGTTGTAAAATGATGACATTAACCAACATGACACGGGCACCTGACAAATCGAATTCAAATGTGAAACTGAAAATTTTAAAGTTCTCACGTCACTGTTCTCCCATTTTGCGCTGGAAATTGATCATGATATTGGAATTGCGGCTACGAACTTCACCATCATGCAGGTCCAATGGAATTCTTATTTAATGGTGAGTTTACTCAATAATCATTAAAATTTTGATTCTTTTTTAGCTTCAAAAATGAGGATATGTAACATCAAAATCCCAAACATCATTCTATACATCGTAGTACTGCCTCTTCTTCCATTATCTCTAACAGTCTTGGCCATCCTGTGGCTTCTACGCCAGGGAATCCGGTTTTGGTTGCAGAGAAAACTGGGTGCTCAATTTGGTGGTTTACTAATATCTGCGGATAAAATATATGCAAACCCACATGGGATAAGCAAAAAAGTGAACATGGTTTTGGTGTACGTGCAAAGTGAAAAGGAGAGAAACGCAGTGGAAGAAGTCAAGCGTATACTCCAACGTAAGGTAGGAAATGTAGAAATCCCTAGATTTCTTCTGGGTCTCATTGGCTCATCACTCTCTTGCAGTAGTGAGGTTAGAACTTCAACAAGGAGATGAACAACAATTTTATGGGATGAATGTTCTGTTTTCAATTGCTAAAAGCCACATTGTTATTTTTCAGATCTTCGCCCATCCTCAGAGATATTTCAAACTGTTGTCCACCTATCATAGCCTTTTGGGGCAAGAATATTTTCTTAAGGATCAGATCACGGTGGAAGACATTCTAAAAGTGATACCCCAGCCGGAGAGTAACGTGCCTTTTGACGATGATTACATGAAGAGGTTTGTAGGGGATGTAAGCAGCAAACCTCTTCCCAAAAACGATACTGCTCTTTTGGAGGTTTACACCAGCAATCAGCCGCTCGTAATGAATGTAATTCACTCAAACTCCAAGGGTTTTTGTGAACTTTCCATTAATGAATTTTAGGCAAAAGGCTTTGTGTATCCTGTTCTCATAAGGCTACACCATGTTGTTGCAGACGGTGTAAGAGCTGCAGCCTTTTTATCGTCTGTCTTTTCACCCAACATTGTAGCAAATTATTCCGATCGGCTACTTGTTCGAGACGATTCTAATATGAGTATCGTTAAAAGACTGGTAAGGTAGAAAAAAAAGTTTAGCAAGTGTTTATGTACATTTCTTCCTTATTTCAGTTCAAGGTCTCAAAATATATTGTTTACTTTGCATACATGTTAACCACAGGCCTGGTTACCTACCTCAACTTTTCGTTTTTCAAAGAAAAGGACGTGAATGCTCTCCATGGACCAGCTCTTTGTGGTGAAAAGATTATGGCTTGGTCCACAGAAAGTGACACCAGTCACATGTATACAGTGAAGAAGATAAAAAATGCAGTTTCGGATACGCGGTTCACAGACGTAGTCTTCACTTGTGTTTCTGCAGGCATCTACAATTATTTTAAAAGAGTAATTTCTTCAGAATATTTGCTGACCAAGTTAATTTCATTTTGTTTCAGAAAAACTTTGAAACTCCTACAAAAATCACCTGTTTAATACCTCTCTTATTCTCGCTGTCTACAAAATCAAGAATGGAACTTAAGAATGAGTTTACTTTCGGGGTTTTAGATATGCCGCTTGTTAATCCTTCCAATTTTCTTTACGGGTTGGAAGCTATAAAGAACAGCTTGAATAAAATGAGGGAGAGTCATGATAAAGACGTAGGTTCAATATCAATACTAAAGTTGTTGTATCTCTTAATAATTGAGCTTCGATGTTAGGTAGTTTACTGGATGACAAACTACATGTGCTCCCCGCTCCCAGGACCATTTATAGATTTGATTTCCGATACCAGTGCGTACACCTGCAGCATTTCCAGCTTTCCAGGTCTTGGTACCATTAAGATCTTTGACGATTGCGAAGTGATGTCCATTTTTTGCTCTGCACCTCATACTAACCATACAGGTTTGTGTATTATTGCTTAGAATTGCCAACGCAACTCTGTTAATAAACCCCTAAATAACTTGCTTAATTTTATGGCATGCTTACTAAAATACTGTTATCTTCTAGGTATCACTTTCACCATACTCACATATGCTGATAAGTTTCACATCTGCCTTTACGTGGATAAAGCCATTATCGCAGAACAGGAAGACATTCAATTTATCGTAGATGACATTCTTCGGAACATCGAGGAATTCGATCAAGTTATAGATAACAGGGTTAGTCAGGGCTCTACTAGTACTTCTGTCACGGAGCATTTAAACTGTTAAAAATATCTGTTTTTGATTTGTTTAATACAACTTTATCAATACATATTTATTGCAAGTTGAGTTATGCAAGTTTCACCTTCAAACACTGGGTTGATACAAATATCGCCAAACTCTAGCGTGCCCCCCCCCCCCCCGCATCGTTAACTCCCTGTTGGTGTTGATGAGAGGCTGGGGTAGGAGCGAAGCGGGATTTTGGCACCTGACGTATATGTGACACATAATGCAGACAAAACAGAGAAAAAAATAAAACAGACAAAAGAAGACAACACTCGGTCTGATCCAATAAATCCCACATCCGAAGTAACGGCAAGATTGTGGTCAATTCTAAATATAAAGAGTCTAGTTTGCTGAAGAAAGGGGGATATCAAGATACCAGTGAAAGAAGGGGGACCACCTAAGATACCAGTGAGTAAGGCTAGTAACCTAGGCGTAAGTAATGAATACCCATTACTTACGCCTAGGTAATAGGTAATTTCCCACCCTCCTATGACGTTAGTAATGACAGCATTACATATATGGTTGTGAATAAAATATTTTATTTAAAATCTACCTCTCTTTCAACCTTCATTTTCCATGCTTATTTCTTGGCCCCTAAAATTTAATGTCTTTATAGAATTAAAAAGGTGTCCCTAGTAGCATCGAACTAGATAAGATAGTTAACCGGTAATTTAAACAAAAGATAGTTAAAAATATTATAAAAATCTTATACGAAAAATATAAATTCATATTATGTAGGGTGTAAGTAAAATAGTATACACACCTCGGTAGGAACTTCCTTATAAATATCTCGAGATTTTATAGTTCATCTCGACGCTGCGCGTCTCCATAAACTCTCAAATCTCTCGACAGTAATGAACGACTTCCCACCCCGGTATGTAATATACTATTGAACGATATAATGACGTGTTGAATTTGTATTTTGTGTAGACATGATTGAACCAAACTTTAAATTTTACCTACATTAAAATTTTAGGGAATATTTTCTTCCATATCGACCAGTTATCAAAGAACATAACACCATTAAGGCTAGACATGTCTTCGCTGACGAACCTGCACATGGAAGAGAAAGTCTGTCAGTCAATGATTGCCTAGAGAAGAAGCCCCACCTCATAGCATTTTCATGGTAATAAAATTTAGAAAAAAACAAAATTGGAGTTTCTTCAAATACACGTCAAGCATTTCTTTAGATCAGTGTCACTGAAAGTGATCGAAATTTTAAGGTGGATATATTATAAAGCGTACTATTTGGCCTCTTCTTGTGGCCCTCACTCACTTGGTACGACTTTACCGTACCAACTGTTAGCTATATTAGAAAAACAGTAGAAATAACTGCTTCATGATATTTATGCGGACATTTTTATCAAAAAGGATATTACCGTTCTGAAGGATTTTTTGATTGAAGACGATACGAGTGTACAAAGAACAATAATATTGAAGAAGATTGTTGGCCAGTTGGTTTCATCTAGAATACAAAGAGTGATGCTCTAAAAGGGAAGCCCAATAAATTAGAAGCTAACAGTGATATTGAGGATACAGTAAATACTAAGAGTCAAATCCTATAAGAAATAACGTTTGGTTCTGTTGAAGTTTCTTGTCCAGGCACAGTGGTACCTAAGCTAGTGTTACAAAAACTATGGAAGAATTCTGTTTTATAGGATATCCCTGTAGATGAATATACTCCTCGATCATTCAAATTCTGGTTAAAGGAATCACCATGTTTTTGAAAAAAAAAGTACGAAATTAGTGAGTGGTGCCTACACATGAGTCATATTTTTAAGGGTCGTGGTGGAAATCAAAGTTGTACTCACTCCACCTACTTCAAAATTAAGAATGGCATCAATTAACGTCAAGTTCTATCAGTATTATAAAGAATTTTGGTGCTATAACAAAGTACCCTGGTTCCTAAGCTAGCATTGCAAAAATTATGGAAGGGTTCCACCAATTTGGTAATAACTTTGCTTAGTCCAAAATCAATAGTGGCACCAATTAAAGATAGGGCAGATTCAAAAATGACTATTCCTCGCGTAGTGTTGTTCACAACCACAAGTGTGGCAAAGTTGTATACCCACTTAAAAGAGAACTTGATAAATTTTAACATACTGACGACGTTTCTCTTTCTGAGCATTGTGAAAAAACGTGAAGATGAGTTTGGGACCATTCATGTGGAGTAGCAGAGCAGAGATTCAACAGCTAAGCAAATTCATAGATGAAATCATTTACCTGAAGCATTAAATTTTGCTGATTTCTGCTGTTGATCTTGCTTGTTGATTGACCTCTTGATGACAAATCAGCAGGATTTGATTACTCCTTGTCAACTACTCATTGCAGTGGTAAAAAGGATCAGATTGGATGCCCTTAGATGTAGAAACTTGGCCAATAACAGATGAGATTTGTGATGCGAACGGTGTGAACGAAATTTTTCATCAGAACGAAAGAAGAAACTAGTCTTTGTTTTAGTGAATACAGAAGGACACCAGTTGAACTGCAGATCATTTTTTAAGGGATCCAAAAATGGTGATTGTGGTAACTAGGATTCTAGGATTGTACAATAATCTTAGAGGGATAAAAATTGACTCGTGTCCTCAATATTAATGAACGGGATGCTGTATGGAGTGTGGTACCATCGTCAATAGACCTCTGCAACTGGCCAAATTTGGTGTACCAGATTGTGAATCAATCGATAAAACTTGACTTTGATTGAAGATTTAACATATGCAGCAGTTACATAAGGCCTGAGGCGGGGATCGTTACGAAGAACTGAATCGAAGGGTGAGAACGGAGTGCCGGAAGGCAAAGGAGCGTTGGTTAACAGAAGTGTGCATTGAAATCGAGGCACTACAAGATAAGCACAACCTGTTCAATCTCCACAAAAAATCAAGGAGTTTACCAACACGCAGCGTGGTGTTTTGAGAGATGCCAATAAGAGAATTTTGGTGGGCGCTGAAGAAAAGAGAATACGATGGGAGGAATATGTGAAGACCCTCTCTAACGATGTTCGACCCAAAAAACCTCCTAAAGGTGACGCTGTTAACGAGTCTAGCCCTGGAATCACGAAAGAGGAAGAAACACGCGCTATCAGGCTTCAAAAAAGCGACAAGGCTGTGGGACCTGACCAGGTGTACTCGGAAAAGCTCAAACTCACTGCGGATGCGGAAGGGGAGGGCGTAGCCCTCCTCACCTATCTTTTTAACTCTATATATCAGACTGGAGAATTAGACTGGCTAAAATCGACGTTCATCACCATACCCAAAAAACCGAATGCTTCCCAGTGCGATGACTACCGCATGATTAGCTTGATGTCCCATGTTCTCAAGGTATTCCTCCGTATCATCCACACACGTATATATGCCAGATGCCAGGGACAAATTGGTAGCACGCAGTTCGGATTTAGGATCAGAATGGGTACACGTGAGGCTCTGTTTACACTCAACGTTTTGACGCAGCGGTGCAGGGACATGAATGTAGATATATACGCATGTTTTATTGACTACTGTAAAGCATTCGACTGCGTTTCGCACCAGAGACTTGCTGAGATCCTAAAATCCATTAGTGTTAACGAGGAAGACCTGCGCATTATCACCCAACTATATGGGAATCAGACAGCGGAAGTCAGAATAGAGGGCGAAACATCTGAAGAGGTGGAGAATCGGAGGGGAGTGAGACAGGGCTTTGTCCTGTCGTCCCTTCTTCTCAATATATATTCCGAAGCGATTTTTCGTTAAGTATTGGAGGATGTCAGAGAGGGCATCAAGACCAATGGCATTTGCGTTAACAACATACGCTTTGCTGATGACACTGTCCAAACCTCAGAATTAATAAAACTCAAACCCTCAGAATTAATAACGCGGTTGTACAACAACTCTCAGCTCCAAAGTACTATTGGCGCGCGCGTCAACGAAACCAATGACCTTAAAGTCGAAATTTTTGCAAGGATCGAACAGGCCAGAGGCTCATTTGCATCAATGAGAATGAATCACGCTTGCCGTGTGACCTGAGTCTGCAGGTGCGTGTGCGAATGCTACGCTGCTATATCTTCCCGGTCCTTCTATATGGATGTGAAAGCTGGGCATTTAATGAACCACTGGAGCGTCGTATCAACGCATTCGAGAAGTACTTATATCGACGTACTCTGCGCATATCATGGATAGACCGAATAACCAACGAAGAGGTACTCAGGCGGATGAATAAAGATAAAGAACTATTAACAACAATAAAAGAAAGAAAACTGCAATACATCGGTCATATCATGAGAGGAGAGCATTATGAAATGCTCCGCCTTGTTAATGAGGTTCGAGGGCAAAACGTCGTGGGCAAATCTGTGGGCAGACGGTAGAATTTATGGCTCAAGGATCTGAGAAGATGGTTTGGTCGAATGTCTATTGAGATATTCAGGGGTGCAGTGGGCGCACCATTATAGGCAGTTGCATCGCCAGCCTTCGGAGGGAGACTTCGTCATAGAAAGAAGAAACGGTTACGTGAGGATCTTAGGAAAAATATTTTAGCTGGAGTACCCCGGGGAACTGAAGACTTTGCGGAACAAGCCTGATAACCAGTTTGTTGTTGGAGATCTCGTTCTAGTCGAAGATGACGTTTGCAGGATACGCTTTTAGCACGTGTGACAGAATTAGTGTTTGGCAAAGATGGTGAAACTTGTTTGTCGAGACTTGCCACTGGAGATCATGAGACCTGTACAAAAATAGTACCTTTGGAGTATTATGTCAAAGTTTCCCTGCTTAACAACTCCAAATTTTAGGCTGAGTCCAGTGTCACACCAGTTGAAGTTCTTGATAAAGGCAGTGCGCAAAAGTGCAATGTAAGCCCCTAATGTCCTCTACCCACACCCCTAAGACTCCTCCTGTTTATTAAATTACCTTTCGTTCTTACTGCATTTCAAGAATAACAGATTGTAAATTGATACATTTCTTATGCCTACTGAAATTCTAATATAGAGCTAAAATTATATATCACCTTTTTCATTACCAATGCCCTCCGTCATTAAAATTAAGGTTTTCAAATCCCATAGCTATCATTATCTAGGTAATAATAGCGTAGTGACTTTTTAGGTGGGTATATTATATTACGGGCGAATATTACTGTGATCATCAGTCAGGTTAATAGTCATATAATTAG
Organism: Taphrorychus bicolor; assembly: GCA_951812265.1. Classification (NCBI taxonomy): domain Eukaryota; kingdom Metazoa; phylum Arthropoda; class Insecta; order Coleoptera; family Curculionidae; genus Taphrorychus; species Taphrorychus bicolor. The sequence continues at coordinate 10,407,678 of OX638299.1, read as the reverse complement.
AATGTAAAGGGTCAAGGAGGGCGAAGAACCGATTTTAAATACTTACATAAATTATAAGAAATTGGTATAGCAATGATCCCAAAAGGTGCAAAGGTAAGTGCTTTCAAGATTTTTAAAGTAAAAACAAGATGACAATTTTGTGTTTAGTTGTTAGCTGAAGCATTGATATTTAGAAAACAAGAAAAGTTTTTTTAATCTAATTTTATTAATAAAAAAAAATCAGATTTGTCATGTGTTATAAAGACGTGATTTTAGCCCCGTTTCACTCTGTGTAGACCCGTTAATAATTCGAGTTTAACATTTCCTGAGACAAACAACAAATGTTCTCTATGTGATTTTTTTATCCAATCAAAAATAACATTAAAAACTCAATTTTAGACGTCTTAAAAAAGTTAATTTTTTACGTCTAAAAATCTCGTCATAAAAACATACACACGTAACTTTGACAAGGTCCGCCATACTGCTTTGAAGAGTGTAGTCAACGAATGGAATTTTCCACGTTTATATAAGAGGAATGACAAGTCTTTTGAAGAAATGCAAATTTAGATTTATTTGTAAAAATACCCGATTAGGATTAAAACCAAAATAGTCTAATCAGTTTAAGCCTAATAAGTCTAAAAATTGAGAATAGGATTAGAGCCAAGAGGGCTGAAAGGTGAGAATTTGTGAAAAAAATTACTTACGCCATCTAAAAATGCAAAGTTGGAGTTTATAAAAAAAACAAGTTAGCATTAGGGTGAAAAACGGTTAAAAAACTAGGTCTGGATTAAGACCAAAATCGGTTAAGAGTGACTCAAATGCAAATTTCTAGTTTGTGCGAAAACTTGTGTTAGGATTAGGGCCAAAATTGATTAAAAATTACGCAGTCAAAGAATGCATATTTGAATTCTTTGGAGAAAGTAAGGTTAGAATTAGGGCAAAAATAAGTTACAAATTACCACATTGCGTAAAAAACGCAAGTTTTGATGTTTTTTGGGAAATTAAATTGTAGAGCAAAAGCATTGATTTAAATCTTCTAATTGATTGTTTTCTATAAATTTTTTTGAACAAAATAAGTGAAAAATGATTAAAACACTACAAAATGAGGTAAGTAAGGAAGCTAAGTCAAAGAGTCATACAGCGTTTTTAAGTACGATTTCGCTCTAAAGCGCCCTCAGAACTTCCTTGGTTCTCAGAGCGCAGATCCTTGGTTTCCTCAATAAAAAATTAAGGATGATAATACTTTCACAGCGGTTTAGAGCGGCCTGTTAGACTGAAAGACGCTGTTAGTGTTTTAATTTTACGCGCCGAACGTTATAGCGAAGTCAGTAGATATGCAACAAGAGTTCTAGCAAAATTTTGTCGGATTTTACATGTCAATTTCCATAAGTAACCGTACCTCAGACAGCAAAAAGCATATTTAAGGTAAATGACATCATTATGGCGGGAAATTCAAACATGACGGCTTTTGCCTTATCTGCCACCCTCCCATAGTAATTAATATACGTTAAATACGTCTTAAATCAGATATGACAATCTCAAAGTTTTGTTTGATATTTTGCTAAGTTTGGTCAGGCATATTGCCTTGAGGGGCACACATGTCAAATGACGTAATTTTGGAATAGTCAGTTAAGCTAAGTCCACATGTAGCCGGCAACGCAAAAAATCAGAACTGGCTCGTATATCTCCATGTCCCAATAGGACATGAGATCTAATTCCGCGTTTCGCCTAACATGTACACTAAGCATGAGAGAGCCTCGTTTTCTTCGGGGGGTACCGTCTTTGTTGATCTTTCCAATATTCTTCACCCATCATAAATACAATTTTAATGTTTTAACTCTACCCCTCGAATGTTGTAGCCAAGTCAGTAGATATGCTATAAGAGTTCTAGTAAAATTCTTTTGGTTTTTACAAGTCAATTCCCATAAGAGAATATAGCGCAAACCCAAGGTGACGTCATTATGGCGGAAAATTCAAACGTGACGGCCCGCTTATCTTTTTACCTGACCCCAGTCATGACAATCAATCCAATTTTTCTGTAAAAAATAAAAATATGGCAAATTTTGTGTAAATTATTGCCTTAAAACTTTTCTAAAACCAATTTTTAAAACTGCTTTTAATTGAACTACCTTAAAAATGACGTACTTTCGGCGAAAAAACGGGACCATTTTTAGGGTAATATCGGCATTTATTTGCTCTGTCCATATCTCCTAGGTCATTGTGTAACGCAAATAAAATTTTAGTATTTTAACTCTATACGTCCCGAATGTCAGTAGATATGCAACAAGAGTTCTAGCAAAATGTTGTCGGTTTTTGCATGTCAATTCCCATAAGTAGTATAATCTAAGCTTCAGAAAGCGCATATGCAAGAAAAATGACGCTATCTGACATCCTTCATGACAGTAAATAATATTTTTTTGTAAAAAAATGAAAATATCGCGAATCTTGTGTAAATTATTGCCTTAAGATCATTCTAAAACCATCTTTTAAAACTGCTTTCAAATAAACTACCTTAAAAATGGCGTACTTTCGGCCAAAAAACGGGACTATTTTGAGGGTAATATCGACATTTATTTGCTCTACCCACATCTTCTAGGTCATTGTGAAACGCAAATTAAATTTTAGTATTTTAACCCTATACGTCCCGAATGTCAGTAGATAAGCAACAAGGGTTCTAGCAAAATGTTCTCGGTTTTTGCATGTCAATTCCCATAGTAGAATCTAAGGTTCAGGTTGGTTAAAATCGTACTTCGGTGAGCAAAGCGCATATGCAAGATAAATGACGTCATATTGGCGGAAAAATTCAAACATGATGGCTCGCTTGTCTCATCATCTGACACCCGTTACGACAATCAATCCAATTTTTCTGTGAAAAATAAAAATATGGCAATTTTTTTGTAAATTATTGCCTTAAAACCTTTCTAAAACTATCTTTTAAAACTGCTTTCAATTGAACTACCTTAAAAATGGCGTACTTTCGGCCAAAAAACCGGAACATTTTTAGGGTAATATCGGCATTTATTTGCTCTGTCCTTATCTCCTAGGTCATTGCGTAACGCAAACAAAATTTTAGTATTTTAACTTTATACGTCCCGAATGTCAGTAGATATGCAACAAGGGTTCTAGCAAAATGTTCTTGGTTTTTGCATGTCAATTCCCATAGTAGAATCTAAGGTTCAGATTGTTTGAAATTGTACTTCGATAAGCAAAGCGCATATGCAAGATAAATGACGTCATAATAGCGGAAAATTCAAACATGACGGCCCGCTTGTCTTTTCATCGACACCCTTCATGACAATAAATCAAATTTTTTTGTAAAAAAATAAAAATATGGCGAATTTTGTGTAAATTATTGCATTAAAACCTTTTTAAAACAATATTTTAAAACTGATTTCAAATGAAGCCTTTTTTCTTCAAAAGAACTAAATTTTGTGCCTTTTTGAAAAAAACACTCCTTATTTATTCTCCCGCACTCTATTTTATTTCAAAATGCACTAACCTTTTGAAATGTTTTCACGTCATTAATGAAAAATCTTGATTTTTTTTTAGCCTAAAGCAAAATGGCGTGACGCCATTGCCTTGACTGAAAAAATGCTTAAGGTCACCGAAATTTGGCCGTCAGCAGACCGTACCTATTTTCGACAACTGAAAGTATGCTTCTTCTTCATAACTAGCTTTATCTTTGACGTCACTATTCTTGTTGAATTAATAAACCTCCTCCAGAAACAGGATTTCGAACTTTTGGCAGTTCATCTTTCAACGTTTGCCTTGTACATCGGATTTACCTTAAAAATTTTCATATTTCAATTCAAGAAAGGAAAACCCTTGAGTGATATGTTGCGAAGCATCAGTCAACCCATCTTCGACGACTACCCTCCGGAGATGGAGCACTACAAGATTGATTGCATTAAGGTATCCAATGGTGTGGCGCGCTCATATGCAATTTGTGTGGCAGTAAGCATTTTCGTTTACTTGAACAAGCCATTATACACTGAGTACCCGCTACCAATTACCTTCCCTCACATGGACACGCTGAATACTTACACGTTATACGGACTATTAGCTTTGCAGAGTTTTTGCAACTACTACTTGGTAATGATAGGCATAGCTTTCGATTTTATCATAATAGGATTAATAAACATTGCCACGGCCCAACTGGATATTCTTCAGGAGTTGATTGGAGCGTTTAAAAAGAAGAATCCTGCTTGTACAGTAGAGGAAGAGTATTACTTCTTCTGCAAATGTGCTAAAAGGCATGATGCTGTAGTCAGGTAAGAGTTATCTATCTCTAGGTATCTCTAAAGTCAGGTAAGCTTCATAGAGAAGTCTACTAATAACAATTATTCATCTTATTACACATCTATTCCATTGTAATATGTTTAATCAATTTAGGCATAAATTATTATTTTGTTTCTAGATTTATGAATGAAACCGAGGAAGTCTTGACTTTGATTTTCTTAGTTCAGTGCCTGATAAGTGTAACGTCGGTCTGCAATGGATTGTTTCAGTTAGCATACACGGTAAAAAGAAACAATGTCTTTTAGAAGTCTCTAGATACTATTAAATTTAAAATCTCCATTAAGGTCTAAACCATGAATATAGCTTTAAAAATAATTACAATAGACCACATGTCCCGTAAACACATGATGGAGGTCGTAGTGTCTAGTATCTACTATCTAGTAGTAGATAGTTACACAATTCCTCCTGCCATTCACCTGCCCTTTCATCTTTTATTAAAATAATTATAAACTAATTTTAGGGAGAACTGTTCAGTGTGCAGTTTTATTTCAACTGCGCGTTTACCCTCGATGTCTTCTTCGAGATTGGCCTTTGCTGCTGGTTTGCCACTCTGCTTACCGTCAAAGTTAGTTATCTAGGTACTTCTTGCAACGCGTGTAACAGCATTTGATTTTAGAGTGTAGAAGTTGGCGATGCTTGTTACAACTATGACTGGGTGAACTCATCCATTGAAACCAAGAAACTGCTGCTTACTATCATCTTACGGGGTCAAATGCCCATGTATGTTACGGCAGGAAAAGTGATAAGGCTGTCTATGGGAGCATTTTTATCTGTAGGTGTGCCTAACTATTAAGTATAATATCTGATGGTTTCCTACCAATAATTTTGTTCATGTCATTGTTGCATCTTCAAGATAGGTTCTAATCTGTTTTAGGTTGTCAAGACAGGTTACTCCTATTTTGCTCTAATGCAAACCCTCTACAATAAGAAAAATCGGTCCACATAGATCCACAATCGGTCCACATAAAATTCAATCACGGGAGGTACATACTGCACGAACTTTGACCTTCATATATACGCAGTGTATACCATATATTTGAAATTATATGTTAACTAGCTTGCTATGGATTTTTTTTTGGAAGGGACCTTCTCTATTGAACCCATCCTATATACGTACATATACAAAAGCCGGAAAAGTTTCGACTTTGACACACCTTTGGGACACCCTGTATGTCACTGCGTGTTCTCCTGACTCCTTTAGGTCCAGCTATATTAAAAATAGCGTTTTTCTACAACCGTCAAAATATGACACGGTTCGCGCATTACTGACAGTATGCAAACTGACACATGTTTTCATTGTTATCTTTCTCGCACATCGCCCATAGCAGCGTAAAAAAAAGTTACTGGTTGCCATAGGACACGTCCGACAATAGCTATTTATGTAACCAGTTACGAAAAGTCCGATTTTATGTAACGAATTAATGTTTGCGGGACGAGCGCAGCGAGTTTCCGCAATTTGAATGAGATACACAAAAAAGGTTTTTCGTCACGTGTTTCATACAAGATTTTTTCTAATTTTAACTACAAATACCTACTTAGAGAGAGAATTATTATTATTAAACTTCAATATTTACTTTTAAAGCAATTTGTATCTACTTAATACCGTAAAACTATAGCAACGGTGTGCCACAGCCGAAACCTGCAACTGGTGGTGACACCAACTTTTCATCACTAGTTACGAAAGATTTTACTTTTCGTAACTAGTTATGAAAAGTAGGACGTTACGTCACTGTCATCAGTATTGAAAAGTGCCACTTTATATGTCAAAATTAGAAAAAGTCTTTCGCGCACCCCTTCAATACAGGGGTAGTAGAAAAGAACTGTGAAGCTTAATCATTCATAAAATCGTTAAAGATGTTCCATATTAGTGGCAGCTGGACTTTTATACTGTTGTAGAAAAAATTGTGTGCCTAATTCTTGCGCAAAGTGTCTTTCGCGCACTTGCCTGCTGCCCGAACTCCGCTTCGCGTCGTTCGGGCAACCGCAGTCGCGTGCGCGAAAGTGTTACTTTGCGCACTTGTTAGGAAAGTAACTATTTTAACACTAATGTTAAAAGTAAATTACTTTTAACACGGTTTTTAAAAGTAAATTATACTACCTAAATTTTCATAAAATCATTTTTAATGCGTTAGTAGAAAAAATATTGTATGGTATTCGTGCCTTAAAGTTGTACTTTTAACACTTATATCATAAATGGCTATTGAAGGCGTTTTGCAATTTTTGGCCAAACAATAACAACCTGCTTGCATACCAAATATAAAAAATTTAATTTAAATATTATTTTTTAAATTTGTGCAGACTTGGCGGATTGGGAACAAGAATCGAACTACAAGCTCATCGCCGACGTTTCGTTTAATAATGCTTAAACTTCTTCAGGGCTACAAATTATTTTTTAACTATATCCCACTGGTTAAACTATGAACGGGTTTCTCGCACTCAGAAAAAGAACGAATCTTTCTGAGACGTGTCTTCCTTGCGGCGTGGAATTAGATATTTTTGGCACCCGTTAAATACGAACGTTAAACCCGTTAAATACGGAGAAATTTTCAGTAGTCAGATCGTCGCCTCGGCGACGGCAACACCGCAGGCACGTGACCCAGCTGATGCAGAAAATTTCCATTTCAAGAAAGGGAGAACATTTGTCCGGAAAAACTCCGTTCGCTAAATGTTTAAATTTAATCACTGAGGAGCATCCATTCACATCGATTTTCGGTTTTATCGTTTTGTATGGCCAAACCTTCTCTAGTCGTCTCTAGACCGCTTTGAGAGTATTCCGGTCCTCATAATCTTATTTGAGAAAACATGGAAATCAACGAGTTAGCATATTATTACATGTGGAGATGCCTCTTTGTTTTACAGTTTTGGACCCCTTTTTATGTACCTTAAAAATGGCTGCGATATCAGCCGGAAGCGACGTCACCGGCAGCTTACGACCAATGATTCGAAATTGTGATTCTCCAATTGATGTGCTGTGATCATCGAGCTAATCTGGAGACTCCCTCCTGTTATACAGTTTGGGCCCCCTTTTTTAGCAGTGGAAACCCTTAAACTTATTGAGTTTAATATAGATGAGAGTAATCCGCCGGAAGTGACGTCTCGGTGACCTCATGATGTCTTACGTCAAATTATTGCAAAAGAGTTGTGACTGTCATTATTTTTATTACTTCTTATTTCCAATTAAATCGAATATCGAACTTACATTCATCTCCTAGCTAGAGAGCTAGGCCTCCTAGCCCTTGGCTGAGGTAACTCCAAGGTTTTCTAAAACTTAACTTACAACTTAACAAAAACCAAAAACAATCGACGCAATCAATATCCGATCCGTCTTTAACTTACTATGACGCTTGTATGACGTGTGCTGACGACAAAATTACGTCAATGGAACCATTGAAGAGACGGAATTCCGGCCAAAAAGAGAGGCCATTTTTAGCAAAATATCGGCATATGTTGGCTCTGTCCATATCTGCTAGGTCATTGGCTGTGACGATATAATTATAATTATTAGTTTTTATAATTACGCCGTGAGTAACTTAAATGCGTACGTTCCGCCGACGGCAGCGTCTTAGAAGTTTAGTCAGCGAACGCTGAAAATCGGCACCGGATTGGCCAGTTTCAGGGTTTGCTGACTAAACTTCCCAGCCGCTGCCGTCGGCGGACAGTACGCATTGACTTAAAAACGACGGACTATCGGCCAAAAAACGAAACTATTTTTCCAATATACGGATCGGAAATATCGGCATTTGTTCTGTCGCGCAGTGTCCCCCCCGCTAATAATGATAATCCGTAATAATCCGTTTAATCGGTGGTTGCGTGGGGGCGGCTGTGTTCGCGGCTTCTGCCGTGTTGCCGCCGTGTCTGCGGAGGAGATTTGACTACGTGGATGTTCTAAGTCCAACGTATCTCTTTTACCACGCTGCAAGGGGGACCCAACTCTTGGAAAGGATCTATTGTCCCTTTGGTCGCTAATTTAAATAATGTAAAATTTTATTGTTTTAGGAATGCCAGCAAGGTTTTATTGTTTAAGCCAAAACCTGCAAAACGCCAAAAAAAAAACTAATTCAATAGTAATTAAGGAAGAAAAAAAAAATAAAAAAGACAATTCTTAGTTTTCTCAGGAATCTGAAATAAAATAGCGGCGGACGTGAACTCTTCGCGACAAGCTCAGTGGTCCCCAGAAACGTGTTTGACGGGTACACGATTTCTTACTAAATTGGAAAAACACAACAAAGAAAACTAAACTAACGACGCAGTGTAGAAGAGAAAGGAATTCTGCCAATAGCTGGGATCCTCGATATTATTACAGATACAACACTACTATAATATACTAAAAGTTTCAACTTCTACAACTACTCTACAAATACTTAATTGCCGGTAGTCTCCTGCGTCTGCAAAGTATCCGCTATCTGCGAGAAAATGGCCTATTCAGGAAAAGGGCAGAGGTGGGTTGACACTAGATGGCACAACCGAAAGAACACTCCACGAAACTTTTCGTAGGCGAGCAATAGCCGAATTAATTGTTTTGACACTAATTAAAAATACAAATAATTAGCGCGGCGGACGAAAACGGGATTCAAAAAGGGGGAAAAAATACGAATTGGCGATAATCAGAACGGCGGAGCCAAGGACTTTTCTCGCGGTAAAATTCGAACTTTTCCGTCTTCCCGGTTGGATCGTCGTTTTTAGCTCGTATCTCTATCGAGTTCCAAAACCGTCTCTCTCTTTCGAGTCGCGATGATCTTCTCTCTACCACCCCCTCGGTACTTCTGATCCCCGAAAGGTACTCCGAAAAAATCGATACCACCCTGACCAGTGGCGATATGGCGCTTCAGACAGCGCGGGCATGAATTCAGAAAATGAGCTTTTCTGGAAAATGTGCTGGAAAAAGAAAATTGAAAATGTGATCATTGGACAGAAGAAATGATGCTCTTCAAAATGACTCCTCACATGACATAGTTTAATTGACAATTAAAGCTTTTTATTGAAATTAAATGTTAATTTCCTGGCTCAGTCAATTAAGACATTAATTGCTCGAATTTACAATCAAAGGATCAGAAATTAAAAGCTCTATCTGCTGAGAGAATAAGATTTTAATTTCAATTAACGATATTCGCAAAATCGCCTTAATTACTAAACTATTGTTCGGGTCACGTACAGGTCTGAAATTCTTTCAAGGGCCATAAACCATTAAAAGGGCGCCTTTGCCGGTCAAAAAAGAAGGGCAATTGTAGTGACCATGTTTTATGGCCGGAATTCCCAAGAAATTGTGAAAGTGCCTGTCCAACACTAACAAAAGAAATGCTCTTGACGAAAAATAAAAAATATTGCAAACACATGTGCATTTAGGGCCTCATGGGTCTGGTTTATTTAGAAAACCGAAAAGTAGAAAAAACTTCCATAAAATTAAAGCTTAAAAGCTTCGAAAAATGGCTTACAGAGTTGCCACGTTTCCACACATTAACTCATATGCAAACAGAGAGGTCAGTTTGTATAACAGTTCGCTCTTTTCGTATCTCCTAGGTCATTGATGGGAATACTGAATACTCTCAAAACCACCACCGAAAACTATTAGTCACGTTCACCCGACGCGCTTTTCAGTAGCTTCAGCCCCGCCGTAGTCGCTGTGCCCCCCTCGCCATGGTCATGTGGTTACGGCGGGGCTGATTTCGATATGTTACCTGCTTGGTTTCCTCAGCCAGTTCCTCAGTTATTACTCTTTCTATGATGTTACTTGGCATAAGTCTGATCCGAAATCTAAGGGCTGGGAGTAACAAAGTTATTATCAAACATACGTATTAATTTGCTTTCTGAGCCCTGGAAACATATGGGGAAACAAAGGGCTCGTTTTCTCAGGATAAATAGTTTCGCGTCTGCGCTAGTTTGACTTTTACCATATAATTGTGTTTTACAGAATATATTTACTTAAATTACTTCCTTGCTGTCATAATGGTTACCCAATATTTTACCAAATTCTACCTAAGTGATTGGACTAACTGCATATGGCCAAATTTCAAAACTCACCGGTCCGGTAGGTCTACCGGTGAGGCCGGTCATGTGATGGTCATCTAGCAATTCAATGGATTAAGCAGGTGACTGACTTAACCGGTAGACTCACCGGTAAGTTTTGGAATTCGGGCTATGCTTAAACCAATCACGCGCATTTGTGCTGCTCAATGACAAACGCCTCAATAACAAATGCCGATATTTCTCTAAAAATGCCCCCCCACATCTTGGCCTTAAGTCGGTCGCTTCAAAGGTTCCCTTGACGTAATTTTGTCGTCAGCACACGTCATACAAGCGTCATAACAACTTAAAGCCGGACCGGATATTGTTTGTCGATGGTGTTTGGTTTTCTTACGCTAGAAGTTAAGTTTTAGAAAACCTTGGAGCTAGGTCAGCTAAGGGCTAGGAGCCCTAGCGCTCTAGCTAGCAGATAAATATAAGATAAGTTCGATATTAGATTGGATTGAAAATTAGAAGTAATAAAAATGATGACTGTGACAACTGTTGTCACAGTCATCATTTTTATTGTCAACAAATGTCACTTCCGGCAGAAGTCGTCATCAGTTTAAAGGTTCCTACTGCTAAAAAGGGAGGGGGCCAAAACTTTAAAACAGGAGGGAGTCTCCAGATTTGCTCGATGGCTAGGTAGGGATGTGATTTCACCGGGTGCATTTGGTTACACCGACATTTGGAGAATATGCACCCTTATTGCACCCGGTGCATTCAATTCGCAGCGTTGCCTTTTCAACTTAAGTTACCACGTTGCCATATTGTTATATGTCATATGTCATATTATGTATTTTTGCATTTTCTACATTAACTACAATCTACCAGTCACGTGCATGCGTATTTTTAATTTTTATTATATATTTTACCGCTCAGGAACTGAAATAAAATTTTAAAAAACTTTTAACCACCTGATTTCAAAACTCTCTTTTTGAAAAAATATCATAAGAAAAAAAAGGATATAATATTGCTTTAATTGCTGAGTTTTTCTTTCTATGAGTATGTTATTAGAGCTAAGAGTTAAACAAAATTTAACGAACATATTCATAACAAAAAATATTTAAACTGTTTGGACTTTCTGGAGGTTTGGAGAAGAAATACAGTAGTACTTCACAGTTTACACCGAGTAGGAACAACAAATGGCGGTTCTGCTTTTGCATGATGCAGGATACCGTAATAGGGAATAATTTATTAACACACATTTATTTATGTAATTCGTATATTATTTAGTATTTGTTTATAAAAAAAATATATTTTGTTTTATGAAATATGAAGTTGACAGATGACATTTGTCGACTGATGACATTTGACAGATCGAGATTCATTTGACGATTCTGACATATTCGGAATGCACCGGGTGCAAACAGAATACGCACCGTTCATAAACACCGCACCCGGTACAATCATATGCACCTGGTACAATGAAGATCACAACCCTACGGCTAGGTTATTGTCTGACATATTCAATGACCTAGCAAATATGGACAGAGCCAGCAAATGCCGATATTTTCCTAAAAACGGCGCCTCTTTTTGGCCGGAATTCCGTCTCTTCAATGGTTCCATTGACGTAATTTTGTCGTCAGCATACGTCATACCTACAACCTACAAGCGTCAGAAACTTAAAGCCGGACCGGAAATTGACTGTCGATTGTTCGTGGTTTTGGTTAGGTTAGAAGTTAAGTTTTAGAAAACCTTGGACCTAGATCAGCTAAGAGCTGGGAGCCTTAGCGCTCTAACTAGAGGTGAATATAAGTTCGCTATTTGATTGGACTGGAAATAGTAAGTAATAAAAATTGTGAGAGTGACAACTGTTTTGCAGTAATTTGACGTAAGGCGCCACGTCGTCACAGAAACGTCACTTCCGGCGGAAGTCGTCATCATTTCAAAAGTTCCTAAACTGCTAAAAAGGGGGGCCAAAACTCTAAAACAGGAAGGGGTCTCCAGATTTGCTCGATGGCTAGGTCATTGTCTGACATCTTCGGATGACCTAGCAGATATGGACAGAGCCAGCAAATGCCGATATTTTCCTAAAAATGGCGCTTTTTTGCCCGGACTTTCGTCTCATCAATGGCTCCCCTGACGTAATTTTGTCGTCCGCATATACGTCATACAAGCGTCAGAAGCTTAAAGCCGGACCGGAAATTGATTGTCGATTATTTTTGGTTTTTGTTAGGTTAGAAGTTAAGTTTCAGAAAACCTTGGAGTTATGTCATCTAAGGGCTACGAGCCTTAGCGCTCTAACTAGGAGATGAATATAAATTCGCTATTTGATTCGACTGGAAATAAGAAATAATAAAATAAATTACAGTGGCAACTGTTTGGCAATAATTTGACGTAAGGCGCCACGACGTCACCGGAACGTCACTTCCGGCGGAAGTCGTCATCAGTTCAAAGGTATTCCTACTGCTAAAAAGGGGGCCAAAACTGTAAAACATTAGGGGGTCTCTAGATTTGCTCGGTGGCTAGGTCATTGCGTACGTTCCGCCGACGGCAGCAGCTGAGAAGTTTAGTCAGCGAACCCTAAAATTGGCCAATCAGGTACCGATTTTCAGCGTTCCCTGACTAAACTTCTAAGCTGCTGCCGTCGGCGGAACGTACGCATTGTCTGATATATTCAATGACCCAGCAGATATGGAGAGAGCCAGCAAATGCCGATATTTTCCTAAAAATGCCGCCTCTTTTTGACCGGAAATCCGTCTCTTCAATGGTTCCCCTGACGTAATTTTGTCGTCAGCATACGTCATACAAGCGTCAGAAATTTAAAGCCGGACCGGAAATTGATTGTCGATTGTTTTTGGTTTTTGTTAGTTTAGAAGTTAAGTTATAGAAAACGTTGGAGCTAGATCAGGTAAGGGCTAGGAGTCTTAGCGCTCTACCTAGGAGATGAATATAAGTTCGCTATTCGATTGGACTGGAAATATGAAATAAAAAAAAATAATGACAGTGACAACTATTTGCAATAATTTGACGTAAACCGTAACCGAGATGTCACTTCTGCCGGAAGTCGTCATCAATTCAAAGATCCCATTGCTAAAAGGGGGTTCAAAACTGTAAAACAGGAGGGGTCTCCAGATAGCTCCATGGACATATTAATAGGTTGGTCCGCCATATTTCTTTGAGGAGTATATGTCAAATGACGTAATTCTGGAATAGTCCATTGACCATTCCAGAACACCTGTTTTTGACAAGCTTTTTTGAGGGGCATTAAAACAGTGTAGTCAGACCTACCGAATTTCTGTGCTTTTACGGAAATGATGAATAAGAATCGACAGTTCAATATCGTTTGTTCTTTTTGGGATGATATATCCTCATTAAAACAATATTTTTCTGTTATTACTCGCATTTTTTAACATTATTTTGACCCTTACGTAATTTATAACGACCCATAAATAAATTACTCTACAAAAAAATAGTAAGAATGGCAACACCGCAGCCAGCTTATTAATTATGAAGAACATATTTGTTTTGAAGTTTTAAGATTTTCTTCAATGCTTCAGCTACAAAGCTATATATTCCGCCTTGGAGTTTTACCCTAACAGAGACAATTTAGGAATACATTATAAACATATCTCAAATCAAACACGAAACAGGATGATCAAATAGAAGTTCCGGTTGACATTTAAATAGGTTGGATCGCCGTTTTGCATTGAGTGGCAATCATGTTAAATGACGTTATCCTGGAATGATCAAATGATGTTTCCTTCCTTATCACTTGTCACTGTCAGTGTCAGTGTGAGTGATTGTGATTTCTTTTTAATTTTTGTTTTAACAACCGGAACCGGTGGTTTTGGATAGTTATATCAATATTCAATATAATTTAAATTTATTTATAAATAACTTCCACAAAACCAGAACCGGTGCAAAAAATAAACATCTTTATCATTCTTTACCTAAGGTAATTGCGCAGCATCTTTCACTATATCTTGTCAATATTTCCTTTACAAATCCTCCTTCAGGAAGTTGCAGGAATAGGAATGGATCTCGCGGTTCCATCACGATTCGCATGTTTAAAAATCGAAGATGATGATTTCCGACCAGGCGGCAGCAGCTCCAAGAAGAAAGCCGAAAGTAAACCCAACAAAAAGGCCAGCACCAGCTCCAAGGACCAGAAATCTAGTGGCACCAGTGCCCCTCATAAAAAAGGAACTAGTAATTTAACAACGGAGGTAAGATGGGGTATCACTTCTTAAAAGTTTTGTTAGAGAAGTAGTAAAAGAAGCAGGCAGTTTAGTGATGTGAGCCTCTCCAAGAGTCTCCACATATATAGGGGGTTCATTAAAAAAAAAAATTTGGTTGGCTGTGAAACGTCATAAGAAAAGAATGAAGTAATACATTGTCCATTCCCTTTCATTATGTAATCCTTTTCTGTTAAAATTAATAGCCAAATGATGACTTTAATAAACCCCCATATGATGACAAACTATAACACTGAGAGCACTTCAAGCACAGTCCTTTTGATGTTACAGTTTTTATGTTACATCAAGAAGACAATGTGTAATTTCTTTGGATGACTAGGAAGCAGAGAGTGCAGAGACTATAGGCTTTTTTAGGAAACAGGCTTGAAGCAGTTTTTAATGATTAGGTTTCATACCTATTAACCATTCACTTATTATTGACATAAAGTAAGAATTGGTAATCTGACTTTGATTGAGATAGGTTGATAGGTGTAAAAAAATGAATATTTGAAAGGTAATAAAATGTCAAAAATAAGTGAATAAGGTCAGTATACTTATAGGAACATTACAGATAAGAAAACCAGAAACATGTCTGTTTTTTAAATGACTCATTATGGTACACTAACCATATTAACTTGATTTACCCTTAAGTTTACTTATATTGAAGAAGATGGCAAAGCAGTTGACATCCACCAGATGTTCTATCTATATAATAATGATATCTATCTATGTAATAAATAATGATGATATCTATCTATGTAATAAATGTCAGCTTGCAATTGGACCCTAAAATTTGACCTCCAGGTGGAGCTCTCATTACTACATACGCTCTTATCAACAACTTCTTGTCAACTTCATTATACTTATTATTGTTCATATCACTTTTAGTCTAGAACTCTGTCTCATAATTGAAGGAAGCTATAGCTGGGTTTATACCCAATTTTACCTAATTTATAATTCAAAATTTTTGTTAACTTTTGCATTTATATTTTTCAGAAATCTAAGACAGCCGTTAAGAAGGCCAAAAAAGCTAGACAAGGCCAAGAAAAAGAATGGGAGGAGTGGCAGAAAAAGGATGCAAAATTTGTAAATGAAGCGTTTGAAGAACAGGTGAGTAGTGTACCAAATTAAATTGATTGTGAAATTAATAATGTGCTTGTCTAATATTTATTAAGTATTTTAGGTGAGGTGGGCTGGAAAATTCATTTAACTCTCTAAACTTCTTTTGTATGAAAAACAATTGAGCCTCTCACAGATTTGTTAATACCTAAAACTCCATTTTATAAAAGTGGGAGTCCTTGTGCAGTACAGTGTGTCTGTACTGCAAGACATTTTTTTTTCAATTTTTTAAATTTTACTTTAAAATTGTTGGACTTCTATTGCCTTTGTTAGTACAATTTTACAATACCTATATGAGCAAAGATTGCACCACTTGAGTTATCAAAAATTCGAATTTAATAATGCAACTCTATTCAGTTTACTTGCTGTCAGATATGTGCTATAGCTAGTTTTTCTGTAAGAAACCAAGGAACATGTGGGTTAAAAGACGTTATCAAGTCAAACTTATCTATGGTTCACTAATAGACAGCTTGGTAATTTTAGATGCAAAATGCCATTATGCAATCAAAGCTAGATTTTGAGCAACATAAAAAAACCAATATTATTAAAACAGACTCCGAACCTAGTCAAGGCAAGAAAAAGAAGGGAAAAACTATGAGGCTTGATGAATTTTTAGAAACTAACCAGGATTTAGAAACTAAAGGTACTTAGATAAATCCTAATCTAAAATTGTGACTACTTTGTACTAGAAGTATAGGTTGTGTTAATTATTAAAGTAACATTTGCAGTAATTGAAACAAAAGATAAGACTGGAGATAAGGATTTCTTTCAAGAAGTATTTGAAAGCACTAAAAAAGCTATTACCAAAGACAATGTGGAACAGGGCAGGAAGAAGCGCCAAGAAGCTTTCGAGGAAGTTGTGAGTTTGGCACAGTGCCAGGTAAATATGATTATTTTATTTTTTTACAATATTTCACAAGAAGTTGGGATACAAAGACGAACAATAAAAAACCTCATTCTTTTTGAATAGAAGCCGAAGTTTGCATCGTCTAATGGTTTCTTTCTCAAGGTATTCCCCTGTCGGTTTGAGATTTGGTTGCACAGAACATGATAATGATGTACATCTTGGGATAAAGCTGTTTATAATATTCGACGAAGGTTGGGGGGGTTCCGAGCTGCTACCGTCAGTCTTCTCTGGTGCACGCTCTTTCCTGTTTTCATATCTCATAGCCTCACCAGCTTTTCTGGTTTAGCATGACATATCTTGCGGGAGATGTGGCCCTTGCTTCTCAGGGCGGTTTTTTACGTCTCTGCTGTCGCTCTACTGTGTAGCTGGTGCCGTGGCCGCTTGTAGGGTTGAACTGATGCGGGATCAGGCTCGTATTGAACCAAAGCCTGCGCGTCGGAAGGTCTTCTCAGCTTTGATTTTCATGAAGTCGCGCACTGTTTGTCATCTCAGATTAGCACGAATTTCTTTGTTACTGATGGTACCATTAGGCTTTTACCGCCATACGGAGGTAAATGTTTTCAACAGCTTCCACTCTTGAGAGATGGGCCTCTGCCGCACTACCCCAAGAGACCGATCCATATGTTAGGACGGCCGCATGATGGCTTTCAGCAGCAGGAGCTTCCCCTCACGGGCAGATGGCTTCTTCGGTTGAGCAGGGGGTATAGTGAGGCCATAGCCCCCTCTAGCTTTGGCAGCGGCGACCCTCACATGGGGGCCTCAAGTGAACCTTTTATCCAAGGTCACCCCCAGATAAATGTCCGAGTCTTGCTACGGCTACGGTCTACCTATCAGGATTGCCGGGCACTTGGTTGGATTGATCTTAATTTTCCAACGTACCAGCCATTCTTGGAGGTCGTCTAAAGCTAGCTGCAGATGCCGCCGCACGACATCTTTTCTCGCGAGCGTAGCCTTTGGGGTACTACTAGGAATATCGCTGGTGTACAGCGTGTACAGGTGCGGCGACAATACCAACCCTTGGGGGACACCTGCCTCTAGCGCTCTGGGCGCCGACAGGGAGGATCCGACTCTTACAACGACTCTCCGATCTGTGAGGTAACGGCAAGTCGATAAGTCGGCAAATGTTTGCTAAGTCACTCATCTTGTTTGTAGATCAGACCCTCGTGCCAGACCCTATCGATTGCACGCTCTACATCCAGCAGGGCTAATCCAGAGGTCTGTCTGGAGTTCCTGCCTTCTGCAACGTTCTCAACGGTCTTCAGGACGTGCAATTCTACCGAATGCAGCCCCCAATATGGGCACGACGTTTAGGCGTGTACACTCGTCTTGGAGTCTCCTCAGGATGATACGTTCCACGACCTTCCCAGCCCCGCACAGTAATGTGATGGGCCGGTAGTTCTGTGCACATCTACCAGCCTTTCCCCGCTTGTTCTGCATTATCACCACTCCCTGTTTCCACCTTGATGGAAAGTGCCGTACCCTCGAACGCCTGCACGGCACCCTTCAGCTGGGCCACATCAGCAATAATTGGGGATAATTGGGGACGGTCGCAAGTGCGTTAAAATGTTCTTGAAACCGTTTCCAATTAGTGTTCTTAGAGCGAGTCGTTTTGACTTCGGCATTCGCTTCAAGGGTCACTCTTATTGGATTGTGATCCGAGGTACCTTCATTCACCGTCACCAACTCTGGCAACCTGACATCTTGCCTGTTATCAATTGCAGAGTTCCACCAGCGGTGCTTACAATTGAGGTCGCCAACAAGCACTAGTGCTTGTTGGCCACCCAGGAGAATGTCGAAATTTTCCTGCTGCAGTTCGTCCTGTGGAGGCTTGTATGCCGACGTGACTTTCATCTGACCAAAGCTGGTGCCCACGATGACGGAGATTGCATCAATCTCCGTGTCTCGGACCCCCAGGCAATGATGTACGATGTCGTCTCTCACCAGTATGGCCATCCCTCCGTTATTGGGGTTCCTTTTGTCGTAGCGGTACGTGCTGTACCCCCGTAAGGTTACGCGATCGCGGCTGCCAATCTTGGTTTCCTGAAGAGCCAGAACTTTCGGCTCTCATTCCGCCAAGAGGAGCTCCACCTCGCACTTTCTGGCGCGCAGCCGTTTAACGTTCCAGGACATAATGGTGATATCTAGCAGCCATCACCGGAGCGGAAACTGTCGCTTAAAGCCCCGTCCTCCTTTATATATAATTATATATATATATATTAGCTATTTATGTAACCAGTTACGAAAAGTCCGATTTTGTGTAACGAATGAATGTTTGCGGGACGAGCGCAGCGAGTTCCCGCAATTTGAATGAGACACACAAAAAAGGTTTTTCGTCACGTGTTTCATACAAGATTTTTTCTAGTTTTGACTACAAATACCTACTTAGAGAGAGAATTATTATTATTAAACTTCAATATTTACTTTTAAACCACTTTGTATCTACTTAATACCGTAAAACTATAGCAACGGTGTGCCACAGCCGAAACCTGCAACTGGTGGTGACACCAACTTTTCATCACTAGTTACGAAAGATTTTACTTTTCGTAACTAGTTACGAAAAGTAGGACGTTACGTCACTGTCATCAGTATTGAAAAGTGCCACTTTATATGTCAAAATTAGAAAAAAATATTAAATATACCCTTAGAGCGCTGGCGGAATTTCGTTAACCCCTACGCATTTCCTAGCCGTTGATGAAGCGGTTGTGATGTGAGTGATAAAAGCGCTCACTTTCACATATCAAATTCGTAACTCTGCTTCCCTGTTTGAAACTATTTCTCCCGGCTCGGATAGCGTTCTTGCAGATGCGGTGGTGGAGTATTTTCCTTGTAAGGGCTCACTCAGCTTCTGCACATGCATTACTTTCGGTTTGGACCTTGGTGAAAGTTGTATCTTATATAAGTGATTATTGGCGTTTTTTACAATTCTATGTGATCCTTCCTAAGGCTGTTGCAATTTCGGGCTTAAACCTTTCTTCCATTAAGGCTGATATAACCATACAGCATCACTTTTTCGATCATTTCCAAAGGTTAGTTTGTGATCCGTTGTGTGTGATCTGTTGAGCTTTAACTTTTCTTACAAATTCGTCTCTACTCTTAGTTTCTCTTGGCAGGTCGACAACATACTACTGGTAGTTCTAGGTAAAAGTGTCCTGGGCTAGCAGCCGGGACAGCTTTCTCAACTATTAGTCTGCAGAACATAAGATCTACAGGTATTTCACGATTTCACGCCCAATTAGCAGCATTAATGGTGTGTATCATATGACTCGTGATAAGTGAGCAGAAACGATTTATTTATCCCAGTTTTGCTTTTTTCGTCGACATTCATAAACAGATACTGATTTATTGTCATCAGATTCTGGATGCAGTCCTTCGTCACGTTCATTCGCCTACGTCATTCATTAGGTGTTTCCAAATGTCTGATTGGAAGTTCTTGCCTTGATCCGTATGGAATTCTAAAGATACCTTGTGCCTTGAAATTATGGTTTAACAAGGGTGTGCTACTGCTTCCTGATTTAGTTGAGCCACTATTTCAGGCTACCTCAAAAAATAGTCGATAGCCACGAGTGTGTTCGTTGCACGAGTTCTGGTGCCAGGAGAAAACGACCTGCTATTTCTACTGCCATGCCACTCTCGCCCATGGACTGCCACCGAGGTACTACAACATTCTTCCTCGTGATAGAGATGTTAGGCCTTCATTGAACATATTATATCATACCGCTTGCACCCACCACAATTCTATATCTCTTTCAACGGACACCAGATGATGTGAGACGACATTAGTCCAAGTGACCTCAACTTACTGGCAATTATCGTACGTAAATCTGTCTGTTTCTTCGCTTGGTGAAATTTCGAGAACCGTCGAACGTTTCCAGAATGTTAACCTAAGTTCATTTACTTTGATCATTCCATCCCTTTCTGTCAAAAATCCATAGTCATCTAGTTGACGTTTTTGAATGAACAGAGAGTACTACATCAATCTTTTTACCATGCATTTGAAAGTGCAGTATCGACTGACCTATGCAAAACAAAACCAGGTCGAATTTTTACTAATGCGCAAATCCTTATGCACGTCCAGCTATTAGCGTTTTTGGATGGCGGCTCTATAGAGCACTAAGACTATTCCCGTCCTTTGTTTTCTCAATAAGAATGTAAATATCATATAAAGGGCGGAAAGGGGCGGAGCTAGGGAGCCCGCGCATGCCCATCTGTTGCTTTTCGACCTGCACTTTCTAATGTTACGTTCATATAATATTCAATTGTTAATTATATGATTTCAACTTTTCAACTTGTACAGTTACAACGCCGCAATTACCGCACCTCTGTCGATTTTTTTGAGCATCCTACAAAATGTACGTCCGCCCTCCGGCCGCACCTAAATCTTGGAATAGCGCTGAATTTACGAGAACCGTAAAACGGCCTCAGATGTGTGTTAACCACTCCGAATCTTCCAGTAGTTTCCGTCCACTCGCTCCTCCGCTACAGGAGCGAGTACGTTATCGCGTTGATAGACCTCGATGCAGATTTTTGACATTGTGACGAAGGCGCTTATATTCAATATCTGAATGCTCAACATTCAACGCTAGTGCATTTAGTGCTGCACTTGGTGTGATTTTGATACACTTGTAGCATTACATTAATTATTTGATTGTCATTCATCTATGGTGTGTTCATTATAAAACTTCATCTAGTTGGCTGTGAAATGTCAAAGAAAAGGATGGAGAAACAAAAGTCGATTTATTTTGATTATGTCATCCTTTTTTGTCAAAATTTCATAGCCTGCTAGATGAAGTTTTATAATGAACACCCCGTATAGTGCTCTTGAGAATGTGTAACTTTGTAGGAAAAGCTCGAAACCGAAAGATCAAAAAATGAAGTTCTTAGGAAGGAATTAGACGAAGCCAAAAAAGAAATTGCTTTGGTGAAAAAACGAAATACCACCTTATGTAGTATGCTTAGCCAAGGCGAAAGTAAGTATTTGACCTAGAGTATTAAAAATAATAGTTTTTACAGTAAAGTGTTGCCAAACTTTAGGGGGTTGTAGAGGACCCCGTCGCAAACGCACTGTTTATGAGACACAGGGTCACAAAGAATAATGCCAGGCATCATCCAATGGGTACATCACTCATAACCACTTCGTAACCAGTTTTATAAAAAAAAAATTTTATCACGAAATACGATTTAAATCAAAAAAGGGCGCACGTTAGCACTTTTGACTAAGAGTACCTTTTTTTGTGTGGAAAACATGGGTCTTTCAGAGCGTACTTTCAAATTGCCATTTTTTTCAGTAGCGTAGAGATTAGGGCCAAAACAAGTCCACACGACCCTAACATCTACCTCACTGGCATAAAAAAATACACTGTTAACACTCATATATTCGATTTAGCGTTTTCAAAAGTTCAATTGTTTATCGTATACCGGCTGTCCAGCAGAACCGTGGAGATAGGAGATTAACATGGGAAATCGGTTTTTATTTTTTTGCGCCTGTACGGTTGATTTGATTGAAACACTTTTAAGAGTAAAGTTGTAGAGCTTATGGTCAGCTATCATCCTGTAATTGTCAATACCTCAGTTTTGGCTGTTTTTTGGAAAAACGCCTCGAAAAGTGCAAGAATTTGTATTTGGCGCGTCACCCCCGCCATGCATGTGCAATATCGCCAACATATTTTCACTGCATAATCACGTTAATTACTACATGATAACCCTCAAAATAAATAAGAAAAGAAAATCGGCTCTGACTCTGACATAAGAAATTGTTGGCGACACTGCACATGCATGGCGGGGGTGATGCGCTAAATTCAAATTTTTGCACTTTTCTAGGCATTTTTTCAAAAAACGGCTAAAACTGGGGTATTGAAAAAATTACAGGATGATAGCTGACCATACGCTCTACAACTTTACTCTTAAAAGTTTTTCAATCAATTCAACCGTACAGGCGCAAAAAAATAAAAACCGATTTCCCATGTTAATCTCCTATGTCCAGGGTTGTGCTGGACACCCGGTATAAGTTCGTAGCATAGCAATGCAGTTATTTGGAAATATAGTGTAATGTAATGTTATCTTTTTTTCAATAATTAGCTTAAAAAAGTTAAAAAACAGTTCTTTTTGAGGCACCTCTAAGATAATTATTTAATTATTACGATTTTCTTTTTTTTTTTTTAGTGAAGGATAAGGCTGAAGTACTTTTGGAATTAGAAAGACTGACATTAGTAAAGGAAGAACTGACCGAGGAAGTAGCGAAATTACACAAATTGCTCGAACAGGAGCGGTCCAATAAAGGTTCGCAACATGCGAGTTCTCCGGATAATCAAGTTAAACACGGCAAAGAAAAGGTGAGTGAAAACGTATTTCTCTTCTGTTGTTTATTGCACTTTGATTTTGGCATGTTGTTTGGTTTGCAAGTTTCGTTTAATTATTATTCTACACGTATTAGCAATTTAGTGAAGTGGTCAGCAAAAAGTTCATCAAAGACAAGCGAGTAAAGATGCAAAAATGGCAAAAGTTCAATGTTTTTCTACTTTGCCAAAGTTTTTGTTTTCTGTCGTCTACAGTCGTGTTCGGTAATTACATCCCGAGCGCTCGGGATATCAGTCTATCTCACTCTAGCTTGTTAAGATTTTGGGAGATGGTCTGTATCCGGAGCGCTCGGATGGAATTACCGAACTCTGCTTATGGTCAATGAGTCGACAGATATAAATGTTTTTGTCATTTTTTTAGCGTTTTCAAACTGATGACTTGCTGAATCAATAGCTCAGTCAAATTCTGACCTATTGGTTTAGCAAAATGGGTTAATTCTTATATTCAGCATGTAGGTTTGAAATTGTGGTGGCGACAGACGGCGTCAATATTCTTTGAATATTGACGATTTTTTACTTCGTTATTAGATTCACATAATGCTCTGGGTCATCAAAATCTTAGGTAACTTAAGGACATAGTCCAAAGATGATTATTCTCTGTAACCAGTGGTTGTTAAAATAAATATATTTCTGCAGAAGTTATGGTCGTTGCTTATTTTTTTTGGAATTTCCGGAACAAGAAGAGTCATGCTTTATCGCATATCTGTACTTTTATCTGCTATAATTTAATCGCTACTCCGTTAACTCGTCAGCTGCAGCAGCGATAAATTGGAAATATACTGGTTCAATCTGTCAATTAATGATCTCGTTTTGGTTCATAAATAAAAAACACGATTTCTAACTTAATAAAGAAGTGATGGATAATCGTAATTATTGGTTACTTCATATTACAATTACCACATGAGGAGTAGAATTAATAAAGGGGGTAAGTGCCAGTTTCGAGATAATTACTCTTCTCTGCCATGTCAATCTAAGTCAAAGTATCACGGAATTTTATACACAAGATTTAGACCAGAAACGTACAGAGTACCGGTGAGATGTTGTACAGAGCAGCTTTCCGGCTTTAAGTAGCCGAATCACGGTCTTCAATTTGTCAACCAGCGTAAGCTGTACTGATGAGCTCTGATCACCTACACTCTTTTCACTTCGTTCTGGTTCCAATAACCACCGAGGTACAGAGCAATATGGGCTGGTTCTCGAACTGAGAGCCATCTGCCATGCATTTATTTACTGTCTTGAACCCAATATAGATCAAGGTATCATCTTGGTCATCTTAGAAGGAATATAATTTCCATGAAAATTCAAAAACTGATCAATGGTCCTCATCCATCGTTTCAATCAATCTTCTGTCATATTTTATTATGGTCAAAGTGAAAATTTAAAACCATAATATTCATGTAAAAAATTATGGAGTCAAAAAAAGTGAAACTGAAAACGTACAACTTGTATCCGATAAAAATTAGCCTTTTGTTAAGTTGGCAGAGTACTAATCTCTTGGGCCTTAGGCCTATGCTCCATTCAATGTTGCTCTCCTTTTCGTAAATTTTCTATATATTGTTGCTGATTTTTCTACCGTTTGTATGGTATTTGTTATGTCAACCTACGTTAGAATTTCGCCACTGAACTTTATGAACAGGATTTGGAGGATATTAATGGATTTCCCGTTGGCCTAAGGTAGTCGTCCATTCTAAAGAACGATCCTAGAAGCACAACGATTTAATAAGCCTTGATACGGCTTGGCAGCACGGTTATCAGGGTGACCGTCTCCGTGACCAATAAGAGATCGCTGCACGCCGCAAAGTTGCGTGCGATTAGTGAACCTGATATTAAAAAGTTAATAAAACGATGTCGGTATAACATTTTTTATTTCGCTTAGTTCTCCATCTTTCATTGCAAATTCATGGCCTATAAATGAGCATTGGCACATAGTGCCTTTATAAGAGCATTAAGACTTTTTTGTGGACCATTCTCAAAATTACGAATTTTGGCACTCCATTTGTTACTTCCACTCTTTACATTAAAATGGGAGCGTGTATTATATATACGTACGGAGTATATTATATTACAACTAGATTGTTGATAACTCATATGATTGATATGGGCCTTTATTTCTGCCCTGTGGAGGAGCATCCCAACGGCGGATACTACACAGGTGCTCTTCGTCTTACATTTAAATATATCTAGAACTCGAAAACTAAAGTGACGTGAAATTCTTATGGTTCAGACCTAAAACTTGTGTGAAAAACCTAAAAATGGCAAATAGGATTATGCCCGGTTTTATAAAGTCGAGTTAATGTGCCCCGAGTGTTAAATATAGGGGAAAACACAGCTGATTCTGGGGTAACTCTCGTGACAGAGGTAACTCACGTTTATAACACCGGGCATTAAAAGTCATGTTTATCCTCCCAGAAAACTAATTTGGCTTGACTATGACAGATCGTTCCAGTGCTTTTTTGCAGAAAAATGGCGTTGATGTAACCAAATTAAAAGACATCATCCCATTTAAATGATAGTCTATCTCAATGACAAATTTCGTAACGTGATACTGGAGCTAATTGGGCGTGTTCATACTTTTTGGACATGCTGAATCACCCCACAAGATATCAGTTATCGGCTCTGAAATATAACAAAACTACGTATTATTTATTATAAATTTGTGTCACTTAAGACACAAATTTGAACCGCATTGAAGGGCACAATGGAATGTTTTTATTAAATGTTTATTTAATTAGCTACATTATGGGCATTAATTAATTATTTTTTTGTTTGTTTTAGACTAAAAAGAAGAAGCACTAACCGAATTTTTGTGTTTGTTTTTTTCTTAAGACTGTATGTTGGTTGTTGGTAATTTTTTTTACTATTCGTCAACCATTAGTTAGTAGATATAAAATGCCACCCAGTAGGTAATAAGTAGTTTTGTACGTTTTTACATAATGTAAGTTTTTTTTGCATGATTCAGTTAATATTTCTGATCCCTACTCGATATGAAAACGTCAATTACGTCGTTTTTTTTTGCAGAGTAAGAAGTAAAACTTTTCTAAGTTCTTCAGTGAATACTCATTATACGATAAGTTAGTTAAGAAGCTGATTTAGGTTTTGGGCTTTATGGAAGTGCTCTCTGAAACTTTAGTAATCTTATTTCTTTTAAATAAAATATGTCATTATATATAAGAGCAAATAATGATTTGTTGTTGAATAAACTGTTTTGCATTAATTTGTGGTTTATCTCAACTTTACCTTGTATGTTGGATAAGCAGCCGGGAGTAGAAAAAAACTTCGTTTTACTTAACAACAAAATTCTGTATTCATTTGTACCGGTGCTTCTATATTGTATTGTATTCAATGTGAGTGGACTTATATAGTCCTCGACCGTGACCTGCGCTTTATTGTGGCTGGCTCGAAGTGTTACTAGCAAGGTTTGTCCCTGCTAGCTCCACTAGTGGTCACCCGTTATGCCCAGACCCTCAACGAATCTGATGAGTCTCTCGGGCGACACTGCGTTTGCATCTTGAGGTTCAATGATCGTGTTTCCGAATAGTGAGTATCTCGATCTGGCCGGCTAGTCACATAGAACGTGAACGACTGTCTTGTCGTCCTCCAAGCACAGCCGACACTTCGTCTCTTCGGACAGTCCCAGTCTATGCATGTGAGATCTTAGGTGGCTATGTCCTGTGTACAGTGGCCACTGTGATTTGTCTCCTATTTAGGCGGAGGAATGTTTGGGCTTTTGCCCTCCCTGTTCCCGTGATACATTTTTTGGAGTGTGATAGTCCGGGTAGGTTCTGTGACTTGGCATTGCTCCATTTCTGGAGGTCAGCCTTGACCAGAGATTATGGGACTCCCAGAGCCGGCTCCGGGCCTACGAATGCAGAGCCCGCCGCCCTCCTAGCTAGAGAGTCGGCCCTCTCGTTGCCTTCGTGACCACGATGGCCCGGGATCCATAAAAGTGTGACGATGTTCTCCTGCGATAGGGTGTTCAGAGTCCTGTGGGAGTTCCAAACAGTTTTGGAATTGCAGCGCAAAGACATAAGCGCTGCCCGACTATCCGAGCATATCTTTATTGATTTATTGTGCCCTCCCTCCTCTAATAGGTGTCGGGCACAGAATTCAATGACATGTATCTCTGCCTGAAACACTGTGGTGAATCGGCCCAGGCTCTCTGCTATGCAGATGCCATCCGATCTCCCGTACACTCCGGAGCCAGCCCCTTCGTTGGTTTTGGATCCGTCCGTGTTCCAGATACTTTCTACCACTTTTAGAGCTTCACCTGCCTTTTTTTAGATCTTCAGTCTGCCCGTGAGGAAACCCTGACGATGTAGCGAGGGTCCAATGTACGTTTTGATGCCATTAGGTCGGAGACCATGTTCAATACCGCAAGGCCTTCCAAGCCAGCCTGGGTATTGTTGGTGCCACAATCGAATGGCTGCGGTGCTATGTTCGTGACTTGTTGCAGCCGGTATGTCGCTCTCATTGCCTCTCGTTCCAGTAGTATTGGAAGTGGAAACAGGTCGAGCGCTCCATGGCTGCCGTGTGCGTCGTTCTCATTGCCCCCGTGATGCAGAGATATATTTGTCTTTGCAGAGAGGATAATTTAGCTTTGATGGAGCTGTCTGCTCTTTCGATACCAAACTATGGCCCCATACGTGATTGTCGGTCTTATTACCGTCACGTATAGCCATATAGTTTGTCGGGGTTCCATCCCCCATGATTTACCGTACAGGTTCTTGCACGACCAAAGGGAGAGCTGTAGCCCTTCTAACGGTACGAGTCACATGTGGAGTCCATGTGAGTGATTGTCCAGGATGACTCCTAGAAATTTTACTTCGTTGGTAAACGGGATTGTCGCCCCGAACAAAGATGACGCTTTCAAAAAGTCTAGCTTCTTCCTTCGGGTAAATGGTACAATCATCGTTTTCATAGGGTTTATTGCTAGGTTTTCCTTTGAACACCAGCTGTGTACAACATCCAGCATCTCTTGCAACGTGCTGGAGATTTGTTGGTAACGGTGGCAAAGTAGCCAGAAGATCGTCCACTAGTAGGGACCCCAGGAGGGGTGGTGCTTCTATAATTTATGGTGAAAACTGAGGTAAGTTCCTTTTGCCTTTGTCACGTTAGAAGCTTATCGAAAAGTTGTCTGTTTTTATACACAATGATTAACACAATTGATTAAATAATTGAAGTTTCGGAACAAGTCTAATTATCTACAAAATATGAGAAATGTTGTTGATCTAACAGGAATTAGAATTAATAAGGTAATTATTGCTATAAGTTTTCTGACGGTGAGACGTTAACTTTCACTTTAATAACATAAAATACTTGCGGAGTAGGTAGTAATACTAGAGCCCATTTACAGAAGATAAACAACACACTTCTGGTTTGTGTTTATTTCTTTTTGCAGACTTACTTCGAGAGGTTTTTTTATAAATCACTGTCAGGACTTAATGGAAATTTAAGTGCCAGTAAATCAGAATAATTTTAATAAGTCATAAGCTTAAATAATTCATAGATTGATTTAGGAATTACCGTCTAGTCGATGTTCTTCAACAATTCACAACAATTAATACTCTAAGAATTTTAGGATCATACGTACTTAATAAACGAGCCAGGCATGGATGTTGTGCATCCCTCGGATGCGCCCTATGAACGTAAGTGTTGTTTGGATTTAGTTTTTTTTTAATAGGACGAACCAGTGTCACAAAACTTAAAAAAACTTACCGCACTACCGAATCTCTCCTAAATGGATAGATACCTAGGTAAAAAAGAAAATAATTTTCAATGACGCAAAAAAAGTGTAGGAAGTGAAATAGGCGAATGGCGTGATTGACCTTTATTGAAGTCTTCAGAGAACCATACCAGTGTGATTTTCGTTTGTTCTTCGTTTTGTAAGACTGTGAATGCTTCAATAGAGTGAAATGTTTTTCCTGACCATGATGACCTTCGCTTATTTAAAAAGCCCTAAGCAAGACCTAAAAAAATTATCGAACCGTAATGGTGAAGAAGGTAACCTGTAGATATAAACTTTAATTAAAGAGTATGACGTGGAGAGTATGGTATGGAGTGGTACCTCTCAAATGCCCAAACCAAGTATACAAGACCGAACTCGGACGTATTCCGAAGAGATTGCGAAAAAATTGAAATGCGGATTCTATGTTGATAGTTGAGAAATAAAATATGTGCAAACTATAGACTGATCAACAAAAGGCCATTGCTGTCTCTGACGCAACGAATTTTTGATCCCTTGGGGTTCAGTTTTTACTTCCTAAATTATTCCTCCTGAGAACGTGTTTCAATATTTTAATGTGTATCCACTTCGGACCCTAAACGAAAAATCGTTCTATATCAATACCTTACATAAGCTTTGTTTAACTATAAGGGAAGATATGAATAAATCAGGTGTTGAAAACTTATGTCAGGGGCTTAAATTATAATGTAAAATACAAAACATGAAATAAGAGAAGAAGAAAAAAAGAGGCAAAATATTCTAAGAGGGGGATTGATTTCTAAGATCTTTCTCACTAAAACATAAAATTGTAAAAAATAGCAAATAGATACGTCAGTAACTAAAACTTGGAAAAACGCTTGAGAGGGCAAATAGGGAAAAGTCAAAGAAAAAACACCAAAAAAACATAACAGTTGAAGAAACCTGAGGGGTTTAAATTATGTAAGTAAATGCATGAAGTAAGAAATGGAAAAAAAGAGAGACAAAATAATTTGAGCCAGAAAAGAGGTCTCAAGAAAAAACTTAAACAAAAGCAAATAGGACACATCATTAACAAAAAAAATTGGCATAAACGAATGAAGGTGACAATAGAGAAAAGCTTAAGAATCAAATATTTAATAAAAAAGACACCAAAGAATTAATCCCCTCACTAACCTGAGGGGATTAAATTAGCATGTAGCTGTTTAAAAAAAATCAAATTTAGAATATCACCTCTCAAATGCCCAAACCAAGTATACAAGGCCGAACTTCGACATATTCCGAAGAGATAGAGAAGACATTAACAAGTGGATTCTATGTTGATAAATGAGGAATGAAAGATGTGTAATACAGAAAATTGCAAAAAAATAGCAAGTAGATAGATAAGTAACGTAAAAAATTGGACAAACAAAGAGAGGAAATGGAGAAAATTTGCAGAAAAAATTGAATGGAAAAACACCAAAGAACAAAACAGTTGAAGAAACACGAGGGGCTTAAATTACGAAGTAAAAACTTTATGCAAGAAAAGGAAAAAAAGAGACAAAATATATTGAGCCAGAAGTTAGCCCAGTATTAAGAAAACAAAAATGTAAGAAAAAGGATGTCAGTTGACAAAGAACAAACCTTGTTCTTTGGCAAAACTTAAAGTGATAATGTGAACTTTGTCCTATCATTGAATATGCGGTTGGTTTCAAGAGCATGACGAAGAAAATGGTTTGTACCT
The DNA here is from genome assembly GCA_951812265.1 of Taphrorychus bicolor. Lineage (NCBI taxonomy): Eukaryota > Metazoa > Arthropoda > Insecta > Coleoptera > Curculionidae > Taphrorychus > Taphrorychus bicolor. The sequence goes on along the minus strand of OX638299.1, from coordinate 10,377,419 downwards.
ATATAATCTTTTAAAAGGGAATTTTGTAGCTGTGGCACTCAACAACTAATCTAAAGTGTGGATTTTAACGAAATTCATAAAACTCTTAATATCTCGATAACTATCAATTTTTTACTAAGGTCGTATCTGCTTGTCAGTAATGAGCTGCACTAACATCCCTCTAAGGAATTTCTTTACTATAACCGTAATACACCCGTCACGGCACACGGAACGCTGATGATGGCCTGCGTACCGAAACTGATCAGTCAGTAAAATATTTTTGTAAAAAAACTACACGCGAATTGATGGAGACAAATGTCCACATACGCGGTGTTTCTGAAAGGTGCTGATAAACTTTAGAGGCTGCGATAGAAGACGACAAGATTTCCAACTTTTGCTTATAAACCCTATCTGGAAACTCATCATTTTTGAGAAACATGGTGTCAAAGAAATATTTCTATATGAGTTTTTTGGTTATAATTCAGACCCCAATTGAGATAAACAACTGAATTTTTGAACACGTTTTACCATTACTTGGAGGTATTTACAGATTTCTGTTAGCTTGGAATTGGTTTTTCTCTAATGTCTACATCATTGAAAAAAAAAGAAAATGTTCAAAAGATCAAAAAAGCTAATGTGCGGCGGTTTGAATTAAAAGGTCATTTGTGATGATAAACATAAAAATATACTTTTTTACCTCCATTTTTGTTGAAGTTTCAATTGAAAACTAATACAAAAAACAAAAACTCACAAAAAATATTATCTGGGATTGCGGATAGGGGTTTATAAGCAATGGTTGGATGACTTGAAGTCCTTTATTATAATCCCGCTCATCAAGTTTGTCAGCACCTTTCTGAAACACCCTGTATAAAGACTTTTGCTCCAGCTGGATATTTTTTTAGTAGGTATGATAGATATACCTACAAGTTTTATAAACATATCTTCTTTCTTCAGATTTGGACCGAATCCTCCCCATCTTCACGAAAATCCTCTTTGGCTTCAAACACAAATCTGTCTACTACTACTCCATTATAAGCCTAATCAGCGTTGCTGCATTCACCGTAGTGCTGATGGTTTTTATCTTCACGGAATCAACAAGGGAGTTTTGGTTTAGCTACGGGATGATATTGTTGATTTTGATACCCGTAATACTTTGGCACTAGTCCTCTACCCTAAGCATGTATTCAATGTTTTTATAGATTATGCTTCAGCTGTGCTTTGCCCTGTTGGGGTTCAAAAAGTGGAAAAACTTGAGAGCTTCTTATGGAGCAAAGTTGCCCTGGAACTTCGCTTACCTCTCTTTTGAACAAAGGCAAAGAATAACAAAATTTTGCAGAAGAACTGATCTGATCTGCGTGGCTCTGCTCTTAGATGCCGAATTGTGTTGTATAATTGATCAGATACAGGTGCACCCGGCCCTTATGAATCTTTGCCGACGTTTCATTAAAGGTGCTTCTCATGTAATATTTGTATTGGACATGACATGTTTCTATGCGTAGGTCCGGTAGCTGCACACTTTGTAGCAACTCACATTGCCCTAGCTGTGCAGTATATGCAAACATTCGTAATGTTGGTACCTTATAGCACCCTCTATTTGGTAGTACTTGCCAGGATTCAACTGACGGTTCTGCTGTTTATGATCAGGGACTTTCGAAGCAATGCAGCACTTTTAAAAGTTGACCAAAGCGATGTTGTGAAAGGCCTGAAACATTTGATATGCAGGCACCAAACCATCTTAAAGTAAGAATGACCACATCAGACAAATCTTAGGATCTCTACTTAGGATTTGATACATTTCAGGGTTATTTCTCAGGTAAGAGAATGGTACTTTTGGTCTATTATATTTTCCGGAGTCAGCATCGTCGTGCTATCAGGATTTTATGCACTAATGCTTTTTTCGGTAAGTAATCTTTACTTTCTGGTTTCCATATCAATCTATTAATTACAGCCATTTTTCAATTATAAATCAACCCTTTTTGTCTACGTTCTTTCTGTTTGCACCATTTACTACTTCTGCTACGAGGGTCAAGCATTTGAGGACTTGGTGAGGCTCTTGAGATGAAGCTACAATTAGTAGAATTACTTAAGGATGAAGTTTTAGGGTGTAAAAATCAGTGACGAACTGTATAATTTTAATTGGTATGATTGGAACCGGGACACTATGGAAATATTTACTCCATTTATCTTTAACTCCTGTGAACCAGTAAACATCAACAGCGTCGACTTTTTGAAGGTCAATCACGAGTTCTTCAAACAGGTATATTATGTGATGGTACTTGCAGGTGCTCAGATACAATTATTGTTTTTGCAGTGTTTGGCGATAGTATATGCGTTGCTGAATTTAGTTGCTGCTGTGGCACTAAAGAACGGATACTCTATATCTGCCATCCAATAGAATGTTCTTTACCTATCCAGTGTATAAGGAAAGGATTATCTCAGGTGATCGGTCAGGGCGTTAAAAAAAGAAACTTTTCAGCTAACCGAGCTTTCGGCAATTGTTTATTGCCTTCTTCAGGGCTACAATAGAGAAGGAAATGGGGATAACTTACTGCTAGACTGTTTCTCATGAAAGTCACAACTCTGCGTTACCAGGAGGGGGCTCTCTAGTTTCGGTCCATATCAGGACATTGTTACATTTTGCTCTCAATGATACATTGAGATCGAAATGAGAGCGAAATGTAACAATGTCCTGATATGGACCGAAACTAGAGAGCCCCCTCTTGATAATGCAGAGTTGTGACTTTCATGAGAAACAGTCTAGCAGTAAGTTATAAATACAGTTGTTATCTAGTAATGTAATTGCTCCCCATTTCCTTCTCTATTTTAGCCCTGAAGAAGGCGATAAACAATTGCCGAAAGCTCGGTTAGCTGAAAAGTTTCCTTTCTTAACGCCCTGACCGATCACCTGAGATAATCCTTTCCTTGTCGATTAACGGTCGAGAACAACTTCAATTTTATCCAGTGTATGACCTAGTTTATTAACATTAAAAAAATGATAATAGGAATATAGCTCCTAGATTGAAGTTATGCATTTGGTTGCATATTATCTCTGAGACCACAGGCTTATGAAAGATATCTTTACTATTGAAGCTGAAGTCACCAGCAATATTTTTTTCACATGCTTTATAGTAATGAACCGATTTATAGTATCGGTATTAAAACAATGTTAGTTATTTATTTTTTATTTTTTTCTCCTCTAATTTATGTAAAATGTTGACACAGTTAACGACTTATACAGGATGGTGGAAAAAACACTCGCAAAAAACACTGGTGCCATAGTATTTATATTAAGACCCTTCATTTTGGCTATTTCGAAGAGCCGCAGCTGATGTCTCGGGTATTTTTCAATTTTTTGTTTAATGAATTGGAAAAAAGTTACAGGGTTAAAAAAAAAGTGTAGGGGTTACAATAAAATCAAAATGCATTTATGAAAGATATACTCAACGTGAGTTTCAGGTGACCAACAAAGTGTTTATGGAGTAAGTATATTACGGAGTCTTATGAAAATCATACAGGGAGATTAGAATTTAAATTCACCATATTTTAGAATACGAAATTAAGGTTGTTTGTGTAACGCTGTAGTTAAAATCTCGCGACGTATTTTAGATTGTCCAGTTTAATGAAAAACGAAACTACAGGTTCCAACACTGTCCAGACTCTACTCAAAACTTAACAACTTAAGGATATTTGCTTCTAAAGCGACCACCTGTCAGAAATAACATCAATATTATAGTAGAGGCAGTAAAAGCAAAGAAAACCATACCGGTTAGAGCTTTTATTGAGATTTAGTGTAGCAAGCAATGATATAAGAACCAGTTATAAGATGGCCAATGATGAAACAAAGATACAAGAAGAATTTGAGAAAGCAAAGCCACCTTAAACCAAAATGTGGACAGTACATAGGGTTTAGAGCTGTTGACTGAAAAAGTGTTAGAGAAGGCAAACATCTCTGTGCAGGAATACTCATACTTAACAGAAAAAAAATTAACGAACGGAACTATTACGACGAGTTTCAAACTCCTTTGTGAAGTCGACTCTATTATAGACAGGAAACACAGTCCACAGTGATTGGCTAAGATTGTGACTCAAAGGTCATTATGACCTCCTTATTTATGGCTTAAGGTGAGGATTTAGCACGATTTACATTCGTTCACTTTTTTGGTCGCCAAATCTTTTTTCTGCTTCCTAATTCCTTAATTTTCTAAAAGCTTCTTGACGAGGACTTTCTATCGTCTGACAGTTTGTGTCCCCATTCCTGCAATTGCTTTGCTGCAAACCAGACATATAATTTATGTAGCCGTAAGTCTTTTTAGTATTACCACTTTGCATTCTGGATCCAGTGCAGTTTTGGTATATTGTGGTAGAACACATCGCACTGAAGGTATGCTGTACATATCTATTGCCTATTGAAGATTTAACTTTATTCTTAAATGGCAATAGTGGTAGCGCCCTCTTATATGAATAGATCTGGCAAGTCTCAGGATTAGGACAAACAAAAACTCCCTTGTTGTTCGAAAAAAGGCTAACGTTTAGACGTTCAAGCGAGGTCTTCTTCAGGGCTATTTTCTATCAACAAAAGATGATGTCAAAAGGATGGTTATCACCGTGATGCTGGTAGAAATCACTAGACAACTTCATCATACACAACAAGCACTCAGATTCACGCAAAACCTGACTTAAAGGCTTACGTTGCTGGCAGTGGTACATACATTTCCTTATTTACAATATTTACAAGTTTACAAATAAATTATGCAACTGAATAAACATATATATTTAAGATCTTTGGTGGTGAGCTAGTGCCCGCCGGGCTGGATCTCCCCCGGATTGTCGTCCCCACTAGGTCTACACAGCGGGCACCGCGGGCGGTCGTGGTGGTCGTCCCTCACCTCTTCTGCGGCCCCTCTCTCTCAATTCTCCCTAACATAATATTAGTGGTGAACACCACTACGCTGTGGCTCATCCTATTAGTCAGAATTTGCCGTTCTCGAGGCGACACTCTGAAGCTTCGTCTGAGGACATTCCGGAAGTGAAGGAAGTCGTCCGTAGCCAGAATCTCGCCATAGCAGCCCACGACGCAGGTGGCAAAGATAACAGGACACCGATGCATCAGCCTTAGTGGGTTTCTTCCTAAATGAATTACTATTAATCAACTAAGAAATTCTTCCTTCTTCTTTCTAACAACTGGACCTACTCCATGTCAGTGAAAGGGTTTCTCCAGCCAGACATCTGGAGGATCTTGTACCTTTGGCTGCACTTCTCTAAGCTCTCGTGTTTCAGTAGATAGATACCTTTTTTGGCGTAGCTTCTTTCGGTTGTTCGTTCGATTGTCGCAGCGAGTCCTAGGCCCCATGTCTGAATTGGGAGATAAACCGAGGCATTGGAGGAGGATTTGCCCTTGCGTTTGTGCTCGATCAGCTTGTTCCTGATCTTTTTGTCCACGTCTTTCAGTGTGGTGCTCCTTTTTTCGTTGGAGAAGATGTTTTCTGTTACATAAGTAACTGCTTCGATCACCGTCGAATTTGGAAGTATAATTTTTTGAGAAGACGTGGGTTGTGATACAAAAACCAGGTCTAGTTTATCCTCCAGTTGTTCCTCCATTTTTGATAGTTTTCTGTGGTGTCCTTTTCCAACTGGATTAGGCCCAGGTATTTATAGACCTGTCGTACTTGGGGGAGAAACGGCTTCAAGTCCTCGTCCACCTCCTCATCAGATCTTGTGTAGTGTCCGCATTTGGTTGTTTTTAGCGCTAATCCAAGCTCCGCGGCGGCGCTCGTCAGTTCTTCGCTGATGAGCTTGAGACTGCTTCTGGTAGGAGTTTCACACTTAATATCGTCCATGTAGGCAAGAATCCGATGTTTTCCTTGGCTTGGTTTGACGATTTTAAGGCTCGTGTTTACGTGGTTGATTAGGCCCGCTGTAACCAGCGTAACCCCTTCAGCACCTGCAGCACCCCCCTTCGCACCAGCATTGGCGCTGAGGGACCAGAGCTTCAAGGCCAGTTTTGTGGTATTCTTGATTTCCCGGTGCAGAGGAAGTTCATCGATGAGCCTCTTGAGGCACGAGTGGTGGACGGAGTCAAACGCCTTACGAAAGTCATTTCACGCAGAGAGGTTCTTGGTGTTTCGTTTTCTGGTCAGCTTCGTGATGCTTTTATCCCCCAGAAGTCCGTGTGTTGTTCCCCAGATATTAGGTTGGGCGAACTGGTCCGGTGGAACTGCCCAGCTTGGAAGAGACTCCCTAATGGTGGCTGTGATTACGGCTGTGACCATTTTGTAATCAGTATTTAACAGTGAAATGGGCCTATAGTTTTCAGAATCGCTATTCGCTAGTCCATAAAATTGCCAGCAGTACAGTACAAATAATTGTACGACTCACTTCTATAAAAATAGCTATTTAGGCAATACAAATTTCTATAGCTATTCTAATGACCTATACTATCCCACACGAACGTAGCCGAGAGAGAGAGCGAATTTTTTAGTAATAAATCCAGTTTTTCTTGTTTGCAATACCTATTCATTAAATAAAATGATAGAATCAGCGTAGTCATTATCGCTGCTGTCTCATCCCTGCATGCTGGTTATCCCTAATATCGCATTCCTCCTCACTGGTCATCTCATACCAGGTTGCATGTGATTACATGTGATCATAAAGCGGGTTGATTGACTTCCTGCAGACCCTTGCATTCGCGTATCTGGATTCTGCATTCTGGACATTGTTCGCTCCTCTTCTGGAGTAGGTGTTATTTAAGTAGACTGTGTCCTCTGTACCTTAGTAATACCCTTATTTCTCTCATGGAGGAGGTTTGCTGTGCTACACAGCACGTCGGTTTTGGCCTTATTAGTGTTTTCGTATCTTCTTGGTTTCCTTTTTAGTTGAAAGTTCCGCAATTTAGTTGCCTTCGTTTGTTTTAATATCCTTTTGAATCAAATCTTTTCTATTATTTAATTTGAGTTCCTTTCTGTTCTTCTATCACTCAGATGGACGTCATGACCTGGGAGGCGTTTCTTTCTCTTCACCGCATATCCTGCATTCTGGATAATGTTTGTTCCTCCTCTAGTGTAGGTATTTCTCAGTAAACCATATCTATGATCAGATCCAGTGCCCTCCTTGCTTCCTTTCCAGATTCAAGAGTTTATTTGTCCACACTTTGGTTTCATCTCCCATGAACACCAGATGGACATCAGATAAAGAGACGTCTTTTCCTCTTCACTGTACATTCTACATTCTGAATATTGTTCGCTTCTCTTCTGGTATAAGTGTTTTCTCGGTACACCATGTTCTGTGATCAGATCCACGGCCCTCTGCTTCCTTTTCCTGATTCAAGAGTTCATTTGCCCACAATTTGGTTATCTATTGAACATTCGGGTTTGTCACATACAAGAGTGTATGAGTCGTGTTTTGTGCAAACTGCCTATATGTGAGGATTTAGGTATGCCATATTGTTCAGGTTTCTGATTATATTATTCCTTATGCCTCGGCCAACTTTGTGCTATTTCCAAATCTTCTGCCAGATAACATTGATGCTCACACTAGTAACGAGGAAGTCAGTGAGTCTCTTTCAGTACCTCATTCTTTCAGTATTAACTTCGTCTTACTCTACACCAGCTCTATTACAGTCATTTCTGGAAAAGTTCCTAAGTTATTAGCAGGTGCTCTCGTGTCAATTTCTTTTCTATACCGTTTATTAGAATGTTCGTCTCTTCGTTCTTCCTTGATTAGAAAAACTTTATCTTTTAGTGTGTAGAGCAGTAGAGCAAGAAACCAACAGTCTGGGTCATAGGAATACATTTCTTGATCTTAATTGTATCTTTCCTTCGCTATTCTGATGGTGAGTATAATGTGATATATCTTTGGTACTGAATCCTCTGTTCTGAATATCAAAGATACAAAAAAAAATGTAAATGCCGATCAAAACATTCGATCAACCCTCTTCTATTATCTAATTTGAGATTCTTTCAATTCTTCTACCATCTGCTAAAGGACAAGTTAAAAAAAAAACGCCACACACGAATATTTCATATTTTATTATTTCCTTTAGATAATTATTATCTTACAACATTTTAAATAATCCTAATTCATACTGCTAAATACTCAATAAAAAAACTATACTTATACAATCAAGATACACAGACAGTGATAAATAAAAAGCGAATTTACTATACTAACTAATTCATTTAGTTCATTTACAATGTTGCGATTGAAATTCCTTCATAAACTTGACCAATAAAACTACATCATCGTAAGTGGTTGCATTATATAACGAGGCCCTCATGCCTCCCACTGTCCTATGACCCTTCAGTTGATACATATAACGCTTTTCAGCTTCTTCTAAGAATTTAACCTCCAGTGCTTCGTCGCCCTGTGGGCCTCCAACCCTAAATGGGATGTTAATACGACTGCGGCAGTCTTCATCGATAGGGCAGCTATAGAAGTCTTTGGAATCCCGTATTGATTCGTATAGATGGTTGCTCTTTCTTAATGACTCCGTCTCCATATTTTCCACACCACCGTTTCGTTTGATCCATTGCAACACCTTCTCCATTACGTATACCCTGAAAAGCAAAATTTGGTTGGTAAAAATTGGGTTAGTTTGGGTGCAAAAGCACTTACGAAAATGTGGCAGGTGTGTTCAGTATGGAGTCCATCTTTAGCACTTCGGTGAAGTTGAATACTGAAGGGCAGATTTTCATGGCATTTCCCAGTAAGTCTTCCCGGACTATTACAATCACCACTCCTGCGGGGCCTAAGTTCTTTTGGGCTCCACCAAATACGCAACCAAACTACGAGTTGAACAAGAGCTTAGTCGAACGCATTAAAAAAATTAATAATCGTTACCTTTGATACATCAAACTTCCTAGTCATTATGTTTGAAGACATATCAGCCACGATGGGAACTCCATTAGTTTCTGGGATGTATGGAAACTCTACACCTTTAGTAAAATTTGATAAGTTTTTACATAATTATGGTTTATTAAGTGCTTACTTACCATCGACAGTCTCATTATCACAATAGTAAAAATAGGACGCCTCAGGGTTCAAGGTCCAACTACTTGGATTTGGAATGCTTCCGGGTTTATTTGGTTTCGGGAATGCTAATTTGATGGAGCCGTATTTTTCAGCTTCCTTCACAGCTCTTGCTGACCAAGTGCCAGTTACTGCATAGTCAGCTGTCCCTGTTTTGCTCAGAAAGTTCATCGCCACTGCAGCGAAAGCACCAATTCCTCCTCCTTGTATGAACAGGATTTTGTAATTGTCGGGAACATTCCTGAAAATATGAGTTCAATTAGTGGCTTTGTTTATGCAAACAAATATATGTGTAAACCTACAAAAGCTCCCTTATGGTAGCTTGGGCGCTTTGGTTAATTTTCATGTATTCCTTCGACCTGTGACTCATTTCCATTAGGCTCATGCCAGTGTTCTGATATGATAATATTTCGCCTTGAACTTCAGTCAGGACCTGCAAAAATAACACACGTTTGTTTGCATCATCTAGGTATAATAGTTTTGTTTATAATAATTAATAATAGAAGATATGAGGAAATCTTAAAATTCTGGATCAAGATAAGAGACTTAGGGCCATTCGCATCAAGCAATTTTTAAGTACACTCAGTTAAGGCTTTCATTATTACCATGGTTACTCATGCTAACAGCTATGGCTTAAGGGCCCTTAACTTTAAGTTTACTTAAAATTTGCTTGGTGGAAATGGCCATCAATGCGTCATTTAGCGTATTTGGTTATTTTCATGCAAATGGTTGCATGTTTTAAAATCTTGCTTTTCTAGAAACTTATTTTTTTGTTCCTCATTCTGGTAATTTTGCTCAGATGCTTTTTTCTATAAATATCCTCTGAGTCCTATTTTCTGATGAACTTTCTACCCTGGAACTTGAATGTGGCCCAACTTGAATTCACCTGTTTAGCTCAGAAAACACTTCTCTAAGACGCAAGTTATTTTTTTGGTTATTTTTGTGTGTAGCACAATTTAAATGACTACTTGTCTTTCTTTCAGCTTTATTCTATTCTAAGCAGTACTTTACCTCTCATGTGAGGCATAGATTTAATAACTATGAACAATATCAAATTAAGAGTAGCCAGGAATTTTGGTCCCAAATCTGGCTATTTAGATCAGGGAATGACTGAGCTTCGGTGCATTTTGTTTTGCACACTTTGAGTGTTTTCTTTGTTCTAGTCGAAGGTGCATTTTAACGTCCTATGTATTGTACAATAAAGCTTCAGTTTTTGGTGCCTACAATTATATCTGTTTAACTCAGAAAATTTATAATTTTGCCTGAGTCTGGGACCTTGTTACACTTCTGAGCCTCAGGATTTTTGTAATTGTGCTCTTTAAGCACTGTTTTATTCTAAGAAATAGCGAGTCAATTCTGATGTGTTGCACACTTCTCCTCAGACTTATTGTACTTCAGCTTTCTTCTCGTAGCTTTTCAGCTCGTACTTTACTATCAATTTTGTCTTTATTTTATTTATTCTGAGCTTCAGGCTTATGCTACTTGTGTCCTGTGTTCTCTTTTGTATTCTAAGAGGCAAGTTTCCTCTGATGTGTTCCATAATTATTTAATTCCCGAGTTAGTATGATTATTTGTTTGTAAATCTAGGAATTTGTGTGATTTCTGAGCCTTGCAAGTGTCTTCTAAGACCTTGCAAGTGACTTCTCATGTGTGGCACAATTATTATGTTCTTAATTTTGGCATTTCTGAGCCTCAAGTTTATGTTGCTTGTGTCCTCTGTTCTGTTTTGTATTCCAAGAAGCGACTGTTGCACAATTCAATACCCGAGTTGATTTGATTATGGTTGCTAAAGTATTTGAAGCTTCTGCGATGTATTCTATTCTGAGATGCTGCAAGTTAACTTTCCTGTGGAGCACATTTTCAATAAATTCAGAGTAATTTTGATTTTTGTTTCAGATTATAAGAAATAACTTATTTCTGATGGGTGCACAATATTTCCGAGTTAACATGATTTTTTCTTTAAATCAAGAGTTTTTTCATTTTAATTGTGACCTCTGAGTCTTCTAAGACCCTGCAAGCTACTCGTGTGTGGTACACTTTAAATTCCGAGCAATTTTGGGTTTTGTTTATTTTTATGCAGATTTCTGAGCATCAGATTTACGTTATTTGTGTTCTCTGTTCTATATTGTAGCACAATTTAATTTTCGAGTTTTTTTTTATTATAAATTTTATTTTTATTTTATTTGAAGAAATTATAAATTTATCACACTGTGAGCTTCCATTCTCCAGGCTTATTGTATTTGTGCTCTCTAAGTACTATTTTATTCTAAAAAGCTGCAAGTTGCCTTTTGTGTGGGCCACAATTTAATAAATTCAGAGCAATTTTGATTTCTGTTTCTGATTCTGAAATGTTTACTTTAATTTCTGAGCCACAGGTTTGTGTGTCCTCTGATGTGCTCTTTTATATTCCAAGAAATAAGTTAATATAACAATAATTCTCAGTTAATATATTTTTCTTATCCTAAATCTTGATTGTCTTTCTAGTCTCTACTTCTAGTCTCTCCTAAAACCCTGCAAGTTAACTCTCGTGGGTAGCACACTTTAAATTCCAAGCAATTTTGGTTTTTGTTCCTAAGAGTCGAAATAGAGGAAATGAGTGGTTGAAGATGTTGCAGCGCGATCTGTGTTGATGTGAATGATAAGGAAGAAAATGGTAGTTACTCACTTACTTACTCACCGGATGAGTGATGGTGAGTGGAGAAGGGTGCAATGTGAAGAAGGACATAATTGTAGTAACACATTTGATATTGATCTTTATAAGTATAGAGAGGAGAAAGAATTGTAAATGAATAAAAAATATCGCCTAATCTTTTTCTGACAAATAGTATGAGTCGGACTTACCTCTCTGGGCAGTTTGGCGGGCCCAGCGCCAAAATTTAACGCCGACTGACTGCTGCCCATTATCGTAACGTTCAACAATAAAATATCACAGAAGATAACGAAAAAAGTAGAAATAAAAACGAATTAACAAACACACGCCTTATGTCCCACTTAACCGAATCGAACACACGTGGTTCTTGTTCGAAATACTGTAAAATACTTAATTGGCACTAGCACTAACACAGACGATATTCAAGTTGGTTCTTTCCGCGCTATCTTTCTCTTTCACCAGAAGCAGACGGTCGTCAGTCAGTCAGTAGGTACCACCTCTCTGTAACGTTATCTTAGCAACGCGTGTATTATTGTGTCCGAGGTTCCTTTTCTCATGTTATCACCACGGTCATACATCGCTTTTATATTGACCGATAACTACGTATTAAAGTCAACAAGTCACGCAGTTTTGCGACGATTTCGTGTAGGAAATCCACATGTAAATTTTTGATTTGATACACAATACAGTGTGTCAAAGTCCAATACCTTTTTAATCATTAGACCAGTTTTGAGCTCTGTTTTTTATATATGTGTCCGATCAGGAAGGATTTAAATGATATCTCAAAACGTTAATTTCAGAAATTTTATTGTCATGACAAACTTTGCTCTTTGCATTATTCTTGGGACGCCCTATACCTACCGTATCTGTTCAAAAAACAACTTCAGAGGCAAAACATATTGTGATGATTGAAATAAAGTGCCCGCTTGGATACAATGCGTTGGTAAATCCTTTTATTACTTAATTGTATTTTGATTTTGCGTTACTTTAACTATAGAGATATGGTTTTGGTAAACAAAGATAATTCACCATGTGGGGTATCAGTCAAGAAGTATTTCTTAACAAGTGAAAACAGATTGTGATATGGTGACGACATAATAATCATAGGTTTTCGTTTTTTTTGCAGATTTGCTAAAATAGGTAATTAAGAGAAGTAATTGCATATAGCTAAATGGGACTTCTCATTGCGGTTCTGATAAAAATAGTAAGCAGATAGGTGATGCAAGGGTTAAAATTCTTGTAACTTGAGTAATAAACAAAGAACTTATATTATAGTAGGTTGAATATTTTTTTCTACCCATTTCTTTCTACATAAAAAAAAACTCTGATAAGATTGTCTCTTTTGTGGTATCCTTTCCACTCGTGTTTCGGTGCCTAGACTAAAAGAGATATGTTAAAAGAAGTACGCCTTCTATTTTGGTAACGAGTAGTATCGCCATGTTAGCGTCTATTAATTAAAGGTCTCTGACGCTTTAAAAAATTACTTATACATAGATAATTACTTAACGTCATGTGACAACGTGAAACTTGAGGTACCGAGAAATATTTTTAAAGTATCAACGTTAATTGTAGGATTACGCATTGGAACCGTTGCTATACGATTCCGTTTGTCACTAGTGCAATACTAACCTCTGATCTTTATTCGTAGCATTGATACGAACAGTGCGACTTGAACTTATTTCAAAACGTTTCGATCATTTACATCATGTTTTCTTGAAATACCGATATCGTCTTTTAGAATCGTACAACCATCAAAAAATATTTATTCAGATCAACTCGTTAAATGTAAGAGCGAATGTGCAAGCAATAACATATTTTCTTTACATAACCCTGATTGTTCTAGAAAGTTTAGTATCCTTCCTTTGTTTTTCGACGTTTCGAGTTTCTTTATGGTCTCTTCTCTCATTGCTGGTCAGAATTCTCGCAACTGGAGATACTAGAGACCAAAACAAATCGATTGAGTCATACGCTTTAGTCTAAAAGTAAGTCCTTAAGTAAAAGAAATAGTAATGTTCACAGCATCCTCTAGATCAAGATTAATTGGATATTTATTCTCACTTCTAAACTTCAAAAAACTTTAACGTTTTCACGCAATCCAACCTAATGAAATTAAAACTGAACATTTGACGTATCTCGGTGTTTATTAACTTTTGATTTTTAGACTAAATATCCAATTAATCTTGATCTAGAGGACGCTGTGAACATTACTATTTCTCTCGAATTTTTGTTCTACCCTGTATGAAAAAAATTGTTAACAACATAGCAAAGATCCATTGTTATACTTTTATTTTATCCACAATTATACTTTTAACACCCTGTATCTCGGTAACTAATAACTGTTAGACTATGGTATGTGGTTCAATCGACTTATTTTGTCAGTTGCGAGAATTTTCTGGGATACCCTGTATAAAATAAAAATCTAAAAGTCTTGATTAAAGATTGACGATTGAAAGTTAATAGACAAAAAACTTGTTAATTTTTTGCTTAAAGAACATGTTTCTCCAACCGAACTGGGGAGCTTTTGAATGATTCTGTTATTAAAACTGTTACTGTATTCTGTTATTAGAACGATTTTTAACTTCTACTCGCTATTTTTATAAGGTGCACCGTACTTGTAGGGTTTCTGATAGAATTTTTTTACGATTTTTTTTTAATGTACTCTCTCTTGTGCAATTACTAAATACCAGTTACTTATAAAAGATGTATAACAGTGTATGTTCTAGGTAATAGAATCACTAAAATAACTGTTAAACATGTCAAACATATTTTCAATAGACCACACCTCGTTATTTTTAACTCCGTATACAAAGGATTTTTTGATAGAGATTTTGATTTAAGTCAATAGTGGAAAATTAAATGCAAAATTCGATAAATGTATTATGGTAGAATATAATCTCAATGAGTTTAAGTTGTAGAAGGCCCTGATTGACAAGGATGTTGTTGCCTGAGATGTCGTTTTAAATGAGAAAAAGAACATGAGAAATTTGCTTAGTAACAATCACAAGCTTGTTTAGAAAGAAACATTTGTAGAAGTAAAGAGTCCTTTGAGAAAAGTGGTAGGGGAAAATGCGAAAGAAAATGCTACAACCATTAATTTAAGAAACCACACGGAAACAGTTACTAAGCCAGAGGATGAAGTGAGAGAAGAACTAGACATAAACCAAAAGAATGAAAGAAATGAAAATGAATTTGAATAAAAAAGAAAAAAGTTAATAGACAAGAAGAAGAAACTGGATTCAATGTAATTTAGAACAGAGCCAATACTTGGAAAGAAAACTTTAAGTATGGATGTGACGCAGAGAAAGAAATTAATTAGTGATAACTCTCAAAAAACTAGGTGTTTCTTTAGCACTACCTCCTCTTAAAATCCAGTACTTTGTTGGACTAACTTTTGTGGGTTTTTTATATCTGAGAAGAGGATCTAGTCCAAGTTTTGAAAAGTGTTCACTAACTTCGTCTTAAACAGTGAACAAAGCGTACTTATTTTCAGAAAACATTTTCTAAGTAAAAGGTCTAATGTGAATTTGAGGCCTCCAAACATTTTCGAGGTACTTACTAATTTTGGTATTGGCAACGGTGAACCCTTGAAGTCTGCTCATTTTCAGAAAACTATTTCTTCTTTAAGAGAATTGTCTAGTCTGAATTTTGCAACCTCCGACCATTTTTGACTAACCTTCTTTATTGCCAACGCTAAAACCATGAATTGTGCTTGTTTTCAGAACATTATTTCTAAGTGAGAAGAAGGTTTAGTATGAGTTTTGAAATCTTTGAAGTGTTGACTACATTAATTCATTTTTCCCGACAGTAAACCCATGTATTGTGCACGTTTTCAAATATTTTTTTGTTACTAAGAAAACTATCGAATACGAGATTTGAAACCTATAACCGCTTTCGAAGTATTTATTAACTTTGGTATTGGCCAAATTTTAAAACCTTTGAGGTTTTGACTTACTTTGTTAAATGAGCAGCGAACCCAAGAATTCTGCTCATTTTCAAAACCTTTTTTTAACTAAGAAAACGGTCGAACGCGAATTTTTAAACCTCTAACGCTTTCCAAGTGTTTAATAACTTTGCTGTTGGCCAAATTTTAAAATCTTTGACGTTTTGATTTACTTTGTTAAATGAACACCGAACCCAAGAATTATTCTCCTACTCAAAAACCTTTTTTTAACTAAGGAAACGGTCGAATGCGAATTTTCAAACCTGTAACTGCTTTCGAGTGTTTACTAACTTTGGTATTGGCCAAATTTTAAAACCTTGTGGTTTCGACTCACTTTGTTAAATGAACAGCGAACCCAAGAATTCTGCTCATTTTCAGAAGCCTTGTTTTAACTAAGAAAAAGGTCGAATGCGAATTTTGGATCCTCTAACGTTTTCGAAGTGTTTACTAACTTTGGTATTGCCCAAATTTAAAAACCTTTGAGGTTTTGATTTACTTTGTTAAATGAACAACGAACCGAAGAATTCTGCTCATTTTCAGAATCCTTTTTTTTAACTACGAAAACGGTCGAATGCGAATTTTGAAACCTCTAACCGCTTTCGAAGTATTTACTAACTATGGTATTGGCCAAATTTTAATACATTTGAGGTTTTGATTTACTTTATTAAATGAACAGCGAACCCAAGAATTCTACTCATTTTCAAAATCCTTTTTTTAACTAAGAAAACGGTCAAATGCGAATTTTCAAATCTATAACAGCTTTCGAGTGTTTACTAACTTTAGTATTGGCCAAATTTTAAAACCTTTGAGGTTTTGATTTACTTTGTTAAATGAACAGCGCACCCAAGAATTCTGCTCATTTTCAGAAACCTTTTTTTAAGCTTGTTTTAGACTGGCATATTTCTTGTACAAGATCTGAGACAATAAATTGGGTTGTAATTGAAAGACAGTTGATAACAATTCAATATATTTTCTGTAAAAAACTAGCCAAGAAAATGGCCCAAAACTATAAAGAATTGACATTAATATGACACGTTTGACAAGGATTTCACAGATGACATTGCCCAAATCACAAGATACTTTGCCAGATTTTGACATAATTTAAGACATATCGCCGGTAAGAAGTTTTCCGCGATTTTTGAGCTACAAACTCAGCAATATTGTCGCACAATTTGCTTTAAAATATTTGTTTATTATTTTCTGGGATACGTTTTTAATAGAACAATCGAAAACGAAAACTTGGTAGGAGAAATGGTTCAAAAAAAGAAATGCTGGTCAAGATGTCCTTAGTTTATTAAAAAAGTTGAGGTGTCCTTAGTTTACTGAACTTTTAACAGAGTACCCTAAAGAATACAAACATTTTGACTGCTTTATTATAATCTTTGCTTTTGACAATAAAATTGAAAGCAAGAAAAAACCCGATTCTTAATAAGGTCATGGTCACGATAGATAAACAAACAACTCGTGCAATAATGCGCATGCCTGAAGCCTAGAAATTGTCTCCAATTAGAACAGGTTATATTTTCCAACCAATTTAGGGTCCAATCCAAGAATCTTGTACAATTTATCGTATGATACTGTCCTATTCGAGTTGTTCAAGATATTGAATCATTTCTTGTACAAGAAATAGGCCAGTCTAAAACGAGCTTTAGAAAACGGTCGAATGCAAAATTTGAAACCTCTAACGCTTTCGAAGTGTTTACTAACTTTGGTATTGGCCAAATTTTCAAACCTTTGAGGTTTCGGCTTACTTTCTTGAATGAGCACCGAACACAAGAATTCTGCTCATTTTCAGAAACCTTTTTTTAACTATGAAAACGGTCGAATGTGAATTTTGAAACCTCTAACCGCTTTCGAAGTATTTACTAACCTTGGTGTTGGCCAAATTTTCAAACCTTTGAGGCTTGGTCTCACTTTGTTAAATGAACACCGAACCAAAGAATTCTGCTTACTTTGAGAAACCCTTTTCTAACTAAGAAAACTGTCGAATGCGAATTTTGAAACCTCTAACGCTTTCGAAGTGTTTACTAACTTTAATATTGTGAACGATGAACAATTGAAGTGTGATCATTTTCAGAAATTTCTTTCTACTTTAAGAGAATTGTCTAGTCCGAATTTTGCAACCTCCAATAGTATATTGTGCAACTAGTGTCGAAACGTTTCAAACGAGTGTGACGGTTTGTACAAGAGCCGTAGGCGAGTGATACAACGTCACACGAGTGTGAAGAGTGATTTTCGTACATGTTGCACACTATACTTTTTCTACGACTGAGAAATTGCTTCATACATCATACATGATCATTCGTATTATAAAATATTAGCAAGGCGTGTGCAAAACAATCGGAAGCGTGTGCAAAGTAGACTTTGCACCCACTGCTGTAGGGAGCGTGCGCGAAGCTCCGGAGACTTGCAAACAGCGTCCGGTTTCCGGACGCTGTTTGCAAAATGCGATTTTCAACGGTAGTTAGTAGTGCGCATTTGTTCATTTTCGAGGCATTCGTAGAAAAAAATTTTGTGTGTGTTGAGTGTGTGTTGACTAACCTTGTTATTGTCAGTGGTAAATTCACTAAGTATATTTGTTTCCAGAAAACTGTCTAATTAAGAGGAGGGTCTATTCCGAATTTTGAAACCTTCAACCGTTTTCCAATCGTTGAAGGCTGCATAAAGGCTCATTTCTAGTAACCTTCCGACTTTTGAAACCTCCAACTCTATTCAAAATGCCTCCAATAGTATATATAGGAAAAAATTTGTTTTTTTGAAATCTAAGTAAATAGTCTGTTCCATCTACAGAAGAACTATATTGACTACTCAGGAAAATTTATATTTTTACCAGTGAGTAATAGCCATATTATTTAACTTTTCCATAACTTTCCCACGGAGATTAGAAAGTAAGTTAGAACAAGTTCCTTATTACATAGTTATGCCCCCTTTTAATACTTTAAATACAGTTTCGAAGAATGTTGCTATTCTTTACGATATCACATATTATTGCAGCTATTGATAATTTACAAATTGTGTTATGGCAGATAACTACTACCTGCAATACAGCTCAGAATAAAGCAGGCAGCATCGAATTAAAAAAAATCTGTAACTGCAGAGCATTACTTTTAATTTATGGGTCAATACTATTTTTGTATTAATAATTAATTCCAATAATCCGGTTATAGCCAGTTCAGCGGTTCGGTTTTAACTGCTTAAAAGGTTAGTGAATGTCTTATGTATCACATAATGCTGTAGTGCTTCCTACAACTGATAAAGTAAATTAAAGACTAATATTGTTATCGGGAATTATATTACATTATCCCGCAATAATGATGGTTTTTACAACATTCTATATTATGTGAAACAAAAATATTTGCTCACGGATACGTAGACAACTAAAATACTACATATATGAATCTTAAAGGTTAACATCAAAATCTCAACAAAAGTTGGCCATATTTCTTTGCAAAACTTATTTACCTACTAATTTTATAAAAATACTTTCTACTCAAAGGTATAAAAAAAATACAAAACATGCACTTTAACAGTGTAAATACCAGTATAAGTGCCCCTTTTAAATTTTTCTTGGAAACATATGTAGATACATTATCTTTAACAAATATGTTTCTCATCATTTCAAAACACATCGAGACTTACTACCATTACAAGGTAAATCATCGTTAACAATTAATGAAGATGTCATTAAAAAAACAATACAAACTGTTACCCTGCTCATTCAGTTCTGTGTTTCGTTTCATTACCTAGTGAACAATTCCTGACCTTTGGATTACCATTCTTGTACACATGTAAACATGCATCTTAACAATGCGATAAATATTACACATATAAATTTAATATCACGCTTTAGTCACTGTCATCATCGTTGTGACCCCTGTTTAGGGGTCTTCTGCTCTCCTCGTCCGAACCATAAATCACGTCTTCGTCCGAGTCGTTGATCATCGAAAACGCAGGGTTGTCCTTGGTTATGCTTTGATCTAAAAATTGAACATCAAAACAAAAAGACTAACACACTACCTAATAGGAGATTTACCATGAATATTCTTGTTGGATGCTGGTGAATACACATAAGCCATGGTGTAAACATAGATGTTAAGTAATCCGTAAAATGACATGAATTGTCCTGAATTGGTGTACTTTGTTTCTAGTTGGGCCACAAAGTTGTCTTCTAAAACGTCTACCCCAAACTTGTAGGCCGTGATGATTCCTCCAATTATAAGTACTATTAACATTAAGAGAGTCAGAAACTTCAGGCGAAGACCTAGAATTCCAAAAAAACCTGGTCTAAATGGCCATCACAAAAGAGAAATTACTCACCAAAAAATGGCATTGACCTAAGCTCGGAGTACGCCTTCATGATTAAACATGTTAAGTAGATAAGATATATAACACCAAAGATGTAAAAAAATGCTTTTACTACCTAGAAAAGGAAAACAGAGATGGTTACCTCTAAAAGACCTCAACCTATCAGGATACTAACTAAGAAATCTGCCTCCAAAGTGTGATCATAAGCAGGGTCTCTCAGTTCTCCGATCTTCTGCCAAGTAGACAACACCAATGTGGGGAAATACATCATGGCTACCACGAAGAACTTTGGGAGATAGAAGGTATAGATATTTCTTTCATTCTAAAAAAAAATTAAATTAAATTGCTGCCAATGAGAAGGCTTGTAGTTCTTGCTTGTCTCAATCCATGGTAAACGCTCAACCAAAACAGGAACAACGTCGCCAGGAAGGTCGCCTGAAAAATGGCGTCTAGCATGCCAGGCAACCAAGAACCAATCAGGAATACTGTCGGAAAAACCGGATCTACAAAAGAAGAGGCGATTTCATTGATTTAATTGTCGTGGCTGCCGTCTGATGAAGAGAGATCCGAAGCTCTGAAGTTATAGTTACAGAAATGAGGTTAATTAAAATATTCGAAATAAGTAATTTAATTCTCGAAGTAGAAGGCAACATGCTTTCTGTGATGAAAGATGGTTCGTGTAGATAAAACACGATTGTGTCTGAGTAATCGTTACAACCCTTAACTCAACAAGTTTTTGTTACTAGACTCTAGAAGTCCTAATCTTGTGGCAGTATCAAGGTTAGTAGATGTAGAATAACAGAACAGAACCTTATGCTTTGCAAGAACCAACGTTTCGACTTTAACCGATGCCTTTCTCAAGGCTAAAACCAAGTTTACCTACTTAAGAAACGCAAGCAGCAAAATCGCTATTGATATGGCAAAATCTATATAAAGATAGGTCTGTTTGTGAAGATTCTTCAAGAGCTTCCTCGCGAGGCGCTTTTGGCTTTTTAGAACTCGTTCAATTTCTCCTTGGAGCCAGGTGTTTTTCCTACATGCTTGAGGTCCACTTTTTTTATCATCACTTTCGTTTTACCCAGGTTCTGGTCCTGATTGGTTGAGATAAAAACGAGGTCAGCTTATTTTAATTCAACCAGATTTGTTCAACAAGAAGTGTCAACAAGAACCAACCACAACTAGAATCGGTGTGAAACGAAAATTACTATGGGCTCGGATCTGTAAACGGTGAGAACAGGCGAGCAAAGCAAACCTTTTGTTATTTAAAACTGACAAGACGGATGTTGTCATGTTTAGTTTTTTTTTCGTTGGAGAATATCACGGTAGATCAGCAGAGAATTCGAACATTCCAAGTACGCCATTCATGGGATTGGAAATTGATTCCAGGTTGGGGTTTGACAGGCATATTAGGGTTCTGAAGAATACTCTTCAGTCTGGTGCCTTTTGTGTTACGTCATTTTCTGTGGAGCTGTGGGAACAGATAGCTAGATCAACATATTTCAACATATCTTGACAATTGAGATATGAATGTATTTATAGTTTGCGACATGGTTAGTTTGTGATTTGTGTCTTGTATCACTATATTATGTTGTTGTTATGCCTTTATTTCTCTGTATGTGAGTTTTTAGGTTTTGTCAATTAAATTAAGTTGCACGTTTAAGCCTTCTTGGTTAGTGCCCTACTTAGTGGTAGGTAAATCAGTGTTACAAGTTTTATATTCTATATTTTCTTGTATTTCTTTCCCAATATTTCTCAAGTTTCTAACGGCTCTCCTTATTAATTTCGTGTAAACTGAGTTGAAACCTTCCTCTATCATTTTCAAATTAGATTCTGTTGGTTGTCTTTGCTGCGAGTGATCTCTACAGCTGCTGAACTCAACTAACTGTTGAGAACTTTGATTGAGCTTTTGATCACCGATGAAGCTGCTGAGACCAGTTTTGGGGTTACAGAGACTTCACAGGTCAGTTGCACATTTAGGGCTGTTTGACGACATAACTAACAGCCTTATTTACAAAAGTAAAGCACAAGATTAACTGTCTTCATTATCTGCAACACTTCGAGTGCCTTGGGGATTTTGTGCAAGTATTAGAGTTTAGTGCTAATTTTGCGGTTGAATTAAACATTATTTTTTGATATTTAAATATTTTGGACCAGGCTATACTTATGTGTCTAAGGTTGCCATCCCATCCGGGAGATGTCCTTTTGAACTTGTGAATAATAGGTGGCGGACTCATAGTAGCCGAAGTTTTATCTGAACCACCGCAATTCCTTAAATTGTTTTATTGAGCAACTAGAGTTTTAGAGATATATTCAGAGTGCTACTTCCTTCCTAAACTCGTGTAAATTGAAAGTAGAAATAGCATATCGGGGCTTGGACACTGGCTGGAGTGAAATACCGAAGATGAGAAACAAATTGTTATTCAATATCAGAAGTATTAGCAATAAAGTTTTTGAGTTTTGAGAAAGTCGAAACCAAACAACAATTTTGTGGTAAAATTGTATGGGATAAAAATCAGCCTATGGACTAGTGATCCTCTCTGTCATAGCCTTGAACAAGTTAACGTCCTGAGGGTTGATCTTCAATACTAGGTTAGACACCAGAGTATCTACGTACTAACTTTCAACATCTACTGATCCAAAGGAAAGGGGGGGGGGGGGGTGTTACTCAGGTGGAAAATCAAGAAGATTGTGGTACTTGGATTATGTACGTACCTTACACAAAGGACAAAGTTGAAGATAACTTGACTAACTAATTTAGGTTTCTGCATATCAGACGATAACATTCCTATCGAAAAATAGGAAAATTTGCTCCACTGCCCAAACAGATTTTTACAATTTTGACTGTTCTCGTTTTGAACATTGAACTGCTATTGAATATCCATTTGCGTTGTTCTGCAGCTTAATAAGTCTACTAAGAGGTTTCCATTGTCTCTTAAAAAGTATATGTGAAAACTTAACTGCATGTCACTAAGTTGTGTCACCACCTATAGGCAAAATCCATGATTAATTAACTTAAAAGAAACTTAAACCTCACATCAATACTGAATTGATCGCTATAGCAAATTTTCAACATAGCATCTGATTTTCAACAAACCTGATTGGTTGAAAATCAGGCGGTCTGCCATTTTTTTGTCAACCAGAACCAGAGCTGGTGTGAAACGAAAATGACTCTTAGCTATACCCGCATCAGAAAAACAGAAGGAAATACTCATACTTACTGTCAAAAGCCATTAACATTGGCAGTAGAATTCCCACCCATTTCTGTTCAAAAGCCCAGCAGTGAACTGGGTACTTTCTAAGGCCTTGGTAGAACCACCACTAAAATATCCAAAGATTCACTATTAAAGTCTGTTTTTGTTTCTTTGATCTAAGCTGATTTTTGGCCGAGGTCAACTCACCGTGGTACCAAATGCACCAATCAAGAATATCAACCTGAACCACACCTCGATTTGAGTAAAATCTGGATTGTATGTTTTGAACTGGAAAGCAGTAGATAGATTCGATAACTTAAAGAAAATCTTTGGAAACGCTTACGTAGAAGTTTAACTCTTTGATGTTGTACCTAGCATGGAAGGACTCCAAGTTGTAGAACCTTATGTTTACTAGGTAGTGAGTGTAATCCAAGTAGCCCAAGTGTAAAACCACAAATTCGTCGCAAATTTGTTTGTCACAATGGAGCAGGCGAGTTCTGAAATAAACGACTTCCTGAAAATTTGGATGTAGGTGTTTAGAGAACGTAATTATACCGGTTTTGGTGCTCCTTTCGGGTTAGGACTTCTCCTGGCGTATTGTCTTCAGTTAAGCCAGTAACTGTGACGCAAATATCGAACTCTTTATCTATTACCTCACCTGAAACAATGTTATCATCTTAAAACCAATTTTTACCCTGGAGTTTTCGAAGTACATACCATCAGCATTTTCAGTTTTCAACTTTGCAATTACCCAGAGCTGCTGATGGTAGGTAGATAACTTTTGGGTTCTTATTATAAAGGGACCCGTGGCAACCGTCTTTCGGTTGACCGACGAGTTGTTCGACTTTGGTAGTGACGTCATTGCGTCTATGGGATAAGTTTCCGTGATTGGTGGGCCTGGATAAGATCAATACTATCAAATCTAATATTGAGATGATTATTAATTTCATGGTTGTACCTGCTAGTCCTATAAAAATCGTAAGACCAAAGCACGCGAAGAACAGCACGAAGATCATGACGAATTCTCGTTTGTGCATTGAGTACAGACGCATTTGAACTGACCTGGAAATGTGTGATATTGATGGGTTTACAAACTGTTCCATTTAGGATTAAGAGAAAAATTTTGTTGCATTCACATTTCCTCAAGTTATACCTAAAGAAATGCACATTAAGGGAGATGAATAGTGTCTATAACAGAACATGTAATGAATACTTCCAAAATGTCAATATCTGTGATTCTTGCAATTTCTAGAGCTGGAGATGTTCTACCTCCATATGCGGTGTACAAAGTAGAAAGGCTTTCTGATTTGTAAATCATTGGAGAGCCGAAGAATATGCAGTATAATAGGTCAAAGACAGATAGGATGGTTTGACTTATTTACTTTCGAGAGACTGGTTTCTTATACCAGTCATACTTTGGGCTAAAAAACTTGCAGGCACAAAGGTGGTTATTGATGATAATCTGTCGCCTTGAACGTCAAAGAAACAATATAAAATTTGTTTTTAACTTCAAAGAGATTCTAAATATCTTACTCAACTCAGAAGTGGGGTATTATGCACCGTTGAAAAGAATTTGGAAAGGCATTCTTGTGGCACACAAAATTCGAAATCCTAGAGACCAGACTCTGACTTTGTTTAAAAAATTAACAAAACGGTTAAACTTAACTAAAAGGATAACGATTGAAGGTTCTTTTAGAGGAACTTTCAATAAAGCAAGAATTTCTGATGGAGATAAAGAGACGATCGATGAAAGAGCAGACGCTCCGGAAGAGGAAGCGGAAGATAACAAAAAAATAAAGAAGTTGTTGGAGAAACACAAGACGAAATTACTATGCCGACATTGAGCAGTTTATAGTTGTAAAACTATCTGCGAAAAAAAAATGTGTAGCACTTCATAAGACGAATTGAAGAAGTTCATCATCCGAACGAAGTCATCATAAATCATTTGAGACAGATGAAGAAGATATATTTGTTTTTCCTAAGAAAAGCGACATTTCTCTGTTACAGAAAGATAATATTGTTGTCGTAAATAAGGTCGTAAATACCCAAAAAAAATAACTGCGCTTTACATAAATAGAGCAACAAATCACTCGTGACAGTCCCCATGTGTAATAAAGCCGCAGCGCCCAGATAAGCCGCGAGCCGCGAACGTCCAACCTCCAATGTCGCTCCGCCTCGCTGATAATCCACGCCTACAGCCGCCGCTTACCGTAACAATATTATTGAATTCCTCAAATCTCAGAGGTCACGCGAAGTTTTTATACCCTCAAGCTGGATGAAAAATGTACAACTTCTAAAAGTAACTTTGTTTTTGTTTTTACATATAATTTATCTTATTTTCTTGACTTTAAGAAGTTACCCCAAAGTTTCCCTATTTACAAAGAAAGGCAAAGTTATTGGCAATTCCGCAGAAAAAAAAGTGGGTTCAAACGGATGTTTGGCAATTTGACAAAAAGATGGGAGCCATATCTATATATCTGCTCCAATTTTTTGCGTCTCCAGGCGATTTCCGAGTATGTAAGTTGGGTGCTCATACTTTGCCTGAAGTCAATAAGAAGAAACACGTGTTGCGGGCCCAAACATCAATATTTGATCCTCTTTTCGATTGAATCCTCTTTTTTTGTGCATAATGCGAAGAACTTTGCCTTCCTTTTTATACAGGGTGTTCCAGATCAAAGTACGAATATTTCAATCACAAATTGTCTGATCACAAACTTCTGGTTGAAGAGAATGAACTTTTATTACCCCATTTTTCATTTGTTGTACACCAAAAAAGGAGAAAAAAAGGAGAAAAAAACACCTTCTTTTATGTGTGTTGTACGGTTTTTATTCCACGGTAGCCAGAAGGAACTGCATAGATAAAACGCATGGACACGACAATGATCCACTTGGACATAACTTCATTGTTTCATTAAGAGCCTTGATAAAGATAAAAAAATATATGGTCGAAACGTTGGTAATTTGAAAACAAACTGAAGTTGTTATTTCGTCCCCATCCCACTAATTCACATCATCTACATCCTGTAAAAGTATTTACTAAACATAAAATGGAGCCAAACCATTGGTGTTTTAACTAAATGTTGATTCGAAGCCATTGGCGTAGAACCAAAAAAGTTCAAGAGGGCAAAAAGTACATTCACCACTTAGTTGCGTTATCTGTCATTAACTTTTCTATAATATGCAGCTCTTCAGACATAAATGTGTATTTGTCTGCTAAATAAAGATTAATGAATTCGAATTCTATTAAAAAAAACATTTTAAAAGTTTCGACTTTGACACCCTGTACAGCGAACACAAAACTGCAAAATCAAAAATTGTGTAATAAATGTCCCTTTAATTTTCATCACAGAATCTGTTGTTGAAATATTTGTACTTTGGTCTGGGATACCCACACAAAGCATTTTTTTTCTGTATTACAAAAAATTCTTTTTACTTTCTACAGGGTGTCCCAAATTTTTCCATTTTCACATTTTTCTAATTCAAAAACGAAATTTTGTAAAAAAAGTTTGTAATTTTTTTAAAATATAACTGTCGGGGGACATAAAAAACTCCTTATGTTTGTGAAATTGCCAACGTTTTGACTTTTATTGCTTCCTCGGGGTTCTTTGAATAAGCGAAGTTTGTCACAGTGAATGGAATGTTATTCCTGACCTGTGGCAGACTTTGTTATTATAAGAGCTCTGAGGAAGACCTCAATAAAGGTCGAAATGTTGGCAATTTGGCTAAGGTAAAGTGATTTTTATGACCTAAGCCTGCCATTTATTATTTCAACTTGGTAAAAAGGACGCAAAACATATATGAGGTTCAACTATTCTTGACTCTATGGATCAAGTTTTCTCAGAGACTAACGTCAGCCTAATGCCAGACAAATGCTCAATCACAGATGCCTCAAAACAAATTAATTCTATGAAAAAAAAACATTTTAAAAGTTTCGACTTTGACACCCTGTACAACGAACACAAAACTTCAAAATCAAAAATTGGTTAATAAAAGTCCCTTTAATTTTCATGAGAGAAAATCTGTGGTTGAAATATTTGTACTTTGATCTGAGATGTGTAAATCCGCACAAAGAATTTTATTCTGTTTACAACAAAAAAATGTATTTTTTTTATATAGGGTGACCCAAGTTTTTTCATCTTCGCATTTTTCTAATTCAAAAATAAAATTTGTTTAAAAAAGATTGTAATTTTTTTAAAATACAACGGGCGTGGGACATAAAAACTTCTTACGTTTGTGAAGTTGCCAAGGTTTTGATTTTTATTGAGGTCTTCCTCGAGGCTTTTTGAATAAGCGAAGTTTTTCGCAGTGATTGGAATGTTATTCCTGACTTGGGACAGACCTTGCTTATTGAAAGAGCTCTGGGAAAGATCTCAATAAAGGCGGAAACGTTGATAATTTCGCAAACATAAGAGTTTTTTTATACCTTAATCCTGCTATTTACCTCATTCAACGTAAAAAGGACGCAAAACATATATGAGGTTGAACTATTCTTGACTCTAGGGATCAATCGTCTCAGAGATAACGTCAACCTAATGCACAGACAAATACTCAATCAAAGATGCCTCAAAATGAAGTAGATAAAGGAGGCTCAAAGAAAAAGAAACCATAAAAGGCTCAAAGAAAAAGCAACCATTTGCAATAAAGGATAAACAAAATAGCAGTGTTTATCAAAAGAAATATAAAGCAGCGAGTAACAAATGGAATTGGATTTTGTAAACTCCACTGCAGATAGTTTATCCATAAAACCTAAATAATCATGGTAGCGAATGATTCATGCAGCTGTGATGCCTCTGCTGGAGTCTTGATGGAAACTTTTTTTCCACAGTTTAATATCAACTTTCAATCTGCTGTATCAAATTCATTAGCGTTGTCCAAAGACAACTGCAACCGCCTTTCTGACACAATTTTGGGGATTAATGTACCTTCTTCATTCATTCAAAGTAAATCTTTTTTTTGGCTAGAGGTAGTTTAGAAACAACTCAAAGTTTAAAACAAAAATATGGAAAAGTTTCTATTTTAGCGAATTCTAAACATGACCTCGATGAGAAAACCAAGGATGCAAGAAAGACAATTGAAGAAATTGATAGAGTCAAGGAGAGACAGAAAAGTGGAGAAAACAACCTCTTTCCTATTTTTTTTTATTAGAAAGTTAATAATCAGGAAAACAAATTAAATAATCGATTAAAATTAACAAAATTACGGTTAATTAATTCGATGATTTGGCTCTAATATTTGAGTCCAGTGAGGATGAAAAACCAAGTAAAAAATCAAAAGTAAACGAGGTTGTTGCAATGACTCTAAAACCATTTAAGGTTGAGTTAAGTGCGCATTAAGTAAACTAAAACACACTTTATGCATCATTACTAAATTTTCTATATGAATGAAGCTCTATAAAAACAATTTTTTGTTTAGAGAAGTAGGCAAGTCACTGCTACAATGTTGACTACATACCTTTCACATCTATCATGATGATATGCCGGAGCGATGTATTTGTCGAACTCACTGAATATGTCACTAAATTGCGATAGAGTATTTCTTAGTTTGGCCAAGAATCCTCCTGAAGGAAGCTGGTAAGCGTATCCGAGATTTGGATCGTTTGGAGGCATTCTAACTCTGCTCTATCCGTGCAATATAGTTACTTCTCACTTTATGTAAAGCACATATGTTAACATACCACTCTTGCAGTTAGCTGTAAATGATGTAAACTTTTACTTGCGAAATCATTTTGCTTTAAATGGATATAGTGAAAAACAACACAAATGGGGTGGAAGCTCGGTGCCTGTTTTGTGGAAACATCGTGAAGTAGTGTGCGCTAGACAGTTATTGATCCAGTGCGCAACGTGACGGTTTTCCACATGTTGCTCTGGAACGTCCAGGATCGTATTTCAAAACACTGTTGGACTTTCAAAAGAAACTCATCACAGGTTTTATATCAAATACATTTATTGCCATATATTTCAGCGAAAGTAGGGACCACCCAATAAATACGTATATTATATAACAAACACCAATTTATACATCTTGAGCCTAAGGATTACAAAAATTACTTTTTTTCGAATAAAAATACAATTAGTATAACATCTATTTCACATGTCTTTTATTATAGTGCGTCGATACATTATCGATTTAAGTAATGTTTACTTTGATTGATAAGAGCTTAATATAACGTTTGATTGTCGATTATAGTGAAAGTTGCGGTGTGTTTCAGTGCAGGAACTAGGAATACGTGTTTTATGTCTATTTCACAATCTAACCCTACATAGATTTTTCTAAACGATTTGAAACGTCACTTTAATGTAAAAAAAAATACCCAACAAATTACATTACAAAACTGAAGTCTCGAAAATTTACCTAGAAATCTTTTAGTGCCTTTTTTTGGTTTCATATTTTTCCAGCTTGTCCCCCGGGGTCTTTCCGGGCACAAGGTAGTTACTTAACTACAGAACATCTTACTTCTAGGCAATTGACAGATTAGCCCTTAGGAATTAAAAGCGCTTTCGAAATAAGAAAAAAGGTCCAGTCCAGGTCTAGTCCAGGTCTATACTGAGAAAGGGAAGTTGTTTTGAGCATTTTTATGTTTTTCCAAATTACTCGAAAATATGGTAACTTGGAAGTGATTTCTTAAATCAGCTCAGCGACAACGATATCTAAAATTAATCGATTTCGCGGATTTTAATTATTTACTAGGTGTCCGAGAAAGGTTGGGAAAACTCGCAACTGACAATTCTGAGAACCAAAAGAGGATTCAATCACATACTCCTTTTCCCAAAAGCTAACAGTTTCCGAGATACCGAGAGTCAGAAGTATAGTTTATTCGCTTTTAAAACAAATATACTTTCTCAGTGCAACGAAGCATAAAACCTCCCTTCTGAAAATTTGTAAGAAAGTCGTTAAAAATAAATAAACAGAAGTCCCAAAAGACTGGGATTTTTTCCACTACCAATCAGGAAATCAGAAAGAAAGGTGGAGAATCTTAGTAACTACAGACCAACAGTACTAACCAAAACACTGAAACACATGATAAAAAACAGGTTAGGCTATCAGCTTGAATGAATGAAGAACTCAGTGAGAAACTGTAGCCTTAATTTCTTAACTTTAATATTAACCGTACATTTGCGTTAGGTTTCAAAAATGGGTGGCCAGAGTTCAGAACTGGATGTAGTTTTTCCCCAGGGTTTCCTTACTTAACTAGGTTATCTTGAGTTATACAGGGCCAAGGAAACCCAAAAACTACCTTCAGATCTAAATATGGTTTTAATCTAAAGGCGCCACCCTCTTTTATGGCCCCTCAGAAACTCAAGATAATTCAACACCTGATGACCTTGCAGTATCGGTAAAAGAGGGAGAATACGGAGAATAATTAAAAAAACCCAAGATTTACCAATATCTCTGTTCATATTAGCACATTTGCTCTCTGGTACATGCTGTACAATTTATAGAGGTACTATAAAGAGGTAACCCTGAAAATGATAGTGGTATCGCCACAAAATCAATAACAGCTGACTCTCACCTAAATGTGTAATGTAATAGTGATTATCTATGAATGTAATGTTTACGTTGGTTAATGGACAAAAGTATGGGGGTTATTTCTCATGTCTGGTTTACACTAATTTGTAAAAGTTAATGAGAATACTAGTTGAAATGTAAGTGATTTGTGACGCATTTGGGGTAGAAGTTCAGAATGAAATGTGGTGAACCTGTAGTTCAATAAAGAACGGACCCACTTGTGATTTCCGCGTTGGGCTCTATTTATTTCCGAGGTAGACTATATAGAAGTTTGTCTGGAAGTTGCCTCGAAGGTGGGCAGGAGGGCAGGCAGTTGAGGCAGTCCACTGTGATCAGCAAACTTTTGTGGAGTTCACTTGAGTATCAAGATTTCGGAGGGTAGTAGAGGTAGGAAGTTTGTATACTTAGCAGCAGGTGATACTTATTATCTTAAATGTTGGAGGTTGATAGCATACAACAAGGTTGTAAGATAAAGGAAATAGGGGGGAAAAAAGAAAAAGGCCTGAAACAAGGATATTTCTCTTAGCGTTGGAGAATCACGAACATCAAAGGTAAGTAAAAAATGAACTTTAACGTAGAGGCATGCCTTGAAGCACACTATATTTTAGCTTTTCGAAAGAAATGAAAATGTACATACCTGAGGGTGGTGGATGGCCTTATGGAGTTTCTACCATGTGGTATATACACTATGGTAGGTACTTCATAGTCGAATGCTTTTATTCGGATGATTTACAAATCGATTTCAATTAAACAATTCAATCACTGGAACTAAATAAAGTTAATAAAACCCAGTAAAATTGAAGATTGATCCTAATAATCGGTCTTTATAACCGCAGAGCGAAAGGTATAACTTAGCAAGCCAGCCAAGAGTTATCCGTCTTCAAAAAAAAAAAACCCAACGACCAGATTTCAAATCTTTCCAAAAACAGGAAAATGAGGTTGTGCCAGAAATTATTGTATGTACCAAAATGGTCAAAGTTTGTACTAAACTTAGTATTATTGTTAGCGCCCTTCCAATTGGTTGTATTTAGTGAGGTCACACGCAGAGTATTGTTTTGATTTTGTGAACCCATCGAAAGAAACTCAGAAATTAGGAATGGGTAATCTAATTATTTCAAATAAACTTTGATATTTCTAACTTGTCCGTCAATTAGTGATCAGAGATACTGTATTTGAAATAAAGCAAGATAGTTCATGCCTAAACAATTCTCCTCAGTATCACCTTGAGAATCGAGAAAAAAATCGTAACAAGACAGAACGGATTCCGCAAGGGAAGATCTACCATGGAAAATATTGTGATTATGGCATCAATAGAGTTTCCGTTTCTGTTTTCTTTGATTCCAGGGCAGCTTATGATAATGCCAGATATCGAAATCTTAAGGGCAACATGAGAGGAAAAATGATTAACCTAAATGGTTTTGATGTCATTAGCAACTTTGGGAAGACGAGGAATTTTACATTACACCATCTAATAGTAGTGAGACTTGTAGCCCAGGAAAATAATCTAAAGGGCTACCTCAAGGATCCGTACTCTCCCTGCTCAATATGTTTACCATCTGCTCCAGAGAATTTGGGTTGACAGTGGTATGGAATATCCAATCCTCCAGCAGTCATGACTTGGTCATCTTTTTTTTTTCATAAACCGTCGACGATATTTTCCGACAGTTTAAATGATATTTCATCCTATGTTTGTTTAGAGGTGATGATGATGATGATGATAGACAATGATGTACTATTAAGCGAGACATCTTGGACTTTAATTGTATTTCTTGAGTTTTTTACACGACGTTTCGAGCAGTGGAATTTCTGCTCGATTTCAAGTGAAACTGAGCATTAAGCTCGAGGCCACTTACTTATGTACTAACACAGCCAACTACGCCCACCATTCCTATTGACCGGATCGTCGCCACTGTCGCGCGTCAAGCGACCCCCACTTGTTCGCCGTATCAATGGATGCCATACCGAAGAGACGTCACAACTTGGTTTACTATAGACGCCCTCAATGCTTCCAATGAAGACCGCTTCCTTAAACTTTCGTTTCTTCCAGTTCTGTTCGCTATGCACAATTTTGGCTTCCGACCATTTAATATTATGGTGTTCGGACCAAGGGTGCTCTGCAATTCCCAATTTTGATGTTTCTCGTCTTATCGTAAGAGTTCTGTGTTCCTGAATTTTTACATGCAAAGGACGCTTGGTTTCTCCTATGTACAAAGATTCCACGATCGAAGCGTCGTGTAAGAAACTCAATAAAGACAATGGAAGTGCAAGATGTTTCGCTTAATAATACATCATTTTCTACCACCTTTAAACAAACGTTAGAAAACCGGTATGGACCTGGTATTAGCGAGAAATTCAGAGGTTACGAGAAAGCAAAGATCAAGCTTACCAAGAAGGAAGAACACATCCACTTCCTTTGCACAGCGGAGGACGTCCACATCATTCCATTGGGTTTCCTTTTCAAATCACCAATCCCTAGTGATCAAGCTCGTCGCATTCTGGACAGGGCCAGCCATGGGCTTATTCGGTCCCAAATCAGCTACCACAGATGGAAAAAATCACAGCTCTTGGACGATATCACACTTGGACGACAACAACACAATCATTTTCCAGACAATAAATAATTCGTGAATCAAAATGAAAGAGAAACTGATCAAAAAGCACAATGACAAGCTTATGAAGGTTCAAAGAAAGGAGACAACAATCGACCACCACCAGCAAGGCCAGAGGACAATAGTCAACATATCATCGACTATCTTGATTTCCACTGAAGAAAAACTGCTGACCAAAGGATTGAACCTTGCAATTGCTCAAAAGTCAACTCCACTGCTTGACATAATAAGTGCTGTGGAATCAATGACACTCCAGGGGCCAGAGAGAGGAACCCAAGTGGAAAGTCAGAACACTATTGGACAAACCACAACATCCACAGAGAAATATCACAAAAAAAGAGGAGTTAGCTATGAGGAAACTGCAGAGGGACAAATCAATCAAGATCCTTCCAGCTGACAAAGGAAATGCAACCGTCGTCATGGATGCCACACAGTATTACGAGAAGATACAGGAGATTCTGACGAAAGGTAAATATAAAATAATACCTAATGACCCGACTAAAAGAGTTGAAGGACAAATCTACGGAGCCCTGAAAAATATGAACATCATATTTCTGAAGGTACTAGGAAGTCTCTCACTCCACACCATAGTAAATCGCCACATCTCTATGGGTTACCTAAAATTCACAAAACAACTATGCCCCTAAAGCCAATCACAAGCTTAAGAGACTCGCCAACGAGTTCTATAAGTAGATTTCTCCGTTAAACCTTAAAAATCGGGAATTGCAGATCACGCTTGGTCCGAATATCATAATATTAAGTAGTCGGAAGCCAAAATTGTGCCTAGGGAACAGCACTGGAAGAAACGAAAGTTTAAGGAAGCAGTCTTCATTGGAAGCAATGAGGGCGTCTTTAGTATACCAAGTTGCGACGTCCCTTCGGTATGGCATCTGTTGATACGGCAGACAAGTGCTGGTCGCTTGACGCGCGACAGTGGCGACCATCCGGCCAATAGGAAGGGTGGGCGTGGTTAGCTGTGTTAGTACATAAGCAAGTAGCCTCGAGCTTAATGCTTAGTTTCACTTGAAAATGAGCAGAGATTCCACTGCTCGAAACGTCGTGTAAAAAACTCAATAAAGACAATGGAAGTCCAAGATGTTGCGCTTAATTTAAGCTTACATTATAGCATACTTTAGTGAGCCTTTTTAATCAGTAATGTACAGAGAATCCCGTAAGCACATTATCAAAAGAGTACTTGGTTACGGCGTTCTTTGGTTAAAAAATGTATTTGATAAAACTTTCATTAAGAAAATGTTTCGTTTTGTTACTATTGATGGTCAAAGTAAGGGGTGTAAGATTAAATACAAATTTTGGCCTCTAACCCACGCAGTGTACATAATGCAAAGCAAAGTTAAAACCTCAGGTATGATTTAAACTTCTAAAACTGACTCTATTAGTACTTCTTGTCAAAATATATAAATCGTTAATGTTACATAAAAACGTAATAGTTTTCAGCTATTTCTAAATATATAGGATGTATACATTTGACCGCTAAAATTCTAATTTGCCACCACTGTGTGGCATTCACTCACAGCGCAGCCGAGTAGGTTCATCCTTTTCTAATGTTAAGGAGACGCCTAATGCTAGAAAGAGAAATAATCTGCTCACACTAAGCTGCTCTTGTTTCAGTGGTTGAAAACTCTGTCGTAATGGCCTGGAATTAATGTTTTTTTTTCATGCATTTTGACCATCAACAGCAATGAAAACTAGATCCTTTTTCTTAATAAAAATTTTCTTTAGAATTAGAGAATGTCGCAGTACCCTTTTGATCATGTGCTTACGGAACACTCTTTATTGTATTAATAATATAAGTTTTAACCCCCAACAACCGTAAAGTAAATTCATAAATTGTAAAGGCCAGATACTTATTCATAATAATTAGATTTTTTACCCATATTTATGGTTGTTGGAGTATACAATAATTACCCTAACATAGAGTGGATGGTGTGAATCTAATACGTTTCTACTGAAATTGAGACTTAATAGAGGTAGTAATAATAAAATAATTATTATTGTGCGTTAACATTTCCAACACTAAACTTTTGCTTATAACACATCTTGTCACATTTCCTCAGTTTTACTAAATAAGTGATAAATTTTAAATATATATAATACTTAGTCAACAATTTTACTATGCAACTCTAAATTGTAAATTTACAATTACCCGTCTTGTGTAACATGGAATAAAATATAATAGTAATTATTAGAATAGTCTTTTGTTAACCCTGTATTCACATAATAATAAAGTTTATCGAAATAACATATTCGTTTATATTTTATACAGTAAATGGCCATATTTCGGGATTTTATGTTATGCCCTTCACTACATACAATTTTTCCTTCGAAGCGACCTACAAAGAAAAATACTCAACATTAAACATATAATTATTTTATATTAAGCAAATCAAATATAAAAACACTATCATACAAAATTAGAAAAAAAATCCTTAAAGTTGCCAATATGACATTAGGGTTCCACAAAAGTTTACTTAAACACAACTAACCAACGAAACCCTGTAATATATGAAATAAATAAATAAGTTTGTTTTGTAAAAACAAGTTTTAGAAACATCTTCCTTTACTTACTCCATGATGGACGGAGGTCATCGAGGCGTTTGCTGAGTTGGTAATGGAATTGATTAGCTTCTCGTTTTCTTCTCGTACTGAAAAAAAAAAGGAAATCATTAAGTTTCAGTTTATCAATCAAAGGAACTATTCATTTAAATTCATCAGCTAATTCACCTTTTATCGATTGCTCGGATATGGCGAAAACGTGTAATAAGTAACATTCTTTGTTGAATTGTTGTTAGGGGTGACCACGGTTCTGGTGCTGGTATGTGTCAAAGTTATCACCACTGACAAAACGCTCACACAGAAAAGAACTAAATATATAAAAACAATAATGTTTATTATTATTTTTCTTCTCTTTTGGCGTTCGTTATTTTCTCTAGTCAACAACATAGACGCTCTTCGGCTGTACCTTCTAGAATTTGATCGAGATCGCTTTTCAGAACTAGAAAAAGATATTTTTCAAGAAATAAATTTGTTGTTTCTCTAGGCTTACCCGAGATCGAAAATTAGATTTTCAATATGAGGTGCTTGTGCTCTCTGATGCTGTTGGTCATTAATTTTTCTGGCCCTCTTTGTGGAGTCTCTACACCAATTATGTAATTGTTCACTTTTCCTTCTTCCCTCAGTTCTCCAAGAATTTGACTCATGAACAGCAGGAATATCCTCCAAGGATTTTATTTTTGACAGTCTCCGACTTCCTGTTAGTAGACCCTTAAGCTGATTTTTGCTTTCAGTAAGACAGCATCCTTACCAGAGGTTTTATGGTCCAACACTTTTCTTTGAGCACCACTCAAGGATAAATCCATTGAAGCTTTATCTTTTAATTTTTCACTGAATTCTTTTTGAAGGAAATCACATACATTTTCGTGTGCAGTTTCACTACCCAACATCCTATTAAGTGAATCGAACAAAGGCAAATTGAGTGCGAAAATTAGAGAAGTTATATCGGAGGCATGTTTGGTTTAGGCAAGATAGGCCCATGGGCGTACGTCTCTATTAAATTAGGTCACGAACCGATATATGCTACATCAAATCTAATCAAAACAAACGCAATGCACTTATTGTACTGGCAACATTTTAATAGCTCAGATATGAAGTTGGTAAAACATGAATTAACGAAACCTTTTATGCGCGTTGTTTGGGATTCCAAAAATGCAGTTCCGACTCTGCTTTTTTGTTTACACTCACATCAAAAGAGTCGTTTATCGTCTTTACATAAACCAGCTAATTTCTCTAATGCCAGCGGAAAGTTTGGTGTGGTCTTACGTTTTATTTTTTCGTTCAGTTTTAAAAAAGTCTGTCTTTGTTTGGTAATAATTTAGTTTGGTGCTCTAAGGGAGAAAGATTGTAAATTTATCAATAAAAATTAACGCTTTAAAAATAAATTTTACACGTATTTTCGTAAATTTCTGGTAGCTTTCTATACCCCGATTTTGGAACACCAAGTCAAGTGATAGATTAGCATTAAACATTTTTTGCAGTTTAATCAATTTATAATTAAATTCAGTCAGAATTTTCTATCTAACTTGATCAATAAGCTCCGAATGTACAGAGTGGCGTATCGAAAACAAAATACAGGAATATTTCTGTTTTTAGAAATTGAAATTTAATAAACGCTAGAACACGTAAATTTAATATCCAAAAAGGACACATTATAAAAGTCTCTTACTCCTTTCACGTCAACCCTTTAGCCGGGGTGAGTTAAACCCTTAATTTCTTAAATAGCCCGTAAGGTAGCGCAATACCTTGATTGAAAATACTTTCGATTCTTGTGCCAATTTTATTTATACTAATTTAGTACAACTTTATTTATACTAATTTAAAAATAAAAAAAAAAAAATCGGTAAAACTAGTTCAAAAGGTGTCTCCAATACAAAATAATAAAGTGATGAAATTGCTAAAAACTATGGTATAAATAACGTAAAGGCATTTAGCAATGCAGGTACAAAAGCTGAATATTTTTACAGATAATAAAAATAAAACTTGTTTGGCCCTTTGTTAGCAGCAACCAGTAATTCGCGTTCGGTTTTGAATGTGTTTGTGCCGAAAATTTATTTTACTATAAACAAATTCCTTTTACGTTTCGCAAATCAAAAATAGTTCGCTCGATTGCAAACAGAGTAGAAATTATCAATTATTTTATAAAACTGTGAAGGCCTTTACGGCCGGTCAAAATAGAATCTAAAGTGTTTTCCGCCAGGAAGGAACAACGGGAGAAGATGAAGAGAAGCGCGGATGGACTAGCCTACCATACATCTACAAAGTAACGGACGGGCTACTGGAAAAGCACAGTGTTAAAACTGTCTTTAGACCCACTCAAACAATACAACAGAGCTTGAGATTGGCCAAAGACCGCATCCCCTATCGGCACCCGGAGTTTACCGAGTTCCATGCAGCTGTGGCTCGGTATCTATTGGCACCACAAAACGCAGTGTTAACACGAGGATTACGGAACACAAGGAGGAGTTGCAGGGCAGAATGCAACTAAGACTGACCTTGTAGTGCATAAAATTAACACCGAGGATGCACAACCAATACGACAACCCCCTACGAGAGTGCCAATCGCAAAGCAAGAAGAATGACCTGTTGAAGAGCATGCTA
Source organism: Taphrorychus bicolor (assembly GCA_951812265.1). Taxonomy (NCBI): domain Eukaryota; kingdom Metazoa; phylum Arthropoda; class Insecta; order Coleoptera; family Curculionidae; genus Taphrorychus; species Taphrorychus bicolor. The sequence continues at coordinate 10,339,043 of OX638299.1, read as the reverse complement.
GAAGAAGGCGTCATCGAAGAGTCGTCGACTCCATGGTCTTCTCCGGTTATTCTTGTAAAAAAAATCACGGAACAACTAGGTTTAGTGTAGATTACAGGAAGTTGAACGATATCACCAAGAAGGACAGTTACCCGTTACTACGAATTGACGATACCCTGGCAAGTTTATCAGGATCACAATGGTTTTCCACGTTGGATTTGAAAAGTGGTTACTGACAGGTTAGAGTTGGAGAGAGGCATCCAAGGATAGAGAAAAGACAGCATTCTCAACTGGAAATGGTCTTTTCCAGTTTACTGTTATGCCTTTCGGTCTATCCAATGCTCCCTCAACCTTCGAGCGATTAATGGAACTAGTCTTGAAAGGAATACGTGGAAAATACGTGGTGATTGGTTTATTTGGACGATGTAATAGTAGTGGATCGAAACTTCGAAGATTACCTGAACAACCTGACAGAAGTATTTTGCAAACTAAAGAATGCCCATTTAAGATTGAACTGTAAGAAATGCTGCCAGTTCTAAAAGAAAGTGGGGTACCTTGGACATGTCATCTCATCAAATGGATAGACCAGTGAAAATAAAATAGCTGCTATCAAAGAATGGCCAGAATCCAAAGATAAGCATGAACTTAGAAGCTTTTTGGGACTCTGCACCAATTATCGACGTTTGATCCATGGAACCAACCATTTGTTCCAACCATGGCACAATACCTCTGCAAAACGTTAGCGGACCACCAGAAAGATTGGGACAAACTTTTGCCTCTTTTAATGATGGCTTACATAAGTGCAGTGCATAACACGACAGGACATACCCTTGCCAAGGTTATATTTGGTAAAGAACTTCGTCTTCTGGTAGATTTGGTGTATGGATTACCAGAAGAACCGATACAAGATGTCCAGAACTATGCTGATGAACTTCAAGAAATATTAAACGAAATCCATTGAAACGTGAGGACAAAGATAAAGATTGCCAGAGATCGGATGAAAGCCAGATATGACTTAAGGGCGAATTCTGCAGGATTTAAGGCAGGTGACTTTGTTTGGATGTGTAATCCACGGAAGAAGATAGGAAAGTCTCCCAAGTTAGGAGGGTCCATATAGGTACAGTCATCAAATGGTTCAACGACGTGGTATACAGTATCCAACGTACCCCTAGAGCAAAGATGAAAGTGGTTTATCTTGAACAGTTAAAGACTTACAGTCATGGAGATTTCTCTGATCGGGACGAGAATGTTAGGCCCGACCGTCGCTCCACAGAGATCTAGAATCTAGAAACCCATTTAGAATAAACGAGAACCGGGAACAGTCGCCTCCTTTCTCGAAAGTACGAGAGTGTGTTCAGGCTAGGTATATAAACCAGCCAGCCGCTCCAGATGAGATCGAATAAAGAGTGCAGTCTAGTAAATAAGCGAAATAAGCGGACAAGCGAACAGTGCGAATTGTTAGTAGACAGTAATTGTCTTTTAATCGTGTTGAAATAGTTAAAAATAAATAAAAGTGTGTAGTTAATTGACGATAAATTATTGGAACCCGTATCCCGAAACAGCAGGTTCGATTTACAACTGTAAGTTGAAGTTACAATTATTAAATGTTCAACTTACAGCAGGTTTAAGTTACAAGTGTAGATTTAAGTCAAAATTGTAGACTGAGTTATACAATTGTAGGTTCCAGTTATAATTGTATATTCAACTTACAATTGAATGTAAAGTTACAATCGTAGGCTCAAATTACAATTGCATAGTCAAGTTAAAATTGTAGATTTAATTTACATTTGTAGGTTCATCCTACATTTTTAACTTAAATATGCAATTGTAACTTGAACATACAGTTGTAACCTTAACCTGTAAGAGCAATTTACAATTTTAGCTTTAAGTTACAATTGTAGGTTGAAGTTGCAGTTATAGATTGAAGTTACAATTGTGTGTTGAAATTATGATAGGAAATTATAGTAGGAATTATAGTTGTAAATTCAAGTTTCAATTGTAGCCTGGAGGTACAATATATGTATAGTATATATGTAAAGTACAATATACAATAATGTATGTTGAAGTTACAATTGTAAGCTCAACTTACAATTCTAAGTCGAAGTTACAATTGTACGTTGAAGTTACAGTTTTGTGGTTTCAAGTTGCTTTTGTAGATTGACGTTACAATTATTGTAAGTTCAATTTTACAATTGTAGTTTCAACTTTACTTTGTGGTTTCAAGTTTAACTAAACCTATTAACAATTCACAAAAGTTTGGCATCTCTTTAGCCTTGGATGTTTGACTTTGACGTTGTTAGCCAATCTTCTTGACATGAGTAAAAGGGAGATGTATAGATAACAAATGATCATTCCATAGCTACTAAGATGTCAAAAACATTCTGATTGGGTAATACAATTGTAGGTTGAAGTTACATTTGCATGTTCAAATTGTGATAAATTCAAATTATAGTTGTAAATTCAATTTGCACTTGTAGCCGTACGGTACAACTGTAGGCTGAAGTTACGATTATAGGGTTAGTTTACAGTTGTAGGTTGAAGTTACAATCCTATAGGTTCAAGTAACAGTTTTAGGTTGATGTTACAATTATTGTAAGTTCAATTTATAATTATAGATTCATGTTACAGTTGTAAACTGAAGTAACAATTGTAGGTTCAAGATATAATTGGAGATTAAATTAATACTAAGTTTAAGTTACAATTGTAAGTTCAAGTTATCGGATCAACTTACAATTGTAAGTTCAAGTTACAACTGTAAGATCATCCCACACTTTTAACTTAAATATGCAATTGTAACTTGAACGTACAACTTTAACCTGTAAGAGCAACTTACAATTTTAGGTTTAAGTTACAATTGTAGGTTGACGTTAAAATTTTGTAGGTTCAAGTTGCAATTGTAGTATCAAGTTACAATTGTAGATTCAAGTGATACATATCGTTTCACGTTACAATTGTAAGTTAAAATAACAATTGTAATTTTAACTTACAATTCTAGGTTGAAGTTGCAATTGTACGTTGAAGTTACAATTTTGTGGTTTACAGTTACTGTAAGTTCAATTTTACAATTGTAGTTTCAACTTTACTTTGTGGTGTCAAGTTTAACCAAACTTATTAGCTATTCACAAAAGTTTGGCATCTCTTTAGCTTTGTATATTTGACTTTGACGTTGTTTGCCAATCTTCTTGACATGAGCAAAAGGGAGATTGATAGTGAACAAATGAATATTCCGTGGCTACTAAGATGTCAAAAAATCCTGAATGGGCAATGCAATTGTAGGTTGACGTTACATTTGTATGTTCAAATTGTGATAGGTTCAAATTATTGTTGTAAATTCAATTTTCAGTTGTAGCCTTACGGTACAACTTTAGGTCGAAGTTACAATGGTAGGGTTAGTTTAGAGTTGTAGGTTGAAGTTACAATTCTGTAAGTTCCAGTTACAGTTTTAGGTTGATATTACAATTATTGTAAGTTCAATTTATAGTTGTAGATTCATGTTACAGTTGTAAACACAATTTACAATTACAAGTTGCAATTTTAGATCCAAGTCATATGTGTCGCTTCAAGTTACAATTCTAGGTTGAAGTTAAAATTGTACGTTGAAATTACAATTTTGTGGTTTCAAGTTACAATTCTAGGTTTTTCCAATATAATTTCAACTTCAATCTACAATAGTTTTAACTTAAAACTACAATTGTGAGTTGTATCTACAATAATTGTAACTTTTCTTGTATCTACAATAATTGTAACAGGTTATTTGTTACCAATAATTGCAAAAATCAGTTATGTTTTGTTCGAAAGTTTTAAACTTGTTGTTGCCCTTCTGCGCTGTCGTACATTTATTATGCGGGTTCAGAACAAACAGCTACTTCGCTTCTTTGAAATTACCAAGATTTTTACCTTTATAGAGAACTCTCTTAGGGTTTTTCCAAACTAAAAGTCACGTCTCAACCAAACGTGGCTACCACGTTGTTGCGTGTTGTCTGACCGTGTGTTGCGTACGCGAGTTGTCTGACCACGTTGGCTGATATCGTTGAGACATGCCTTGCTGATGAGAAGGTCCTGAAGACGAACAGATATTGAAACGTTGGAATTTCCAAAAAGTGTAGTAGCTATTTGTTCTGCACCCGCTATCATAAACCTTCCAATGAGATTACCTATTTTATTTTTATGTTTGTGTTTTGTTTTTTATTATATATTTTTTTGCGGTTTATTTTTCTCATTCCTTCCAAAAATCGATCTTTTTTGTTCTCCCATTGTTTGAGTTTTGCCCGTTTGTTGACGTGTCTGCGTTCTTATTTTTCAATATCAGTTTTGCCTTTCCTTGATCCCCTTGAGCGCCTCCTTAAACAATTAATTTTAACTAACAATTTTATTTGTTTTTGCTGTTTACTTAATTTAATTTTTTTACAATATAGCCATCCTTTATTTGCTTAGTTGTCAAATCGATATTTTTCACTCAGTCAAAAACTTTGGAATTATCATAATTTTTTTGAGATTTGCCCATTGTTTAGTTCCTTCATTTCAAGCTTTTTTCTTGGCTTTTGTATGACTTCTTCTCCTATTTTGTTGAGTTTTTGCTTCTTGTTGTTCTTCGACCACATTTAATCCTTTTCTCTTTTTTTTTTGCTGATTGCTTGTTCGCAACCTTTTTTTTCTGATGTTTAGAAATCTTACCTTCAACTACAACAAACTTGATATCTCCTCCCTGTATCTTTCCACACTACTTTTAGCCATACAGAGTGAACCATAAGCTGGTAAACGTAATGTTTCTGAATAGAACCTTTCATATTTAAACTTATATTTTTATTGTTGGTTGCCTGTATGATGGAAATGTGGTTGTTAAATATTTTAAAGATAGAACTGTCTAGTCTTGGCTTCGACCATTTTGGACTAGTGAACCGGACTTTTCGGGTAGAAATAGTGACAAACTTAACTGTTGAGAAGAATTTGGCTGCAAATGAAATATGAAGACTGTCTACATGAATACTCTGGTGCTTTGTTTTCACTAACCAGAGAATTTTCTTAGCTTTACGTATCTGAAGGGTACTCCTGTTCAAACGATAGTAAGTTGTGTTCATTACAAAACGTCACCTAGAAAGCTATGAATTTTGGCAGAAAATGATGACATAATCAAAGTAAATGGACTTTTGTTCTTTCAGCTCTTCTTTTGACATTTCACAGCCAACTAGCTGACGTTTTCAAATGAATACCTCCTATATTCCTGGTAAAATTTTCGAATGTCGTTTGCTCGATTGGACAATTTTCTTGATAAAAGTTGATTCTAGTGTCGATAAACTTCATTCAGCCTAAAAAACCATTTTTGTAAAGCGAGCGAAGGATTGGACATAGATGTTTCAACACGTGAGGATTAATCGTGCTTTATAAAATGACTCTTTAATTCCACTTTCCACAAACACAAATTTTCTTTATTGGGTGACAACCAGTCCCAGCAGAACTTACACTTGTAGGTTTTGTTAACAGACACTGTGCCTCATATCCTTGGGCCACCCGGTACATAAAATCAATAACAGTTACGTTTTCGTATCAGATCTTTGTTTACAACAGTAGCAAAATATTTATCGTCTATATGATGAATATAGCCGAAGTATAATTATTGATCAAAGGCAAAAAAATTCCTTTGTGTTAAAATTACGATGGTTTACAAGTTCGTAAAATGTTTGTTTCGCTGTACAGAATTGATGCACCACGAACTATAAATAACTTAAAAAGAACAAAAAAAAATCATTTACCGATCTCGTCAATAAGAGGCGCCATCCTCAGGGTAATTGCGACTAGCAATAGGCACAAGAAAAGCAGTAGGCAGGCAGTAGCTACGATTGTCCATTTTGCTCTGGGAGGTAATTCGTCTTCATTGAGTGATTTGAATTCGCTGTCCTGATGAGAAATGCTGTCCACTAAGTGGGCATTTAAAGCCAACCTATAGACATATGTTTTTTTAATAAAATTTTATTTAGTTAACAAAATATTGCTATTCACCTCTTCTTTATTCTTCTTTTCCGCCTTCTTCGCCGCTTTCTTCTAGCCCTTCTCAATTCTTCCCTAGCGATAATTGCGTCCGTTTCGACATCTTCAAAGCCGTCCATTTTTATTGCTATATATTCGTCTCTTCCTTGCGTAGATCTGCAACAATAAAACCATTTTTTTCCTTAAGTTTTTAGTAACTTTGCATAAAACTTGCATCGGAGCATGGCTGCAGTAGCAGGTTTGCGACTGACAGCTCGAGTTCATGCAAGACTCGCTCTTATATTGTCGACTACTTCTTGAGCATTTGTCTTCAACATAAATTTGACTGTCTGGCGAAGACGTCTCCTGTCGCAGCACTGCAAACAAAACCAACGAACAATTTCCCTAAAAAGCAAACATATCTGCGTAAACACCCACCTTGCCGTTTGAATTGTCTACTTTCAGACACAGTCCTATGCACATGAACTCGATCCTTCCGGTCCTTTTTTCTAGAGTCCCTTTTCCTCGTCTCGTCCTCAATTTTCACCGAAGTAGCCTTGGGCGACGAGTGGAATTTCAGTTTTCCTAGAATGCTCTTAGGACTCGAGTGCAAACTGGAGCTTTTCTCATTTTCGTGTTTGAGGGCTTCCACTTTGTTCTCGACCAACGTGTTGAGGATGGCCTCTAACCGAAGAATGCCGTAAGTTGGTGGGGCTATGACAATAAGAAATATGGATTGAAACTTTGGTGTTATAAATTTTTATTTTTAAATTATTCTCAAAAGCTGCCTTCAGAGATTTCACTGCTTTCAGAATTATCTCTTTCATTACTATTATATATGACCGCGACAAGATTTTAGCAAATGTTTGTCGTCTACGGTAATCTAGATTAAGTCAAATTAGTAATTGCATAATTTGAAAATTGTTCATTTGGTGTTAGTTTTGCTTTTGTTGCGCACTTAAAATTTTGTTTAACCATATCGTGGGTCATGGAACTAGAACAGCAGGTCTGAGAGGACTTCATAAAAAAACAGAAAGTCAAAGCACTAGGGCTTGACTATTTGATCACTAAGTCAATGATTGAGATACTTAATCTTTAAGTAAAGTGTGTAGGCAGTTTGTTTCGCAAAATAAGATATTAACAATTTTATTGAACAGTAAAACCAAAAATAGTTTTAGCGAGTGGACAGCACATCTCTATCAAAACCGTCAATCTAAAATGTCAATATTTCAGAAATGTCAAATGTCATTAGCGTGTGTTAATAATTTTTATATCAAACTTTTTTTTTGCCTAATTAGGTGAAAACTAGTAGTTTTTAATTTATTTTTGAATTTTGGCTTTTGTCTTTCAAGTTTTTTTAAAGCGAATTAGGTAAATGCTTTTATGCACTATCCGGACCGCCATTGGTGTCAGTGATGTCATTTGGCTTCCGAGTGTAGGACTCCTCAAAGCAATCTGCTTTGAGACTACCCACTAAAATCCCTTCCCTCTTGATCACTAGAAGAACCCTTTTCTGAAGCAACGGCACTACTCTTTAGAGTATTCATCACTGCTCCAGAAGGGATAGAAGTTGAGGTGTTGCATTATTTTTTATGCTGCTTCTCTACCATGCTGTTCTTTTTCCCTGACTACTTCCATTAAGTAGCTTTCGCATTTGTTTCATTTGTCTCTAGATGTGGGATATTTGTTCCACCAAAGTTTCCGCATTTACCTAATTTCCCAACTGCAGACTCAGAAGGTTTTTTTGATTCTCCCACCTAAAGCAGAAGAAGAGGCTATGCTCCGCCGTGCCATCCTCGTCAGTTACGCAGTAAGGGCAGTTCTTATGCGTTTTGCCATTTCGATTTGTGTAATAGTAAAAGCCATGATCGCTAATGGCTTGTGTTGTGTAATAGTCTACACCCCTATGGTTACACTTTACCCATAAATGTATGTTTGGAATAAATTTTTTTGTCTATTGGGCCTTTATAGTTTCAGCTTCCCATCTGCTCTGCCATCTATCCAACTTTTCCTCTCTGAGGTCCCGTTGGGTAGGGCCAGTGCTGTTATTTATTGTGCGTTCTTCTATCAGTTCAGAACATTGTGCGGTAACCGCTAATAACTCGCAATAGCACTTTTCTTTAGATTGACGCTTTAGAATAACGATTCTCTGTGTTTTTGAATTTTTTCTATATGACTCCGTACAGGAGTCGCTGAGAGTACTGTTACGGAGAGCGGGCGCTGGGAAGCGGAGCAACATTGGAGGTTGGACCTTCGCGGCCTATCCGGGCGCTGCGGCATGGAAACTGACACGAGTGGTATATTGCTCTATTTATTTAGAACGTAGTTATTTACGACTTTTTTTATGTATCTCTTAGCAATTATTTTTCTTCTAAGAGTATTCTGGGTATACTACATATATTCTTTTCTGTATTGTTAGGATTTTGTATAAAAGGCGAATAGCGCCGCCGTTAGTTGTAGTCTTATTTAATGGAGCTATAGGTAAGCTAAAGTACCAAACGATAATAGAAGGCTATAAATTGTTAAGTAGTGAGTTATTTAGTAGGCGAATTGTACTTGTGTGTATTTATGGGATAAATAAATAGAGTTGTCGGGTTAAATCCCTACACTGGAATTATTGAACCCTGAGTTCGCAACAGTACAACAGACTGGATTACTCCGTACAATAAATTTTTTTTACACTTCTTAGGCCATCTAAGTTGGACATTAGCCTTTGGAGTGAGTTGAGTTTAGCTTGATCCTTGCGAGCCACGTGCTTTATGTGTTCTGAAAAATTTATGTGGTCCTCAAAAAGCACTTCCAGATCTTTGTGGATCCATCGCTGTGTCGCCTATCATGAACATTAGGTCCTTTCGATTTCTCTTTCCGCACAAGATGACCAATTCCGTTTTTTCTGGAGCGAGCTGTAAGTTTCTTTCATTAAGTCGTATATTTTTTTTCTAAACGATCTATTGGTAGCCTCGACTAGTTCATATCTATCTGTGGCGTTTACCGGTAGGGCCATATCATCCGCATAGCCACCCACCTCAATATTATTTGAACATATGTCCTTGACTATTTTGTCATACTGGAGATTCCAAAGTAATGGGCCCTAAGCTGAACCCAGGGTGTGCCTGCCAACATTTCAAAGTTGTAATTTTTCATCTACTATGATATTTTGGCTTCTGAAATAATCTAGTACTAAGTTTGTTAGATAGACTAAAACTCTTCTTTTTTTCAGTTCGTTAATAATAACAACCCATGAGACACTGTTAAAAGCGTTTTTAATGTTCAAGGTAACCAAGACGCAGCAACGGTCACCCCTTGTCCTTTGTGCTTTGATTTCACTCACTCGCTCCATGAAGACGTCCATAGCATTTAACGTTGACATTCCTTTCCGGAAACCAAACTGTTTTTCACAGAGGGGTTCAGATGCTGTTATTTCATCTTCCAATCTGGCCTTGATATGTTCAAAGAGTTTGCCAGGGCATTTATTAAACATAGACGTCTGTAGGAGCTGGGCGCCTCAATCGGTTTTCCTGGCTTTGGCACTAAAATTAGTCCATGGCTCCGGGAAGATTATTCCATTTTCGAGAATATTGTGCAGTGCCTCTAACGTCTTGTCGGGATACTTTGAAACCGTGCTTAAGACGGCTTCAGTTGGTATGTTGTCTGGTCCTGGTGGTTTTTTCGACTTCAGTTTATTGCTCGCCATGTGTAGCTCAGCGATAGTTATCTCATTACATCTGACAGCAATTTGTCTTTCACGTGGCAGAATGGAATGGAATCGCTAAATTACTTTCACTTACTTCATTCAGTCTTGCATGTGGAATAATTCTGAGGTACTTTTGTGGATAAATGTGTGAACACAAAGGGCATAGTTAACATGATATCAGGAATATCAACGTTACACACCCCAAGCTTTTATAGAGCCTGCCCGCCTCTAAAAAGATAAAGTTTGTTATGGATCCCTTTAGTGGTAGATACAAGATGTACACTTACACTACAGTTTTAACTGCATGTGGATCAAAAAGAATGTTATATGTAAGGAGGAAAATTACCAGAAAAGCGTGAGAAGTTCCTGTATTATCCATAAAAATCATGATACGAAAGATTGTCCTCTACCATCATCTCAGGTTCAAAAATAAGCGGAATTCCGGAAAAATGCCCGGAAAGTTTTCAAAAAATGTTTCCAACGTTTTAATTATTTTTTTTCTATTTTGCCATATTTTCGGTATCAATTCTGATTAATTCACTATATTCACCTCAAAAGATGTCCTTAAATAAAATAAAACCCTAATTAAAATATTAATTTTTAAAGATGTTTATTGAAAACATTATAAAAAAATGTAGTAATATCTTTTATTAGGTTAAACAATTTTATTTGCTAAAAAAAATAAACACAGTTAAAAACTATGTAGGTAACCTTAGTATGTAACTGTGACTCGGAGAAAGAATTGAAAGAAGCTAATCTCCTTGCGAGATCGACAAATGTCTCAGAGTCACAGTTGAAAACCAGTACTTTGCTACTCCTGACCAATCTAGGAATTTACAGCAGCATTTCTTCATCGACTGAAGACCTCTCGGTCTTCGTCTCCACCGCGGAATTTGACGATAGATTCAGGCCTGAAGCACCAGATCAGTCTTCTAGTGGTATCATCCCAGACTCCAATCTTTCTGGACTTGGTTTCGCCTCTGGTGGTGATGCTGTTTTAGTTTTTGTACGCCAATAATGAGCAATGCCCGAGGAGTTGTCAATTTGTTTCGCTTCTTGGCATGAATTGTGGAGACCGTCGAAAATGTTCGTTTAGTTGAAGGTGAAGTAGCATGAATTGACAGAATTTTTACTGCCACTATGGATAGCTGATTGTTCATCGGACGTGTTACGTTTCGTGAAGCTGTCCAAATGAAATCTTTGGCCCAAATTCCTTTGTGTGCTCTATATTTGCGATTTCCGCCAGCAACTGTTCTTCGCTCTTCTGCAGAAATGATATGTGGACGATGATGGGCGACAGCGCATAGGCTTTTCTTTCTAAATATTTGTACATAAATATTTTCTCCTCATTCTTCTGTAGAAACGAAAGAGGTAAGTTCTTCACGAGAGTTTCCTGAATTTCCGCAAAAGCTTGGATTCACAGGTGCAATGTAGCTGCGGTGCTTTCCAATTTTGAAATCCATTAACTCCGGTTCCATGAGTGCTTTGGTCTCATGGAACTCGCACCCAAAAAACTTCGTCATCTAAAAGAGTTTGATTCTTATCGTGATCGAGTATATTACAGGCTTATCATGTCTACCGGAATCGCTCTACGGGGGCTTTTTCAAATATGTAATTTTATTTCTTTGATTATAGATATATTTATCTTTGTAATATTATTCCCAGATAATGCAATAAATAATGGGTATATTAGGAGACTATTTTTTATACTAAAAATTGAATAAACATTTCCCCAAATTACCAAATATTAGTAATATTATGCAGCTGCGCCGATTTTCGAGTTTTTAACTAGTTTCCGTTTTTTCGCAGGAACTGTGGTGTAAGGAAACTCCCGGAAATTTTCCCGTTCTCAGTAGGAATTCCTGCTGGAAATTCTCCGGCTACCCATCACTAGTTTGAGAAAGCATAATTCTGAAATGACTCAACGGATTTCCTCGAACGCGAGTTTGAGTAGACCCGTCCTTGTACCAATTTACGTAGCATGTTTGAAGAAGGTAAGTAATTCAGGTGAAATTATACAGGATGGAAAATAAGATGATGTAATTTAGCTTACATTTATGATTTGCACAACTTTTGGGAAAAAAATCGAAACTGATTTTTTTTATACACCACTATAAAGAATGATGTAACACCTTGGGACATATTCTGGTTTTTTTTCTATATATTTTATACTCTCTACAGTTTAAACTCAACGTAAATTTAAATGAATTATTTTAACAGGTAAACAATGCAAAACACGTCAAATCCAGAGTTATACTGGAGATGTAAAAGGGGCGTTATATAGGTTTTCTAACTAGTAGCCTATATAAATAAAAATCGATAGAATCAAAAATTATCCTAACCTTAATCAACAGAGGAAAATTGAAAAATTATACTATTTGTGAGGCATGTCCTTTATCAGAAAATTATTTGGTTGTAGCATACTATTTAACATGACAGGATTTAAATTAATTTCCGCAATTTTTTCTTTAATGTGTGGTTTTAAATCATTTAGGTTTTGAACTGGTATAACAAAAATAGATTTCTTTATATATGCACACAGAAAAAAATCACATGATGTTAAGTCAGAAGATCTAGGGATCTAGGCTATCATTAATTTTATTTCTGCTAGTTATGATGTCACCCAAAAAATTGCCTCAAAACTTCCAAAGCTTCTTGGGTACAATTTGCAGTATCCTCATCTTGCTGGAAATATCCCAGCTGCAAGTCATCATCATGAAGCTGTTCCAGAAATAGGATTAAAATGTCATTTCTATACTGGTCTGCAGTTCTTTAAATGCAACAAATAATTAAGCTACTTTAGTTCAACAAATCCCTGCTGCAATTCGTCATCATGAAGCTGTTCCAGAAATGAGGTTAAAATGTCATTTCTATATTGGGCTGCTGTCAGTTCCTTAAATGCAGCAAACAGTTACGCTACTCTAGTTCAACAAACCCGTGTGGGGTTGCTAGAACCCCCATCGGGCGCCTCCCTAGGTGGTGGATAGGGAAAAGTCTGCCAGATATGGCAGATACCAAGGAATTCAAATACTCGGGGCGAACCAAAACTAGCCTGGGATTGAGCAGCAGCAATCCCAGTACTGCCATCTAGCTAAAAATAAATGATCTTAGCAAGGTGTATGAGCAGATACCTTTTAGGCAGAGTTGGATAGGCAACAGTACGGCTAAGACACTGCGATGAGGAAGGCAAGAGGAAACCACCTCATTATATATTCCCTAGTAAAATTATCATGGATGGACAAAGAAATACCACGACCCTTAGTCTCCGGCAGCCCTTCAATGGGTAGAGGGTGCGAAGAATCACCGGGTGCTTCAAAGTCGGCACACGGAACGTGCAAAGCTTATATACTGGCGGAAAAATTCCCATTGTCGTCAAAGAAATGGTAAGATTAGACGTCAAAATCCTGAAAATCAGCGAAACACACTGGCTAAATACAGGCTTATGCCAAATCCAAGAGCACATGGTTTACTACTCTGGAAACGAAAACTCAACTCACAGAAACGGAGTAGGAATGGTGGTCGCATAAGAAATCAATGCCTCAGTCAAAAATTTTATTCCTACAACGACAGAATGCTACTCTTACAACTAAAAGCAAATCAAATGGATATAAATATAATACAGGTCTACGCCCCTACAGCAGATAAAGAAGTGCAAATTATAGAAGAATTCTACTAACTAAACTCTCGAACAACTAAACTCCCTCATTAAACTAACGAAGAGCGACGAGATTACAATGATAATTGGCGATTTTAACGCTAAGTTTGGAAAAAAGAAAGAAGAAAATTTAGTAGGCGATTATGACCTAGGAGTACGAAACGATAGAGGAAATCGACTTCTTCAATTCTGCAAAGGACAGCAATTGATAATTACTAACACCTTCTTTCAACTTCCATCATGCAGACTTTATACGTGGGCTGCACCAGGCGATACACTGGACCACATTATATGTAATCAAATTGACTATATAACCGTCTCCAAAAGATTCCGCAATGTCATCAAAGCCGTTAAAGCATACCCAGGTGCAGACGTTGCGTCAGATCACAATCCACTGATTTGTAAACTTGAAACAAAACTAAAAAGAAAACCTAGCCAAGCAACAAAAGAGACATTCAAAGACTCAGGGAAGATGCAGCTATACAGAAAGTAACAGAAGAACTGGATTGGAAGAAATAGTGGCAACCCCAGAATAACCCCTACAAAATGGAACAGAATCGCCCTGGTTATTAGAAACACCAGGAAAAAGTACCTGAAAAGACACGTGTGAAGAAGAAGGAATGGATGACAGATGAGATCCTGACCCTAATGGACCAGAGACGAATACTTAAAAACAAAAACAAGGAGGAATATCGATTAATACACAAGACAATAAAGAGGGATATCATGGCTGCAAAGGAAGAACGCCTGGCAGAGAAATATAACGAGATTGAGGAGCTAGATAGAATGCATGATCATTTAAATATACACAGAAAGATAAAGGAAATGACACATACCTAGAAGAAAACCACAACAGGAACCCTGGTGGACTCAGATGGTAAACTTATAACAGAAATGACATATAAACTAAAGATGTGGACGCAACATATTCAAACAATATTCTTAGATGATGGACCACAACATACATCACGTGTCGAATTTGAACCATGCCCACGCATAACAAAAGAAGAAATTCAGAGAGCTATCCAGAATATGCAAAACAATAATCCCCTGGACCTGACAAGGTTCAGTCTCTGTCTCATGTCTTTTGAAAAAATCTTCAATCCCCTCTAAGATACAGGAAAAATACCTTACGACTGGTTAATGTCTTCCTTCATTACCCTCCCTAAAAAACCACGGGGCAATACTTGTGGCCAATACAGGCTCACTAGTCTCATCAATCGCATCGTCAAAGTGTTCACCAAGATCATCCACACCAGAATATATAGAAAATGTGACTTATACACCAGCGAATCTCAATTTGGGTTTAGAAATGCTCTGGGAACTAAAGAGGCAATCTTTTCATTAGAAGTCCTAGTACAACGCTGTAGGAACGTGAACCGAGATGTGTACGCATGCTTTATAGATTTTTCAAGAGCTTTTGATAGGGTAAAACACACAAAATTGGTGGAAGTAATGAAGGTGAGAAAAAGGATATACGAATTATAGCGAATTTGTATTAGAACCAGTCGGCTTTCGTGAACATAGCTACCAACAAAACAAACGAGGTGAAGATCCAAAAAGGCGTTCACCAAGAGTGTGTCCTCTCGCCGACCTTATTTAACATCTACTCCGAAAAATTATTTCAGTAGGCACTGGAGGATTCTTCTGAAGGGATGGCAATAAACGGGGGAAAACATAATCAACATCACATACGTAGATGATACTGTTATCCTCGCAAGTAGCCTGGGGGATCCTCAAACTCTTCTGGAGAAAATAAAGGCAAGGAGCGAGGAATATGGACTTAGACACCTCCAAGACAAAACATATGACCATCAGCAAAAACCCCCAGCCTCCTATGCGTTTGACTTTATATCAAGAAACTATAGAACGAGTCGAGAGATACACTTACTTGGGATCAATGGTGAATGCAAGCTGGGATCAATCCGTAGAAGTAAGATGCAGAATCGAGAAGGCCAGAACTGTATTCAATGGAATGAAAATATTTTTCGTCAACAGATACCTTAGCTTACAACTGAAACTAAGAATGGTCAGATGTTACATCCTTCCAGCCATTTTGGTCGGGCGTTGAGGCGTGGACCATGACAGAAGCCGTGATGAGGAAGCTGGAAGGGTTCGAAATGTGGATATATCGCAGAATTCTGCGCATTTCATGGATCGAGCACGTAACTAACGAAAAAGTACTTTGAAGAATGGGTAAAACAAAAGAAGTGACATTCACAGTGGAGAGAAGAAAAATGGAGTACTTCGGATATATTATGAGGAACAATAAATATCGACTGCTGCAGCTTATCCTACAAGGAAAGGTCGACGGTAGGAGAGGACCAGGAAGGAGAAGGAACTCTTGACTGAAAAACCTGCACTAGTGGTTTGGGATGACATCTGATAATTGCCAGCGTTTGCAAAGAATAAGACACCACAAGAAGAAGAAGTTCAACAAATCATCAACATACCTACAAAAAATATTGGACCAGTAATCCTTCTTTTGCTTATCCATGCTCAGACTCCTACTTTATTTCTATATACCAATAAAGTAGGAGTACCAATAAAGTAGGGCACTTCAATAAAATCATGAAGATTTTCTGACGCCTAAAATCTGATGCTCTTTAGAGACAGAGAAATCCAAAGGTAGATATCCAGAGAAATAGAGCCAGCATTCAACAATGAAGAATGGTTTTTTTTCAGAATGTCATCATTGTCAGCAATATTATATACAAACCACTGGAGAAAGTTTGGTTTTCTAAGATTAATCTGCGGGTACTAGTTCTTGCAGTTTGTATTCAATATGGGTATTTATGAAGATCTTTTCGAACAAGTCTATGGCATGTACATAGGGAAAGATCCATTTGCTGAGAGAGATGCCCTTGGATTCTCCCGTATTATATGTCCTGCAGCTTGCTGAACTTCTGGGGTCCTTTTTGTAAGACGCCCACTTTTTTCTTTCCGGAAAAGTTCCAGTGTTTCACGCTCCTATAGAGGGCGAATTCCAAAACTCACCAGGTCATTTACCTGGTAGATCAGTCACCTGCTTAATCAATTGAATTGCTAGATAGCCATCACATTTCCATCTTAACCGGTAGATGACCTGGTAAGTTTTGGAATTATCCCAGAGTGTTTTTAAACTCAGAATATTCAGTTGGAACATCAAAAGCATTACTAAACTCTTCCAGACAGGGCTGAATGGAGTACTTCCAAATCCCAATCACTTTGGTACCATTACGATAGTAACTCTCGCCCAAAAAGGCTTTGTGCTGTGGAGTATAAGCCATTGTCCGATTCAAGAACAACTACTCTCTGTTCAGCGAGGGTTCAATATGACGTCACATTCCTCATCTCATTTCATTAGAAAAAGATCGTCAAAAATCAAGCCTATTATTAGTTCTTATTAATAATAAAACCACCAGTAAAGTCAATTTGACACCTAATGTCAAAATTTCATCAAAATTTTGTTTGTCGTTTTTTTGGACGACGTTTTTTTTTATGACGTTACAATTTATGACCTAATATTTAACCCTCGCTGAACAGAGTATAGCTACAACTTGTATTGAAAAACACTGATTATTATGAGAATTGGAAAGACAGAAAATAAAGCAAAAACTGCAGACAAAAGAAACCAAAACAAAACAAAACACTCGCAAGTACTTCGGGTGTGTTGACAGACAACATATCTACATTTTTAAATTATTCCAATTGTGTCAACTAGAGATGTGCGAATTTTATCTGGTAAGTTCTGTTACTTTCAACATAAAAGAGGAAATGTTTCTGACTATCTATTAAGTATGGAAGGGGAAGAAAAGGCTCGTAAACTTCGTGCAGGTTTATCTAAAGTTCTTTTTGGCGAACCGGTTTCGGCTCTAAGCCATTCTCAGCGTTCAAAATCTGACGAGCAGTTTTGGCTAGTTAAAAGGCTGTATAAAGTTAAAATTTGATTCCTACTCGTCAGATCGAGGCTGCCTTGCTGGAGAAAAGACTCTCGCCATGACCCCGAAATCTTGTTTAAGTTCACACTTTTATGTTCTAAAATAAATAAAATAATACATTAACATACAAAACGGTACGAACAGACGGCAAGGCACAACGGTTTAAAAAAATTGTCTCGATCTAATGACTTTACCAGAAAACAGATATTGGGTGTTGTTCTCAAGTGACCTTTAAATTAAATTAAAGGTCAAACAGTATCCCCTCCCTTTAATAAAATTCCCAATGTTTACTCTAAAATTCCCAAATCCAAAGAGGAGACCCGGCAAGGCTCGGGCTCCGAATGCCGCGCAAAATTATGGTGTGTGTGCTTGAATCTCCGATTTGGTGATAAGTTTACGTCACAGTACTCTCGATGACGCACATCAGTGTTGGTGTGCCTCTTCTTCCCCTTCAACATGTCAACACCGTGCACACGGCAACAACTCGTCTATCTATTAAGTGTTTTATGCTTTTTGTAGTATGAAAAGTTATTTGAATCATGATCTTTAATGCCCAATGTTTTCAATTAACAAGAGTTTTTATATATATAAACAAGGCTTGCTGCAATTTTTTTTTATGAACACTCGTTATTAAGTATGTACGTATAAGCCAATAACGTACTGGCTTATTAAACTGACAGAAACTCCAACGATCCATTATTTGAACTCAACATCAATTAATCTTCCTAAAACACCAATTAACGAATCATAAACGTCTGTTATATGCCCCAAAACAACCTAATTATCGACGTCGAGTCTGACAGGGCCTAAACGGTGTTTTAATATTTCATGAACTCTTATGGAACCTTCCGGGCCAACGTTAATGGATCGAGAGGGGATGCTGCGTTTTCCATTAGCCATACACAAACAGGTTAAATTTGTACCGGAAAGACGAATTTGTGACTCACCTTTATACCATTATTATCTATTCATAAGGTGGCTGACTATCGCTGGATATAGCTTACCTTCCTCAGCACATAAATCTTCAGTCGAGACGGCTTTGTCTAAAACTGGCATTGTTCCTCCTGCACCTGGAAAATAACATTTGAGATTATACGATTGCAAATCTCCTGCTGTAATTTAATAAAGTAATAGGGTCATTCTTTTACCAAATGGCGTTAGAAAGTGCTAAATTGGCTTAATGGAGAACTTTTATGTGCTTTGTTGATTAATTCTTCAGCCGACTGGAAGCAATTTCTTACTTTTTAACCTTCGCCGACTTTAATTATTATAGCACCCATTGCTGGTTATTAATCATTTACCTACAGCCACTGTCTGAGGTAATTTATTAAGGATTGCTTTTATCTGCCATGTTATAATAAATTTAAAGCCAACGTTAAACTTACGAAAAACTGAATTTCTTTTTGCTGAAAGGAAGTGATAAACGAAAGAGTAAATCCCCTGTTTGGTGTTTTATAGAACGTGACCTATATCTGACACCACCGAGTAGATTTGGTTTTTGTGTGAGAAGACGTAAAAGACGGTTATTGCGTCATTTGTACTGGAGATGTTGAGAGAGAAGTTTTAAAGAGATTTAACGTCGATTTCAAGAGCCACTTATCATTGTGAGTTTTAGAAATATAAAAGATTTTATTTCATGCAGAAATAGGAGTAAGAGAGAGCTGGATTTCTTTTCAAATCAGGTTTAAGAGTATCTAATTATAACTGATAAAACAAATATGAAACAACACTGACAATTAAGTGGACGTCATATGGTGACCATTATTGACCAACGATAAGCATTTTCTGAATTTTTGGCAATACAGTGTTGGAGTTAAAATTTTAATTCGATCTTTTACTACATATTGCAAAACTGTAATTCAGAGTATACCATTTTGGCACATTTGAGCATTTTGTGGGGTATCTTTCTTATTTAAGGGGTTATATGGTGCCAATAAAATTTTTAGAGCCCTTTTGATTTTTCAGGTACAGGGTGATTTTGGCAGCTCGTTTATCTATTTAGTTTTGTGAAAAGTAAAATGCTTTCCAGCCGTTTATGCAACGAAGAATGCAGTGGCTCTCCTGGTTTTTATCATCGAGCTAATCTGGAGACCACCTCCTATTTTACAGTTTTGGGCCCCATTTTTAGCAGCTGAGTAGTCAAGCAAAGCCGATTCCAGGACAATCCAAGGACTTTCTGCAACCTTAGTCATGACAAGCGCTTGGTTGTGACCTCGAAAATCGCAACGACGGGTCCACGATAGTCACTGACCTTGAATGCCGGCGACATGCGTAACCTTGAGCGCCTCGGCCTTGACAGGCCATGACGAGCGCATGGAGGTGACCTCGAGAATCGCAACAAACGACCTTGATGACGAGCTCGTGGGGGTGACCTCGAGAGCGCAAAAAGCATCTTTGACAGGTCCACGAGGTTACGCTGAAGGTGACCTTGAGTGTCACCGTCGGCTGACGACAGATGCGCTCAACCTTGAGCGCCTGTGCGTCTTAACCTTGAGAGCTAGCTCATCCCCTACCTCAAGTGTATATAAGTAATAGCCGAGCTGTAAATTCATATTTTTTACTACTTACGTTTGGGTGAAGTCTCGTCCAGGTTTTCGGGCGATTCGTTCGTTGCTGGAGAAAGAATTTCACACTACTCACAGTAAAATTACTGCAAATAATAATTTACCCTAGAAAGGGCTCGGACGAATCGACCTTGTTGACGTTTCGGCAACTTCTCTGCTGCCTTCTTCAGAACCATCTAAAAATGGAGGTTTAGAAACAAAGAAATGCAATTCAAATTTGATTGCTCATTCATTTTATTGTTTCTAAAGCTTCATTGTTTAGATAGTTCTGAAGAAGGCAGCAGAGAAGCTGTCGAATCGCCCAAAAAAGTGGATGAGGCTTGACCCAAAAGTAAGTAGTAAAAAATGAACTTTTCGCCTCCAAGATTTAGGAGTTATCTGTAAATTCATAGTCGCAAAGATGTCTTCATTCATTATTGATTTGAACAAAGACCTTTTAACTTTTAGGGAACCTTTAAACCGGTAACGACTTCTGCCAGAATGACGTCTTACGTCAAATTATTGCAAGACAGTTGTCACTGTCATTATTTTTATTATTTCTTATTTCCAATCCAATCGAATATCAAACTTATATCCATCTCCTAGCTAGAGTGCTATGGCTTCTAGCCTGACCTAGCTCCAAGGGTTTCTAGAACTGAACTTCCATCCTATCAAAAACCAAAAACAAACGACGTGCACTGACGACAACGTTACGTCATGGGAACCTTAAGAGTGCCGAATTTCCGGCCAAAAAACGGGACCATTTTTAGGGAAATATCGGCATTTGACATTTAATATACACCTAATGCTTCAGTCATAGTTTAAAAAAAAATGTTTTGTATTGAAAATTTCTTGTCTGTGGGTTCATAAATATCTAATAATATACAGAGTGTAGAATTAAAAAAGCTATGTTGTTTATTTTATGGCTGCAGAATTATTCCTTGCTACATCCTAGCTACACCAGCATACTGGATTATACGGAAAAAAATCCACAAACTTTATGGATGATTAAAAGTGGATTTGTTGACAAATGTCTTCCTTTCTTCGATAAAAAAAAATAAATACGGCTGTGTCTGCGACAAAAGTGACAATTTTGAATTTCACCTTGTATCACAAAAACCAAAAGGACTATGAAAGCTCTATTGGCGCCGTTTTAATGTCACAAAAAGTAGCACACTGTCACGAGTACCGCAACAAAGCAAATCCCTTATCTTGAAAAATAAAAGAGATACGTCACAAAAGGTATGAAAATGAGATATCCTGTACAGCCAGAAAAAGGGATTACAACCTGGAAAGTGGTCAAACAGAAATTACTTATTAATATGAAGTTTAAGTGACCGGTGCAGAAACAACTGATTTTTGACGAGAAGAGAAAAAAAGATAATGGTAGGTGTGCCTCTTGGAAAAGAGTAAAAATATGCCAAATTAAAATTTCATTTTTTGGAGTTTAGCTATGCTTGGTCAAAAACTAATTTGTACAATAATTTTATCGTTAAAAAATCAAAAAAGCTTTGAAAACTGTCAGAAACCATCCTTTTTAATAGAGTAAAGTTTCCTTTCTACAAAAAAGATATTGCACAAAATCATTAAGGATAGTTGTTTAAAATGCGAGCAGTGTCTCTATACCAAATTTAAAAATCATCAAGGTTTCCAGAGAAATTTGAAAATTGGTTCTCAATTTTAATTCAGCAACTTTTTCGAATGATTTTTACATAGGGATTGTTAATTTCAAAACCTCAGGTAGTTAGCTGTAAAATGTCAAAAGAAAAGGATGTCATTTTGTGCAAAATTTTCATTATATCATCATTTTCTGTCATAGCCTTATAGATGATGTTTTATAATGAACACGGTTACTGGAAAGCTAAAAAAAAATAAAACATTTGATAAAAGTGCAAAAATTATAGTTAAAATTACAGAAGACAAGGTTTCTGAAATTTGGTATTATGGCCTAGTTTTTGATTCTAAGTCAGTTTTCTTAAAGACTTTCTGTCGTATTATAGAAATTAAACTTTAATGAAAAAGAGGTTTTTTTGACAATTTCCAAGGCGTTCTTGATTTTCCAAAAAAAGTAGTTTCACTTAACAGGAGACACACTGTATTCTAACCATAAGAGAAATTGGTTCGAAGGCATATGTTTTAAGTTTCAATCAACAAAATTTTGTTGCTGGACGGTAGAACTAAAGCAAAATAAAATTGCATGATAATATAAATTTAGGAAATTCCTTATTAAAGAATTCTCTTTGGATTTGAAAATAACAGACACGGTACAAGAGCTTCCAAATCAGGTCATCAACTGAAACGAGAAAATAGTTTGAAAATTGGGTTTATAAACTAAAGTTGACGAAGACCGCAGTTTACAATCGAAACGTCGGCAAATTTTTAAACGAGAGTTTAAAAAAACCCGAAAACTTACCACTATCCATTAGGGTTGATAAAAAAAGCAGCTGCAGAGGAATAAATATCTGTTGGAAAGAAGGTCTAAAAAATAGAGAAATAATAGCCTCGTGTGATGACGTATAAAATGATGCCATGTAGTATAAAATGTACTCAAGCCCATAAAATAATTAATTAACTAATTTTGGAGTAGTCAAACTGACCAAAGAAGAACATTTATTATTAGCACCTTCGAAGAAAACTTTATTGAACGAGCGCTAGTTAGAACAAGGAGGATAGAACTAGTAAACAGCAAACAATTCAAATATTATTTTTATTATGAAGCTTGAAATCAAAAATTAATTTAAAAAAAAAGAATGACACAGCACATCTATTACAGAAGAATAATCTTCCATATCCAGGTGAAAAAAAATCACCGAAAGGTTGTGTGAGGTCATCAGAGCGTTACCTCCCACTAGAGCTCGTCATATGGCTTCACTCTAATGATCTCTCACCTCAGGATCATCAGAGTGATGTTCGTCAGTTGGGTTCACTCTGAGGATCTTGAGGTGTGAGATCATCAGAGTGAACCCAACTGACGATCTCTAGTGAGAGCGAAACGTGTCTTGGAAGGTAACGCTCTGATGATCTCACACAACCTTTCGGTGATTTTTTTCACTGGGTTATGGAAGATTATTCTTCTTTATCTATCTTTTCCTGCTTATATAGTCCTCCACCGGGACCTGCGATCTATTGGGGCTCAATCGAAATGTTACCAGCAAGGTTTGCCCCTGCTAGCTCCACTATTTGTCACCCGTTATGCCCAGACCCTCAACGAATCTGATGAGCCTCTCGGGTGACACTGCGTTTGCATCTTAAGGTTCAATGATCGTGTTTCCGAAGAGTAAGTATCTCGACCTGGCAATAGCCTGGCAGTCACATAGGACGTGCTCAACTGTATCGTCGTCCTCCAAGCACAGCAGATACTCCGTCTCTTCGGACAGTCCGAGTCTGTGCATGTGAGATCTAAGGTGGCTACGTCCTGTGTACAGTGCAGCGGCCACTCTGATTTGCCTCCTATTTAGTCTGAGGAATGTGTGGGATTTTGCCCTCCCTGTTCTGGTATAATAAATTTAAACAAAAATTTTGAAGTGTGATAGTCAGGGTAGGTTCTCCCACCAGTCCTGGGACTTGGGATTGCTCCATTTCTGGAGTTTAGCCTTGACTAGAGACTATGGGACTCCCAGTGTCGGCTCCAGAACTACGAATGCAGAGTCCGCCGCCCCCCTAGCTAGAGAGTCGGCCCTCTCATTGCCTTCGTGACCGCGATGGCCCGCGATCCAAAGTTTCTGTGTATAATCCCATTATTCCCAGAACAAGTCTGCAAAAATATTTAAGAAACAATGGAAACAAGAAGCTTTAAATTATGTGATGCCTGAAGAAGAGATTTTAAAAGAATGATTCCAATCGAGCCACATTGAGCCAAAGAACGTGGAAATGACACTAGTGACGCATATGACGAATATTAGGATAAGCGTAAATGAGTGCCTTCAGATGAAGAAAGACGTGAAATTCAAAAGGAATATGATGAGTATCTACTTGATGCAGACAAGTGGTTTAAATTAAAACACAACATAAAGAGGAATGTGTCGCCAAAGTGAAGATGACGGACCTGCAGAAGTGATTGCCAACCCAACCCCTCCCTCCTCAAAAAATTCATAGAATTTGTAGTATTTAAAAAAAATCTGCATCTTGCTATATTTGTACAGGTCTTAGTGAACGGTACCTAGTGTTATTTTAAGTATTAATTTTGGAATATAAATTATTATTTAAAGTGACAATAATTGTTGTCACTTTACTTATAGTAGTAGTAACTTTGTTGTATATCGATGTCTATGCATTATATTGTTTAATTAAATTTTTGCTAATTATCCACAATATAAATTTTGGCACTAATTAATTTCACTCTTTAATTATCAGGAAAGAGCTTGGAATAGGTACACGCGTTAGAGGTAGGTAAGTAGCATTTCATGGAAATGTTAAGTATACCATGCGAGGGATAAACCGCAGGTCAAAATCTTGTACACTAATGCCGACTAATGCCAAA
The DNA here is from genome assembly GCA_951812265.1 of Taphrorychus bicolor. Classification (NCBI taxonomy): domain Eukaryota; kingdom Metazoa; phylum Arthropoda; class Insecta; order Coleoptera; family Curculionidae; genus Taphrorychus; species Taphrorychus bicolor. The sequence continues at coordinate 10,314,808 of OX638299.1, read as the reverse complement.
TAAATGCCTACTAATTCCACTAATTCCTCGACTAATTCCTCCTAATGCCACTAATTCCTCGACCAATGCCTACTAATTAATACTAATGCCACTAATTCCTCGACCAATGCCTGCTAATTCCTCGACCAATGCCTACTAATTCCCGGTAATGCCCACTAATTCCTAGAAATTCACATTAATTCCTATTGTGTTTTTACTTCTGTTATTTCTTAATCCTGTTATTTCTTAAAATTGTAATTGACGAAAAAACTTGTGTCTTATTATTATCGTCAAGTATTCGTTGGAAATTTGACTTTGACATTTTTATCATATCTTCTCGACATATGCTAAAAAGAGATGGGTATAAAAAAATGAAGGCTTTAAAGGTAACTAGATGACAAAAATAAGTGGTGATATGAAGGTCTGGTTTAATTATGGTTCCTATATACAGGGTATCTCGATGTTTTGTCTCGATCTTATATACAGGGCAAGAGCTAAGAATGCTTCCAAATGAAGCCCAGCTTTATAGAGAAAAATGTTTGTAATTAATATATTCATTCGGCTGAAAACTAGATGTCTTTTGAGCAGGTTTTTTTTTCCATTTGGCGTTTTTCAAAGAATTACTCTTTGCCACCATAAAACGTTATTTGACCATCTTAGATCCCTTAAGTCACCTTATAATATCTGTTGTAGCGTTCTCGGGAAACTAAAAAAAAATATTATACTCGATATTACATAATTTTTGACAGCTTTAATACCTCATTAAATGCGAGTTGAATACTATACTTTATCCACGACCAAGATTCCGGGTTTTCTCAAAATATGATAGGTTATACTAGGGTTATAAGTGCCACAAAGATAATTCACAATTTTAAAACCACTACTGGTTTCGCTAATCGACGGCGCGACCTTTGATGCGTCAGATAGATGACGGTCTAGTCGCCCGTGGATGTTCATTTCAATTCTATGAGGGTGGACGGTAAATTACTTCATTTTATGTCCTAATTTAAGTATTTTTCAGTGAAAAGTACATTCTTTAGTGAAAAAGAGACACTGTAACCTACAAATGTAGACAAATGTCTCAATACATCCTAATAGATGGATAATTATTTGAATGAACCTAACCGATTTCTACTTGTATATTTCTACTAGTAACTACCGATTTCATGTTTAAGGCAGTTTACTTTTTAAGTTGCTAGTTGCCTACGACTCTTTCGTTTCCTTGACAACTCATTATTCACTTGTGAATAATGTTCATTATTTACAAGTGAAGAAATATTAGCATTAATCTTGAGAATGTACAAGAATAATGTGATTATTATAGTGTGGTCGTAGATAAAACATATGTTTATTTCAGAAATTGATACCTACTTTTAGAAACGTTAACACTAGGTATACAAGTTCTTTGGTTTTAACCACTGTTTTACCCCCAGTGTTATGTAAATGGGAATTTCGGTACAAGAAACCAATAAGGTAAGTAAAAAATACCTCGGAAAATATTTATCAAAAAATATTTTAATTATTGACAACCTTTATATTGTATTTAGATATCTAATGGGGGGGGGGGGGAGGTTCTCAATAAAAAAAAGGATGGCTAAACTTGTTTTTTTTGTCTTGAAGCATATCCTGAAACATGTCGAGGCAAGTGTCAAGGATTACTGCGTCTGATATCACGTAATTATTTTTGGACAAGTACCTACTGAACCCTATCTGAGCATCATTATTTTGTTAATTTATATAATTTTTTGATCTTGCTTATATCTTGTCTTTTTAAATTAAACGGTTCACATTCGACAAGTTCAATTGGTCCATATAATGACCCTCCTATATGTACACCATTGCTTTTCATACGCAACAGCGTAATATTTTTCAACAAAAATTTCTGGGGTCTGGAACAGGGCATGTTCGTAGCCATCAGACTCGACATCAGATGAATTATCTGAGTTGGAAGATAATCTCTCTCTCTCTCCCTAATAAGTCAAAAAATTTAAACGAAATTTAGAAACCCAGCTTAGAAGGGTGTTAACCAGGCCCGGCTTAGAGTATTTTTAGCCCAAACTTTTTTATTATTAACTTTTTCGGGAGTTTAAACACAGAAGCTGAAAAAGCATTATTTTTTACATTACAAAGATGCTCTTGGACGACTTCTTAAAAATGCACCATTTTCGAGTAAAATAGGTTTTAAATACCTAGTGCACGCAAATTTATGTGAGGTTATTATGATATATTTTTGCTTATAGTCTTTTGATTGTAAAAGGCCACTTTGGAGTTTCCAGCCTAAACCAAGAGTTCTCTGTTGAGGTTATTTGATAAACCTAGAATATACAGCAGCTTGAAAAACTGCAATCCATTTGGACCCGGACCAATAGTTTCGGAAATATTCGCAAAAAATCGAAATTTAAAAAAAAACTTTTTTATTCCTCCTATAGCCTAACTTGAAGAGGTGGTATCTAATTAAAAACTAATTGACAGTTCTTCATAGCCACTTTTTGCTCGTTTCAACATAAATGTAGTATTCACAAATTTAAAATCCGACTTTTCGTTTTCATGCAACGATCATCAACTTCATTTTTTTAAAGACTGGACATTTTTAAAGTTCTGGATTCTACTTTATACATGTCGGATTCTTGATCTCTTTGCAATTCTGCATTCGGTGATATGCGAAAATTAATAATTCTGTTCGAATTTGTTAATTCGGCCCTGTTTTCATTTTCACACAACATGAAAGCTTAATAAATAAAACCTTTGAAATAACTACTAATAGACATTCTACCCCACAACCTAATTTTAATGTAAAACATAATTATTATTGAATGATCAAGTAAATTACAAACAACAAAATTATAAAAGATGTTCAAATACTTCACCACCTACGTCTAAACAAAGGCTCGTTTTCGTAAATTGTAAACCGCTCGTAAGATATGTCTTCTTCGTACTTTAATCCGTAAGGTTTCTTATTATTTTCCTACGTAGTTCACAAGGTAGTTCATTAATATCAAGAGGTATAAGTACCGTTTTAGTTTTTTTAACCTAACCCAAAAGTTAATAGAATTATTATTTGTCGCATATCACCGAATACATAATTGCAAGGAAATTCCGAATCCAACATAAAAAAATCTAGACCGTGTTTAAAAAAATCAAGTTAATGATGATTGCATGTAAATGGTGAAAGGTAACGGGTTTAGGACTGGAAATAAAACTTCCAATTTCTCGACACGCCAACGTTTCGGCTGTATATTGAGCCTTCCTCAGGGCTAATCGAAGTTAGGAAGTCGCGTCAGCGAAGTGAAAAATCCGCACTCCATAACACAAGTGAGTCGGGAAAAACAGGTAATTGTCGCACATGACGTTAATAAAGATGCTCAACACCCACAAATCTTCACTTTCCCTCTCAATGCCGTATTAAAAATAGTAACAACCGCCAACCAACTTGAACCGGCAATCAGTGAAATTGATCTATCGACTATAGGAAATAAATCGTCCGTTTATGGAGTGCGGATTTTTCACTTCGCTGACGCGACTTCCTAACTTCGATTAGGCCTGAGGAAGGCTCAATATAGAGCTGAAACGTTGGCGTGTCGAGAAATTGGAAGTTTTATTTCTAGTCCTAAACCCGTTACCTTTCACCATTAACTTAGATAGGACGTTAATACTGTAGTTATTGCATGTAAAGAAAACGTGGGATTTTTAATTTGAAAATACTACGTTGAAGAGAGCAGAAAGTGGCCATGAAGAAGTGTCATTTATTTTTTATTTTCTCTTTAGTTTAATTTTTTTAATTTAATTAAATTAGGACGAGAAAATTGAATTTAAAAATGCAGGTAACCATGTCTTGGCATCTCAAGGCATTATGGTCCTGGGTACTTTAATGAAATAGAGTAATGACATTTTATTACACTGCTGAATATCGTAATACAATTTCATTCACCGTAATGAAATTATATCGGATTCTAGCCCTTAAATTACCATCTTGCATTCGTTTTTTATGTTTTTAAACAGTATGAAATAAAATGTGGTGCGTCAGACGTCCGGTAACGTTTTACAATGCTCGATTCTAAATTCCACCCAAATATCTTACTCGTACCAAGTACGTGACTTATAACGTAAATAACCAATTTCCAATTTTTTTCTTGCATACACAAAAAGGTCTGATTTATAATGATTTGGTTGGGTAGGGAAATACTTCCAACTCCAGTACTAAACTGAGATTTTTTTTCAACCAACCTTCATACTCAAACACTTATCGTAAATTAAAATAATCCGAATGACGCCTGGCTTTAACTGTAGAGAGACATTGGTAAGCCTACAACTTATTGTTAGCCTTGGTGGTGGAAAATGAATTCCTATTAGTTACAGAAACGGTCTCCCTGGCAACCATGCTCTCAAGACTTATTAAAATGAGGTGCTTCTAGGCTTGTTCCTTAGAATGCACAACAACTTTAGGCTAACGAACAATCCATTATGTTGTTGAGAAAGTTCTGTGGTTGCTCTGTCCAAGATTGGTATGACAATAAATTCCTTACAAATAGCTGAGAAATATCAATAAAGGATAGACAAATTATAAAAAAGGCAAGAAACATTGAATAGAACCAAACAGAAGAGGTCAGAAAGGCCCAACAGATTGGTCTGGCAACTCACCAAAAGGGTCATTTTCATCGAAACTTTTACGTTTTTATTTTTTTACCTTTCGACTTTTTCCTCTAAATTTTGACTTGAATTTTCAAGGTTTTTAATTCCCAGTTTGAAGATAATAAAACCTGGAAACGAATGCAGACTGTTGGTCAGTTTCCACCAAAATGATATTCTTTTTAAAATTACCAGGACACTGCCCTAGTGAACCCAAGAGGGTAAATAAATGTAAGCCTGCAACTCCTTATTCTTCTTTGAGGCGAGAATTGAATTTTTATTGGCTACGCAAGCAGTAACCTTGACAACCATGTTGTCAAGGTTTATTAAACCGCCATTCTTAGAGGGTTGTCTTAGAGAATTATTTAGCTAACGAATAAAATCCGTCAGTATGCTTCAAATCTGGTTAAGAAAGTTCCGTGGTTACTCGAATGTAGATTAACAAGACAGAGAGAAGTAATTATCGCAAAATATAATTTTGCAACTTAGTTTCTTTATTACTTCCACTCTCAATTGTCCTTCACAAAATAAAAATATTCAACATTTTCAACACCAATAGTAAGATTTTCGTTAGAATGTATTGCGCATAAGTATCTGTTGAGAAAACATAATCATAGGGATATAATATATATTCGCATTGAAAAGCAGATGAAAAGTTCATCTCAGTTTTCTATGGTAACGCCTTGGATTTGCCAACTTGTGATGTGGCTAAGTGGCCAGAAATAACTGTTTAAGGAATTTAAATCACAGATTTTAAAACTTTAAACAATTTGTATGGCATTAGTGATATACCATATCAGAATATTAAGAAAACAAAACATGAAAAAATAGTAGATTATGTCACTAGGAGTAAAAGTGGGTGTTTTCGTGCTGAGCCCAGAGATTGATCTGCAGCTGGGCGAAGCACAAAAAGACTTTTTACTTCGAGTAACATATACTTTTTTTTTCAAGCATGCAGGAAATAAATCTATTTCAAAGTGATTCAGTTTTGCAATTAGTGGTGTATATTGTTTGTAAAATAAATAGAATGTGTTAAAATGGTGGTTTTCAATGTTCAATGGTTTTAATGGTATTAAATCATAACCAATGGTTATGGCTAACTAAAAATTTATAGCATTATTATCAATACTAAATTAATAAAAATCACATTGACAGATAAATATAAGGACGCGCATGACATTTAACAGACGAACTCAGCATTCGAGAACCTATGCGATTTCGACTAATGACAGTTTCGGGTGGTGCTCTCGAGCGCTCTGAGAGTATTACTATCCTTTGTTTTTTCAATAAGAATGTAAAGATGGCAATACACTCAGACTCAAAATCGTTTATATATGCGCCACCATGACAGTAGCGGTGACTTTTGAGTTAACTTTTACTGCCTAGGACTTTTTTGCTACTTTTTTGGTTTCAGGATTAGAAAGCCTACTTTAGGTGTGCGTATGGAGAAAACAAATGACGTACTTAGTCCGCTTGAAAAAAAAAGTCTTATTTGCACTATGATATATACAGTATGAGATAAAAATCGATTGATTATAAAAACTGATTTGATCATGGAAAATTCCGACCATAAAGTATATGGTTTTACTTCTTTTGATTTGGATGAAAAATAAGCCAAAAGGATAGTTTCATTAATCTTTTTGATTGCCTTTCTTTGACACCATGCTTTAAACATTTCATAGGTCGCAGTTCCTTTCTCAATCCTAACCTGTTGGTTAGGTTCGTTTAGTTTAACTCTGCCTTTGGTTAGGTCAGGTTAGTTCGGTTTTTGTTTTGGTTAGGTTAGTTTAGTTATGTTTTTCCTTTAGGTTGGTGAGTCCAGTTGTACTTGTCTTTTGAGGCTGCCCGGTAGGGTCGCTTGGCTTCTTGTTGCAGCGGCCCTTTAGGGCCGCTACGCAGCCTGTTGCTTGCTACATATTATGGTTGGACTCTGTTGGTTAGGTTAGTTCAGTTTTACTTTGCCTTTGGTTAGTTCAGGTTAATTCAGAGCTGTTGTATCTTTGGTTACGTTAGTTTAGTCATGTTTTCCTTTGATTTGGTTAGTTCACTATTACTTGACTTTTATGGCCTCTTCTTCAGAGCCTCTGTTACAGAGCCGGTTGTTTGCAACACTTAAAGTGTATTAGGTTAGTTCAGTTTTACTTTATCTTTGGTTAGATCAGCTTAGCTCAGTTATGCTTTTCCTTTGGTTTGATCATTCTAGTTATAGCTGTCTTTTAGGGCTGCCCGTTAGGGCCGCGTCTGCTTTTGGTCGCAGCAGCTCTTTGGGGCCATTACGGAGCATGTTGGTTAGTTCAGTTTTGCGTTGCCTTTGGTTAGTTCAGGTTAGTTTAGTTCTGTTTTTCCTTTTTTTAGGTGAGTTCAGTAATGTTTTTCCTTTGGTTTGGTTAGTTCAGGTTACTTGTCCTTTACGGCGGGCCAAAAACTGCCTCTAGATCTTAGTCGCAGTTAGTTTAATTTTACTTTGTCTTTTGTTACATTATTTCATGTTATATCAGGTCTGTCTTTCTTTAGATTAGATTAAGTTTAGTTATTTTTTTTCTTTGGTTTCGTTAGTTGAAATTACGTTAGTCCAGATTATGTCTTTATAATTTTTCTTTAAATTTTGCAACATTGCATAGCGGCAGGAGCACTACAACGATCTGTCATTGTCATGAATGTCATTCCATATTTCCTTTTTTGTAGGTTGGAGGACAAAAATAAATTTAAAGCATATTTCTTTGACAAACTACTCAAATTAAGTTAACAAAAAAATTAACCATTCGAATTTGTGACGTCAAACTTAACTAGACCAATTAACCTGCCGCCGGGGATAGTTCGCCTGTTGCCATGTATATAGTTAAGTTGTTTGTTTATGTTACGTTTATTTATAGTCAAATAAAAAATCTAGTGAATAAGCTAAATGCAGCACATTTCTGCTTTTCCTTTCCAATTTTGTACCGGCTCCTCTTGGAAAAAGAGTATAAATTCAAAAGAAAAAGTGGCAAAGAGTGGATTGACAAATATCTTAAATTTTAACGGAAAACCGATTGGAGTCAGGAGTGATGTTGACACGTTGACGCTATAAAAGATTACTGTGATGTCATCAGGTTAACCCTTGACGTCACTAACTTAACCACTCTAGTGGTCTAGATCGAGGAAATATCCTTTTAAAAACTTCAATTTGATTTCTAGTTTGGTAATACTTATTTAATGAAATGAAATGAGCTTTGTAGATTAAAAGAATTTCATTCAGTTTTTGTGCCTCCCATAACCCTTATTTTGTACTGCAAGCTATTGTTTGGTTTTCTTGGTATAGCATCCTATTATATATACATTACTTTTTTTAATATTTTTTGGTACAATTATAATTCCGCAAAATTTTTCGCTTTAAACTACTTATTTTGCTGCCCTCTTTCTTGTAAATTTAAAAAAAAAACCTCGAAATTCCGTAATGCTTAAAACTGACCAGATCCGTCGCTTCATATATCCTTTTTGACTTCATTGGGATCAATTTAGAGACGACGTCCTCAGCCTCTCTTCTATCTTCTGTTGGCACATCTTCCACATCACTTGAGCTCGACATTTATTTTGTGTTCTGTTGAAATCACGCAAACATTAAATTGTCGTCACTCAAAATATAATTTGACATTTATTTATTATCAAGCTGCAGGTACAAAATCGCAGGTCTACTACTCGCAGGTAGGAGCAATTCCTGTCTTTTGTCATTAAACAAGTCGATTTTATAAAAAATGTTGTATGCAACACATGCAAAAAGCCATTTCTTGCACTTACATGTTGTTAAGCTCGACCTTCGGTCTCGTTTAACAATTTTCACGTTGCGTGCAAAAAAGATACATTTTTTCCACTTGTTGCATAATAGTATATTTTACAACAAGCATTTAATGAGAGCGTTATTCCCGAGGGTAACGTTTGAGATCACGAGCGAAGCGATTGGCACAAGTTGCCCGAGAGAATAACGCTCATTAAATGTGAGTTGAATACTATACTTTATCCACGACTAAGATTCTGGGTTTTCTCAAATATGATATAGATTTAAAAGATAGATGACGGTCTAGTCGTCCACGCATGTTCATCTCAATGCTACGAGGGTGGACGGTAAATTACTTCATTATATGATCTATTTTAAGTATTTGTCAGTGAAAAGCAGATTTTTTAGTGAAAAAGAGACGCCATAACCTACATTTGTCTCAATACATCTTAATAGAAGGATAATTATTTGAATGAATCAGTGGTAACTATCGATTGCATGTTTAGAGCAGTTTACTTTTTGTCAGTTGCCTACGACATGTTTCGTTACCCTGACAACTCATTATTCACTTGTGAATAATGTTCATTAGATGAAAGAATAAAGATTAGCATTAATCTTGAGAATGTACAAGAATAATGTGATTATGGTCGTGGATAAATAACTATTTTGCTCTCCTGTCCAACTGGCGTGTTAAACTTAAAGATATCGCTCCTTTTCAGAAAGAGAACGTAATTATGCAAACTAATTACCGAAAGTTATTTTTGGTAATGGATTTAGAAAAATACATTAATGTCAAAACACATGTTTCGGCCTATTATGACATCATCAGTTGTTTTTAATTAATACTTTTTTTCCTTTTTAGTTGCTCATACTCTACTTGCTGTTAAGTGCAAAAATAGGTGCGCTTTCTCTGATTGTAAGTCATTGTAATTGTCTAACATTAAGCTTTGCCTCTTGTAATACCTATACTTGGATCGATTAGACGCAAATATATAAAAGTTTTTTTTTAAATGTAAATATTGTTAGTTGTTATTGCATCTCTGTATGATTTATTTGTAGTGATCACCGACTTCTTATTAGTTGTAAATGAATCTGTAATGTCTGCTTATGTCTCTAATACTAGAATTTTCTAAATTACTACAATTTTCGTGTTAAAGTTGAATTGGTCCGCAATACAACACGGAGAAATAATATGTATGGACCAAATGGCATTGTGGTAAGTCACGAAAGACGGGAAAAATATACAAGTCAAATTAAAAGTTAAAAAGTTAAAAGCACTAAAAGAAGTAGTAACAGATTTCGAAAATATGTGTTAAGTTAATCAAAAACTAATAAAACGCTTTGAAATTTTAATAAATTTGAATCAACAATAAGCCATTTTATATTCTTTATTCAAATATACCACTTGATACTAAATTGAGATCGTGTATTTTACGAAGTATAAACAACTTACCACAATACAAAAAACTTGTGACGAAGTCATAAAATTACCGTTTATCTTGTCGTATTTATAAAAGCCGAGGTGAGGTAATTAATATTGTTATTGACGATCTAAATCTAGATGCAATGTCGATTCCATTAGTACTTGGAGTTCATAGCCTTTCTATCCTAGACATTCCTCCTACTCCCTACAAACACTTACAGGCAAAAAACAAATGATTAGGTTTTAATTTGACTATCAAATCGGTTAACTTATTTGTTAAAGAATTTCGAATGTACGGGAAATAGTCTACTTATTGAAAATCAAATTTATGGAATACTTTCTCCGAGCAAAGCATGTTTATTGTATTGTTTTAGGCTTAAAAATTACCTGCACATATAAATGTGTTGAAAATCACTCCACTCAAAAACAAAACATAAAACTGATTACAAAATCCAAATTTTAATTAATTTGAAGAACATGCTGGTACACTGTTACGATTTAATTCAGACAGTTTTTTTGCCAATTGTCTAACAAACAAAATATATATAGAAAGTGATGTACAGGGTAACAATAACAACTTGGCGCAAAGTAACAAAAAAAATTAATTATACATTTTCTAAGTACTTAAAAAAAGTCAATTACCTGTCACAGAACCAACGGGACATAAACTTCCATGCAGGATCTAATAATAACACAACACAACAGGTAGCCATCAAAATATTTACCCTCTGGGTCTAAAACTTCCTCAAACAGTCACATTACATGACGTTTCGCGATTTAATCCTTAATGTCCAAAAATTAAACTATCCGAAAAGAGTCACTTAATAAAATAAAAATAAACGCGTTAATACATCTTTAGCCGAAAATCTCGAATTCGGGACAATAGCGCGCCTCGTACGCAGTCCTGTAAAATTTCCAGGATAATGTCAGGATGCTGTGCACCAGTTTAATATAGGGCCGCTTCGATCGTGGGGGCGCCACGTTTAAGTGGATTGAGGACTGAGGAGGGCCTCATTAAGGGCCTTAAGGACAATATTTATAGTAAATTTTTTCAAACTCATGTTATTGTAATTGAAAGAAATCCACTGCAACCTAAATATGCAACTTTTAGAGATCATTTTACTTCAAAATCGATTAAAAACTACTCAATAAAATTATTGAAACTTTGTTGGTGAATTTAGGAGGTTTGGACTTGGAGTTCTTAATGTCCTTCTAACTTTAGACGGCGTAAAACTTTTTGACAAACAAAGGAGTATTATTGAGTTGCGGAGAAAATGAATTGGGATAAATATATTGAAGGCCGAAGCATTTATCATTCTGCGAGGAAAACAAGGCTATTTTGCCTGGAATAATGGAATCCATAAGGATGACGGGCATAAAAATAACTCTGAGAGCAATAACAAAACTTTAGCCTTAATTCTGTTGGAAAAGCATCGCAAATTTGACTCTTTATTTTGCTATAAGCCAGCAGTGCTTCTATGATAATAGTGGTAATCTATCATAAATTCAACCTCGAGTATAATATAAATTGACTTATTCTGTATATTAAATTCGGGCTTATAATAATATAGGGTTATTTACCAACTCGCAGGTCTTCCAGAAATGATGGATTCCAGAACGAATGGATCTTGCACTATAGAAATAAATTGCCCCGAATGCTTTAAAAATAATAGTAATATTCTTGAATAAACTACACATGCAGCTTTGTTTTCCAGCTGGATATTGAAGTTTTACGATACGAGCGTCTGCCAAATGATCAAATTCTGGTACAGTAACATTTTGATGTGCAATAAAACGGCTAATAAAATAAACGAAAATTAATAAACATTATGATCTAATTCAAAACAAATATTTGGTTCGGAATTCTAAACAATGTGGGTTGTATTTTGTGGCTTTTTCCATTTCAAAAAGTTCAGCCACTAGGCTTTTAAAGCACACTCAGGAGTGCCTAGTAAACCTAAGAGTTTCCTACAACAAATAGAAATTTTTTGTTATTGTACTAAAGAAACAAAATTATTGTGTTATTTTTGTGTTTACAAAAGCACTAATAATTTTAATGTTTCTGTCTTAAAAAATATTACGGAACAAAAATTGTGTATGAGCAGCTTTCGAGCAAGGCAAAGTAATAGTATATTATTCGAGGAGCGATGTAACAACACTTATTACTCACTAGTATGAAGTTTGCAACACGAGCCGAGGGCGAGTGGCGTTATTTTGACGCCCGTGACTAATAGCTAATACATGCGCGTAGAATACTATACTTTTTCTAGGTCCTAAGCTTTCAGGGCGAGTGCAAAGGTTTTTTTTTGAAATAGAAGCAATCAAACGCCTCTGTTTTGTAACAAAGCTAAAGAGTTTAAGATTAATTATTGATCTTGATCATGTCGATTAGATATCAATTATTCTGATTTTAAAAGTAAGTATTAATAGACTAGCGGATCAGATTGTTAATACTCAATCATCAAAAAATGTAACAAAGGAGTATAAACGATGTTATTGACACTAGTGGCACTGAACAACTTCGAAGAAAAATGTTTTTCATTTGTGAACTCTTTAAGACTGGATTCATCTATTACTGGATAACTTTATCAATAACATATTAACTAATATAGAAACAATTATTTTCAATAAGGGTTAACATTCTTACCAAACTCTAGATACAAGTATCAATAGTTAGATTAATCCAGCATTAGAATAATAAATTTCAAAAAAATATTTCATTTGTTCATTTTTTTTATTATATATTTATTTATTGTACATTTTTTTTATTATATATTTATTTATTCGCCAAAATTAGCATACCTAATTTTAATTTTGGTAAACAAATATACATTTTACTGGAAATAATAATGGCATAAGCATGTGTCATTTGATTAGTTGAACCCATAGTAATGAATTATTACTATATATATATTCTGTCTTATTAATATTAGAGAACTAATTATGATAAGTAGGCGATTGCAGCCAGCTGAACTACTAGCTATGCTACATGAACGCGCTATCCATTTTGTTACAAATGTCAAAGTTTGAGTAAACTAAACATGGAGACACACCAAATATTACTATATTATACAACGATGCATGTAAAAATAGCTATTATTCACGAGGATGAAGTATGCGACAAGAGCCGAAGTTTAAGATATTAAAGGTGGTTTTTGTCATTCCAATTATTGGTTATCAATTATTCTTGTCTTAATAGTACGAATTTAAAATATTTATAGACTATTAGATTATTACTCAAGATTCAAACAATTTAACAACAAATAAAAACGATGTTATTGATTGAACAGTCAAATCGTTTTATAAGACTGAGAAGGCTTTCACGGCGGTCAAAATACAATCTAAAGTGTTTGTTGGGCTTTGAAGCCGTGGTCCAATGGAATTTCTCCCTGATGTTTTTTCTGCAGCTGCGGCAGACATTATCAAAGGCGACCAATATTGTCAACACAAAAATTTAAATTCGCTCATTTAATTCACCAAAAATGCTCCCAGGGAGCGCCCGTATGGTAGCGCCCCAGCATAAGGTAATTAATAGCATTTTAGAGCAGCAAACCGGCCCCACTTTTTTAGCAGTGGACACCTAAAAAATGGCGGCGATATCCTCCGGGACTACAAACTTAAAAATAGTCAACTTTTTTTTACCTCTCAATGGTTCTTTTCAATGTTTTTTTTTCAAATTTTAATGATGAAAGTAAAATTTAGATATTTGTATTTTTTACTAAAAGAAAGGTGCAATTAAAATGTAAAAATTTAGTAAACATTTTTGAAAAACGTAGAAATCTCTCTCTTAAAAAATTAAGAGTTAGATGTTTTAAAAATTAACTAAAAAATAAAACAGGGTTTTTCCATTTTAAACTTAAAATAGTCAATATTTTTTTTTGTCCGTTTGACTTTTAAGGAACTTTTACCCCTTAATATCCCATAATCCTCTCACGAAAGTATGTAGAAATAATTTAAAAAACGTTAAATAGACAATTAAAAATACATGACACTTTTTGCTTTCTGCATGTGGTATTTTCATATTTAAAATCAAACGTTTCTTTTTTCATCTATCATCAAATTGCTATCTTTTAAATACAGTCTAGGATTTTTTTTTATTGTATTCTGAATTTCCTTGCAAGTTTTCATTTCAATTTACCATGCATTTCGAATCAGAATTCAGAATTGATAATTGATCCAGAAAAACGAAAAGTGACATTTTAAGGAAAATAACACGTTGAATAGAACAAAAAGTGGCTAAAAGTGTGATTTATTTTTGATTATCTCTTTAAATTAAGACCGGAAAAATAAAAACTTTCTTTCAAAATTTTATTTTTGTGCGAATATTTCCGGAACCAGTTGGAATTTTCGAAATGTGATAACGTAATTTTTATGGATCTTTACTTTCGCAAAGCGGTGAGAAAGACGATTAAAAAAAAATAACTCTGATACTGCGAAATACGACGGGAAAATAAATTAAAGCAACAAACATAAAAAGTTGCAAATTGAAACCAAAGTACATGAGCGGAACACAAAGAGATCGACGGAAAAAAATATTGAGAAATGAAGTAATCAAAAATTAACGGCTAAAACTTTTTTATAAATAAAAAATATAAACAAATATAAACTTCAAAAAAAATACTGAGTTATTGAAACAAATAGGGAACAAAAAATGCCAAGAAAAAGACAGTTTGAGAAGCAAATTGTAAAACAAAACAAAAATGGGCTCATTGAGAAAACAAAAAGAATTAATAAGAACAATAACCACAAACTAATATAAAAAATTGTATTAATTCAAAAAGTAGAAAGGCTACATTAAATTTATGAAAAATCAAAAAGAGAATTGAGAGTTTTAGAATGTTTTGTGTAGTGTGTAAAAAAACAGGAGGTAAGACAATTTGCGAAGCAAAAAGTTTAAAGATCATTAAACAAGAAAGAAAATAGAATTGATGAGCCCCATAAGTAAAAAAAAAGAACTAAACATTTATAAGTTACATACAAATTATAAGTAAAAAAAAAACAATATATTAAGTACAAATAAAATAATTAAATATCCAAACACTGTATTAAGTAACTCTATCGAGTTTAGTACCCGATTTGCCCACGACCCAAAGAGTGTTTAAAAGTGTAAAATAAAAATTGGCGCCAATCAGAATGGCGTAACCAAGATCTGGTATACTCTGGCGACAAAATACGAACTTTTCTTTTCCTCCCCTGTCAGGTAGTAACTCTATTGAGTTCAAAGTGGCACCTAAAAAATGGCGGCGATATCCGCCAGTAGTGATGTCACCTGACTTCTTACGTCAAATAATTAGAAATCGTTTTCGTCAATTGATGAAATTACTGTGACGATGAAATTACGTCGTGGGTACTTTAAAAATGGCGAAAACGGGAACATTTTTAGGGAAATATCGGTATTGTTTTGCTCTGTCCGTATCTTCTACTTCATTGGTCTGCAGTTTACATCACTTAGCACGAAAGAACGTCAAACTTCAATGTTATTATTTGACATTGTTGGCCCTTGTTGTTGTTGGTTGCATTACTCTAAATACAAAAGATTCTCGAAAAATCCTCTCCGAAGACGGAGAACGCACTTTTTCAAAAATTCAATTTACTATGGATATAGAAAGGGAAGACGTCTACCGTTTTTTGGATGTTTTGGGGGTCTATTCAATATTAAGTATTACGGATTTTCGATGTTTTTTTGAAATTCACAAGAAAGAGGGCATCAAATTAAGTAGTTTTATGGAAAAAAATTTGCGGATGAACCATATTTGTTCTTGAAAAAAAAAATTATATATAGTATAATAGAGGATGACGTGAATTATAATACCTAATTATATACGCTTTAAATAACCGTTTTTCTTCTAAAAAAAGTGCATATGATAGAACAAACTTACCTCTTTCATATTAAATGCGGGTACCTAAATATTTTTTTGTAAAACCAAAAAAAAAATTTAAATGAAAGTGGCAAATCATGCCATTTTCGAATTCGCGATAATTACGAAATGCAAAAACGTTTTCTCGAAGAAACGAATAAGCAGCGTTGCCAAATGTTACGTAAAAGAAAAATAAAGAAACAAATCCACAAATCTAAGCTGCTCTATTTGATCAAATAGGCGAACCTGCAGCGCTACAAGCTACAAGTTTACTTCAGTTATGACGACATTCAGATTGGATTTGTTAGTAAGATAAAAAGGCAGTAATATACCCGAACTAACCTGAACAAAACTGAACTAACCTGAACCAACGAAAGCTAACCTGGACTAATCAGAACTAACATGAATTAACCAGAACTAATCTGAACTAAGTAGAGCTAATCAAAAAATAACCTAAACCAAAACTGAACTAACCTTATATAATCAAAACTAACCTAAACTAACCTAAATAGGAAACTGAATTGACCTGAATAAAAACAGTCATAAAAGACAAGTAAGACAGGACTAACTAAATCAAAGGAAACATGCCTAAAGTAATCTAACCAAAGGAACAACAGAACTGAACTAACCTGAACTAACCAAAAACAAAGTAAAACTAAACTAACCTAACCAACAGAGCTCACAATTAATGTGTAGCAAGCAACAGGCTCTGTAGCGGCCCTTTCGGGACATGAAGGAGGAAATTACGTTTCTAAATGCACAGTGGAGGCGAGTTTTACGACATACCTCAAATGCGCCGAAATCCCCGCCACCACTACCCCCCCACAGTCCTTCCACTGCAGCGCGACGACGGGGGGACAATCGAATCAGTCATCGTCGGGAAGCACAGGAGATCACTTCGCCGATTGCCTCATCGCCTTTGATAAGGTCTGCCACAGCTGTAGACGAAACGTCAGGAAGAAATTCCGTTGGACATTAGAAACACTTTAACTTGTAACATCGTTTTTTTTTACACAATTTGAAAAATTTATTTCGACTTTATAAACTCTTTAAAGCGGGATTTATCCCCCTCTTGTTAACTTTACTATTAACATAACTACCAGAGAAACAATTGTTTTCAATAATGGTTAACATTGTTACCAATCTCTAGGTAAAGGTACCAACAGTTAAACCTTAAAACATAATTAAGAATAATTTTTTTTACATTTTTTAAATTTATATTCCTTTCGTAAAAAATTTGCGGCTTAAGCAAATGTAGAGCTTCTGAAGAGAAGAAAGAGGAAAAAGGAGAAACGTACTATATGTTAAAATGTTAGAGTTGCAGGTGTGCAACTCTCACAAAGTGCAGAAGGCAATGATTTTGAGTAAAGACGATATTACACAGTTTATGTAGGACCAGATAAAGTATAATTTATTATGAAAGTGGCTACTTTTGCTCTTACTGGAATTTATCAAAGAGGCGGGGGCTTACGAGAATCACCATCCATGGCATAGATGACAAGCGCAACTTGATTACAAATTCTAAGAAACTTTTTGGAAGTTAATGTCTCCTCACCGAATAAGTAATTAATTGAAACTTTATGATGCTCTACAGAAAATACGCAGAATTGAGGCAGAAGAATATTCACACCAAGTAGCATTCTAAGCCATAATTTGGCAGTCGTTTGGTAATCCTTGTTAAAATAAGAGTGACTATTTGGTTAAAAAGGATGCCAAAAAAGCCGATCTATTACGAAATTATGACGGCCTCTTGGCGTAAATGAGAAACTTTCGTTTCGTCACTCATGGGCTTTTTTGGCTAAACTTTTGGCGAGATATTGACCACATTGTTACGAAACCTGGACTGCTAAAAAGCAGTTTTATAATAAAAACTTTACTATTTTTTAATCGTAAATCTAATTTCTTAGTTTTAAAAGATACAATTTTACGATTTATCGAACTGCCATGTAGAGAAATTGAAAATGCCGACATGATTGATTGTCATGTGTGAGCTGTGAAGAAGTGTAGGTAGACGAATAATATTTTGATTACAAATTACAGTTAATTGCCCATAGAAATGGAGCAATCTTAAGTGCCAAGGAAAATTTACTGTAAATGTTGAGGAAATAATTGATTACATTCAAAGCACCAAGGTATATGTTTAAGTATTTCGAAAACATTATTATATATTATTAAGACAAAATAATTGATCTTAGAATAATATACATTTTTCTGTTCTTTTTTACTTTCTGCATAACATTTGTCTTGGTTTACTGCGGTGCTAAATCTGAAACTTTAATATTCCAAAAAGCATGGCCGTGGGGTATTATCAGATATTGATTGATTCCCTAAAAAATAGAAGCAACCGTTTCGCCATAAAAACCGAACGGCGGCAAAAAATACCCATGTCATCTACGACGAGTTTTTACGCCTTCTAGCGGCTCCCATCAAAGAATAATATAGGGGGTGTTCATTTGAAAACATTATCTAGTTAGGTGTGAAATTTTAGTGGTGGCATTTACTTTGATTGTGGCATCTTTTTCTGTCAAAATTTCATAGCCTGCTAGATGCCGTTCTAATTTCGAGAAATGTTGCAGATATCGACTTTTAAGGAAACATATAAAAAACGTCATTGATAGGCTATATGTCAAAAACAAAGCATTTATCGATGCATGTTCATATAAAGATTTTTCTTATTTTGGAGCCTAGAATATGAGGCTACATTTATGGTACTTCTTTCAGAAACACCTTGTATAACAAAATAAAAATAATTTAAATTCTGTCACTCGTTCCAGTTTTTCAAATTTTAAAGGGGGTATTCTGAAGATGTAATTCTTGGTAGAAACCTAGGCGATGCAAAGAACTTACTCTTTGGTATTGTTTAATAAAGTTTGGTCACTAAATTATGCCTAATTTATTAGAGACGCAAAATAGAAATAAAACAGGAAGAAATACAAGATTAATACTAGGTATAGATAATAGAAAAAAAACAGAATGGAGATGGTCAGTAACTCCAAGTACAAAAGCATTAACTGTGTAATGATATTTTACCAAAAAAGAAAGTTTATTGCAATCAAGAAAAATGCTCCTTTATGGCCAAATCTTGACAATAAAGGAACTTTTATGGCTAATTTAATTTTTGACCAAAATGTCTTTCATAAATGGCCAAACAACAGCTAAATTCTTGTTATTTTTACTATTTTTTTTACTTCATGATCTTTGGTGCCAGTTGGGTAACATCGTGGTTCTCTCATCAACCACGTCAGATTGTACTTTTGAGAAATTGCCTTCCGAGATAGCTCCTTATTTAAAGCTTCGCAATCCTGAAGAATAATCGGGACATAGACTCAGAGATTCTTCAGCAACCTCCATAGCTGATGTTGAACAAGGCAGGAAATCAACTTCTGTGGCTGAAGGTTACCTGAAGGAACAAACCTTCCATTCGGAACACAATCACGTGAAACAAAATTCTGAACTTCATTCCACCTGTATCCTCTATACGTGAGAAAACTTTGAATAACCCCCCCCCCCCCTCACGTATGAATAATTGATATGAGTGCTAATCTCAAATGGCGAACGAATTCTTAGAGCAGTTTTGTCGTTTACGCCTCAATCATGAGTCACGGTTAGAGCTGGATAGAAGTGTGTTTGTGGAATTGTGTGGGGCTTTCATCGTCGGCTCAAAACAGACATCAGCATTTTGCTAGAATCTTTAAGCAATCTCTCTGGAGAAACATATAAAGTTTAATATCTAAAACGCACAAAGTTTAAAATAATTGAGGGTTCTAAACCAAAAATACAGAAGGGCGAGAAAGAAGTTTAAAATTGTTTTTATGACTTAGGTAACATGTAAAAAGCAGTTCATGTAAATGAATTAAGGTATATTGTACATCATTAAAGTAACAACCTCACTAATGAAACCCTTAAACAATTAATATTTCTAGTTCTAATGCTCTTTAAAGAGGAGTTGTAACTTAGGCCCACTTCTACATCTCAAGTTTGAAACCTACCTGAGATAAATCTCCGAATTAGACGTATAATATTACGGTTTTTTTTTAAATTCGTTCCTTCTGTATTCGTTCCTTCTGTACAGTGTTACGTTATATATGCGTCAAAATTATTGTTAAACCTTAGGGGCATAACTTAGAAGGAGTTTAAATTTGAGATGTACAATAATTAGGCCTAAACCAAAGACATATGCTATCTTCTTAAATAAGACGATAATGGGTTATAACTATCCCTTCTCACGCTCAAATTGGCTTTAGTTAGAATCAAAATTAGAACAAATATTAATAAAACGCAAATTGACAATAATCAACATATGAAAAAATATCTAACCTTAACTAACCTGAATTATTCTGAACTAATCTGAGCTAACTTGAAATAACTTGAAATAACCTAGGTAATACACACTAAACACTGACATGGCTCACTGGCTTATGTGATTTATTTAATGGCAACTTGAATTTGCTACTATTTAATGTCAATATGATATTGTTAATTCCATTTGGATTGTGATTAATGCCAGTTTGAACTTGAAAAGGTATAGAACGTTGCAAACTTAATTACGAAGCATAGTTCAGTCGAATATATGATATAATGTGAAACTATAGGAGAATCTTGTGGTGAATACTCTACTAGATGTTCAATGGTAACGTATCAGTCCTAACTTAAGTATGTCTTGGTCGCTTTTTAGTTCCTAATATTATTTTTGCAACTTAGTACTTCCACCTAGGCTTGTAATCGGTTGTCTGCACTCTCCTCGACTTTCTCGACCTGGCCGAACCGAAGCTCCGGGCAGAAAAGCAATAGACTTCTTCTTCGTTTAGGGTATTTAAGATTCTCTTGGAGTGGTCCTTGCCCTCTAAATCAGAGTCGTCGCTGAACGTTTCCTCCTCCACTTGCACTGCCTTCTGCACCTGACATTTTTTGAAGGAAAATGTAAATATATATCTTTAACGTTGGTGTGGTGTATAGAAGAGCTTATGAGCTTGATGAAACTTGTCAAAATTAATAAAGATAAGCCTTACGAACTGATACCTACTTATTTGTTAATGGCGCCAGTATTTTTAAAGTTATATGTATAATATAAAGTATATATGTAGAAAGGTATAAGTATGAGAATTTACACTTTCTTATGTGTCAATTATTGATAATAGATACGGTAGGTTCATCACAAGTTTGGTCCTGCACAGTATCATTCATCTAGCGCCTCACAAGTCTCGCCAATGTCCAACTTTGAGAATTAAACAATGAATCTCAATATATTGCCATTTGTTTTTTAAGGAAGCTTTTGCAATTAAATTTTGTAGAAAATAAGGTTTATTCTTGCAAGTTGCAGTTTGGGAAGAAGTTACCACGATATTGAATGAAGAAACGGATTTCCTGAAATACCGATAATGTGCAATTAAAAAAAGATTTGTCTGTCTAAGTTGATGTATTTCGCAGATAAAGACACTGTTTAGATGTATTTATACATCGCGAAAAGTGTTAACGTATGAGCTGGAATAATTAACGATTACACTATAGATCATACATTCACAGTATATATCACAAATTCAAGAAGATATTTTAATCCAGACTTTTTCTGAGATATTTCCGAATGCACGTTGTCCTTTACGTCCCAATGGCTCTGGAATGGGACTTAAGTACTTACAAGATGGCCCTAATAAACACCTAATGCTTTGTAAAAGAGCAGGAACTAGAGTTATCAGATTTAAAAGCCGCAAATATTTATTGTTGAATTTGACAAAGCGCAAAAGGGTAACCAAATATGGAGTTGTAGATATACTACAAATAAGTATGGTCCTACAAATAATAATGGTGCGTATTCTATTCTATTCATATTGAAGTTTTCTATTTCATTTTGTAAGCCTTACAAGCGGACAAAGAACTAGTCATAAAACCAAAAAAAAAAGCCATTTTAGATACTTGGTGTTAGAAAAGAAAGTTGAAGAGGGAACGGTAGGATCAGAAAAAGCCCAGGCCGAAGAAAAGGGGCAATTATTTCAAGATATTTGAAAGGCAGAATATGTTAGTTTGAAAGGTGGTGAGGAAGGTAAGGTAAGGAACGGTCCCAAAACTGAAGCTCAGATATTCAAGCAACGTAAAGAGAAGCAGGAGAGGAAGAGTTGTAGTGGTTTTGAGTTGGCAAAAGATAGAGCTAGCTCTAGTTTGCAGAGTGAGAAATGATATGAAATAATAGGTTTTGTTCTCTTCAATATCGTCTCTGAGTAAAAGAATTTCGTAG
Source organism: Taphrorychus bicolor (assembly GCA_951812265.1). Classification (NCBI taxonomy): domain Eukaryota; kingdom Metazoa; phylum Arthropoda; class Insecta; order Coleoptera; family Curculionidae; genus Taphrorychus; species Taphrorychus bicolor. The sequence continues at coordinate 10,292,942 of OX638299.1, read as the reverse complement.
TAATAGGAGCTGATTCTGTAAAACTATAGACCCTTAAAATCTTAAAAGTACTAGATTAAAAAAACCTGTGGGGTGTCAAGATGAAAATCAAGATGATTGATGACTCTTCCTAGCTTTTTTTGTATGTTAGTTTCAAATTTAAGTGTGGTTTTGATTTGATCGGACTATAGATCCCAACATGAGAATAGCAGTAACTTGTTGCTAAAATGTCAACAACGTAATTGTTTTAACCTATCTCTTTCGTTACAAACAACGACACTATTACATTAAGGTCCGTGATTGGATCTTGAATCATTTTAAGAAAAAGTGTGCAACGAGAGAAATACTTATACCAGAATACCGTAAGGTATAGAGGGATGGGTAGAACCTTGACTGATCTTCGCAAAATGTGAAGAACTTTCCGGGACTGAGCATAAAGCAGTAAATCGCATTGCTAAAATTTTTCAGTTTACTAATTTCCTGACTACAGAGACTACCAACTGTGAAGATGCAAAACCTTTATTGGTAGGTCGATGGGACCCTGTGTTGACAATATGAAGAAAAAAAAGAAGGATATGTCTGTTAGACTGTGTCAGACCGGATTGAAAGAGATGCTGGATTTTTTTGTCACCTCCACAGGTGAAAAGTGGTGGGATGCTAAAAAATTAAGGTTGACTTGAAAAGAAGAGAAGAGAGTGGTGAACATGCTATGGCGGTTGCAAGTTTGCCTTTGAAAAAGCGGAGACATAGTGAAAGTGCAGAAAGAGCGATAATTGGACAGTAAAACCGAGGTTATCATTCTAGACAAGACAGCCCCATACTGTCACCGTGAGAAAAAAATTAAGAGGAGAAATTTATGACGAAGCTTAGAGACATTTCGTTTTTATTCCAGATGGAAACAAGCCGTTTGAGTAATATGAAGAGAGCTGGACTCATCAGGAAATGATGAATGATACTCGCCTGAACTGTAGATTTGTAGCAAAAAGTCTGGAGAAACTGTATAGAATTATTTACGTTTTCCAAATTTTCTAGGTTAGTGATCAGCTGATATAAAAGACGGTTAACGCATGTCAGCCTTTGACTTCGTTTTTTCTTTAATGTGACAATCGTCACAAGAACGATCCATCATAGTATAAAGCCAAAGAACTTAGAAGTACAACAGTTTGCATAAGTGAAAATGAAGTTGTGGAAATAAGTCGTTGCGTTGCATAGAAGAACGTAACATTGGTGTCGGAACTTCGGACATTTGTGTTTAGTTTTGTGGTGAATACAAGATCGACTGAATATGATGGGATGACAGATATAAAAGAATTGCTATACCAATTGCAAGTTTAAGAGTCATAAACAAGAATAGAAAAGGCGCTTTTAGCAATAAGAAGAAAGGAGAGAAAAAGGAAAATAAGAAGGAATAGAATGATGGAGCAAGAAAAAGAAGAGCAGCAGCAGAATTAGACTGCTTACTTTAGAAGCAAACGAGACCTTGCTGCATGAGATTGTAAACACCGAATTAGATGACTTAAATGAAGAAATTTAAGAAGTCGAAGAAGGAGTGCAAGTTGGTAATTAACAAATGGCGGAGTTTCAGGATTGTGTGAAAATCATCGCAGTGGATTAACGACGTTCCTGAGAAAACGTAGTATTACTAAGGGTGACTTTTACAACTATCAGTAAAACTTCAGTTTGAAGTTAAAACACTAGTAATGACGTAGATTGCATTGTTACCTGACAGATAAACAATGCAATCTACGTCATATCTGGAGTTTTAATTTCAAACTGAAGTTTTACTGATAGCTGTAAAAGCCGCCCTATACCTCCTGTTTTCTACGGCAGTACCTCCTGCAACATTTATATATAAAGCCGCAGCAATTCAGAGTAGAAGCAAAAACTCATACAAAAGTAGTCAACCGAACTTCTAGTCCTTTTGCGTCATCATAATCACACTATTAGCACAGGAGCAACTCCGCTATAGAACTGGAGTTTGGTACTGGTCATCGTAAAACCGTTAACCAAGACTTCTCTTGGTTAACTGTTTTTTCGATGTAAGAGATTCGAGTAACGAAGAAGGCGGCAGAATTCAGAAGAAAGTCTGCATGAGCTTAAAGCCGACACTGGTTAACCTATCCAAAGGTTCCTATGGATTTTTGAAGCAGCTGGCAGTAGAAGAAAAGGCATTTGGTGTTGGCCCGCCTTTGCAGTACTACCAATGCTTTGATACAAGTGGTATACTACGAGGGTTTTAAGGTAAGTAATGACCTGAGAGCCCCAACTAGATGATTAAATCTATAGATAAAAACCCGGTTTATGTTTGAAATCATGGGCAATGAGACATTTTAAGGTTTTTCACAGTCCCTCGATCCATCCATCCCTTATTCCACCTGGGCCCTCATTCCCTCCACGAGTCGACCCGTCCTTCTAATGAAGGAGAGTATCCCGTCCCATCTCAGAGTCGGAGGGTCCTCTCAATGGAGGAAAGCGGCTCCCAGTGTCCTGTGGCGCTATCGCGCCCACCTATAGCACACTTCTAGAAAGTGGTATGTTGATTCTTTCCCTGCTCCACAGTGGGTGCAGAGTGGACTGTCAACCATTCCTAGGAGGTGCATGTGTCTGTTTAGTTTGCAGTGGCCAGTGAGGAATCCCATAAGGTCTCCCAGGCACTGCAGACTTCTCCGAAGTAGCCACGAGGCCTTTGATCTATCCGGGTTAGGGTAGATTTTGTTGGTCTGTCTACATATTCCTGACTGTGTTCAGTTTGTCCTTGTACTCTCCCATGCCCACGCATTCAGAGTATGAGAGGCGTACCTATTGCTTACTGCTAGACATGGCCCTGGTTTAGTGAAGCATGTCTAGGAAATACCGATTTATCGACGCGCTTGTTTTACTCCATGCCCCTATGTCCAGGAACCCCTCCCAGAGTTACCCTTTTTGTTTCTGCCAGTGATTCTAGAGCATCCCTGCAGTCCTGAATGAGCTTTGAACTGGTCCTGTTCTTGCAGATGGGTGTCGGAGTAGATGAGGTGTCCTGTTCTGCTCCTTGTTTGATCTCTGATCGAGTGGCCACTTCGAGTATTGTAAACACCTCCGCATGGGAAACCGTTGTATGACTTCCCAAGGGAAAACTGTATGCCATACCTGACTATTCTTAGAAGGTTGCTGAAGCAGCTCTTCTTTGAATTCTTCCCTGGTTGGGATGTTTATCCCAAATGGCTGTTTTAGTCTCGCAAGGGCGCCCCTTCTGCGACAGGACAATTGGATGTCTCGCTGGAGGCTGGCGATCTGCGTGTGTCCGCTTCCCATGATTGTTTCTTTCCACTGGTCGCAGCAATCCATCCTCCTGCAGGAAGCCATCTCCTCCCTCTTTACCGAGATTGAAAGCTCCGGCAAACCCAGTAAGGCATTGGGAGCTGCTCCCGGTGTTGTTCTGAACGCACCCGTTATGGCTAGGCAGACTGTTCTCTGCAGTCTGGCCAACCTCAACGCATAGCATACCCTGTCTACCGCTGGCCACCAGACCACGGACCCATTTGGGTTGACAATAGTGAGGACGTTGAATTTTGGTACCCAAAATGTAACATATGTGAAGGAACGAGAGAGCCAACAAGATAGCTGCAGCGAAAAATTATACCACAAAATTTTGGCGCTCTTTTAAAAAAAAATAGCTGATGTAGCTGATCATTTTCGAATTTTTATATGAAAATATATGATGGAAACACTAGGGATCCGAAAAACACGAACTACTTCATTCCACAATGGTATGGTTGAAATTGAAATTTGAAAAATTGAATATTGAAAGGTTTAATAGTACTAGGGAGCAGTAATTAGCTAAAGTGGTGGTGGATCATCGACAGGATTGGAACAATTACTTACCTCAGCTTCTAATGCTCAGCATGATTCTTTTTGGAAGAGAATTAGGTAGATTTGCTCTACATGTCACCAAGTTTAGGTGATGCAGAAGTCAGTAATTGTGCAAATCGCCTGCGGAAATATCTACGAAAAATTCACCAAATGATCAGGTCAAAGAGGAAGATTGCCAGTGATCAGATACAAAAGAACAGTTTAAAATGGGCATAAGCAAAATATAGGGAATTGTGTGAGTTCTATAGAAAAAAACTCTCCGAGAAAAACTAGTGAAAAAAAATGTATTCTTATACTACCATTTTCTCCAATAAATAAAAATAGTAAACCCTTCTAATGGAAAAAATTGGTTGTTGGAAAAAAGAACGTGAGTTTGCTAACCGGTAGTCTCTGATGCTGGTTTTTCTTGTTAATTATCCAGGTTTTCATTTCGACTAATTGCTGCCCCGTCCCATGGTTTAACGTCATGAAGAATACACATTTTGTTTATAAACATATCATTTGTGCGATCAATGTGCTTCTAGTGTGTGACTTTTCTCTCGCTTGGTGCATTATTGCCTTTCAACTTACATTCCATTTACTCTGCGAAATAATACCAACAAGTAATTTAATAAAGACTATATTATTTATTTTCAATTACTATACTTAAAATACATAACAAACTGTTGCTAGTTAAGGTTGCCAAGGTGTAGTACTTAAAACGAAATACTTCTAAAAATCGGGTAGACAATATAGAATACGTACATGCAGGTCTCAGCAAAATGTGGAGTGAAAAACACAATTAGAGTGATGCTACGTTTGGTATTAAAAGGGGGTTAAAAAAAGAGGAAAAATATTTCCTAGTTATATCATAATATTAGGGCATATACACAAACAGGAGTTAATTAGTATCAAAGGTCCGCTACTTCAAAGCTTTTGTCAGTCCTTCGTTATCTTAAAGCTATATCATGTCACGTACAACTACTACTCAACCCTTAAATAAGTATCCCTAGAGCTTTGAAGTACTGGACTCTGATAGCTGGTACGTTCTAACTCTAAGCCGATGTATAAGTGGGTTTACAGTGCATATTCTTACTGAAATACAGTACATTTTTAAAGTTTACAAGACTATTACTAGCTAATTTTGCAAAAACTACAGAATATTGCAGACTATTGTTTATGCATACGGAAAAATTGACCGGATGTTTTAGTTATTATAGTCAACCCGAAGGTATCAGTTAAGACTATCCTGAAAGGTGGAGGGATATCCTCAAGCATTGAATTTTTTAATGCTAGGTTAGGTAGTCCCATAATATTATTAACATTGCTATCCTAACATCGAGGAGTCCTAGTACATACTAACAAAGCCATATATTTTAATTTACATAATGATTTGTTAGTTAAAGGTCTTTTTAATAAATCGATATAAAGTAGGTAATACAAAATTGTCGAATATGTGATTTTGAGGTAACGAACGTTCACTTGATTATAAGGTGCCTACCTTTAGCTGGTTATTGGGTAGTTAGCAAATCATTACATACGTTGCAAGTATAGAGTACCTAATGCTATATGGTAAAAAACTAAATTTACATAAGTGAAAACCACATTTGAAATACACTGCCTGCTCTTAGTGCTCCCGATTCAGATTCTCGTCAGCTACTGGTGCTTTGGGGTCTTGTGAGTTGATAGAATGCTACAGTAAAATAAACGTTATGGTGTTAGATTATGATCTACCCTAAAATCTCTACATACTCATTAATATTGGTGTAGTAGATTAACAGAACTAGCCAATGCAAAACTTTGAAATATATGACAGTCTCCTTTATAATCTCGTGATAGTAAACGATATTAAAAAGGGATATTTTGTGAATGATTTATTTTCTATCCATTTTATAGGGGTCGTAAAAGATAATGACAAACAGGGGCGATTGAAGAATAAAGACGTTTAACCCAAAAACGTCTCGCATGTCGACTTGGTTTTATGTGTCTTTTAACAATCGATAAAAATTAGGGCTGTCGCATGTTACGCAGTTGTCATGCAATTGTGTTTGAGAAAAAAGAAAGTTCTTCAGGTGAAATTAAATCTAGTCATATTTTCCAATGACCAAGCATTGAACTAATATGTATTAGGCTTTACATTGAATGTAATGCATTAGTTAATAACTTTCTCAAAAAACATGCATGCAGCATACAGTCATACGTCAAATAGCACTCGATAAAATTGAACTATCCCTATATCTATTAGTTTAAGTTCAAAATAGAGAAACTTTCTGGAATCCTGTATGCAAGGTGCAATAAAAGGTCTTCATTGTGCTTCGTTAGTTTATGGAGGAGTTCCGCGTTATATGCTGTTGACTAATTTAATCAATATATCCGACCTATAAGGAAAACATACTTAATGTGATGACATTATAATACATTACAAGTGACGTGGTGTAGTAACGATAGAAATCTAATATGAAAAATAATAAATAGCGTTAATAGCCAGCTGCACAAGTACTCTTTTAATGAATATCACTTTTTACATTTTGGTTGCTAGCACACGACAATATGTGTCATATATTAGTTAGAAGCATATTACACAATTGCCTCATCGGCTTTGAGAGTGTCTGCCGCAGCTGTAGACGAAACGTCAGGAAGAAATTCCATTGGACCATTCCACCGGCCTCAAAGCGCCGATAACACTTTTGATTGTATATTGCATAATTATTAAGTAAAAAAATTTCATTCATTTTGAAAATTGCATACAATATGATGAGGTCTTCTATTCATCACGATACAATTGAAAAATTGCAAAAATATACTGAGTGTTTTATCTAAAATTATAGGTATTGAAATATACTATAGGTATTGAAAGGGTACAAAATTTGGATAAATACAATTTTCTGAAAAAAATATATAGTAAGCAAGGCATAGGACAGTCCCGCTTAGGTGAGACACTTTGTATTTGGTATATTTAGTCCAACAAAATCGCTGAATGATATTAAACTTTTGGACAAAAATCAGTCAAAATTGAAATCGTCTAAAAATGCTTATTATTAGTTTCATTCGTAAAATTCAGTTTGGGAGCCAAAGTGGATCAAAACTGACCCAAAACATCTAAAAATGCAAAACTGATGGTTGATGTATCAGGTTTATTAAATACAATAAACTTCAGGAAGAAAATCGGGTAAAGTCGCCTAAAAGAGCATATTTGTTTTATTCACAAAATTCAGTTTTTCAGACAAAATGGAACAAAATCGACCCAAAATATCTAAAAATACGAAAGTAGTGACTTAGTTGAAATTTCTTTTGTGAGCCAAAATGAATAAAAATCGAGTCAAAAAGTCTAAAAAGTGTTTTTAGAGAAATCCAGTTTGTGTTTCAAAATAGGCTGAAGCGGTCTAAATATATCTCCGATTCTAAAAATGCAAAATTGATGTTTTTGAGTGAAATTTACTTGGGGTCAATTGCACAGAAATAAGTAAAGCGAGTTTAAGCTAATTGTTGTTTTGACTGTGACATTTCTTGACGTAATATGTCTCAGTCAAAACTGAATTTTGTGTAATAATCAATCTTTAAACACCGTGGAGCAATGACCATTAGTGAATGAAAATCCGTCAAAATAGACTCAAAGTGTCTAAAAATGTAAACTTGGTATTTTTAGCATTTTTAACAAAATCGTTCAAAAAACGAAAAAAAAAACCAAAAAAAGTTTATTTAAACTCTGTGGTGATACCAAAATCGGTCAACATTTGTAAAATTTATTAAATTCAGTTTTTAAACCGAAATCAGCTCTAAATGCCTAAAATGATTATTTCATGTTTTTATTAGATAATCGTAATAAGCTATAATATTATTATAACATAATAGGATATTAAACTTTTGGAAAAAAATCGGTCAAAATCGAACTCGTCTGCAAAATTCATGTTTTAGGTGAAATCCTTAAATTTATTAAATAAATTAAATTTTTGGACAAAAATCGGGCAAAATCGTCTGAGAGTGCATATTTGCTTTATTCATAAAATTCACTTTTTCAGACAAAATGGATCAAAGGCGACCCAAAACGTCTAAAAATACAAAAGTAGTGTTTTAGTTGAAATTCACTTTGTGAGCCAAAATTAATAAAAATCAACTCAAAAAGTGTAAAAATGCAAATCTAGTGTTTTTAGAGGAATTTAATTTGTGTACCAAAATCGATCAAAAGAAAATGCTGAAACGGCCTAAAAATTTCTAAAAATACATATTGGTTTTCTTAATAAAATTCAATTTTTTGAAGCAAAAAAACGTCTAAAAATGCAAAATTGATGTTTTAGGTGAAATCCAATTGAACAGAAATAGTTAAGGGAAGTTTAAGCTAAGTGTTATTTTAACAGTGACTTTTCTTGTCATAAGTAATATGCCTCAGACGCATTTATTAAACACATTGGAGCAATGCCGGTTGTGAAAGAAAATCGGTCAAAATAGACTCAAAGTGTCTAAAAAATGCAAACTTGGTATTTTTAGCAGAATTCAATTTTTGTAACAATATCGTTCAAGAACGAAAGAAATCACAAAAAAAAGTTTATTTAAGCTTATTTAATATATTATAACATTTGTTAAATATATTAAATTAAATTTTTGAACCAAAATCGTTGCCAAAATCGGCTCTGCATGCCTAAAATGATTGTTTAATGCTTTTATTAAATAATCATATTAAGCTATAATATGATTATAACATAATAGGATATTAAATTTTTGGAAAAAAATCGGCCAAAGTTGAAATCATCTAAAAATGCAAAATTCATGTTTTAGGTGAAATCCATAGGTTTATTAAATAAATTAAATTTTTTGACAAAAATCGGGCAAAATCGTCTAAAAGGGTATATTTGCTTTTTGCATGAATTTCACCTTTTCATATAAAGTGAATTCAAAGATGACCCAAAATGTCTAAAAATACAAAAGTAGTGCTTTAGTTGAAATTAACTTTGTGAGCAAAATAAAGTGTTTTTAGAGAAATTCAATTTGTGTACCAAAATCGATCAAAACGGCTGAAACAGCCTAAAAATGCATACTTGTTTTCTTGATATAATTCAATTTTTGAACCAAAAAAACGTCCAAAAATGCAAAATTGATGTTTTAAGTGAAATCCACTTAGCCAATTGAACAGAAATAGTTAAAGCGTGTTTCAGATAAGTGTGGTTTTCACTGTGACATTTCTTAACTAGGTAATAAGACTAAATCAAAATACAGCATTTAGTTTAATAAGCTCTCGTTAAACACCTTGGAGCAATGATCATTAGTGAATGAAAATCAGTCTAAAAATTGCAAAATTGTTGTTTCAGGTAAAATTATTGCTTTCGAAATATTTGCTTTATTCATGATTTTCGTTTTGTTAAACAAATTGGATCAAATTTGACCCATAATGTCTAAAAATACAAAAGTGGTATTTTATTTGAAACTAACTTTGTAGACCAAAATGAATAAGATTCGGCTCAAAAACTAAAAATGAAAATCTGGTGTTTTTAGAGAAATTCAATTCAAAATTGTTCAAAGTCGGCCCAAAGGGCCTAAAACTGTCTCCGATTCCACATTTGTTTTCTTGATAAAATTAAATTTTGAAACCAAATCCACTCAAAAATGTTAAAAAAACCTAGAAATTCTTATTTGTTGTCTTTGGAGGCAGGAAATACGGTTCGGAGTCTAAAAATGCATTTCTCTTGGTAAAATTATATTTCTAGATCAAGATCCACTAAAACATAAAAATCAACAGAAACCCGTTAAAAACAATTCAAAACGTCTAAAAATGCAAACTTAATTTTGTGTACCAAAATCGGTTAAAAACGGCACAGATTATCTAAAAAGGCATGCCTATTTGGGGTTTTCGGTTCATACCAAAATCGGTCAAAATCAGAGAATCTAAAAACGCACCTTCCTTTTCTCTATGAAATTAAATGTTTGTAAATGTAATTGTAAAACTGACTCAAAACCTTTGAAATATCATATCTGGCGAATTTTTTAAATTCATTTATTGCACCAAAATCGTTTCAAAAACCTAAAACCTCTTATTCGTTTATCTTTTTGTAAAGTTTGCTCTATGAACCTAAATCGGTCAAAGTCGACTCAAATATTATAAAAATGCATATTTGCCAAACTATATACGATTTTTAAATGCATAGATAAGTAAGTATTTGTTTTGATAATAATTTTTTTGGGAACCATTATGGAAGAAAAATGTGTAAGAATGCAAAATTGTTGTTTTAGCTGAAACCTCTTGTAAAGGAAATAAGTCAAAATGAATTCAAAGCGCCTAAAAATGCCTATTTGTTGTTTTCTTTTTGGGAAAATTTACTTTGTGAACAAAACTTGGCCATTCAACGATTCATATCAACATAGCGTATTATGCTTAATTTTCAATTTGCATTTTGTATATTGAGTTGTGGTCTGTACAAATTTTCTTCTGAAGATTTCCGGCTTTTGGGATCATATATTGTAAAATTTCCACCTAAGGGTATATCTTTTATCAAACACTTCCACCTAACAGTACATCTTTCATCAAAATGCTGTCTTAATCCCTTGAAAGCGTGCTAACGGTACTGAAGTTTGTGGTGTCTTATTTGTCTAGCTTTCCTCGTTTAAAGAGTCAGACTTTTGAGTACCGTTTTTAGGAGGGTTGGGTAAAACTTCAACGGTTTTAGGCCTTCCGGATAGAGGGTTTCCGTTCGGGCTTTGGAGCAGCTTCTTTCTTTTGGGGTGTCTTCTTGCTTTCCATAACTTTGCGGACCACTTAGCGATTTTGGTTTATGTAACTGTTGAACTTTTTTTTATATTTTCATATTCTCTATTTCTCTATATTTTCATCGTTTTTTCTTTTGGATTTGTAAAGTTTTCTTTGTAGTGAAAGATCGTCTTTTTTCTTTCTTTTTCTGACTAGGTATTGCCGTTAGCTCTAGTCTTGATTTCTGGTGGAACTTTTAGTTGGGATTTAGGTCCCTTTTCCATTCTCGATCACTATCGCCATATCCTCAATCCTGGCAGCTTTTTGCAACTACTTTTTGTTAGTCACTAATTACATCTCCATCCATCTCAAATGTTTTCTTGCCATTTTCTAACAAAGCTTTGTTTTCGACCTTATTATGACTTATTCCTAGTATGATCTTTGAAGAATTTTTTAAATGTTTTTGTTTTCACTGAGGCAAACTTCTAGTACATGTTGAACGTTACACCCTCGTCATCCTCTACAGGCCTTCAAAAAATAGTATTTAGTCTAATTTTGTTCGGTCAAATAAGGAAACTTCTGGGGTAACCTCTCAATCAATACCCGATCATAAACCTTCCTTTGGTAAGCATTTTCTTGAATGCTTGTTGATATGAAGTAGCAGGTATTTTGTAAGATGTGAGGCAACAGTAAATTATAAATTTGATAGTTAGAACAGCACGAATTGATTTTTACTGATAACTTTAAACAGATGCCATAAGCGTATTATAAAAAGAGTTCCAACATGTAGGGTGAACTATTTACCAAAACAAGATGGAAATTTTCTCAATTTTAGGTCTATATACACTAAATACTACAGGAAAATTTGTATCGTTAAAGTTAGTAACAAACATATTACTGATCAAAATATTGTGTATTGTATAGCTAGCAAAATCAAAAAATAACAACTACAAATAAAATTCTAAACTGCAGAAAAGTTGTTAGTCTGGAAGAAGAAATAGATGAGAATGGTAGTAAGTGTTAAATAAGGGAGTTTTGATTGGTAAACATCCACAGATAACCAAACCCGTAACTTTTCGACACATTTCAATTAAATGACAGTTAAATTGAATTTAAACATTCAATTTAACAGTGACTTGATACCTGATGAAGCAGTATGTATTTAAGCGTTTTATCCAAAGCATATTCTATCACTTAGTAAAATGTGTAGAGGTATCCTCCATCCTGGAAGAAGAGAATGTTTTAGACAATGCAGAAAAACAGTTAACCAATAATTTAATTTTTAAATCTTTATACCTACATTTAGTTGTGAAATATAGATATCCTAGAACCCTCGCCTATTCATGGACATTTGGTTTGGTATGCATTCATGAACCATAATTTTGCATTGGCCAGTGAATTTTTCAAAGTGCTCATTAAGGTGAATTATCATTAAAAAACTAAACCTACCTGTGACCCAGAAAGTGAGTGGCCAATACTGGACTTTCCAGAAGACAAATTGTGCTGCTTTAAGTAATCCTTATCATCAAATATCTTCTTGTCTCCACCAGCTGGACGATGCTTGACGTTATCCAGGGAGCCCACTTTGCTCGAAGCTTGAATATCAAGTTTCTTGTTTTCAATCTAAAGATAAAAATCAATGCAAGAAAAACTTCCACAACGACCGTTAGGCACATCAAATTTAAAAATTGTTTGGGTGATCTGATTAAACTTTAGCTCGTTAGCGATAGAAAAAAGCAATTTGCGAAATTAATTCCGGCCCAAAACGCCCTACAGAACTCGGTGGGAAATCAGATAAGGTTGCCGAAAAGGGTGCGATCGATAAAGGGGATGGTTTCGTGTTGGAAAATCCATCTTGGGTGCTAGAACGTAAACAAAGTTATTTATAAACTTGACTCTTGGGGAAAGTAAACCAGGCTTGCGGTAAAAAAAAATTGTTTTAGGAGTTGCCCTAAATCTAATTTAATACTGTAATTTATTAAAGTTACTTTTTTCATTGTTAGGTGTGTTCTGGTTTTTAATAATTACTCCAGGTTTTTTTATAATGGTGTACCTGCATATCCACACAACATCGAGTGATAGTGCAAGAGTGGTGCGCAGCACGCACCTTTTAATTCAATTAACTTTTCCATGTGTCTTTGGTAAAGTTTTGTGCCACAAAATCTGTACAACAAAGTGATTTGAAAATAAGTGTGACTAACACTCAAGTGGTGAATTTTGGTGATTGTTTTTTGCACTGCAAGACTGCAGTTTTTACTTACTGAACCGGCTCGGTAACTCAACTGTCGAGGACACATGCGCTTCTTTAAGAAACATATTACGGTTTAAAACATATTATAAGTTGAAAGTAGCAAGTTTAGTTATTCTTAAATTTCTAACAATTTATCCACAATATTTTTTTTAAGAACAACCAAACTTATCTTTAAAAATCTATTATTTGGGTTAATGCTCGTACCTTAACATCCCCTCCTCCAGGTTGATGTTTGATGTTATCTTTCGATCCCACTTTGGGAGCAGCTTTTTCCTTGAAGTTTAGTTTGACAGTTTCGATCTTCTTGTCCCCTCCCTTCGGCTTATGGTTCGCGTTCTCCAGGGACCCAATTTTCGATTTGGCGTTCCATTCGAGTTTTTGGGACAATATCTGTAAATCAGAAAGATAAATATATGTAAGACGATTGAGGATTCATCTTTCTCATTCTTTCTGCTTTCTTCTCAACAGACAAGTGCTAATTTTATTGGCTTTAGGGTGGTCAGCTTCTACAAAAATACATATAGAGGGAACGTAATACATGGAGTACCTAGGTGATTACGAACATAATGAGTCTTGAAAAATCATTTGGAAAGCTATCAAGAATTAAACAACGTCTAACAGTACATCAACATTTTAGATTACATTGCTGCCTATAGAAGGGACATGTTAGGTGCAACACAAATTACTGGCCCTAACCCACGACTTTTGATTTAGTGTCTTACTTTTCTTGGCGTGGAGCTGCTGGATGCAGTTCTGACCGAAAATCCATCCTAAAAAGTAGTTTAGAAAATAGTTGGCATTTTCAATACCAGTTTACACAAAACTACAAATCTACCCAAACACTCATTATTCGTTTTGATGCAAATAGAAAGTTTCTGAAATACTTCTTTTCAACACAAAGTGAAACTATAAATCCTGTACATGTGAGAGTCAAATCATTACGTTGTGCAACCTTACTTTAGTCGGAGAAGTGACACTTCTGGCGCTTCTTGCAGATTGCACACCCTAAGTGGTAAGAGATATCAAGTAGTCAACTTTGAAGTCAAACAACAGGTATCACATGTTTAGCCTAGTTTAAACAAATCGATAAGAATATCACTTACCTTCTTCTCACCTCCCTTAGGGACGTATCTGTCATTTTTAGCCTCAATCCTCGGACCAGCGTTCTTGAAATCTAGTTTCTTGTTCTCGATCTTCACTCTACCACCGCCAGGTCTATAGCTGGCATTTTCTAAAGATCCTATTTTTGACTTGACCACCTTGATGTTCGGAGATGGGGCGGTACCGACTTGGACTTTGTTCATAGGAATCTCTGAAAGGTAAAACGGTTACTTTCAAAAGTTAAAAGAACTATAAATAAGAATTTCTACCATTTGGAAAGAAATTTCCATTTATATCTACTGATTTTCGTTCTGTAATATTTAGTTTGAACACTCACTTTTCTTTTCTGCCGACCCCGGTGTGGTGGCAGCTGAATCAGGTGACTGGATGCTGTTGGGCGTTTTTGATCCTCTAGACAACGATCTGCCTTTGGTAGGTGTTGTAGAGGATGCTCTGGACGACTTATCGGTTTTCCTAGGTGATCTACCATCTCCGTTGCAGGATTGTTCCTAAAATCACATTGACAAGACTAAGAATAAAATCTTAGACGCACTGGAGATTACAAAACAACAGGAAAAGAAAACGAAGTGAAAGGGCAAATTGAGATACATGAGGAAGTAAAACAGTAGATACCTGGAGAGAGGAAAAATCAGGAAGAAAAGGTATGCGGATATGAATAAGCTGCCTAAGGTAAAGCCTACTGAGACTTAGATGAGTTTACGGATGAAATGAGGAAAAAGGATATTGTATTGAAACTTGTAGGAGGAAATAACGAAGTGGTCGAAGACATAAAAAGAACAATTAGAGTGAAAAACGAACAATTTATGAACGTAATATGTGAAGAGAATAAGGAATTTTTTTAGTGAAGGCATAAGGGAAGGGTAAAGGGGGGGAGGGGGCTTTAAAATACGATTTCAAAGGATAAAGTCTATTTAAATATAACATCGGTGTGTGTTAAGAGTTATGCGAACGATATTGTAGTGAGTTTTAGATGCTGGAGGTATGGACATCTGGAGAGAAATTGCAAGGAAGCCCCCGTGTGCTACCTGTGTGGTAAGGATAACGAGGGAAAGAAATATACAAGGCAGGATTACGCCAACTCTGGAAAGAGGGGCGGTAAGGAAAAGGAGGAAGAGGTGTACAATGTGGTGGATAGGGATTGTCAGGAATACAAGGAAAAAGTGGAGAGAGAAATGGAAAGATTTAGGATGGTAAGGGAAAGTGGAAAGGTTAGATCCTCAGGTAAAGTATATGCAAAGATTGGCAAAGAACTAGAGGGCTGAAATGGCGATTACACAAGAACCATATGCGAAGAACGATTATATGAAAATATTTGTAAGTTTTGACATATCAAAAAACAGTGGAAGCGTCACGTAGCTGAATATGGGAAGGATTAGAGAAAGCAGATGCTAGAAAATGGCACTGAAAGTCATGTGTTGATGATTATGATAGGATATCTACTAATATATAGGAAAAGCTAGTAAAGGATGAGGAAATTGGACTTGGAAATAAAAGGGGTTAGAGAAGAAATTTTAGTGGGTGAGACACCAGGTGGAAATGTAATTGCCAAAAATGAAGCGTTATATATGCGAGGGGAAGAGTGTGGTTTGATTCGGCACAATCAACCAGCTTCTTCAGTGTGAATGAATGATTTTGAGTGGATTTATTGATGGGATATTTGTTAATTAGTTACGAAGTGGAGATGGATGTAAGTTCAAGAAAAAGCGAAAGGTGGATGTATGTTTTGTTAGGGAAAATTAGATGGGATTTAAAAATGGATGTTGGAGAGATTACAGTGGGGGAATTCGAAAGTAAGGAGAATATAGAGGGTTGCCAGAAGCTTGTGAAGCATGTGAGGAGGGCAGTGAAGAGGCACACATAGAGGTATAGGGTGGAGTATTGCAAAGAAATCGATTTGTGGGATGAGGAGTTGAAAGGCACGAGAAGAAGAGTGAGGGGAATATATAGGGATGGATATAAGTTCAGGAAAAAGCAAAAGGTGGATCCATATTTCCTAAGGAAAAATTGGGTGGGGTTTAAAAATGGATGTGGGAGAGATTGAAGTGGGGGAAGTCGAAAGTAGGGAGAATATAGAGGATGTTGCCAGAAGCTTGTAGGAGCATGGGAGGAGGGCAGTGATGAGGCATACATAGAGGTATGGTGTGGAGTATTGCAAAGAAAAGGATTTGTGGGATGAGGAGTTGAAAGGCACGAGGAGAAAAGTGAGGGGAATATATGGAGATGGATATAAGTTCAGAAAAAAGCGAAAGATGGATGTATGTTGCGTAAGGGAAAATTGGGTGGGGATTAAAAATGGGTATGTGAAAGTTTGAAGTGGGAGAAGTGGAAAGTAAGGAGAATATAGAGGAAGTTGTCAGAAGCTTGCAGGAGAATGTGAGGAGGGCAGTGAAGAGGCACACGTAGAGGAATGGGGTGGAGTATTGGAAAGGAAATTATTTGTGGGATGAGGAATTAAAAAGTATGAGGAGGAGAGTGAGGAAAAACAGATACGCTTTCCAAAGAAAAGTGGATCAAGATAGAAAGCTTTAAAAGGAGATGTTATGGGAAGAAACACGTAGGAAATATGAAGGAATGATTTGGAGAAAAGATCGGTTGAGCTAGAGAAGTTCAGAAGATTACAGACGGAAATTCTTAAAATAAAGTGTGGGAAACTGTAGGAGAAAGAAGAGTTGTAGAGGAAAAGAGTACGACACACCTGAGAGCTGTGAAAGGGTTTTAAAGAGAGATAAGAGGGAAATTTTTCTTCCTGAAATGTGCCATCCGCGGGTGACTCAGGAGGAGGAGTTAGTATTGGAGAAGTTAGTGTTGAAATGTACGAGAAAAATAAGGAAAGAGGGAGTTTAGAATGGCTTAAAAATGAGTTGGTGAAAGAAGGTCAAAGGGACTAAGAAGAGGTAAGACGGTGGGAGAGCTTAAGATATCATTTAAATGGTTGATGGGTTAAATGGTCATGGAAGGAAGATTTAATGGCAGTGTACAAGGATCTCTATGGACTGGAAATATTGATGAGTAAATGTAGTGTAAAATGCAAAAGAGTAAAAGAGATTTTAATGGTTAATTGAGAAACCATGGCAGTCAATCTCTCTTGGTGACGTCAGTTCTCTCCAACGGTTCCTATTCAGCTTGGCCTGGTTTGGTTTGGCAAGAGTGGTACGATAAAGATAGAAAGGGAAAAGAAACATCTTCAAGGAAAGAAGACTGCTGCAAAGAAGGAAGGGAGGCTAAAACAAAATTAGTTTGGGTTGTAGGTAAGAATTAAGGCAATGGCATACGTAGACGATCACGTGGTTATATTTCCAGAAAAGTGTGTGAGAGAGAGCGAAAGGTGGGAGAAGGCGTGGAGGACGTTAAAAGAATGGTAACAGAGAGGGCGATTAAGATATAAGCCAGAAATTATGAGGGAGAAGTTTGGGGAACGAGAGGAGGTTGGAAGATCTCCAGGGGTTTGATTGGGTATTGGGTGAAAAAATATAGTGGAATCCCGAGGATAGTAATTATTGACAAAAAAGAGGAATTACCTTGAACAGCACAAAGGTAGGTAGATCGTGGGTTTTTGCAGAGAAAAAAAGGGCTGGCAAAGATGAAGAGACTTTGTGTAGAAGGTTGGTAATGATTTTATAACGTACGGAGGTGTGACTCCACCGTGATTTAGCAATTGGATGAAATGCACATGCTTTTCTTGCTGCTAGTGGCCAGGACTTATCGAGTTACCTCAATGGAGGCTCTCAGAGAGTTGTACGAGGCGCCTCTGTTGGTGGTTTAGGTTGGAGTGATTGCAGAGATGGGCTGAAGCAACGAGAACAAAACAGGATACAAAAGTGAAGAGGGTGACCCGTTTTACGTATCCTATAGGTACGGTAAATAGGTGGAAGATGAAGGAGAGAAGAGTATAGGATTGAATGACGATGCTAGTGAAAGAGTAAGTAGGGTGATAGCTGGTTGGATTTTAGTGGGAAAGGAATGAACTGAGGAAATAAGGAGTCATGGTACCATCATGGAAGCGGATTTCTCAGGCGTGACTCAGGTAGTAATAGAAATATGACGATGAATTGAGAAGGAAAAACACATGGAAGTAATGAAAATGATGGTATTTTGGAAGAGGTTGTATGGGGGAGCTTCCGGGGTTGTATTAAGGAGCTTCACAACACGTGGGCTTCTTAATAGTACTATGGGAATATATAAATATTAAATATTACCTAATAGGAACAGTCAAAAACAGGCTTAGGAGAATTTGGCAAAGCACTAGATTAAAGGTAGCGGTTAGGTGGGCAAGGGGGGTGAGGAGGGTGAGGGATAAGAAGGAAAGTTCAATGAAGGAATGGAATTTGAGGCAAATAGAAAGCAGTACTTAAGTAAGAAAGATCTTAGGAAGAAAATTTAGAAATGTTTATAGAAAGGTGGCAGAAGAGGGCGGAAAAGATTGGGGAATGGCAAGAAAACGTATCGGGTATGTAGAATGTTGGGATGAATAGATTATATCTTGCCTTTAAAACATATCAGTTAGTAACGCGGCTTGGAAATTCCGAGGGATATTTGGTAAGATTTGGATTGCAAGGACGGGGAGAGAGGTGTGGCGAGAGGTTGAAAACCTAATTCAGAAAAATTAAATTTTTCTTTTAAAGAACTTTCCGAATATTTGACAACTTTCTTGGAAAGGAAGGTTGGCATGAGTTCAATAAGTGAGTGTATAGAATTGCGCTAGAAAGAGCCCTTGAGTAGGCTGAGACTTATTTTGAACTTACCATATCCACTTTAAGGTTTCCTAGACGAGACACGAACCTTGGAGAGATAATTATCAGGTCATTCCCTACCATTAGGCCAAAGAGGATATGGGGCTTCTGAATGTTCTAAATGGGATAATGAATGGCGCTTTCTCGCTATCGGATTGTATATTCATGATTTAGAGTTATGAAGAAGGTCATTGATTCTTCTTAGCACGTATTGGTAAGTAACCGTGATTGCGTTCAGTGTCCAGCAATTCGGTTTATGCAGTGCTTTTGAATTTTTTTTCCAAATTAGTTTATGAATGAGGAAACATTGTCCTGAAAGCGAGCACACTTCTCCTGAAAAGTATTTTCCCTCTAATCATCATCAAAACATACGATAGCGACAAGATTCCATTCATTCTCCCATTTGATTTAGTCAGGAACCTCCTTATCCTCTTTGGCGTGGTGATAAAACCAGTAGCAGACTAGATCTGGACTTAAAAATGTAATAAAATTCTTTTATTGGTATGCCTCGATGATCTGACAATCATCTCTCCTAGGTTTGAGTCTCGTCTAGGAAACCTTAAAATGGTGATTCAACCTACTCAATAGTCAAGAATCGAATACATCGACAAGGTATTCTGTGCAATTACGAAGAGAGATCAAGTCTTCATTATTGATGATTGGTGATAGTGGATTTAAAGGATAATATTAAAGAGAATCACTTACATTTCCTTGGGTCGACTCGTCCACACCACTATCGTTATCGCCTTCTGCAAGAATAAATCATTACTACCACTTGTTCCATTCCGATTTAGGAAAGTTTACTTTGAAGCCCAAGCAAATATAACACTATAAAGGGCCTTCATTAATCCGAAATAAACGCTTGAGGTAATAGAGTCTCTAACCTCTGGGCTATAACAATAATATTTGATTAATGAAGGGTCTTGCATTCTAAGAAATAGGTGATTGTTATGTGTTTCGGCTGAGCCTAATTAAGTGTTATTAAGAAAGTTGACTGATCCGCAAAGCTGCTGACATAGTGACTGTGGAATTTCCTATTAAAGCTGTTAAATCACATAAAGCATAATAGTATGACTCTCAGTTGGTGCTCATCTAAGTTATCGACGTACTCTTTGACTGGGAAAGGTTCAATCCCAAATCCTTCTTCTTTGTCTCTGATGGTGATAAGTGTATTTCATTGTGTGTGGTTTGGGTTTGTGGGGGAAGGGGGGACTTTGTGACTGGTGTTACGTCTCCATTAGCGATTTGTCCTGTTGGATAAAACTAACTATAGCTAGGGGAAAAATAAACAATATAATGACAAGACAAAAAAGTACAATGCAGCCAACAAACAATACGGTTTATATTGAGCGTGACCTTGGTAAAAATCAATATTAATGTGGGCTAAAAATTAACCTTGGTTTTCAGTTTTAATATTTGGTGTTTTTTCTTCGCTTTCCATTATCCTGCCCATACGAGATTCAAGCCTCGACTCAGATCTCGATTCTGGTCTTGATTCAGATCTGGACTCTCCTACCGCCGATCTGGATTCAGGTTTAAAATGAGGGCGAGTCTCATTTGGAGACCCAGTAGAGGAGGGTCTTGATTCAGATCTCGACTCTCCTACAGCCGATCTCGATTCAGGTTTAAAATGAGGGCGAGCCTCATTTGGAGATCCAGCAGAGGGGGTTCTCGATTCAGATCTGGACTCTCCTACCGCCGATCTGGATTCAGGTTTAAAATGAGGGCGAGTCTCATTTGGAGACCCAGTAGAGGAGGGTCTTGATTCAGATCTCGACTCTCCTACAGCCGATCTCGATTCAGGTTTAAAATGAGGGCGAGCCTCATTTGGAGATCCAGCAGAGGGGGGTCTCGATTCAGATCTCGACTCTCCTACAGCCGATCTGGATTCAGGTTTAAAATCAGGGCGAGCCTCATTTGGAGACCCAGTAGAGGGGGGTCTTGACTCAGATCTCGACTCTCCTACCGCCGATCTGGATTCAGGTTTAAAATCATGTCGAGTATCAGGCCTGGAGGATACGCCATCTTCCTTTCTATGCACGCTTTCTACAGAACTCTGCCTAAAAAAAGTCCACTTTGGTACAAATGCCTTAGAGTAGCTACATCCTATACCTAGATATATTCACGGACTCCTGACTCATCTTCCTCTCGAAACTAATATTCGGAGACCCAGTACTAAAGCTTCTCCCTAAAGAGGCTGCAGAGGGGGGTCTTTGATCCGTGGAGGGTCTCCTGTTTTCGGCCACATACTTTGCGCTTTCAAGCTCGGCAGAATCCAGAGTTTGTGCCCTAAAACCCCACTAGTACTAGCCTCAAACACCTAAATTACTGTCATTCATCTACCTTGTAAGGTTTTCTTCCAAAGTGGGCCTTGGCCTGTTGAAGGCCGGAACAGAACTTTGCTGGAAAATGTGTGGTCTTTGTGCCAGTAAAGGGGCACGGGGAAATGGACTTTGAGGCCTAAAGATTGGGCGTTGCTGCTGGGGAAATCCTGGCGCAGAGCCCTAAAAGATCGTCATTGTTCACCAATCCAGAAATAAATTAAAAGGGAACTAACCGGTGATCTGGGGGGCAAAGGTGTTCCGCCAGGTCCTAGAGGAGGCCCCCTAGGAACAAATGGCTGCTGTGACGATCTGACTTGAGGAGACTGGGGTGATCTTTGCCCACTGCCTAGCGACTGAGGACCACTAGGGTTGAGTGGTTGGGGACTTTGAGTGGTGAGTATTGACTGAGGACCGCTGGGTACGTTTGTGGGTGGGAAGGGTGGCCGATATTGGAAATTTTGACGACTGTCTGTTCTGAACACTACTTGTTGACGAACTGGAGGCTGACCACTTGATGGTTGCGGAGATGTATGTAGAGGGGCAGCGTCCGAAGAGACTTTTGCGGGGGGCTGTCAAATCAGTCAATAGTTCTAATTATAGATATTTATTTTAGGAGTTTTCATAGACCAACAACAGCAATTTATTACCTAGCCCTCAACAATAGCAATGCTTTCAATCAACTCAAACATTTGATCGATATTCGATAATACTTATGTAGGTATTTTTATCTACACATAAACGTATACGGTTCGTGTATCTCACTAATGACCTCCATCAACCTGAATACGTATAAAGGTATAAGGGCGGCCACTAAGCCAGTGACGTAACGAGATAACACTACGAGGAAACGGGGTTTCGTTCGTCTGGCTTGCGGATTATGTCGAATGGGACGAGTCAAGATTAATTGTGCTAAGGCAATAAGGGCAGGTAGGTAATGTTTTTTTCCATTGCAGGGTGCCATATGTGAACGAGTCCCATATGTTGCAATCAAAAGGCAACATGATACACAGTACGATTACAAGTTTGAAATCTTCATTTTCTTATACCTATCTTCTTTCAGCACATAATGAGAAGATACGATAAAAATGTCAAAGTCAGATTTCGAACGCATACTTGATGTCAATAGAAAGTGAATGGCCTATTACAGAGAAAGGAAGTATTTAAATCCTCGTACCTAAGAATGCTTTCTTGGCATCTCTAGAAGATGACTTTTTAATGCCCATTAAGTCTAATTTTAACAATATTTGTGAAAATTATATTGAATCGTACTATATTTATTGCAGAATCTAAATTCTGTAAGAGTTCTAAATTTCGTAAGAGTGCATTTCTTTCTTAAAAACCTGCCTGTAATTTTTCTAAAGGCAATACATCTTTCAATATTTTTTTAAAAGTCTAAGAGTTTTTTTAATACATTACCACTTATCCTTCTTGTTTTTTAAGTTTTTTTTATACATAAACGGTTTATCATTACTTAACTAACTCCATTAATGGCGAGTTAGATCATAGTTAGAAAGAAAATTCTACAAAGAAAGTACCGTTTATATCGCTTTTCTTGAGAATATTTCTCAAAAATCCTTAAGAAGAACCTCTTGCTAGCAATACAATTTCTTTTTTTCTTCAGCGTCAAAGGAGCTATGGTCCATTTCGGTTAGATATTTATTTCAAAGGCTAAATAATTGACAGGTTTGCCTATTACAAATTTGCATAAAAACGCAAATTTGGAATTTTAAACAAAATTATTTTTAGAATTGGTTAGAAATGACTTGAAGCTTCAAAAAATGCAACTTTGCAGTCTTTCGAGAAATTCTGGTAAGAATTGAAGTCTTCAGAGACATTGAGGTTACAATTAAGGATAAAATCGGTTAAAAATGGCCCACATCGTTTTTGGTAAAATTCCATTTTAGTGCAAAATCTGGCAAAACTGATTCCAATTCCAATCTTCTAACTTGTTGTTTTTGGTGAAATTACATTTTTGGACCAAAATAAGTGGGATTTGACTCAGAACGCCTCAAAATGCAAATCTGGAGTTTTTCGAGAATCAGATCATAATTAAGGCGAAAATCGATATAAAATGGCTCTAAGCTCTAAGAGATAAAATGATTGACAATAAGAATCAAAAAACTTCTAGGAAACTATAAAAAAGGAAGGAAGACGATTATTGAAGAGAAGCGAAATGTTAAAGTAGAAAGGGAGAAAATCGAAGCAAAACTATCAAAACGAGAACATAAAAGATTAACAAAATTATACAAAATAAAATAGTTTTCACTGAAACAAAAAACAGGAAAAAAATTTAAATGCAAAAATTAAAAAAACAAAATAGAGAGGAATAAAAGAATATTGATGTGTTGATGAGAAGCATTCAAATACTTATTGCGCCGAATCCATAATACGGTAACAAACTCTAAAAGAAAATAAGTTAAGGAATAATTTAAAAAAATGCTGTAATATCTCATGACAAGAAAGTGAGCGACGAGAGACGGAAATCGAAGAAAAAGAAGAACAAATGAAGATGAAAGGCTAAAACAAGATGAAGAAAAGAACAGAATGTTAAAACAATTATAAAGGCAAACCTTGAAATAAGTGAAAAAAACATAGTACAGGAGATGGCGTTAAAACGATCTCAAGCTAGGAGAGGATTACAAGCAAGGGGATATAGCAGAAAACCATAGATAGATAACAAAAACAAGAACAGAAGAAACAATGAATTTTCTAATAAGTATGGTTATTTCTTTGATTAAAGGTTATTGTGGGTGTTTTGTTGACAGTTTTTAGGAGCTAATGAGAGCTCTATACCCGCCACTCTGCATGAAGCTTACTCTTCTTTTCTTTCCAGTCTATTTATTTGAGAATTTACAAATCTTGCAGTAATTTATTTACCCTTAGAACTTTCTCCTTTCTTTTTATTAATGTGATATTAAACGCGTATTTAACTATATCCCCGTTCAGACTCAAAGAGGCAGAGACTGGCACGGAATAAATAAAATGTATCCTCTGCGTCTAAAAGACTTTTAGCCTTCATGAACCTAAATTATGATTCAGATTGTCAAAATGTATACACATTTTAATCATCTCCCCTTTATTACCTTCGGCTGTAAATGTTCTAAACACGTCTAAAACTAGCTTACCAGGGACTGATTATTAAATTCAGTTTTATGAAGCTCTTCCTCAATCGATGGACCATTGGTCACAGTATGCTGAGCCATTTTTACTGTAAGAAAACAGGATAGTCTATTACCATAAATAGTGCTTCTTTTTCTCAATTACTGTGCTCTGGTGACCAAAAATAAAAACACCAAACATTAATAAGTATTCTACTTGACTGGTTACGACGCTAATGCCAATTTGTTACCTAAGCCCTAAGGTACCTACACGTGTACGACAAAAACTTTGCAGGCGTAATTTAGTGAAATTAGGGTTTGTCCCTATCTTCTTCGTTGCGTGTCATGCCTTTAACTAGTGCCATAATTTACAGTTACAATACGACGCGTGCAAAACGCTGCTGTTTTGTAGGCACAAATATTCCAGCTTTCCCCTTAAATTTTCCCTGGAAATTTATTCAAATTCTGGCTGGTCTAGAAAAAGACTTTACACAGCGATGAAAAACAAAGGAGCAGTCTAGTCTGGAAAAAAAATCAATTCCGCACCAAATTGATCGACCTCAGGGACTGATGTGTGGAAGCTTTAATAAAATAATGTCCTTATATGCCATATTGATTAACCAGGTCTAGAAACAAAAAGGTCGGTAACATAATGCCATATCACCGATTGACCCAGTTTAGCTTTTACGACTCATTAGTGTTCAAATAATTCTGGAACGAGCTGCAAATCATCATTGAGTTTCCTTTGAGGAAACAAATTGGAAAAAGGTTTTGTTGAAATTAAGTAAAAAAACCCTGTTTTTTTTGCATGGAAAAAAAAAGGCTAGTGTTTTGCATTTTAATTATCTGAACGGCATTAAATTAGGCCTCACGAGGGTATACCATAATATGAACAAGGAAACGTTGTTTTTCTATTTAGGTTAAATGTGACGGGTGAGAAATGGAGAGAAGACTAACCTACGTGATAGGATCTATCATTAGGACTCTAGTTACTTAGCGGAAGGGCTAACTGATTCGTTTTATGCCGACGAGAAAACTGAAAGGTAAAAAGAGATTAACGGCCCCAAAGTGATTAAAAGTGTTGAAAAAAAAAGTGT
Organism: Taphrorychus bicolor; assembly: GCA_951812265.1. Lineage (NCBI taxonomy): Eukaryota > Metazoa > Arthropoda > Insecta > Coleoptera > Curculionidae > Taphrorychus > Taphrorychus bicolor. The sequence goes on along the minus strand of OX638299.1, from coordinate 10,267,834 downwards.
AAGTTACTCTTTATGGTAGGAACAAGTAGTGAAGTGGTGTCTTTTGGCTTCCGTTTTCGATCGCTGATTTCCATTCTTGGTCTATTTCGTATCTTTTTAATAACGTTTTTACTACATAGGTATCTCGAGCAGTTTCATTCCAATCTTGTAATATAGGAAAATCTAAGTATTCTTTCCCTTGTTGACCTCGTTCTGCATTTGGCTCTATCAAGGAAACTATAATGCTCAGTCCACATGTAGGCGGATACAGAAGGCAATGATGACAAGCCACAAAACTAGAGCAATATTTCGAGTACATGTACACCTGAACTGCCCTAACTTGAACGGATAACTGAACTGACCTGACTTACGGGGCCCACACTTATGTGCAACAATCAACTATTGTTTCTGACAGGCGTCTTGGCCTACAGCAGCCTACAAAAGTACATTAAACGTTGTCAAAGTGTACCAGAATTCAAAAAACCTATTGAATAGAAGAAACCTAAAAAGTTGGGACTCAAGAAGACAAAGCTGAAAAAAGCCCAAAAAGAAGCGGATTGTGACGGAAGATATCAACAAGTTATCAAAAGAATTAGACTGAGCCTGGAAAAGGATGAGGCAGCTATCAGATAGAGAGGACGGAGTAACTGAAAGGTCGTATGAATTGGAAAAAGAACAGGAGGAACAAGGCAAAGGGGTAATTCCGTCTTTAGGCTGACAATGTCAGTACAAACTGTTAGCAGTAAAAGAATGTAGATATGTTGATGATATATGGTTACAGTAGATATGATGGCCAAGAGGAGAAAGAGTCTAACAAGAACACAGGATACAGGAAACGTCACCTAAAATTATTAAGCTTTACCAGGGTAGGATTAATTTGCCAGAGTGGAGTAGAGGAATATAGCTGAAAGTGTGAGGCAAATGAACGGGGAATTATTATTGAAATTACAAAAGTATACAGGCAATAAGGAGAAAAGAGGCAGGATTTTGAAGAACAGCGATGTGATGCAAATTGGCAAATTGAGTATGCAAATTGGCCAAAGGAGACTATGTGTTGAGCAAGAATCTCGGTGAAATTAAGGACGTGAATAAAAGTAACAGTGACGGGAAAACAGGGCGTCTGATGTGAGGGTTAGGAGATTTGAAAGTGGGGGACTCCCACAGGATCGAGATGGCATAAAAAGCGGCAGACGTGGTAAATGAAGAAAAAAAACAAAAACGATAACAGACGAACGTGACAGATGAAAGTAAACACCTTCTATAAGAAGTATATTTGCAAATGCTATACGGTTCTAAAAGTATTCCGGGTTTTGACGCTTGATCCAATGCAATTGTTCCTTAAAGGTGGTAGACAATGATGTACTATTAAGCGAAACATCTTGGACTTCCACTGTCTTTATTGAGTTTTTTACATGACGTTTCGAGCAGTAGAATCCCTGCTCGTTTTCAAGTGAAAAAAAAATCACTTGAAAACGAGCAAGAAAGAAGTTTCACTGGAAAACGAGCAGAGATTCCACTGCTCGAAACGTCGTACAAAAACCTCAATAAAGACAATGGAAGACCAAGATGTTTCGCTTAGCAATTGTTCGTGACGTTTCGTCCACAACTGCGGCAAACTTATCAAAGGTGATGAGGAAATGAGCAAAGGGCTCTCCCTTGCGTTTTGAGGCAGGGAGGAGTGGCTAGGATATGACGTTTGCGTCCGAGTTACAGATGCAAGGAATCCTGTATAATTGGGATGATAATGGAGGATACATCTGATCCATGGGCGAAGTCGGTCCAAACAGTTTTTACTTTTTGTTTTCCAATAACATGTCTATTCTACAGCTAACTTGACTTTGTATTTATGGTAGATTAGGTAGATAGATTAGGCTTACTAGACTTATTAGATTGTACTTATGGTAGATTAGGCCAGTCGCATTTTTCATCTTTACCTGCCTTTGCTTTTTGGCATGACAATCGAATTCTGCTTGTTATATCGGTTCCAACCAAAAACTCATTTCGGATGCTCAAAAATTCTCTCGGCTTTCATAGGCAGAGTTATCATGATTTTGCTTTTTTTGCCTCAGATAATGGTTTGAATTCTGTATAGTTTCCTATATCCATAGAGATAAAATTTTACGAATTGAGGTGTAAGAAAAGGTTTAAAAGTTCATGCTCTTCAGAACTCCAAATAATAAAGGTATCGTCTATATATCCAAATTAGCCTCTCTTGCTTCGACCTCGTTACTAGCCAGTGACTCATTTTCAAGAGTTTTGTTCCAAAAAAATTCGTATAAAACATTTTACTTATCGAGCGTTGGAATAATTTAATAATTTGTTGTGAAAATTTTTGTTTAATAATGTTTCCTTGCTCCCTTGATTGTTACCATCCCAAATAGCAAACCAATACCGAAGCTAGTATTTACCCCGAAGAGAAGGTCAAAGAATGCTGTTTTCCGAGTCTAAATTTGTCAGTATTTGCTATTTTACGCAAAAATAATGTCGTGAGGTCGAAACTGTCAACATCGAGACTCGAGGGAGATCATTTTGCCCATTGCTTCATTGTCTTTGGTAATGTATCGGGAAGAATATTGGTAAGCATCAGGAAGAAATTCTATTGGACCAGGGCTTCAAAGCCCAGCTTTAGAATGTTTCCGGTCATGAAAGCTTTCACGGTCTGAAATCTGCTACGCCAACAACTGCTTACTGCTTAAGCGAAATAATCAACATGACCAGTTTTCCTTTTTGGAATTCTGGCTTCAAAAGAAGTCATTACCCTGGAACCTTCAGTTTCAAAGGAAATCAGGGTAGAACCAATTACTCTCATAACTCAGCTCAGGGTGCAGATGATGGAAATCAAGACCAGGGAGATTGAACTAAGGAAAAAGCCAAAGTGAAGCTTAAAACACACAATGCTAACTTGAGTGAAGAGTGAAATGAAGAGCGAGATTTTGCCGTTCACCATCAGGATCTTCAAAGCCCGGAAAACATAAAGGACTTTAAAATATTTCTTCACCCGCCGTGAAAGCTTTGAAATCTGCTACGAGAACAAATGTTTAAAGATTAAGCAAAAAAATCAACATGATCAGTTCTCCTTAGAGGCACTTTGATTTAATAGCTCAAAGGAAGTCATTACCCTAAAAACTTCAGTTTCTGAGGAAATCGGGGTAGAAGCAGCTCTGATAACCCAGCTCGGCATGCAAGTAATGGAAACCAAAAGCAAGGAGATTGAACTAAAGAAAAATTGAAAGGAAAGCTTAAAACCAACAATGCTAACTTGAAAAGAAAGTGAAATGAAGAGCTAGAGATTTTGTCCTTCACGGCTGTACAATTACCTGAACTTGCCTGAATTTAACCTAAGCTAATATGAAAAAACTGACCTAAAATTAATGATTGCTCAGGTTGTTTTGGTTTTTGGTTTTCTCTTTGTTTTTGCTTGTTTTATTAAGAAATATAGATCAAAAGAGTAACTATTTTAGGTTAGGTCAAGTTAATACAAAAATTAATATAATATCTAGATCAGAATTATAAGAATCGATTTTGGGACCATGGCAAAGTCTGGAAAGGAGGAAAGTTTTGCTCTTATCTGAATCAGGCACAGAAACGAACTAGATTCTTGGTACAAGACAGTTTGCTTACCTAGCAGAAGATATACCTCGCTAGTTATTGTGAAAGATTATCAATAGTTCTAAGGTACGAATGTATCCGTAGAGACGATTACCTATATATTTTCCATTTGCTCTATAACCCTACTACTATAATCAAAGTTTTAATATTTGATAAACAACCTATATTCTGCTAAAAAATGGAACACTACAGTTTAAATTTTGAGGTATTTTTTTGAATCAAGCTTTTAGTGTTTCCATACTTTGACAGTCGCTGTAAAGGATTATAATTAGTTTTAAAATACAAAGGAATAAATGAAGACGATAATTTGGTAGATTTTTAGCATCTCAACCTATTAGGTTCTTTATGCGTCAAGTTTGAACACTACCCGAAAAAAAATCAAAAACTGTGTAGGCTCTTCGGATTAAGGTTAAAAGGTTTTCTTGCAAGAAAGTTGTTACCAATCGTGCTTTGATTTTAAATCAAACAGACTAACGTTCTCATAATAACAGTACACCTACAACACCTGAGTTCGATACAAAAACAAACTTGGGAAGAAAGTTGGCGCAAAAATGCTCAAGATTCTTGGTACAAGTGAAGAGATTCTCGAATAAATCCACTTGGCAAAGCTGATGATTACAAGATGTGAAACTTAAAGACACTATGTAGTTTAAGTTCTACCTGAGGACTTGACTTGATGTTGCACAGTTTGTCAACTCTGCGCGGAAGTACAGTGATTCAAGAAAAAATATGACCGCTTAGTGTGAAGGCCATAACAGCTGTTTTGAATACAAAATATCTGGTCTCTTGACTATAAGTCCTTGTGTAAACTTTTTTGTAATATCGGATTTTTATAGAGTTGATATAAGTCTAGTATTTTCTTTTTTAAGTTTCACTATTCTATTGTTCTGGGAAAGGAAATCTGTAAAAGAGAACTCCATTTGTTACGGTTTTCTTCACATTTTCCCTTTCTAAAAATAACTACTTAATTATATTTTTATTGGCCTTGATTCGCTTGTTCTGAATAATAATGTTTCGATTAATAGTCTTCCACCAAAACGAAGTGCTCTGCGTCACAGCAAAGTTCTGAAGGACACTCTTTATAAATTATAACCTTTTACTACGCGTGTTTATAAAACAACAAATCGTAGCAAATGAATGGAGCTGGCTTACCACAACTCCGCATTCTTAATTGGTAAATTCCAAGTGAAGTCGAATATGATGAAGTGATCTAGAAAAAGAAACTTTAGGAAGCCTTACTAGACTCAGCTTTCAAATTCTACCCACGTATTTCTATTTTTAAGTATTCAACAATCAACTTTTGTAGCTGTTTCTCAGAATTATATAAACGTTATTAGGTATGCTCTATTTGTATTTATGTCCTATCTTAACTGCTTTATGACTAAATTATTAATCTTTTTCTAATATTAACAGAAAGGTGATTTTGTTGAACCGGAGCAACAATTCAGTCTCATAAAGTTTTGACTGGAACTTTATCTCCCTGGTAAACTTAAACAAGTTTTAACAATTTGGCTTTTATTCATGTAAATTTTATTTACACCAAGAGTATATGCACGTGTGAGTATGTTCAAGTGTGCATAAGTAGTTTATGCAAACTTGAAAAATAAAGTACATATACAGGAAGGGAATTTTAATTATGATTGGGATGCACATACTCAAGTTTAAGAAAGTTCTAGTGGTGGGTAGTTCTTAGTTGTTATCTTGTATAACTGTAGCTAGAGGTTAATTCAAGTAGGTTAGTTAAACTTGCTAACCGAAAACACGATGTTAACCGAATCTTTTGTATATAAGACGCGTGTCGTTTATACCAACGAAACCAGACACAATTTATCAAAATACTAAATCATGTAATTTTTTTCAGTATTTCCTCAGCCCACGTGAAGAATCTAACGGCCTCTTTGAATTAGGACTAATATGCTTTCGGCGATAATGTGTGCTTAGACCTGAATTATTGCCAAAAGCCCAAAAACTGCCTACAAATTGCGTCTTTAAGTGATTTATTGCTTTAATTCAATTAATACTGGGCATCTATAGAAGGGCTATATTAATGGTGTGTCAGAAACATGTAAACAATTTACCAAACACATAACTATATACGAAAGCTATCGGCTTTACCACTCTTTTACAACAATAAAGCATGAAAAAAGACTAAGACAAAATTACTGATTAAAGAAACGCAGTAACAATAGAAAGTGTTACCTGTTACCTCCGGTTACAAGCACTATAGTCACGAAGGTTGGCGAAAAATCGACTGGAAAACTGGGTGCTCTGATGTTTGTCGGTTGGAAAAGCGCTATACTGCCCTCTACCATTGATCGATATGCCGTTGACGTGCCTAGCGAGGATATATAGGGTGTTCGGGTCTCACTGAATCGTATAAAGTTTAAAAGTGAGTCAATAAACTCAATCAAAAGAAAATTACTAAGTCTAAGCCTCTATCTTAGAACTCCAGAGTTATTATTTAACTAATTACTTTTATCGATTCATTTTTAAATACTTGAACATATTGTAAAACAGTATAAGAATTGACGCAGATTAGTGTAAAATACAGAAATAAATTTTTATCCGTCGCGTCGGTACTATAAAATAGTATATTATTAAACGAGCTTTTTATGATAGCCCACGGGACACTTGCGCCCCTCGCCTAAGGCTCGTGACGCAAACGTCCCCCTAAGGGAATAATGGCCATAAAAAGCGAGTATAATACTATACTTTGTCCACGGCTATTGTCTAATAATAATTACAAATTATAAAATCTATAGGTAGTGTAAATAAAATTATTGAAATGTCAAAGTGACACTCGCGTTTGACGGCAAAACCGGTGCCACCAGTGCATTTTTTATGCTGCGGCGTTTGATATTGCGTTGTTGCCTACTCCTACTGGTTACGCTACATATATACCTTAAATGGCGAGCGGGAATAATATCATTATTCCCGCTGTTTCAACTCAAATATCCCTCTGACGTTATAAGAGCCCTATTAAACTTTTGTCAACGAGCTGAATATCAGTATATTATGAAGTGGTCGTGGACAAACGTTGTTTTCGACCTTTTAAACGACTGATGAACCATCATTTCGCAAGCTCTAACTGTGCCCACCCCCAGACGAAACTAGTCTGGGGATGGGCACAATTAGAATTTGCGAATTGATGGTTCATCAGTCGTTTAAAAGGTTGAAAACATCGTTTTCAGTATAAGAATTGTCTATCTCATAAAACTCACATTTGTAACATATACGACTTCCGAAAAATTGCAGATGTTAAGAACATGCTTTGAATATACACATACGCATGTGCCCTGCATGTTTGACACAAATATTTAGAATATACCTATATGACATTTCATATCAACAATAAGTAGGTGATAGGAAAGTGTTTTTGCTATGTTGGGCATTCCTTATGATGAGAAGCAAGAGCTACAAGTACTTAATTTATAATGACAATTTTAGTCATAAAACCTATGTAGAATTGAAGAAAATAATGCAGAGAAACGTGTAATTCTTTAAACTCTACCATTTTAAGACAACATTTTCCAAGAAAAGATGGCGGATCTTTTCATCGGTTGTCATAGAAGGTATGTTCATTTGAAAACGTGATATAGTTGGTTGTGAAATGTGAAAAGAAAAGAATGATGTATCAAGATTCTATTTACTTTGATTATATCATTGTTTTCTGTCAAAATTCATGACCGTCTAGATGACGTTTTCTAATGAACACCCCGTATAAGCGAAGTTAAAGGTAGTTTTAGTTGTTTCGAAAATGAAATTTTCTTTAATTTGGCCTCCCACAAGCCATAATTACTGAATAAACTGTGAAGATATGGAGGTTTTAATGGCAAACAAAATGGCGGACTTTTTTCTTGAATCTTATCTTCAATGAACGTAGCACACTGCCATTATGGTTATCAGTAGCACATAATTTTCTTTCATTTAAGTTCAACAAGAGAGTATTATGAAGTAAATTGATCGGAAATAGATACTTCTCGACTAATAAATTGACGGATTTTTGTACTTCATCTGGTATACACTTGGTTTTAGGAATTACTTTCACCAATAATAAATTATTTTAAAGTTGAACAGTCACAAGGCGGGTATAAGCATTAAATGGAGTAGATATTGCAAGATGGCGGATCTTTTCCTGGGCTGCCAAGCACATGTGGGATTAAGAGGAGTTTCAGTCGTATGAAGAATAAAATTTTTGTTAACTTGAACTCCCACAAGCCACAGTTAATCAATATAAGCTGTAAATGCTGTAAATTTGAAGATGGTTCCAATCTGACAAAATGGCGGGCTTTCTTCTCGAATTGTTGTGTATAGTATATGCGGTGCTAAAAAAGTTGTACCTAGGCGATTAGAAAATAAAATTTTCTTTAACCTGAACCCCCACAGGCCAAACTAGTGACCAGTGAATATAAGAAGATAATAACGGTTTTTGACTGACAAAATGGCGACCGTTTTTCTTAAATCGTATCTTTAATAAGCGGAGCACACTTTTATTGTAATTATTGAGACCATATAATTTCCTGTTTTCCGAACTCAAACAAGACAGTACTACCAAGTAATTAAATCGGAAATAAACAGTTTTCGTTTAACAGAGACTTTTGCACTCGTACGGTATAAGCAATTAAATGTCAAAAGTATTGCAAGATGGCCGATCTGTTCTTCAGTTTTAATGCATATGTGAGGGTTAAGAGTAATTTTACTCTTTACGAGAATAAAATTTTTGTTAACTTCCGCAAACTAATGTTAATCCAAAAGCTGCAAATATTTGACGGATTCAAGATAAAAAATTGGCTTTTTTTTCAAATTTTAATCGGTTAAAGAATAAAAATTCCTTTATCTTGAATTCTCACAACCTTTTTCAAAGCTTTCAGACTGACAAAATGGCGTACTTGAATCTCCTTTTTAATAAAAGTGTAGTGCACTACCATTTTTGTTCCCAAAAAATATATTAACGGTTTATTCAAGTGCAAAAAACAAAACTTCACCAAGTGTTGTTAAGATCGGAAATTGACAGTTCTCATCAAACAAAATGGCGGATTTTCTACTTGAATGTCAACTTTGTAGAAAAATTTTGTTGCCGTGGAGACAAAAAAGGTTTCAATCAGTTAGAGAATAAAAATTATTTTATCCTGAATTCTCAGATCTCAGAACTTCTTCAAACTTTTTAATCTGACAAAATGACAGACTTGAATCTCATTTTTAATAAAGTGTAGTGCACCAACATTTTTGTAGCCTAAAGAATGTAATTTTGTTTCATTCAAGTCAATACAGCAAAGCATTGCCAAGTATTATTAAGGTCGGAACTTGACAGGTTTTGGCCAACAAAATGGCGGATCTTTGTCGTCATCTGGTCTATACTTGATTTCTAACTGCAATGTGAACCATTGAATGCCGGAAACATTTGCAAGATGAAAAATATTGGATTTTTTTCTTGAGGATCACCTTTAATAGGCGAACACGTTTTTGTTTTCAAAAATAACAAAATGGCGATTTTTTGCTCTTATGGTCTTTACGTGGATCTAGGTATGACTTTGATCATTAACTGGGTAAAAGTACATTCAATTTAAACCCTCATAACCCGGCGGAGACATTGATATTTCCAAAATAACAAGATAGCGAATCTTTTTCTTGTTTGTCTTAAAGGAACACCCTACGGGGCAGTTTGGTCTTTTAGAGAATAAAATTTCCTGTAATTTAAACTCCCACAAACCAAACTTGGTCAATAAACTGCAAGGTTATGATGGTTTTATGATAACAAAATAGCGGGCTCCTTTCCTTGAGTTTCAGTTTTAATAAGCGTAGCTACTGGAGTTACCATTTCTGTAACCGAAAGATTGTGTTAAAAAAAAACAAAATGGCGTTTTTTTGCTCTTATGGTCTATACGTGGTTTGAAGTGTGACTTTGATCATTAACTGGGTAAAAGTACCTACATTCAATTTAAACCCTCATAACTCGGCAATATGTATTAAATTTTAAAGACATCGATATTTGCAAAATAACAAGATGGCTAATCTGTTTCTTGTTTGTAAAGTATGTGGAAAAGAACACCCTATGGGGGAGTTTGGTCTTTTAGAGAATACAATTTCCTTTAATTTGAACTCGCACAAACCAAATTTAATCTATAAACTGTAAGGATAATGATGCTTTTATGATAGCAAACCTAAAGATTATAATTTTCCTTCCCTTAAGATCAAGCAAGAGAGTTTCACATCGGTTTTTACATTGGAAATTGACAGTTTTTGACTAACAAAATGGCGATCTTTGTCGTCATCTGGTCTATCCCAGTAAACAGTCGAACGTTGTTTCAACGTAGAATCATCGTTTGGTCTATTGATTTATAGTTGTCACGTTGATTTTAACGTGTTAATTTGGGGTTGATATAAGCGATAGTGCACAATGATGATTTTCGACGTTAAATCAACGTTGTTAAAACGTGTTTTGGATGTGTTTCGATATTGGTTGAATTTATCCTGTTGATTAAACATTGCAAATAGGTAAATAAACCGTCACGAATGCGCGGTTGCGAAATATCTTTTAAAACCTATCATCATTTGTTCGGTTGATTTATAGTCGTCTCTTTGATTTTAAGCTGTTGATTTTTGGTTGATTTTTTCGAAAATGAACAACCATGTTTTTCGACGGTAAATCAGCGTTGTTAAAAAAAAATTAATATGTTTAGATATTGGATGAATTTATAACGTGATTAAACGTTGAAAATAGGTTTACATGTCACATACTCTGAGCGCTAGGTGGCGTTGGCGTAAACGGCGGACGACCTAGATTCCTATAACGAGGCTTAGAGGGGTAGGACGTATTGCCACGATCCCCGGTGTTTATCTTGCTCCCGCGTGTCGGGCGTCGGTACTGTGGGCTGCTTGAGACTTGAGATGTTATTGTCGGCCATGACACGACGTTCGTTGTTGTTGTTCGTTTCGTTTTGTTTGTTTACCGTTTTTTTAGGCTGAAAAATGTCAAATCGCTTAAAAGTACGTAAGAGTACTCATGAGTTGAGATTTTACTGTTTTTTAAGATTAGAGATAAGATGGCTGAAATCTCACCACCACTATTGGTTTTGATGAGTGTGGCTATACTATTTTGCAGGCCAACTAAATTAAGTAGATATGGTTAAATTAAGCTGTACTAAAGTAGGTACATATAGGCATATTAAGGCTGATATAAATTATTTACCTATGCATCACAACAAAAAATAATGCTTGACAATCAATGCTTTATTGTTTCTAGAAGGAACAAGGAGGAGAAAATCACTTCCTAAAAGGTGTATATCTACCAGATTCAATTTCCAAGAATTTTTTTTTTAAAATGCTATATACCTAATTTGCCTTGAGCTCCACTAAATGTTTTGATTTCAAAATGTCGTTTTTTTTTTTGTAAAAAAGCAAAGTATTTTTCAGAATCTCGAACATAAATAGGTACTCATAAACAAACACACAAATAAGTATAATTTTTATATTTTATCATTTCTAAAGTTTTTTCACTTTAGGTAGTTCCGAAGAAGGCAACAGTCAACCCCTAAGTGCTGTCCTTCCTTTGGTTTTAAGTTTTAACATATATATCATCAACAACGAATTTATAAAATATAACTATTTTATTAATGATTGTAATTAGCACAAGTATTATATTTCCAATAAAACATGTTTAAAATATGTTATGAATTGAACAGTTTTTTACGATAAAATGCAAAGTTTGATATATTAAATACGTAGAGACGTCAACAAATGGACGTCGTGTGGATGTGACATGTGACGACGTAGTGTGCAGCCTGGGGTCAGACACTTTATTGTATGTGCTTTTTAATTAAACATTAACACTCTGTACATTTTTAACAGCATTTTTGGTTTACAGTTTTTCTCTTAAACTAAAATTAAAACTCATTAAACAGGTTCACTCATTTTTATCGAATAAGTTTTAACTGGATTCAAAGTTCAAACCCTGGTAAAACTTATTTGACGTAAATTATATTCATGTAAATGGAAAAAAATAGATGAAAACGTTGATTTAACCTTTTCAGCAAGGTTGATTAAACGTTTTAAGAAAACGTAGATTAAACGTTTTAAACAAACGTAGAATAAACGTTTTAACCAAACGTAGATTCAACGTCTTAAGCAAACGTTGATGAAACGTTTTAAGAATGGTTGATAAAAACGTTTCACCGGATATAACTACGTTGAAAAAACGTTTGGTTACATGTTTTTTTTAACGTTGAATCAACGTTCAACTGTTTACTGGGATACTTGATTTTTCATTTCAATGTGAACCATCGAATGCCGGGAACGTTTGCAATATGGAAAGATGTTGGACTGCTTTTTTGAGTCGCACCTTTAATAGGCAAAGGACCTTTTTGTTTTCAAAAATAACAAAATGGCGGTTTTTTGCTCTTATGGTCTATACGTGATTTTAAGTGTGACCTTGATAATTTATTGGGTAAACGTACATTCAATATAAACCATCATAACCCCGCAATAGGTACTAAATTTCAAAGACATTGATATTTCCAAAAGAACAAGATGGCGAATCTTTTTCTTGTTTCTCAAATTTGTGATAAATGACACCCTGCGGGGCAGTTTGGTCTTTTAGAAAATAAAATTTCCTTTAGTTTGAACTCCTACAAACCAAATTTAGTCAATAAACTGTAAGGATAATGATGGTTTTATGATAGCAAAATGGCGGACTCTTTTCCTTGAGTTTCAGTTTTAATAAGCATAGCTACTGGAGTTACCATTTCTGTAACCAAAAGATTATAATTTTCCTTCACTTAAGACCAAGCAAGAGAGCTTCAGTCAGTTATTCCATTGGAAATTGACAGTTTTTGTCTAACAAAACGGCGGAGTTTTTCCTAACCTAATCTGAAGTATACGTGCTTTTAAGACTATGATTGTTAATCTAAAAAAGACGGAATTTTTTGAACCGTAAAATTTTCTTTGAAACTTCAGAAGCCGGAGTTAGGCTTTAACAGTCAAAAGTTAGACAAAGAAACTGACATTCACAAGACGACAAGATGGCGCATCTTTTTCTTGCTTAATATCATATATATCTGGGGTTAAAGGGAGTTTCAGTTGGTTAGAGAATTGCCTTTAATAATTTTTGTCATAGCACATTTTTGTTATCAATATTAATATCGGCATTAAATTGTGAAAAGGGTCGACATTTTCAAGCCGACAAGATGGCAGATCTTTTCTCGGTTCTCAAATATGTAGGGTCACCACCTAAGCGGGATGTATTTTTTTTATTTTTTATTTTATCTATTGAGGTACTACATATTTTTAATATCTATAGAAGGAAATTACGTTTAGATATACATATCCAGAAGACTATATAACTTTGCTATTTTTAATAAACCGCCATGCATATTTTTGCATTTTTGGATTCGAGTCAGGGTTATAAAAGCATTTTAAATACCACATTCCTTTAACGGTTTCAGAGATACGGGTGAATTTTTACCTTTTGCAGAGCTCTAACGTTTAACTTAGATCGAAATAGTTTTCTCATCCCTATATTAACTTTTTAAGATAATTTGAAATTTTGAATATATTAACTAATTTATGACACACGTCAAATTTGACATTTCGGTTCCGCTAAGAAAATTAATATGTAAATGTAATGTAAAAGCCATCTCCGTCTAAGTTTACCCGTTCAGAAGTTAGAGCTCTGCAAAACGTAGAAAATTTATTTTTTTACCGTGAATATTTGTGATGATTCAAATCCAAACTGCACAAATATACATGGTGGTTCATTTAAAAGAACAAAGTTGCATAATGTTTTATAGTATAAAACGTATTATATCAAAAAATTACGTCTTTTTATAGACGAGAATTCATAAAACTTTGGTAAATGTTTTTTTTTTCTAAATTATTAGGGTTAGAATGGGAAGGGAAAGTCCCGCTTAGGTGAAACACCATGTAAATATTTTTATTAGTTTTAAGTGGATTTTGGTTTAAAAATGTAATCTTACCAAGAAAAAAATAAGCATTTTGTGACTGTGCGTGGACTTTAACCGCATTTGGTGTCATCAAAAACATTAAATACATATTTTTAAGCCTTTTCAACAGATTTTGGTACACATATCGAATTCCTCCTAGAACTACAGATCTGTATTCTTTTTGAGTCAATTTTAATCCATTTTGAATGACAAAGTGAATTTCACGAATAAAGTTAATATGCATTATTAGACGACTTTAACCGATGTATTTTTAAAATGTTCTGACTCGATATTGAGCAATTTTCGTTTAGAAAAAAATTCCACTAAAACATAAATTTTGTCTAAAAAATTAAATTTTATGATTCATATGCAATTTTAAACAAATACGTTTGTGACCAAATTTTAATTAATCTTGAAGTTAAGATATGAATGTGAAACCATTTTCATCTAAGTTAAACGGTTTGGAAGTTAGAGCTTTGTAAGTAGTAAAAATTGTCATTTTTCAAACACGAATATTCCGAAAACAGTTAAAATTCATACAAATGCTATTTGAAATGTTCCTATAATCATGACACGAATCCAAACATGCGATAATATACATGGTAGTTCATTTAAAATAACAAAGTTGTATAAATGTTTTGTAGATAGGAGACACCCTGTATATGTAAAAGTATTTCTTTTTTTTTGGAAATTAGAATATTATAACACCCTGTATGATGGGCTAAAGGCAGATTTACTTGTGTAGGGAATAACTTTCCTTTAACTGCAACATTTTCAAGCCAAAGTTAGTCAATAAATTAATGATAAAACTAATGATGATTTTAGCCTGACAAAATTTTTAGGATCACGATTTTTTTACAATGTTATCTCCTACAATCAAAAGACACTAATATAGTTTGATTATAAAAATAATGTCTCGTAGCTAGCCATGGAACTAAAACTATTGTCTAAGATAAGTTCATAAAAAAATAAAAATCGGCACATTTTATGACATTTTCGATTTTCAATTGTTTTTATGAAGTCACTTCAGACCTACTGTTCTAATTCCATGGCCTGCTTGAGGTTTTTATTAAATGAACGCACGATATTTTTGTCGTAGAAAACACATAATGTACTGACTAGGGATAAGTTTTTGGTCACAAATTTCGTCTTCTCTCGTACAACCCACCTGTGACACCCTGTACAACCAAACCCAGCATATTGATTGCCTTACGTATAGCAATACCCATAAAGTGGAATAAAGATTTTTCTACTTTTACGAACATAATACATGCGGTTTACTACACATATAGCTCTTGAAAATACTTTGCCCAACAATAAGCCAGCATAAAGTTAACAAAAGTATCAACAAGTGGCTTGTTGCTAGCATTACTCTGGTCTTTCATAAACATTGATCCGTTTCATGTTCCAGTAATGTTTTCAAAAAGCAATTTAGTGGTGACTTAGTGCTTTCGTACGTGTTTTATCATTCAAATCCTCTCGTCCAGTTAGTTTTCCGTAGCTGCACTGTATCCCTGAGCTCTCAGTTTAAAGCCCTTATAAAAAGTAGGTCATTTTCGAATAATAGCAAAATTAAAATAAAACCTAAATACGTCATATCATCATCCTTCGCGTGCTTGTACGAAAAATGGATGATTTATGGTTTTACTATAAATAACTTTAAATCGAATGGCATTTGCCTGTCTCGGAAACATCAGCTCAGCGATACAGCGATGTCGACGAGCGCTGATTTTTTTCTTAAGTTGGTGTCGCCTATCCCTGCCCTCACCACTATACTCCATCGTCGATGCGTGTTCGCCTTTCTTATTCAGTTCGAATACGAAAAGTGACCCATGAAGAATCGCACAATCCTTGCAATGTGCCATAAAACAGGTAAGTGAAAAGCTTTCTCAAACAATAGAGCTGATAGAGAACACTTGTAGCACTCAGACCATGGAAGAGCTAGTGGACCAATACATGGTAACCTTTGCAATAAAAGACGATACAAAGAAAAACAGCACCATCACGTGGTTCGAAACTATAGAAATCAATGGCAGCCCTGTGCTGTTTAGAATCGACACTGGCTCCGACGTCAACTTGGTTTCCTATGAAACATTTAAAAAGCTTAAACCGAAAGCTAAGCTCATACCAACTGACGTGCAGCTGTCTTCATACTCCGGGCATACGATTAACATTCTAGGGTCCAGTGATATTAAATGCACCAAGAATGGTAAACAACACCTCCTGAAGTTCTTCATCACAAAGCTAAGTTTAGACAGCGTCTTGGGGCTGCCGGCTTGCATAGATTTAGGTATAGTTGCCACTGTTTCCACGCCCATAGATGCAAATTCTGCTGAAAAAATTGCCAGGCTATACAGTGATGTATTTAGCCCTCCAGGAATTCTTAGATGTGAACCATATCATGTAAATCTGCTTCCTAATGTTAAACCTCTGCACTCTCCACCAAGAAAACTTAACACTTTCGAAACGCAAATACTAGAACCCGAGTTAAAAGCCATGGTGCAGAATGGCTTTCTCGAAGCTGTCTCGGAAGATGCTTCATCCAAATGGTCTCATCCTCTTATTATCGCCCCTAAATCCAACGATTTTCAGATGAAAATTTACATGGATTGCAGGATTTTAAACAAGTACGTTGTTGCGGACTATATTCCATTGCCTACAATTGAGGACGCACTACAGGACACCAGAGGGTCTCAGTACTACTCAATCTTAACAGCTCCTCAGGCTTTTATGCAAATTCCTCTGGATGAGTACAGTTCAAACATTTGTACAGTATCCACTCCATCTGGCAAATTTAGCTTCAAAACCATACCTTATGGCTTGGCAGGAGCCTCTAGGATATTTCACTTCATATCCAGTCAAATGTTTGATGACATGGAAGGAGTTTTGTGTTATGTCGATGACATCCTTGTGCATGGAAAAAATAAGAACGAGCATAACAGCAGGCTGCTACAAGTGCTGGAAAGAGCCCGCAGGTATAACCTAAAATTTTGTAAATCTAAGCTGCAACTAGCTAAAACTGAAGTCAGATTCTTGGGCTATTTGCTTTATAAAGGAGATGTTTCCATGGATCTTCGCATGGTGGATGCTATAAGCGAACTGAAGAGTCCCACAAACAAGCAGGAGCTGCAAAGATTTTTGGGAATTATTGATTTTTTGGGGCAATGGATGCCTAATGCTTCGCTCCATGCACAGCCTCTGGAAAAGATCTTAGATCAATCAGAAAAGTTTGTTTGGGGCAAGGAGCAGTCTATAGCATTTGACAGCTTGAAGAAGACTCTATGCGAACCTCCGACTTTAAAGGTTTACAACCCCAATAAGACAGTTTTTATAACAGTAGCTGCTAGTACCTATGGAATAGGGGTGGTAGTTTTGCAAGAGTTTCAACCGCTTGGGTACCATTCAATTTTCTTAAACCCCAACCAACAAAAATACCAGCAGATAGAAAAGAAGCTGCTTGCAATGCTTTGCGGCTTGGAAAAGTTTTACTTCTACACATACGCCAAAGAAGTTGTGGTTTATAGCGACTACAGACCGCTGCTGACTGTTGTCAAAGAACCCTTGCACATGCTTTCAACAACAATGCAGAAGTTAATAATCAAACTAATGCGCTTTGATTATAAGCTTGAATACCTGGCTGGAAATAATCTCATCGTCGCTTATACTTTAAGCAGAAGCCCTCTAGCTCAAGTAACAAACAAATATGTATCAGAGACTGTGATTGAACCTCCGCACTCTTTGCTGTTGTACGCTACCGAGGAACGTGTAAGTGACTTTAAACAATCTCTTAAAGATGATCAAACTCTGCAAAGTGTTATAACTTACGTCAAAGAAGGATGGCCTAAGTACTTGTCATGGGTGAAGAGTGATGCTAGAAAGTATTTTAACATTAAAGAAGATCTTCAGTATACCGGAGATCTGCTATTTTTTGATAGCAGGTTAGTGGTGCCACATAAAGAGATTGATAGAGTTTTAAAGCAACTTCATGCTGCTCACCAAAGTGTAAAGTTTTGCCAGCAAAAAGCTAAGTTAATGTACTATTGGCCCAGCATGCTTAAGGATATTGAGTCCTACGTGGAAAACTGTCCAATTTGTCAAAAAGGATCGCAACCGTTGCTAGATGAAGCTGAAATAGCTTCTTTGGACATTCCTGAGCTGCCATGGAGCAAGTTGGGAGTTACCATTTTAGAGCTTGAAAGAAAGTGCTTTGTGGTTTTAGTAGATCATTTCTCAAAGTTTCTAATAGCAAAGCCGATTAACGTTAAGACTGCAAAAGCCTTGGTGGTGGTTTTTGAGGATGTCTTCTCCACTCATGGTTTACCTTTGGAGGTTGTGTCAGAAAACGCTCCACCATTTAACACGTCAGAGTTAAGACTCTTTCTTAAAACTTTAGATATCAAGCACACAACGTATATGGAATCAAACGCTGACCTTACCAATGCTAAGTACGCGCAAATTTGCAAATCTTTGATAACAAAATCTTTGACTAACAAAACCAAACTTTTTTTGGGGATTTTGGAGTACAACACAGCTCCAAAGCCAAACCTGCCTTCGCCTTCAGAGCTCCTTATGGGACGAAGACTCAGGACTCACCTGCTATTACCTCGGACTATGCTGATCCCAAATTTCGATATTAGCACTCCGGTAGTGTATATGAGGAGGTCGAATGAGCGGTCAAGCATGAAGAAAGGTAACATATTCACTGAGCATGTAACGGTCAAATCCAGCGATGATGGCTTGGGGGATGTAGATGAAGACGTAGCTTCTGGTTTTAGTTACTAATGTGATGCAAATAAAGTGATGTTTAGTGAATTAAATAGTTTTTGTTTGAATGTGTGGCTTATTAGAATCTTTCGATTAACAGGGGATTTAAAAATCTTTTTGCGAATCATCAATAATAATAACACAACATCCATATTTGCCAAAAATAGGTCTGTTCAATTTAAGCAAGTAGCCGGCCGTCTATGAAGTTTAGGTGTGTCGTAATTAATGTTCGTCAGCACTATAGAACAATCGTAGGTTTGATGTGGTACTTAGGCCAAATTTGATAATAATTGAGGGAGTGTCTTCAGTCATTAGTCGATAAATGATGTACCATGAGTTTAGGATGAGAATCGTTTCTATAGAGGTTAAACAAATTGAGATATTTGTCTGCAATATTTGGTATTGAAAATGGGTTTATAAACTCTCTAGCAAATCATGTTTTATAATTTTATAGATAAAAATGACAGTCAAATGTGTCGTGTCCAACAGCGAAGTTTTAGCAAAACCAAATTAATTGTTTTTGCATGTTGTTGATTTTTTTAAAATCAACATGTTTTAGCTTTTTTCGAGATATTTCAGAACTCGTGACAGATAAATCGTCATCTTCTTAATGAGCATTTAAATGCGCTACTTTTCCTTATTTTAATCGACTATGCTTTCGATAATCCCATGTGACTATTGTAAAAGTAACCCTTCTCTATAAGATCTATCATTAATTCTTTCAACACAGGGTATATAAAAAAGTCTTCTTAACAATGAAAGAGAGAGGTGGGAAAAATGAAGAAAAAATGAATTACACTGAAAATAATATATCGAAAGGTACATAAAGAGATAACAGAAGCGAAACAGAACCAGAAATTCGTCGAGATAAACTCCAGAAAATAGAACAATTAATATTACAGAAGACTTTAGATGTAATGCATTTTTATAAAAAAATGCTAAGGGACTGTAATTGAACACTGAAAGATGTAGATATGGGACTGTACAGGAAAATCTCTAAACCTCGCTTTGAACTAATTCAGTTTCATATAGAAAGTGTCTCATATAAGGGTGAACAGCATGGGGTCTTGGAAACGGTTATAGTTACATAATTTGTTAAACAGACAACAAATGGGTACTTAAACACCTACCAAATAGCGGTTTGAAAACTTCGAAAATCTCAATTGCTACCGGAGAAATTATAAAAAAAAAGAAAGCAGAAATAATTTCAAAAGAGTTGACACTTTATCGTCATATCTATTTTTTACCCTATATAATTCAGTATTATTAGGTTAAAAATCCGACGTATGATAATTCAAAATTTCGTATGATCGACATAAGGTGCCAAGTGTACGATCTCTATTGAGGAGTTCTTCAAGGCTATTTACCATGTCCGGGTACAGTTACGATTAAAAAATTTATACAGGATGGCCTGCAATGGAAAACAGCAATTCCTTGACATGATTATAGGCCGATTTGACCTAAATCGTTTTATTCAAAAATGTCTTCTAGTGAAGCTAGAGCACTTTGAAGAGAACTCTTTCACATCGTTTTTTTTTTAATTTGTCAGATTGCTTTTATCCAGAACTTATTCTTACATAAGCGACCTTAAAATGACATCCAGTATATATAAAACTTGAAAAAAAAATATTTCTGCGAAGTATGTTGGAGATTGAAACTTTTCCAATAATCTAAAAAAGTGTGATAGTACTTTTTGATTTTTACTCTTCATTTTTTTCAAGTAACATTTCAAACATTTTAACATGGAAGCTGGTCAGAGACACCCAATATAATTTTAGTCACATTCAGGCAGATTCAGCAACGTTTGACAACTAAAGAGGATGTGGGTCATCAACTTGCTTGTCAAACAGCGAAAAGTTGGATAAAATATGGTTCAACGTATGGTTAATTTAGATTTCTACGGTTATTTCAGCTTTTTCAAGAAGAAGGAAGGCAAAATTTCGAAACAGAAAGAAGAAATAAATGTTGAATTAAATGTAGAAGTAGCTGCAGAAGAAGCGTGAAGGAGATAAAAACAAAAACAAGAAGTTACCACCTATGGAACTACCATTTTTTGAAGAATTGATAATAGAAGCACCTGTCCCTGAACAACCACCTACGGAGCCTTAACATCAAGGAAGTCACCATGGAAAATGGAATACCGAAACGGCGGGAGGAAAAGACCGAAGAAGAAATTACAAATAAAAACTCTATATTTTAGGAAGAAATTCAAGCTTAAACCTTTCAAGCAGAAGAAGAAAAAGAAGAAGGTAAGATAAAGATCGCCCAGCCAGTAAAACCTGAGGAATCAAAAGAATAATGCAAAAGCCAGATGACGAAACATATTTCGTTCTGTTCTACTATCGATTATGATTTGAAGAAAAGGAAGAAGAATACCAAGCCAGATAAGAAAGCTTCAGGGGCATCTGCGCTTACCAAAAAGGGAAAGTCTATTCTAAACAAAGCTCCACAAGAAGAAGAACTTGTCCAGACATCTTTCAAACCTAAGAAGAAAACAAAATTAGAAACTTTCAAACTGTAAAGTAATAGTATATTATACAACAAGCATTTAATGAGAGTCGTTATTCTCGAGGGTAACGTTTGAGCCCACGAGCGAAGCGAGTGGCACAAGTTGCCCGAGAGAATAACGCTCATTAAATGCGCGTTGAATACTATACTTTATCCACGACCAAGATTCTGGGTTTTCTCAAATATGATAGGTTCTTCTTGGTGCCACAAAGATAATTTACAATTTTAAAACCACGACCACGACTGGTTTCGCTATTCAATGGCGCGACGTTTGATGCGTCTTGTCGATAGATGACGGTCTAGTCACCCGCGCATGTCACCGCATGTTAATTTCAATGCTACGAGGGTGGACGGTAAATTACTTCATTTTATGGCCTATTTTAAGTATTTTTCAGTGAAAAGTACATATTTTAGGGAAAAAGAGACACTGTAACCTACATTTGCCTCAATACATCTTAATAGAAGGATAATTATTTGAATGAATAAGTGGTAACTACCGATTTCATGTTTAGGGCAGTTTACTTTTTGAGTTGTCAGTTGCCTACGACATGTTTCGTTTCCATGACAACTCATTATTCACTTGTGAATAATGTTCATTATTCACAAGTGAATAATGTTCATTATTCACAAGTGAATAATGATTATCGTTAGTTTTGAGAATGTACAAGAATAATGTGATTATTATAGTATGGTCGTGGATAAAAAGAATTTATAAGGTTATTGGTTACGCTCAGACCTATTTTCCTTCCTATTATAACTCCAAACAGGATGTAGCTCATCAATTTGCTTGTCAAACAGCAACAGTGACGTTCAGACGTATTTTTTGACAACTCTAAATGGGATATAGGTCAGCAACTTGCTTGTCAAACAGCCAAAAATAAGGCAAAGTCTGGTTAGTTCAGATTAGTTTAGGTTTCTACCGGTTAGATCAGGCTAAGGGACTGTAATTGAGGAGCAAAGCTACCAAAATTTATCAGTTTATTGGTCACGTTCATACGTATGAGATATCTTCAACTTGCTTTGTTTGTCAGACAGCGAAAAGTAGGACAAATTATTGTTAGTTCCGGTTAGTTTAGATTTCTATTAGTTAGATCAGGGTAAGAGGCTGTAACTGCGCAGCAGAGCTGTAAAATCTTATCAGATTATTGGTAACGTTCAGATGTGTTTTTTGACTCTCAACCAGATATAGCTGATCAACTTGTTTGTCAAACAGCAAAAAGTAGAATTAACTATGTTTAGTTCAGGTTAGTTAAAGGGGCTGTAATTGCGGAGCAAAGCTGTCAAAATTTATCAGATTATTGATAACGTTTAGACGTTTTTTATTGACAACTCTAAAAGAGAGGTAGGTCATCAACTTGCTTTGCTTGTCACACAGCGAAAAGTAGGACAAATTATGATTAGTTTAGGTTAGTTTAGGTCTCTACCAGTTAAATCAGGGTAAGAGGCTGTAACTGTGCAAAAGAGCTGGCAAAATTTATCAGATTATTGTTAACATTCAGACGTTTCTTTTTGATAATTCTAAACGGGATATATGTCAGCAACTTGCTTGACAACTGCCAAACAGTCAAAACTAGGACAAAGTAGGGTTAGTTCAGGTTAGTTTAGGTTTCTATCAGTTAGAGCAGGGTAGGAGGCTGTAACTGCGCAGCAGAGTTGTCAAAATTTATCAAATTATTGTTAACGTTCAGAGGTTTTTTTTGACAACTCTAAACCAGATGTAGGTCATCAACTTGCTTTGCTTGTCAAACAGCGAAAAATAGGATAAATTATGGTTTGTTCAGGTTAGTTTAGGTTTCTGCCAGTAAAATCAGGGTAAGAGGCTGTAACTGTGCAACAGAGCTGTCAAAGCTATCAGATTATTGATAATGTCCAGGCTTTTTTTTGACTATTTTAAAAGGAAACTTGCTTGTCAAACATCCAAAAGTAGGACAAAATCTAGTTAGTTCAGTTTAGTTTAGGTTTCTACCGGTTATATCAGGCTAAGGGACTGTATTTGAGAAGCAGAACTATCAAAATTTATCAGTTTATTGGTCACACTGAGACGTATTTTTGACAACAATAAACGAGATGTATGTCCTTAACTTGCTTTGCTTGTCAGACACCAAAAAGTAGGACAAATTGTAGTTAGTTCATGTGAGTTTAGGATTCCACCAGTTAGATCAGGGTAAGGAGCTGTTCAGACGTATTTTTTGACAATTCTAAACAGGATATAGGTCAGAAACTTGCTTCTCAAACAGTTAAAAGTAGGCCAAAATCTGGTTAGTTCAGGTTAGTTTAGGTTTCTACCAGTTAGACCAGGGTAAGAGGCTGTAAGTGCGCAGCAGAGCTGTCAAAACTTATTGATAGTGTTCAGAAATAATTTTGACAACTCTAAACGAGATGTATGTCATCAACTTGCTTTGCTTGTTAGACAGCGAAAAGTAGGACAAATTATGGCTAGTTCAGGTTAGTTCAGTTTCTACCAGTTAAATCAGTGTAAGATGCTGTAACTGGGCAACAGAGATGTCAAAATTTATCAGATTATTGATAACGTTCAGATGTTTTTCTTTGACAATTTAAACGGGATGTAGGTTATCAACTTGCTTGTCAAACAGCCAAAAGTAGGACAGTCTGGTTAGTTCAGGTTAGTTTAAGTTTCTATTAGTTAGATCAGGGCAAGAGGTTGTAACTGCGCAACAGAGCTATCAAAATTTATCACATTATTGATAACGTTCAGATGTTTTTCTTTGACAATTTAAATGGGATGTAGGTTATCAACTTGCTTGTCAAACAGCCAAAAGTAGGACAGTATGGTTAGTTCAGGTTAGTTTAGGTTTCTATTAGTTAGATCAGGGTAAGAGGCTGTAACTGCGCAGCAGAGCTATCAAAATTTATCACATTATTGATAACGTTCAGACGTATTTTTCGGCAACTCTAAACGAGATGTAGGTCATTAACTTGCTTTGCTTGTCAAACAGCGAAAAGTAGGACAAATTATGGTTAGTTCAGGTTAGTTTAGGTTTTTACCAGTTAAGCCAGGGCAAGAGGCTGTAACTGTGCAACAGAGCTCTCAAAATTTATCAGATTATTGATGACGTTCAGACGTATTTCTTGACAACTCCAAACGGGATATAGGTCAGCAACTTGCTTGTCAAGCAGCGAAAATTAGGACAAAGTCTGGTTAGTTCAGGTTAGTTTAGGTTTCTACCGGTTAGATTAGGGTAGTTCTGCGGATAATCAGGGTAAGAGGCTGTAACTGCGCAGCAGAGCTATAAAAATTTATCAGATTATTAATAACGGTTAGACGTTTTTTTGACAACTCTAAACGAGATGTAGATCATCAACTTGCTTTGCTTGTCAAACAGCGAAAAATAGGACAAATTATGGTCAGTTCAGGTTAGTTTAGGTTTCTACCAGTTAGACCAGCGTAAGAGGCTGTAAGTGCGCAGCAGAGCTGTCAAAACTTATCAGATTATTGATAGTGTTCAGAAATATTTTTGACAACTCTAAACGAGATGTATGTCATCAACTTGCTTTGCTTGTCAGACAGCGAAAAGTAGGACAAATTATGGCTAGTTCAGGTTAGTTTAGTTTCTACCAGTTAAATCAGTGTAAGATGCTGTAACTGGGCAACAGAGATGTCAAAATTTATTAGATCCACCTTCTACTATTTATCAGATTATTGATAACGTTCAGATGTTTTTCTTTGACAATTTAAACGGGATGTAGTTATCAACTTGCTTGTCAAACAGCCAAAAGTAGGACAGTCTGGTTAGTTCAGGTTAGTTTAGGTTTCTATTAGTTAGATCAGGGTAAGAGGCTGTAACTGCGCAGCAGAGCTATCAAAATTTATCACATTATTGATAACGTTCAGACGTATTTTTCGGCAACTCTAAACGAGATGTAGGTCATTAACTTGCTTTGCTTGTCAAACAGCGAAAAGTAGGACAAATTATGGTTAGTTCAGGTTAGTTTAGGTTTTTACCAGTTAAGCCAGGGCAAGAGGCTATAACTGCGCAGCAGAGCTATCAAAATTTATCAGATTATTAATAACGGTTAGACGTGTTTTTGACAACTCTAAACGAGATGTAGATCATCAACTTGCTTTGCTTGTCAAACAGCGAAAAATAGGACAAATTATGGTCAGTTCAGGTTAGTTTAGGTTTCTACCAGTTAAATCAGGGTAAGAGGCTGTCAACAGAGCTGTCAAAATTTATCAGATTATTGATAACGTTCAGACATTTTTTTTTTGACAGTTCTAAACGGGATCTAGGTTATCAAACTGCTTGTCAAACAGCCAAAAGTAGGATAAAATCATGAATGGTTTAGGTTAGCTTAGGTTTCTAACAGCTACTAAGTTAAATCAGGCCAGAAGTAGTGCAAAGTCTGGTTAGTTCAGGTTAGTTTAGGTCACTACCGGTTAGATCAGGCTAAGGGAAGTGTAATTGAGTAGATGAGCTAACAAAATTTATCAGTTTATTGGTCACGTTCATACGTATTTATTGAGAACACTAAACGAGATGTAGGTCATCAACTTGCTTTGCTTGTCAGACAGCGATAAGTAAGACAAATTATGGTTAGTTCAGGCTCCTACCAGTTAGATCAGGGTAAGGTGCTGTAGCTGCACAGCAGAGCTGTCAAAATTTATTAGATTATTGGTATCGTTCAGACGTGTTTTTTGACTCTAAACGAGATATAGCTCATCGATTTGTTTATCAAACAGCGAAAAGTAGGATTAAATGTGGTTAGTTTAAGAGGATGTAAGTGCGGAGCAGAGTTGTCAAAATTGACTAATTAATTGGTCACTTTGAGACGAGCTTTTTCACAACTGCGAACGGAAGGTAGGTTATCAACTTGCTTGTCAAACAGCAGAAAAGTAGGGCAAGGTGTTGTTAGTTCAGATGAGATCTGTTTTAGTCAGAATTTAAAAATATTGAAATTACGAAACACTGAAACATGGATCGCATTGAAACAAAAAATGAACAATACAGGAAGTTCTAAAACGTGAACTGGTCAGGCTACTAGAACGTAGAGCATAAAATTAATAGATAATCACGAGATTATCTACCGGTCCATCGAGTCGTTGATGGATATTAAGTAAAATTGAAATATATGTATGTTTATTAATGAACTTCTTAATGTCCCAACACGGATGGAAAGGTTAAATCACTGGGTGGGGACAAGATAAAGATTGCTCAATCCTTTATCAATTCGCCGACGTTTCGACCGTTTATTTCGATCACCATACGACTGGTGATTGCCTAATGAGCATAAACACTGTACACACTTACAGTAAATATAAATGCTGGTTTGTAAATTTGTCGCCCAAGTGCGTTATGGATATGATTATACCGCACATATTTGATACCTCCTCTTCACTTCATCAAGAGCATTGAGAAAGATCGAAATAAACGATTGAAACTTCGGAAAATTGATAAAGAATTGAGGAATCTTTATTTTGTCCCACCCAGTGATTTAGCCTTATATATATGTTTACGTTTCCACAGTGCAGTAACCGATCGACCAGTAAATGGAGGAAACAACATCATTGAGCTGAAAGGTCAACTTCAAATTCAGAGAAAAGATTCAGAAAGCCTCTAATGAAAACCAACGTTCCAATACTAACAAAGTTTTGGTCAGCCCAGAAGTCCTTTGACCATTTTCTAAAGCAGGCTTTCGAAAGGAGCTGAATGCGAAGAGAAAACGTGGTTTTTCAAGAGTTGTAACTAGCACACGTGAGGAAAACAAAGTACAACCTACATTAAATGCGTGGAAGAAAATTAAAAGAAAATTTCCCCTTTAGTTACTCCATAGTCATCTTCTTCAAGAGATGAAGCCCAAGCAGAAGAAGAAATGACAAGAATGTCAGGTGGAAGCAGCAGTAGCTTAACTACGAAATGTTACCGTCCAGCACTTGGTTATTGTTGCTCTGAGCCCTTAGGTTAATGAAATAGAGATAGTTGCCTTTTCACAGTATATATCTCGGTATATACCAACAAATTCGAGTATGCACGGCAACCCAGCTACGATTAATAGACTAACACCAGATGATGAAAAATAGGCAGAAATAACGCTGTAAGTGTCAGAATGGCGTTCGTGACTTCAGTCAGCCAGACACCAAAATTAACAATAAAAAGTAAGCGACAGATTGTAAAGAACGACACAATCGTAAGATTTTTTAGACACACCGTTAGTTACCGTTATGACAAACAAAACCACAGCAAGTTGTTGAATATAAATTTAATGTTTCATGTAAAAAAAGTCTCTCTATGAATAAAAATTAGTATCTAATTCTACTATAGGTCCCATGATGTTTATATTTCCATGAATGTGTTGTTGAGATCGCCTGGAAATTTAGTGGCTTTAATTAACCTAATTGTTACTAACAAAAATATGTCGACCACTAAAATAACTCGCTTTGACCCGGCTCAGTATTTGATCACTAGAAATAAATCAATAAATATCTAACCAAATTTTCTTAACTGAAATACGTAGACGTTAGTTATTAAGCAACGATTATTTTGTTTCTTTATGCTTTTATTTTCGAGAAAGTAAATCTAAAACGTATTCATTCCATTGAGATTTGGCATCAATAAACTTCAAAATGGACCCCGTGACTAAGCAAACCTATTTCAAAAGCCATACCGTCTACCTGCCAAAAATTAAACGTGCCTAGGTTCAAATTAAAAATAGTTAAGAATGGGACCAAATTATAGCTGCTATTGTGCTATTCTTGTGGATTTGTCCAATTCTAAACTGCATTTCATTCATTCCACTTTTCTTTTATGCTTTGTCGTGATTTATTTTTATACCTCTTTTTATACGTGTAGAAATATAGGAGGTATCTAGCTCCTTCTCAATAATTGGAAAAGACAGCTATCGAAGGTAATTAATCACGAATTTAATATAGTTTTACAATATACTATTATTATAAAAAATATTGCATTTTGGACTTGAGTGGGATTTAATTACTTACCTATCAAAAGCTTTATATATTAAATAAATTCGATTCTTTTTGTTAAAAAACAAATCCAATTGGGTTTAGTAACATTTCGTTTATTTACAGCTTGACCTATAGACATGTTAATGAGTTACTTAACCGGATGATATCATCAACTTATTTTGAATGGTCAATTAGGAGAATGAGGCTTTCTACATACACAAGAAATACGTGTGAATAAGTTTTTAGATAATTACCACTACGAGTAAAACAATTCTTAGCACAATGATAATTTTAAAGTACCTATGTCATCTATGAAAAAATAAATAAACTTGCTACTTACTCAAGTAGCAACAATCAGGTTAGCGGTACGTAATTAAATACATAGTCGTAAAAAATGTACTTAAGTACTTATTTACCAACATCATGTTCCACTAAAATCCGTTAGACGATACATTTTTCATGTTTCGCCACTTTATGATGTAATACCTAAAAATAAAGGTGTGTGTGCACCTCACCTGTTTGTAAGGAAAAAACGCTACAGAAGTTTACGATATTTGTTGGTAATGTCGCTTTTTGTATATATATAGGTAATATCTATAAATGGATATTGGTTCGATAATTGAAACAAACCACTTATCGTCGTAAGTCTACCATGAAACACATAACTCAGTATGCAGGTAGGTGCAATTTTCTTATCAATAATCAATAAAATAAAAATGTTGTTAGCTGCATTGTATTGCTTTAACGTTGAAAATAAAGAGATGGTTGAGACCTACCTGTACTATGATTTTGATTTGGTCCACTGGAGGTATCCGGGGCCTTCTGTTCCAGTCTCACCTCTCCTTGGGCTACTTCCGCCATTTTCAGCCTTAATTCTCACTCAAAATCTTTTCACAACTAAACACTGTTCCGCTAAGAAATATTGATTTTTAAAGGCTTGAAAGAAAGGGATCTTGAGCTAGTTAGAGTTTAAACGCATTGGTAAAACGACTGATGAATATTTTTCTTCCTATTGTGAGGGAAAAAAAGGCAACAGAAGTTAAAAACGAATCAAATAAAAAATTATTTTGAGAATGTTATTTATTTCTCACTTTTATTATAATTTGATTTACAATAAGACATTCGGAAGTTATTAAACATGTCTTTTATCATTTTATCAGTAAAATTTTACAGTTTTGTAAAAAAAAAAATAAAAATAGGAAATTCTGTAGTATATTTTATTTATTATATGCTTTCATTCACAAACACTAGACATTTTTTTTTTAAATTATAAGGAGAAAAATATTCAAGAAGGCTCTAAGTTGCTTAAGAAGAAGTACAGTTGAACACTGAAAAAATTAAGAAATCTCATATGAGATGAAAAGGAAACGATAATAGAACAAAAACATTTGTCCTTGAACAATATTAGAAAATAAATAGTCCAAAAAAATAAGAAAAGCATAGAGAGTCAGAAAATAAAAAAAAAGAAACGAGAGCCAAAAAGGTCAAAATAAATTTAGGAAGAACTTAAAACCAATGCTGGCTCCGGAAACATATGAAAAATAATGAAGGAAAAGATAATGTGGAAGAAAGTGTTCCCTTAGCTGCTAGTAAATAGCTAATTGGAGAAAATCTTAAGACAAAACTAATAAATGGTGGAAATTGGAAAGACCAAGAAAGTTTATAATTCCAATTATGAGAATACTGAGAAATTTCAAAGGCGAAGAGATAAAGCAGTGATTACTGAATAAAACATTTAAATGAACTTGGAAAGACCGAGTGGAATTAGAAAGACAGAAAAATATGTTCGAAGATTGTAGTAAATTATGGAAAAAACAAAAATAAACCAAAAACAAAAGGAATATGAAAAAAAGTCAAAGAAAAAAATATAAAAAGAAGTGAATGAGAATTCGAAATAAAATATGCCTCCGGGACCATCTGAGAAATACTCTAAAATGGTTGGTGCAAAACGCGGTTAAAAAAATAGTAATATATATATTAAAGATGACAAGATAAAGTGGAAAAGTGTTAGAATTAATATTAAAGGAACAAGAAAGTTTGTAAGAGTCGGAAGAATTCGAAGAAGCATGCAAATTATTGACTAAATAACAGAAAAGGCACTGTTTAATTTAGGAAAGATCCTAGAAAACATCAACATAAAAAGATGAATTTATCGCGGAATAGGGGGGGGGGGGGAGAAGAGCCTAATAACAGCCAAAGATGGAGTTAAAACGGAAAGGTCTACCAAAACACAGACATAGGAAAACACTGAAAACACAAGAAGTCGAGAAAAACTCTAAGAAAGGAAAATATTCAGATCTGAACTCATATATCCGTAAATTTGTATTGCAAATTTGTTCAGGTTAGCAACTCATTTACTAAAAACCCAAACGGTTTTAACTTTGAACTTGAGTATCTGAAAATTGCTCTAATAATTATGCAGTTCTCATGGATCTTTATATAAAGGACCAGCCTGAAGAACCCAATATACATTTTTTGACAATCTGTCGGATTTGATAATTTTTTTGCAATTTTGAACTTGAGTGTCGGTAAAGTTTTTTGAGAAATTTGTTTAATATTGACGTTTTATGTATAGCTAAAACCTTAAATATTTTTTAAACGCAAAATATAAATAAGTTTTGAATTCAAACACAAAATTTGACTAAACTCCAACTTTGAACTCTGAATTTAACGAGGTTCCGACTTTAAACACTGAATTTAACTAAGTTTTGACTTTAAACTAGGAGTTTACCTAAGTTCCAACTTTAAACTTTGAATTTAACTAAATTCTGACTTTGGGCTCAGAATTTAATCAAGTTCTGACTCCAAACGTGTGATATTTTAAGTAAATTTTGACTTTGAACTCGGAATTTAATTAAGCTTTGACTTCGAACCGAAGTAAATTCCGACTTAGTTACTAAATACTAGACTTACTTAACTAAGTTTTGACATTAAACACGGAATTTAGTTAAATTCGTACTTTGAACATAGCCTATACAAAATTTTGACTTTAAGCATGGAATGTAAATAAATTTTGAGTCAAACACAAAATTTAACCAAACTCCAACTTTGAACCCGGAATTTAACGATGTTCCGACTGTAAGCTCAAAATTGTACTAAATTCCATCTCGGAATTTAACTAAGTTCTGGCCCTAAACTCGAAGTTGAACTAAATTCGGACTTTGAACTCGGAATTTAACTAAGTTCCAACTTCAAACAGTAAATTTAACTAAGCATTGATTTTAAACACGTAGTTTAACTAAGTTCCAACTTTAAACTCGGAATTTAACTTAATTATGATTTTGAATTTAGAATTTAAACCAGTTCTGACTCCAAACATGTAATTTAATTAAATGCCGATTTTGAACATGGATTTTAATTAAATTTCTACTTTGAACACGGAATGTAACTAATTCCGGCTTTATACATGGAATTTCAGTACATTTTGACTTTGAACTCAGAATTTAATTAAAATTTGACTTTAAATTTGAACCGAAGTAAATTCCGATTTTAAACTAGGAATTTAACTAAATTTTGTGTTTAAACACGGAATTTAACCAAATCCGTACTCTGAACGGAATATTTAACTAAGTTCTGGTTTTAAACTAAAAATTTAAATAAATCTTGACTTTGAACCCGGAATTTAACTAAGTTCCGAATTATAACAATGAATTTAACAAAGTTTTGACTTTACAGACGGAATTTAGTTAAATTTGTACTTTGAACATGGCCTTTAACAAAATTTTGACTTTGAGCATGGAATTTGACCAAATTTTGGGTTACTACAGTATTAAATTTCAACTCGGAATTTAACTAACTCTCCAACTTCAAACACTGAATTGAACAAAGTTTTGACCTTAAACACGTAGTTTAACTAAATACCGATTTTGAACATGGAGCGTAAGTAAATTTCGACTCACTTTGAACTCGAAATTTAACTGAATTCTGAATTTAATCAAGTTCTGACTTCAAAGATGTAATTTAATTAAATGCCGATTTCGAACATGGATTTTAATTCAATTGCTACTTTGAACACGGAATGTAACTAAATTCCGACTCTATACATGGAATTTAAGTAAGTTTTGACTTTCAACTCGGAATTTAATTAAGCTTTGACTTTAAATTTGAACCGAAGTAAATTCTGACTTTAAACTAGGAATTTAACTACATTTTGAGTTTAAACACGGAATTTAACCAAATTCGTACTTTGCACTCTGAATTTAACTAAGTTCTTGTTTTAAACTCGAAATTTAACTAAATTTGGACATTAAAACCGGAATTTAACTGAGTTCCGGCTTGAAACAATGAATTTAACTAAGTTTTCTCTTCAAACTCGAAATTTACTTAAATTCCTACTTTGGACATGGACTAACAAATTTTTTACTTTGAGCGAAGAATTTTACCAAATGTTGATTTTGAACACGGAACTTAACTGAACTCTGACCTCGAACGCAAGATTAAACAAAATTCCGAGATTAAACGCATAATTTAATTAAATTTCAAATATTAAAACACAATTTAAGAAAATTTCGATTTTGAACTCGGAATGTAAATAAAAACCGACTTTGTATCCGGGATTTCACTAAATTTTAGAACTGAAGTAAGTTCCGATTTAAAACACGGAATATAAATAAATTTTGAATTCAAACACAAAATTTAACCAAACTGCAACTTTGAACTCGGAATTTTTACATAAGGGACTCTTATATTACAAAAAACTGATATTTCTGCTAAATTTGTCCGATTGTCTTTTTTCTTTTTAAATTTTGAACTAAACTGCCAGCTACGTTTTCCTGCAAATTTGTTTAGTTTTACCGAATGCTAATACTTTACTAAAAACCGAAATGGTTTCAGTTTTGAAGTTGAAAAAGAAAAAAATTTATCATAATTAGTCAGTCCTCATGGAAATTTTACATAAAGGATTAGGTACTCTAAAAACACAGTATTGGCAGTTTTGGCGAATTTGTAGGGTTTTATATATTTTTTTCAAATCTGAACTTTAATGTCGAACATTAGGTTTTTTTTAAATAACTGAAAATTATAATAAGGGGAAAAATATCCAAGAAGGAATCAAGTTTGTGTAAGAACAGTTGGATTTTAAAAAACCTCCATATGAGATGAAAGAAAACAATAACGGAACAAAAATATTTGTCCTTGATCAATATCACATAGAAGACAAATTTAGAGTCTGAAAGACAAAAAAAGGAACGACAGCCAAAATGTCAAAATAAATTGAGGAAGAACTTAAAAACAATGCTGGCTCGGGAAACATGAAAAATAATAAAGAAAGAGATAATGTGGGAGAAAGGGTTCCATTGATTCTAATCGTTAGATAACTAATTGGAAAAAGTCTTAAGACAAAACTAATAAATTGTGGAAATTGGAAAAGCCAAGAACGTGTGTAATTTCAACTATGAGAATACTGAGAAGTTTCAAAGGCGACGAGATAAATCAGTGGTTACTAAACAAAGTATTTAAATGAACTTGGAAAGACTGGATGGAATTAGAAAGACTGAAAAAGAAGATTAAAGATTTGAGTAAATCATGGAAAAAACCAAAACAGAAAAACAAAAGGAATATGGAAGAAAAGCCAAGCAATAAGAAAAAATATGACAAAAAGTCAATGAGAATTCGAAATAAAATATGCCTCCGGGACCATCTGAGAAATACTCTAAAATAACTGCATTGCGGTTCAAGTCGCTTTTTTGCTCAGGGTTTTTGGTTTATTTACAAATTTGGAGCTGAGTTTTGCGTTACCCCGAAGTAACCTGAGAGTCGAAACTGCAGGCGCTCTAAAAAGGTTCTTCTTCAACTATTTTCAAAAACATGTTAGACACTCTATCCATTTCTCTGTAGAAGTTATCTCACTTGTGGTTTTGTTTGGTATTTCCTGATTTAAAGCAAATATCCAAGCGGAAATTTAAGCTTAAAGTAAGCCTCTAATCCATGCTCTTAAATCATCTTTGATGTCGCTGATAGTCCCGGCTTGGCACCAAGCAAAAGGTAAAATATCGGAGAGTTTTCTACGATAAAACAGATAGATAGTTATAGATTGGCAACATTTGGTGTATAGAAATGAAGCCTCTATGGTGCACTCGAAATGTTTAAATTAAATTAAATAAATATCCGATTTAACCTCAATATTGGCTCATTTAAGGAAAGTTGTAGAATTATGCTTTAATCTTAGAATAAGTTGGAGTTAGGGCTAACAGGATCCGGCTCATAAGAAGAGCTCTGTTGTTAATTGGCTAATACGTAACATAAGTACATACTTAACTTCTATTTTTATTCTGTTGAGATTTACAAGTGTCAGTTTTGTGTACAAATTTGGACATGTGAAACTTATCGTTTCACAAATATTTCGTGATAAGATCTCGGTGTTGGTTCAGCACCATCAGCGGATTAAACAATATCTTAATTATTAGTACTTATGTTTTTGTATCACTGAGGTAATACCTAATTCTTGTTTACCTATCACATTTACGATATCGATAAATTATTGCTTTTCATATATAATATAATAAGTACTCGTAAGTTCCATCATGTAGCTTTATTTGAAGCTGTGACAAATGATATGAAATGATGAAGTTTGACGCAAAAATCTCCAGATTAGAGCAGTTCTACTTTGGAGTTACAAAACGGACATTTTTCCCACCTGACCTATCAGCAACGTTCAGTTGAGGCACTATACAGTGTCCAAAAATTTCCAAATTATGAGAAAAAACTTGTTGAGACTTTCAAAAATGAAATCTATAAGAAACTGCGCACTACTACCCCTAACAAGCAACATAAGATCCCTTTTTTCCGATACCTTATATCGCACACCCGTGCACCAATTTGCGCTCCTTTTCCGCAGGAAAACGTCGCACTTTTGAAACAAATTTCCTCGGCCGGTACTATTGCGGTACTGCCGCCTTCCGCAATAAAAACACAGACTTTTAAACACTTGGGAACATATAGTTGTTATAATGACGACGAGTTCTAACGATGCACAAACACAAATTAATAAGCTCTAAACGGGAACGATTAATATTGGATGTTTGCGACTACCGGGCCATTTACACTATTGCCACGATCGATGAGAGATAGGAAAACTGCCTCGTTGATTGCCGAGATGTTTTTATCTCGTGATGCTGTTTAAATGCTACCGGACTGGGATTTTGGGTCGATCGGGAGATGAAAAGCGGCGTTGCCGATGCCAGGGGGTGGTTTATCCCATCCTGTTGCATCCCCTATTGCTGCTGAGCAGTTCAGCTGCCTCATATAATATGCCAAAGGAAAGATGTTATTCGATAAGGAAAAAAAATGTCAGGATGTTTCTACTGCTGATTTCATCCATTTAGAACTAGCTTGGCATTGAACGTGAATTGAATAATGTAATAGGAATTATTTAAGCAAATCCAAATCAACATTTTGTTGACATAAATATTAAGTCTATTACAGTGTACAGTGGCGGATCAAAAGGGGCGGGGAGGGGGGGGGGCGGATTGGCCCCCTTTTTTTTCAACTCCTCTTTGATTTCTTTGGGCTTTTTGCCTGATAAACGCAAAAGCACAACCAAAAAGAGTCGTTTTGACGACTTTTGAAATCGACCTCCGAAGGGGTATCTCCGAAAATATTGCACCTACGGAGGTGAAAGAGGATATCAAGAAAAGGAGAAAACAGTTGGATTCACTCCGGTCGGTCGCAGCGTTCTCAAGTTACAGGCGATCAAAGTTGAGAATTGGGAAAAAGTTGCAATAACTCCCTTTCGACATTTTCGAAAAAAGTTTGGAAAATTTTTTTGCTGTTTTTGGTCGGAATGGCACGCATGCAATCCCCTAAGACCGTAACAAACTCAATTCAAATGAATTTAACTTCTAAAGAGGTTTTTTTAAAAGTGATCAAAAAACACGATTGTCAAAATCGACCTCCAAAGAGGTCCATCTGCAAAAATATTGCACCTAGGGAACTTCTGATGGTGGGAGGTGAAAGAGGACAATAAGAGGAAAAAGCAGTTGGATTCACTTCGATCGGTCGAGGCGTTCTCATGTTACAGAGGGTCAAAGTTGAGCCTTGAGAAAAAAGTTCCCTCCTGTGGATATTTTCGAGAAAATGTCGGAAATGTTTTTGCGGTTTTTGATCGGAATGGCACGCCTGCGATCCCCTAAGAATGTAACAAACTCAATTTGAATGAATTTAAATTCTAAAGGGGTTATTTTAAAAATGGTAAAAAAACGCGATTCAAAAAGTGCTTAAAAATCGACCTCCGAAGAGGTCTATCTGCGAAAATATTACACTACTTCTGATAGTGGAAGGTGAAAGAGGACATCAAGAAGAGGAAAAAGCAGTTGGATTCACTTCGATTGGTCGAGGCGTTCTCAAGTTACAAGCGGTCAAAATGAGAAGTGGGAAAAAAGTAATAACTCCGTTGTTGTGATCTGTTACTGACTTTCTCAGTCAAAACGGTTAGTAGATGAGAGCGAAAATTAACCGTTGCCTAGACAACCTGGAAACTTCGCAGAATTTTTTTGAAAATTTCACTCCTCATATGGGAAAACTTATGCATGAGGGAAATATTCGTCAAAATTTAAAAGAAGTGGGCGTGGTACTTCAAAAAGTTTTTGTGCTATCCCCCCCCCCCCCCCCCCCCTTAACAGAAAGCTGGATCCGCCACTGAAACCCAAAGATGAGCAAATATAGTTAGCAAGGAATATAAGTTTTCTAGTAGAGGTGTTTGGTTGTTTGTAATAGACTATTGAAAAGAGAAATTACTCCTGAAGTAGACGTAAATAAATTAGAGATGTCGGCAACTCTTTTTTTCAGGGGGATAGTGTATTTCTTTGCACTAAAAACCACTTAAATTAAAATTATAAAGACAGGCACATGACACTAAAAGTATATTCAAATTTAGTGACTTTTCAAATTTATACTTAAAAATTATATACTATATAAGCCCTCTATTTATTTTGGGTTATTTTGTATTCATCAAGTCATAAGCTTTCTTCAGTTTACTGAATAACTTTTTACTTTTTACTTCAGTTACACCAATAAGTTTTTTAGCTTTTTACTGGTGAAGATTCAAAACGGCATGGAAACGTTTGAATACAATTAGAAGTGTGAGAAAGAAATTTTTGTTTTTTCTCGCCTAAAAGAGCACCACAACCCAAAAACCCACCCAGCGCTAAATTGATATCCTTCGTATATGTCACGAACATTGATTTATGCTTATTCCAAAACTATTTGGAAGATTGAAATTTGCTAGTTTTCTGGGATATCTCGAAATGAATTTGATACATCCCACATAGCACAAATATATACCAAATATATGCCAGACATCTACTATTGTCACTGAGCATATTCGAGTAAATATGCTTGGCATAATCCAGGAAAATGAAAATATATTTCAGGCATGTGCCTAGCATTATACTTTAGTCGCTGACTTCATGTGCGAGGCATATACCTATGTGCACCTATATATAACATTTAATAAGATGTCTGGCATGTGCCTTGTGCATGTGCCAGGTAAATTATGCTGGCAGTAAATTAGAACATTCAATATGACTTATGGCATATGATACTTTGGTGACTGACCATGTGCCAGGGATATGCCTCTGTACTGTCCCATTAGTGTCGTAAACTCGTATAGCTTTTATTTGCTAATATAGATGGAATAAAAAACTTGTGTAAGCTATTTATAAAAGGTATCAAGGTGCACATTTTAAAATTATTTTGAAGTATACAGTATACAAGGTTGTCCAAAAAAATGTGTCAAACCTGACAAACATTTTTTTAATGAAACACCTATGGTGGTGAGGTATTGTTGATGAAAATGTAAGAAAACCCAAAACGTTAGTGGTGGCATTCGGGTTCAGCAATGTCAGTTGTCAGTTCAGGTTGTCAACAATGTCAACGTCTTACGTCAATGACTGTCAATTTTGTCGCACGAGTGTGGCTCATGAGTGCTCCTTACGTGCAAAAATACATTTTTCTACGACCATGTTAAAATAAACAACTTTCGTCTTACCTTGCACTAGCCGAAAACGTAACTTTCGTCTCTAGTGAGAGAAAATCCCATAACGTTAACTTTCGTCTCTAGTGACGAAAGTAAATTGTCCTAATTTCGCCTATATAGCGCCAATTAAATGCGATTTAACTGTTCTAATCTTATAAAACACCACGAAAAATGGTGGTATCATACAAAAACATGTATATTTTGCCTGCCCGAGCCTCAGAAAAGTGAATCAAAGTGTTGAAATTTGACCAAACTGAACTCATTGACAGTCGAGGTGTCATGTTAACAATGACGCGCCTTAATTTTTGAAAGAAATACTCTATAGGGTTTGCTTTTAAAGTTAATGAAGACTTAATGTTAGCATGGCCGAAGAAAAAGTATAGTGTTTTACTCGTCAAAAAAGCATTTTCTATCGCTTGAGAACATTACCAAACTCGGCTTCGCCTCGGTTGGTAAACTGTTCTCTTGCGAGAGAAAATGCCATTTTCGTCACTCGTTAAACAATATACTACTTTTCTTTTCGACGAATTTTTCTTTACAAGAATCCAGGATTATAATAAAGTAATAAATTGAATAGCTATTTGCTTATAAAAAAAAAACAAAAACGTTCAACAATCTGAATATGTTAGGTGGCATATCCTTGAAAGAATATATCAAACTCCAAAAATGATAAAATGCCAGGCGGATTTCATAAGTCATGTACCTTTTGGTATATGCCTGGCATATATCGGAATATGAATCTGCTTTCCGTGCTATATGGGATGTCAAAAACCAAAAGGGATATGAAAAATATGTTCGTAGATACCCCCCAAAAATGCCTTGAAAAATTGGATACTCTGCACTGTATTAAATATGAAAATATTATCGTCTTAGTTGGAAAGATGCTGAAAAGGCGCACTCACTTGATGGACAAATTTTTACAAACTAAAGATTGAATATCTATTTTCAAACTGGGTGAATGCTGTCTTGTATCGAATGTTAATCTCATCTTAGATGGAAATAATTATCTGAAAATGACTACAAACCCGAGATGTATCTTTAAAAATAATAAAGTTGCGCTGTCAATTACATACATGTAACAACAGCAACACTTATTAGAAACAATTTGTTAACAACTAAACATTCAAGTGATATTAATACGCTATGAAATAACATCATCGTCTTAGTTGAGAAAAAGTAGATAAAATTGTGTCCAATCCAGGTGAATATTAGTTCATATCTAAGAACAACATGCTCCTAATTAGAAACAATTAGCTTAAGATAAGTATGAACTCAAGATGTATATCTTTAAAATTAAGAAAGTATCTCAGTCAGATTGAGGGATTTATCTCTAATCTGTTAATACCTTAGTAGAAGTTAATTCTTCTAATCTGTTAACACCTGAGTAAAAAATTATGAAAAGTACGACTTTGTCAAACCTGAAAAGTACTCTCTTGCCTATAGCAAAAGGTAGCTGAAATGAATGCTCACTTGATGGCTTATCTTTAACAATTATAGATTTGAACTGATAAATAATAAAGGTGAGTACGAACTCGTGGGTTATGTCTTTAAAAATAAGTACATTGTGATTATTACTTGATATGAGAGATTCATCAAATCTGATAATGAGAATATTACGGGCAAGTTTCAAAACTCACCGGTAGGTCTATCGGTGAGGCCGGTCATGTGATGGTCATCTAGCAATTCAATGGATTAAGCAGGTGACTGGTTTAATCAGTAGACTCACCGTTGAGTTTCGGAATTCCGCCTACATTGGAAAATAAATTTTGTCAAAGTTGAGTATTCACAAGATTTTTACCAACTTTGAGAGCAGTTTTTTTTGTACAAAACTTTATTAAAACATACTGCATTATAGTATCCAGGTACTACACGTAATACAGTTAGGCACTAATCCCTGGTACAAGTAACATTACGGTAAGAAGCACATTTTCTCAAAATATTATAAATGACGATCCGCACGGCAACACATTGACGCCGTTCATAAAAATTTTCACTTTCACTTTCAAAGGCACTGGTGATAATATCTGCCGGAAGTGACGCCTCGGTGACGTCTTACGTCAAATTATTACAAAACAGTTGTTATTTTTGTAATTTCTTATTTCCAATTTAATCGAATATCGAACTTATATCCATTCCCTAGCTAGAGCGCTAGAGCTCCTAGCCCTTGGCTGCCCTAGATCCAAAGTTTTTCAAAACTAAAATTCCAACTTACCAAAATCAAAAATAATTGACACAATCAATATCCGGTCCGGGTTTAAGTTGCTATGACGCTTGTATCACGTGCGCTGACGACAACATTGCGTCGTGGGAACCATAAGAGTGCCGGACTTCCAGCCAAAAAACGGGACCATTTTTAGGGAAATTTCGGCATTTATAAGCTCTGTCCATATCTTCTAGGTCATTGCTCGTAGGTTAGGTTATTTAATTAATCAATGACCTAGAATATATGGACAGAACAAACAAATGCCCTAATTCCCATAAAAATGGTTCCATTTTTTGGCCGGAAGTCCGCCATTTTTAAGGTACCGAAGACTTAATTTCATCGTCAGAGTTTGCCGGAAATGACGTCGTATTGCTTTGGTAGCCACAGCTAAAAAGGGGGAGGCGGGAGGGGGCAAAACTTTAAACTGTAAGGTCTCTCTAATGTAATATTCTAGCTTGTTAAAATTAATCAACCAGATGTAATATACTGGCTCGTTTAAATTAATCAGCGAGAGACCCTGTAGAGATCTGGAAGGTGATCATCTGGAAAGACCCTTCTGTTTTACAATTTTAGTTTACAGTGGTACCTAAAAAAATGGTGTGGACATACGTTTGAATTGACGTCACGACGTCTTCATCGATTTATCAGTCATTTGAAGTTGTGATTCTCTGACGATGAAGTGACGTCATGGGTAACTTAAGACTGGCGAACTTCTGCCAAAAAATGGGACCATTTTTTAGGAAAATATGGGCGTTTGGGTCTTTCCATATCTCCTAGGTCATTGAAACTATTGATATACTTAATGAACAAAATTATTTGTTAATTTTTTTTCAACGTTTTAGTTATGTTTGATTTCTTATAATAATTTTTATGTTTTGTTTTTTTAATTTTTATTGGCCTCGGGGGCCCCCATTGTGCGAGGGCCCTGTATAATTGATACAGCAGATATAGCGGTTGCTACGCCCCTGTTTGAGAAATATCGCTTTCCCAAACCTGAAAAATACTATCAACATTTTTTTGCAAGAGGTGAGTATGAACTCCTTATATCTTTAAAAATGAGAAAGTTTTGATTATCACCCGAACTCAGAGAAATATTTCGATACTTCTAATCTGATAATGACAACATCTTAATAGAAAATAAATCTGTGAAAAATGAGCATCTGCATTTGTCTTTAAAAAACATGAGAGATACGACTTTTTCAAACCTGGAAAGTACAACCTTAAATGTGATAAAAGCATCGTGTTAATTCGAAACAGGTAACTGAAAATGAATACCCACTTGATGGGCTTATGTTTAAAAATTATTGTATAAATATTTTTTTTTCGAACTGATAAACACTAAAGCTGAGTACGAACTAAAAGTTTATATCTTTAAAAAACTTTTGAACTAAATGACAACAGCACCAACTTAATGGAAATAAATGTGTTAATATACAAGCATTCAAATGATGCTTTTTTTTCCTCAAACTTGGAAGAGTGTACTGGAAAATATGGTCCGAAATATGACAAAATCATCGTCTTAGTACTCGTATTTTGGAAAAAATAGCTGAAAATGATGGCTCACTTGATGGACATATCTTTAAAAATTAGAGAGTCTTAATAATATTTGGCAAACTAGTGAATACTATTTCATATCTCAGAAACATTCTCCTAATTGGAAACAATTAGGTGAAAATGAATAAAAACTCGTGACTCTTTAAAAATAAGAAAGTTTTGATTATCACTCGAAATGAGAGAGACACTCCTAACAATAACAATATCCTAATGGAAAATAAATTTATTAAATGTGAACATGCAGGTTTTTGTTTTTAAAAATTATTAAGAGATACGACTTTTTCAAACCTATAGAGGACTATAGTATAGTATCTTTAAACATTTTGGGAGATACCACTTTTCCTAACCCAGAAAGTACTGTCTTATAGTGTCCTAAATATAACAGTTATATTAACACAATGTTAACACAATATATTAGTTGTTAACGAGTAGCTGAAAGAGGAGCTCTTAATTGATGGGTAAATCTTTAAAATTTAGAGAGTTGAGATTTTTTTGCAAACTGAAAAAGTGTTCTCTTATATGAGAATGACATTCAAAGATGAAATCAAGGCGCTTACTTTTAAAAATAATAAAGTTTCGATAATCTCTCGAACTGAGAGAAACACGCTTAAGTGACAAAAGCGGTATTCCAGTGAAATAAAAAAAAATTTGCCGAAAATGAACATTCATTTTATGGGTATCTATATCTTTAAAAGCTAGAAAGTTAATATTTTTTTTCTCAAAGTGGGTGATTACTGTCTCATATCGGAACATCATTGTTTTAGTTGGAAATAATTATGTGAAGATGAGTTTGAAGTCGAAGCGTATAGAGAATTTTGATTATCGTTCGAACTGAGAGAGAAACATCTAATCCGACAACAGCAACATCTGAATGGAACAGAAGTTTTAAAAATTAGCATCAACATGACTATTTTCTTTAAAAACTGTGAGAGATACGATTTTCGCAAACCTGGAATGTATTGTTTTAAGCACAGAATGTCCCGTGAGCACATGACCAAAAGGGTACTGAGGCTTTCT
This sequence comes from Taphrorychus bicolor, assembly GCA_951812265.1. Classification (NCBI taxonomy): domain Eukaryota; kingdom Metazoa; phylum Arthropoda; class Insecta; order Coleoptera; family Curculionidae; genus Taphrorychus; species Taphrorychus bicolor. The sequence continues at coordinate 10,225,367 of OX638299.1, read as the reverse complement.
TTAGTTGAAAAGAAAACGATTGAGTCAAAATTACATTAAAATAACTTTCTGGTTCAGTTGCTAGTGATAATCAAAGTTCTTAGAAAGATTGTGTTTCTTGCACTATCTGGAGAACGTTATGATGATTAGTTAACACGTATATTCCACATATTATCAAAGTTTTAGTTACTACGTAAAAGTGACTTATTTATATATAAGATATAAGATGCAGAATCAGATATATAAGACACAGATTCTAAATTTGCATTATTGGCATCACTGGATGGACAAAGATAAAATGGCCTACAGAACAAAGCGCTATGTTTTCCCTTGCAGGGAGACAAAGACGTGAATTCGTCCCTCACTAATGGCAAAAAGGGAATGATCTGTATTTAATAATGACGGGATATATGTGCGGTATGCATGCGGCTAGAAGATTAATGGCTATTTTCCATTTTAATTGACATTTGTTTACTCCCCTATAAGTTATTACGGATATTATTGGTTTATTTGGGAAGGGTTAAGGAGAGCCCTTTTTAATCACGTCAGTGCATATAATTCTAAGTTCTAGATTTAAAAAAATTATGTGGCCGTAAGACTTGATTTAAAAAAAAAAAAAACGATACAACTTTTCGATTTTTATTAGATCTTGTCCAAGAGTATATCACTTAATGAAAGTTATCAAAGATGGTTTAGTGGCAACCGTAATGTGTTCCTTAATACATTCATATAAATATCTTTCAGGTAAGTATAAATGCGTCAAGTGAATTCAGCTGGAATTTGAATTATACAGTGTGTTTCAAAATTCAGTACAAAGATTCTAGGTGTGCATTCTTGAGGTCAAAATAAGACTTTTTCTTTTAAGTGTCGTATTAATATTTTAATAATGTATTTTTTTTAAAACTTTTTCTTTCATATCTCCCATAGTTGAGATATTTGGTCCTAAGTTGGAATGTAATCTATGCCCTGTATTACCTTTATCACAGCGTGCCTACAAGATTTTGTCTACAAAGCGTAATTTTTTCGGGATTCGAACACCGTGCAGCCTATAAAATTAATTTATGGTACGTCAGCGAACTATTGTAAAGAAAAGGGCCAACTCCGTGTGCCATTTTGACACTTTTTGTGTCTGTCGTTGCTTTTGAGCAAAAAAAACAGGATTTCATGTAATTATCAAAATTAAATTAACATTAATACTCTGCACCATAGTATAGAGATATTTGAGGAAATCTTATATTTATAAGAAAATCTTATTTTGTATTTTAACCTGAATCAATCTTTATTATAATAAATCAATGGCTAAAAGTTTGAGCTATTATCTATATACAATAAATGTATAATCTATCAATCATAATCTAAAATTGATGAAACTGATACTAAAGTGTAAATACCCATTTAATTAAGCTGGAACAGCCGTACCTAATTGTCTAGGTATAGGTACTATATAACAGTATAAGGGTACAATCAATGACTTAGCATCAGATATGGACAGAGCCAGCAAATGCCAATATTTCCCTAAAAATGACCCCCCTTTTTTTGGCCGGAAGTCCGTCGCTTCAATGTCAATGGTTCCTCTGACGTAATTTTGTAGTCAGCATAGGCTATACAAGCGTCACAGCAACTTTAAAGCCGGGCCGGAAATTGAGTCGATTTTTTTTTATTTTTCTTAGTTTCGAAGTTAAGTTTTAGAAAACCTTGGAGCTAGGTCAGCTAAGGAGCTGTAGCGCTATAGGTAGAATATTCGTTTGGATTTGAAATAAGAAATAATAAAAATAATGACAATGGCAACTGTTTTGCAATAATTTGACGTAAGACGCCACGACGTCACCAAGACGTCACTTCCCCAGGAAGTCGTCAGCAGTTCAAAGGTTCCCACTGCTAAAATGGAGGGCCCAAACTGCTAAAAAGGAAGGGGTCTTTAGATAGCTCGATGGGTAGAATACCCACCGTTACGAGAGTAGAAAATTTGTGTCCACCAAAATATCAAGAACGTTAAGTTTTTGGTCCAAAATTACCAAATAATATTATTGGCATTTATTGTATGCAGAGACTTCCAAAGAAAGTTAGGAAATATCCTACGTATCCAAAAATATCTAAATAATTTAAATGTCACGCTTCTTTAGTGTTTTTGTTCCTGTGCCAACGGTACAAATTTTAACAAATACTTTTGTTCTTAAAGGGTAGGTGGTCTCCAATTTGTCGATCAACCCACTAGTTTCAGGGGTACCCCTCATCAGTACAGCTTTGGCTGGTCGACTAAGTAGATACCGTGAGTTTGCGGCTTTAAGCCAAAAATCTATGGAAGAGCCATGAGATGTTATACAGAGCAGGAGCAGGCGACATCCACCAGCGCATTAGATCTAATACTGTATGGCAGATGGTTCTCAGTTCGAGAAGCAGCCCATATTGCTCTGTACCTCGCTGGTTATCGGAACTAGAAAGAAATGTAAAGGGTAGGTGGTCACCAATTCTCGAACTGAGAGCCATCTGCCAGGCAGTATTAGATCTAATACGCTGGTGGATGTCACCTGCTCCTGCTCTCTATAACATCTCACCGCTCTTCCGTATATTTTTGGCTTTAAGCCGGGAACTCACGTTCTCCAATTTGTCAACTAGCCAAAGCTGTACTGAAGTACTGATGAGGGTTAGACTCCGAAACTAGTATGCAGATGTGTTGAACGACAAATTGGTGACCAATTACCCTTTACACTTCGTTCTGGTTCCGATAACGTGTTAAGAGATATAATATGCTGGTGGATGTCGCCTGCTCCTGCTGTGTTCAACATCTCACCACTTTTGATTTTCTTTAATAGGACTTTTTGAAGCGTGACAGAACGGAATTAAAGCAACAATATTAACAGAAACGGGTCCACCTGAAAAAGATTTTATTACGTTTTTTAAGTATACGTTATCTATAACTTATCCGCCTTTGTGACGCCGTGTATGTACATAGCAGCAATCGTCCGACTTGTTTCTCGAATTTCTTGTTTTTCTGTGAGTCGAATTAACATTATTCGACCTTTTTTTTGCTTATAGAGGGCTGTTCACCGGAAATCTCTCAATATCTAAAAAAATATACCAAAGAAATTAAAAAATATGGTAAAATATTACATTTTACCATCTAATTGTGGCCAATTCAATGATGACATCGATGATGTTGCGAAGTTAATAGTTTTGACTCCAGACATAAAAATGTCTTCTATTTAAAATAAATTTCCCAGAATATTCAGACATTTTTTAATTAAACTCTGTATGTGTGCTTTGTGTCCTTTGTAATATCCTATCTAATATCATCAACCGCTAGACCGCCAGGGACAAAAAAAAAAAAAAAAAAGAAAAAAAAAAAAAACATGCTTCTCAAACTGAATTAAGCCCTAAAGAAGATCTAAATAAAGTTCGAAACGTTGGCGCATTCGCATCTGTGAAGTAGCTATTTAATTGTCCTACACCCGCTATCTGAAGTTCCATTAAACTCTGTATTTTTTTATATTTTAAATGCAGCATTTCCTTGGCCGAACTAAGAACATTCGACCTTTTTTGACTTATACGGGGTTGTTCAGAACCCTGGAAATCAATCAATATCTAAAAATTAACATAGGAATTAAAAAAAAATATTCATTGCCATTTAATTATGGCCAATTCATTGATGATATCGACGATGTTGCGAAGTTAATTGTTCTGTATCCAAATACAAGCATGATTATCTGAATTATTATATATTATTATGTTATGATTATAAATTAATTATGGCCAATTATGATATCAACGATGTTGCCAAGTTAATTGTTTTGTCTCCAGATACACGATATTTCTTATTTCAAATATAATTCTCAGAATATTATCCGATTTTTTAATTCTTCTCTGAAATTTTAATATTTTTAATGCAGCATTTTCTTAGTCAAATTATTATTATCCGACATTTTTTGACTTATACAGTGCAGTTCAAATGTCTGGAAAAGTCTCAATATCTCAAAAAGTATACCATAAAAACTCAAAAAAATTGTTATGCTTTAGGTACTATCTAATTATAGCCAATTAATTGATGATATTGTTCGATTGTTTTGACTCCAAATACAAAAAACTTCCTATTTCAAATATAATACTTAGAGTATTATAAAAATTTGCAACTATTCTATGAATATTTTGATATTTTAATTGCAGCAATTCCTATAACGATATTCAAAAATTTTCGAAATAACGAAGAGTAAAATTATGTAATTTATTTCACCTGACATACTTTCTAAACCCAATCAAACAAACGCAGATTCTGCATTAAAATATGTGTTGTTGATGTCTCCCTCAATGATTATGCAAGAAGATAGAACCAAACATATATTAAGAATTATTACTCAGAACTAAGTCAATAGAAAATAACTAAATTACAAAATTAAATGTTTAAATTAAAAGTCGTTATTATTCGTTTCAAACTCGCCATTGGAGTTTGTGGTTTTAAACTTTTATTATATAATATTTTAAACAATGCTATAGATACGTGACCAAATGCGACTGGCTACTTTGAATATCCCATTATATCAAATTAGTGTTTGTTCTTTAATAAGTTAAAACAGTAGGCAATTCCGCTAGTTTTTCCCAAGACCACACGGTTCCTAAACTAATGGCAAATATTACCCGTCATGAGAATGGAGACAAGGTTTTGCATTGTCGCCAGTCATGTGTTAAACAACAGTCTTTTTCTAGTAATTAATGTAGATTATCCAATTAAAATAAAAAAAAGGTGTAAACACCATAAATTTGTGGCATTCGAGAAAAAAACCAAACCACAACTTTTATTTTTCCAAAGAACTAAAAAAAAAACAGAAATAGAAAATATGCTCTGTAATAGCCACTGACAGTTACCATACGGTCACTACTTGTTTTCGTTTTAATGCAAGAAGAAATCAAACAATAATTACTTAATGACCAAATGCAAACAGCCGATAAATAAAGTTCGGTTACCGCATGAAACGAACCGTAACCCATGCAAAAAGAAAAATGTTTTATTCAAAATCATCAACTTGCACTTTCATTGGAAAGTCATAAATTAGTTCATATCTATGGCAGTTAAATGCAGTCTGTTACGATGAAAACGAGAAATCTAAAAACGCTCATTGACATTTAAAAAGAGAGAAAATTTCTTGTTTGGGAAGGGTCTCCAAGAGACTTTTCATTTTGTTTCTATTTTTTTTTCAGTTCAATACGAATTTTTTTGTAGTAAATATTAAGCTGCATTTTCAACAAAACCATTAATACTAATTTTGCATACCAGGACAGTAGGTAAATTTACTTTCAATTTCAACTCATTGCCGATTTAATAAGTTTTTAAATATTACATAAAGCCAAACAAAAAACGCAATTAAGGTGCATAATTTTCACTTACATATCGGTCACAGAGAGCCTTGACCACTATCGTATTTTAAATTCAATTTTTTGAAGCCCACCCGTATAGGCGGTAGTGGTGGAAGAGTCGGGCTCTTCATTACTTTCATACCAAGAAGCCAAGGAACGATCGAGGATAGACGGTTGAGAAAAAGAAGAATACGTTTCGATATTACTTCAGTCCGTACATAACCGGGTGTTCAACAGTTGCTACCGTATATACCGGGTGATCTATCGAAGTACCTGCAATATGAGGAGGGTGGTTTGTGGAGTGGCTCTTTTGGCTGCCTTCGGTAAGTCAGATAACTTTTTTTCGAGAATTTAAGATTTTTTATATATTCTAATTAAAGAAATAATCACTATGTTTCTGACATTCTTTTATTTTGTACGTGTTTCTATGTTTAATACACCACATTTGTTTTCGTAGTAATTGTTCCCAAATGCCAGTCTTTAAACCTGTCTGTGGCTAGTTTTCTTAATTTCTTTAAAAAAATGTTCCTTAGCGACTGGAAGATTTGATAAATGGGTCGATATTTTGTATTTTTTTAAAGCAATATTAAGGGAGTAGGGACTGCATTTATGACTAAAAATATATTGTAATGGTGCTTAGTTACACGTATAGGTATATTTTAGATAAAAATGAAGTACATGTGTACTTTGAAGTATTGAAGATGAAGTTTATTAATCTAATCACAGCAACACAAGAAGTAAAGCAGAAAATTTTGATAGATAATAAATACAAAAACAGTTTTAATTTGGCGTCAGTTTTCATTTCAATCATCTTCTCTACATCTTCGGAAATTTGATAGCGATTTGTCAATACATATGATGAAATTTACTCTCAGCCATTAGCTATCTACGTCAATTCACTTCATTCTTCTAACTCTTAACCCCACTCTAAATATAATCTTGTGGTCCACTTCTTTTATATACTTTTTTTCAACATATAATAAAATTTCACATTTTTAGTAATTTACTGTCAAAACGTGTCAAGTCATTGCGGTTTTCTAACTCTATATCTTCATCTGCTGTTCTGCAATTTCAAGAGACCGAGAAGATTACCTCATATTTAAGACCAAGCCATAAAGCAGCATTTATTTGTGTTCTTGGCTTACGCATATCTCTTGTCTTCTGATGCACTTTCTCTTCGTCCTCAGTAATTTGATTTAGTCACACAGCTTTTTCCAAGTAGATTAACATATCCGAATATTTTCAACACGAATCAAAAATAGGCAATTTTAGTAATTTAGCACAATTCAGACTTAACATTATCCATGTAACTTCATTACATACCTCTATCTCTATATCTTTCTCTGCTGTTTTGCATGAGCAAACTGCAACAGACCAATTAGAGTTCTTGGTTCGTTTAAAACCAAACCACAAAGAAGCATTTACTTGTGATCTTAGCTTATGCATATCTCTGGTTTTCTGATCCACTTTTCTTCACCCTCAGAAATTTGTTTAGTCATACACCTTTTTCATAGTAGATTTTTTCAACTCGTAATAAAATTACGCAACGTTAGTAATTTAGCTCAATTCAGACCTAATATTAACTATAGCAATTCGTTGAAGACTTCTAACTCTATATCATCTTCTGCTGCTTTGCATGAGCAAAGTCCAACCGAACAAGTAGAATTTATCGTTAGTTTAAGGTGAAACCATAAAGCAGCATTTACTTGTGGTCTTAGCTTTTCTATATCTCTAATCTTCTAACCCACCTTACGTGCACTCTTAGAAATTTGATTTAGTCGCTAGTTCAAGATAGATCAAAGGCTGCCAACACGTTATTAGATTAGGCCATTTTTTTAAAATGTATCTTTAAAAATTATTTAAATATATTAATTATATATATATTTAATAGGCATCAATACATTTTAGACCTGATATTTCATGTTAATTTGTTGCACCTTGTAATTTTACTCTCTTTGCTCCAAGTGAGCAAACTTCATCGGACTGATTAGTTTCTTCATATTAAAGACCAAACAACACAAAAACATTCACTTGTGTGTTTGCGTAACTCGGATATCTGATCTATTTTGTCTAAATCCTTAGAAAGTTGATTTAGTCACACAGCATTTTCAAATTGGATAAAGATCTTCCAACCCTTTTCAATAGGTATTTAGGTAGAAAGATATCTTAAATATTTAGATTAGTGAATGGGAGGTATTTTAACACTTTCTCTACTCCCTCAGAAATTTGAATTAGTCACACAGCGTCTTCAAATTAATTCAAAAGCTTCCAACTCTTTTCAACACGCATAATTAAGCCATTGGAGAAATTTGAGGCCATTAGAGGCAGATACTTTCTAAGTAGCAGTACACTACTGCTGCACAATAGCAAACTCCATTGAACTTTAAAGACCCAACCAACAAAGCAACATTTATTTGGGATTTTGCTTATGCATATCTCCTGATCCACTTTTTCTCAACTCTCAGAAATTTGATTTAGTTACCCAGCGTTTGAATCTTCCGACTCTCAACACTTTTAAATTGGTGTTTGGAAGAAATTCATCCTCAGACATCAGCTTATCTCAGACCTGATACAATATGAAGTCGTTGCAGTCTTCTAATTCTTTATCTAACTCCACTCGCTCTCTTCTTCTTGTTGTGCCCTGTCAGGTCCCCCTGACGTTGGCAATCACGATGGCGAGGTGATCCCTGTCTTCGGCCACTCTAAACAATTATGCGACGCTATGTATGCCTGTCCATTCCCGGATATTCTTTAACCAGGAAATTTGTTTTCTCCCTACGCCCCTACGGCCTTGTATTTTGCCCTTCATTATACCTGTAGGATCAAGTAGCGATTTCCTCTGAGAACAGGTATGCCAGATTTCGGCATTTAATTGTTGTCAAAAGTTCACGAACTGTATTTATCCTGCCTGAAACTGCTTCATTTCTTGGCAAAGCCACCCATGGTATTCTTAGCATCCGTCTATGTAACCACATTTCAAATGCTTATAGACGGTTGATTGTGGCAGCTTTCACTGTCCAGACTTCAGCTCCCTACAACAGCACAGACCAAATGTAACATTTAATCATTCTTTGTTTTAGCTTTAGGTTCCGGCTGTCATTACAAAACAGTGATCTCATCTTCTGGAACGTTGTACGGGCTGTTTCAATCCTACATCTAATTTCCCAATCCGGGTCGAGTTGCTCGGTGATGTAGCATCCGAAGTATTTAAAATTGGATACTCTACTCGCTCTACATGATCTAAATCAAACAAAGTAGATTTTTTCGATGTTTTTTTTTTCACTTCAATCCGATTTCTCAAAACTTGGTAATGTTCTCTCTTTGTTAGATCATTATACGAAATCCTAGAAAATAATTGTGTGGTGCCAAATTATTTTCATTGAGTTTGTTGAATTCAAATATGTCGATGTTTTACCATATGATATATTATATTACAGGCGGGTTCGATAATCAGTAAATCAGCGCAATCAATTTGTCTCTAAGTAAGTTGTTGAGAGTGAAGGATGGAAATGCCATCACCTTCTTTTCTATGAAAAACTCATAGCAACCTTTTTCACTTCAAACCTCTTGAAAGCTGAAACCATGTCATACTCAAACCACCTGACTAAGCACCCTCAGTGCATGGTTTCTAGCTAAGGCACAAGTTCTTCTCCATTTTTACTTTCAGTTAGTAGTTGTGACAAACGGTATGCAAACTTTGCCAATTATTTGTGTTAATTACGATCTCAAATTTCTTGGGAACCCCAGAACACCAGCCAATTGCTAAAAACATAAAAGATTGCTAAAAACATAAAAGAAAGCCTGCCTTCTGTAGGTAGAATCCTAGAAACAAAAATTCTTGTGGTGAAGGTGATAAAAAAAAACTGTTACTACAGAGAAATTGTTACTCTAGAGCAAAATGTAAAAAGCCTGAAATATCGTTCCTCAGGAAGTGAAAAAATATAGGAGGAAATATTAGAAACCGTTGTCATTAAAGAAGTTGGTCTTACAAAAGAAATTAAAAAACAAATTCTAAATAAGAAAAATGTTAACAAAGAAAAACGAGCACAAGTTGTTACAGTAAAGAAAGCTAGAAAACAGCCACTCACTACAATTATTGTTGAGGAAACACCTGAAAAATAGGAATACTAAATTGAATTACTCCAGGATGTTCGAGAAATAATAGTTTTTTAACACGAAGTATGTAAGAAGGACGTTGCGAAGAGTAATTATTAAAAAGATGGGCGACAGAAAAGAGAAAACCGAAATTGTGACTATAGAGGAAGATGGCAAAAAACCTCAAACCACGGTTACTGTGGAAGAGAGTCTGTTGAAGAGCTCCCATGAAAAAGAACTACAGGAACGCACAGTTCTAGAGAAAGTTGTTTTGCGAAAGAAAAAAAAACCTTGACACACACCCCACGGAGGTAGCAAACGATTTTCGATATTTTCCCTATAAAGAAAAGTTCCTCTTTTTTTTATCTACACGTTTGTGTGTCTTCCATGTGTGTGTGTGTAACCCATGACGTAATGGATCATCCTCGGATCACATATAAGACGTGAAGTCATGTCACTTCTTATCGATTTCAACGAAATTTTTGTGCTTGTAAACATAAAAATCAAATCAATAATTTTTGTGTTGTAAAACATCAGGTGTTTTCATATACAGGGTGGCCCATCGAAAAGGTTCTGTTTTTCTTTAAACAAACCAAATACATTGAAAATTGCTCGAATACGTCAACTTTAGTTATAATGGGGAAGAAATTAATTTTTGAGGGCGGTTTCGACCCCCTAACCTGAGGGTAAAATGAAAACCATTTCGCTGCATGTAAGTTGCCATTTGTGAAGTTTAACGGGTTATGATCAATGCTTACACTCTCCATCTTGGAAATTCAGGTTAGGGGCTTGAAACTGCTCAAACATTTTTTACCCCTAAAAACTAAAGTTGTCGTGTCCGAGCTACATCCGATTAATTGGAAGTAAAATGGGGTGCAATCTAAAGTGTTTCCGGGCTTTGAAGCCCTGGTCCAATGGAATTTCTTCCTGACGTTTTGTCCACATCTGCGGCAAACATTATCAGCGGCGATGAGGCAATGAGCGAAGTGATCTTTCGTGCTTCCCGACGTTGACTGATTCGACTGTGGTGAGCTCCGTGGTATTTATTCCTCCGCCGTCGCGCTGCAGTGGAGGGACTGGAGTGGGAGTGGTGGCGCAGGGTTTCGGCGAACTTGAAGTATGACGTAGAACTCGCTTCCAGTCTGTATTTAGAAACGTAGTTTCCTCCTTCCTGTTGAAATTCTTGTCGTGTTTAAAGATCTCAATGGCCTTTCTCGTTAGTCTCGTATAGAAACGATGCGATTGTTATAAGATATCTAACTCGTTGATAAAGATGTCGTGACCTTCGAAGAGACCGTACTCTGCTACTACTGACTTTTGTGTTTGTCCCAGCCTGCAACTCCTTTTGTTTTCTGTAATCCTCGCATTGACACTGTTTTGTGGTGCCAATGTATACCGATCCACGGAGATCGCCTACCAGCACCCGGATATACATTGGCACCATAAAATGCAGAGACTAACGAGAGAGACCGTTGAGATCTTTAAACAAGACAACAATTTCAACAGCAAGAGGGAAATCACTACCCCCACCCCACTCCCTCCACTGAAGCGCAACGGCGGGGGAATAAATACCACGAAGCTCACCACAGTCGAATCAGTCAACATCGGGAAGCACAGGAGATCACTTCGCCCATTGCCCCATCGCCTTTGATAATTTCTGCCTCATCTGTAGACAAAACGTCAGGAAGAAATTTTGAACATTAGACCACGACTTCAATGCCCGGAAGACAATTTAGATTGTATTTTGATCGGCTATGAAAGCCTTCACAGACTTATAAAACAGAGTAGATCCTTTTCGATGGGCCTTGTAAGTAAAGGGTGTTCATAAAAAAACCTCGTAACAAGCCATGGAATTAAAAATCTGGTCTGAAAGATGATGTCATCTCAGACCTACTATTCTAATCCTATGGCCTACTTGAGGTTTTTTTTAGTGAACGCATAACACAATGTATGAATTCGTTGACACAGTCGTTCATTCACTACAATTTTGTAGTTTCCAGCCTGTAGTTTTTAGAATATTCTTTCAGCTTTTGATGACTTTTATTATTGAAAACCCAATATAACAACAAAAGATGTTGCAATTAGTGCAAAAGTCTAAATGGTCTGGCCCGAATGACCCGAAAGAAAGCTGTATAGCAAACTAGTTGACAATATCAAACATTTGACGTGAGTTAAATTAGCTGGGTCATATATACAGGGTGATTCAAAATTCAGTACAAACATTTTAAGGTCATATTTGTGAGGTCAAAATAAGACTTTTTTTCTATGAAGATGGGTCCTAAAATAAACCCCCTCCCCCCTACGGGCGCTCAAAGTTGAGAAAAAATATTTTTTTTATAATTGTGGCCGTATCTATTAATGAAAATTCTTGAAAATTCGAACATCCACAACGAGTTTTTTCAATTCTTTTCTCAAAAATGGTGAAACTTTAATTCTTCGCAGTTTTTTAAGGACTTACTGTCATTATAATGACAAATATTTTATGTTTCCCGGGAGTTTTGTTAAATTCATCGTCGCTATCTAGTAGGCCACATAAACATCTTTAATTTTGAATTCTTGAAGTTTCTTGATTAAACTAACCGTTTTCTAGAAAAACTCCTTTGACTGAATGGCTGCAGTATCATCATCAAAATAAGGAAAAACATAGGAGGCTTGGACTTGGTAATTTGACAACTATTACCATTCACAGACGTTTATAAACTTTTAAAAAATGTATTTTAAACCTTTTTCACATATCATGACTGTTAGCAACGGAGGAAGTAGCAAACCTGTTACTTGCAGAAAACTGCGAAGAATTAAAATTTTGCCTTTTCTGAGAAAAGAAAAGAAAAAAAACTCGTTGAGAAACGAGAATGTACGAATTTTCAAGAATTTGCATGAATAGGTACGGTCACAATAAAAAAAAATATTTTTTTCCAACTTTGAGCGCCCGTAGGGGAGGGGGGTTTCATTTTAGGACCCATGTTTATAAGAAAAAAAGTTTTATTTTGACCCCACAAATATGCCCTTAAAATCCTTGTATTGCATTTTGAATCACCCTGTATAGCGTGAGTAAAAAAGGGTGGTCGAAAATGAAATCTCATATTCTTCGGTCAATTTTAAGGGAGGGGGCTGCCGTACATTGTTTTATTTCATCATAAATGCAGAAGTTCTAGATGAGTTTCTTTAAGAAGAAACCGGTTGTTGAAGTAAGAATTTCAAATCTTCTGGTAAATCACCCACAACTTCTGTATTCAAAACAAAACCGATTTAAAATTAATATTTTATATCAGGCGATTAAAGTAGATCTATTTGTCCAGAGGCGAAGTTCCTGCAGGACTCAGGGAAGGCTGCAAATCGCTTGGAAATGGCAAGACAGTTTACAACTTTTTTTGAAAATGCAGATTGTGATGCTCTATTGTCAATGAGTTCAGTTTGATAAAATTTCAAAGCTTTGATTTGCTTTTCTGCGGCCCGGGCTCACCATTTTCCATGGTGCTTTACAGACCAGTTGAATTTCATTTAGTTGGCGATATACAGGCAAACTACACCATTTTCACATGTAGTTTAGAAAATATCATTTGTATTTTAGAAAACATCACTTGTATTTCAGAATAGTCAGTTGAATTTCAGAAAGTATCATTTGAAATTTAGAAGCGTTACATGTACTTTATTTCCAAAAAAATTTTCTGAAATTCAAGTGATATCTTCTAAACTACAAGTGACGCCTTCTGAAATACAAGTGATATATTCTAAAATTTAAATGACTGTTCTGAAATTCAAGTGTAGTTTTCTGAAATACAAGTGACTATTCTGAAATACAACTGACGATTTCTAAAATCAAAATCACTATTCTGAAATACAAGTGATACATTCTGAAATCCAAGTGACTGTTCTAAAATACAAATGATACTTTCTAAACTACATGTGAAAATTGTGTAAAACAACTTATTTTCGTCACTACACCATTTTCACATGTAGTTTAGAAAGTATCATTTGTATTTTAGAAAACGTCACTTGTATTTCAGAATAGTCAGTTGAATTTCAGAAAGTATCATTTGAAATTTAGAAGCGTCACATGTATTTTAGAAACCATCAGTTGGAATTTAGATTAGTCATTTGTATTTCATTAAAAGTTCAGATGTATTTCAGAATATGTCATTTAAATTTCAGAAAATGAATTACATATTACCTTCAGAATCGTATTGACAAAACATGCGATGCAGCTACAACAGTTTTCTTTTTTTATATTGTATAAATTATACTTGATATACATATAAAATATAACAATGACAACAATTTACTCTTGGCAAATATAAAATTTAGTCCAACTGGTATATCTTCCATTACTAAGACGGCAGCATTAAGAGAAATGCTAAGTTGTGCGAATAAAGTCCAATTTTTTGGAAAATATATTGTGTTGAAGTGGTTTTTGAGTCCTTCACTTTTGCACTGCACTTACCTTTTTGAATAACTCCACACAAACGCAATTAACGAACATTGTTTCCAAAACAATTTTCTGAAATACAAGTGATATATTCTAAACTCTAAATGATTGTTCTGAAATTCAAGTGTAGTTTTCTAAAGTACAAGTGACTATTCTGAAATACAACTGACGATTTCTAAAATCACAATCACTATTCTGAAATACAAGTGATATATTCTGAAATCCAAGTGGCTGTTCTAAAATACAAGACGAAAGTTAACGTTATGGGATTTTCTATCACTAGAACCGAAAATGATGTTTTCGGCTAGGGCAAAATATGACGAAAGTTGTCTATTTTTATATGGTGGTAGAAAAACTACTTTACATCATTAATAATAGAATGTAAAATATCCATTCGTGCGAAGAAAAGCTGCGAAGATAGCTTTTCAACATACCAAATTATTAACATCAACATTCTGTTACTTAATACAAATCAAATTACTTAAGCAACATGAGAAATAAAGTGATCTTCAATTGAAGGGATCCACAAGTTCCCCCAATCATCAGTAATCAACTAATATATGGAAAATGATTTCTAGGTGATAACTCTTCATATAGTAATTGAACGATCCCTAGATACCTACGTAGGCAGTAAATCTTTCCATTGGCGCTTCTTGTCGCAAACACCTTCCTGGTACAATTAACTAAAGCATCATTAAAAATTATGTAAATATTACGTAACCGCGAGTTATTAGGCGGCAGCATCCCGAGTGCCGTGCTCGGGCTTAAGAGAAATAAATGATCTTTGAATGTGCACACGTACTTTCTCCATCGCGCTTTCTACTTAACACTATGTATACCTAATGATAAGACTACTTGTGTGAAATACCTGGTTCTAATAAATGTGAATTACGTGACTTTTTGGTTTTTCTTACTAATTTTCAAGGTTTTGCCAATCTTCTGACTGGTCACACCAGTCAACAACGAGGCGACATCTTTGTTATAAGATAAGCGCCTTCTAAGTGGATTTACATAATTTATGCCCATGTTTACATAACTGACCCATCCTTCTTTAACACATTCATCAACAATGTGTTATGGATTATGGTAATGTGTCTTATACAATCCGCACATGCAACCTTACCGTCCGTCGGTTGGTAAGAAGCAATAAAACTCTTGTTTTCACACACTTTCGATTTTTTAATAACAATCCTGAGTAATAGAAACAGCAAACAATTGGTGATCACAAAAATTAGCATGTCAACCCCTTACCGCATATCTAATGACCACCTCGAGTAGCAATACCACCCAAGCAATCGCAGAAATTGCCATCTTAATAGTGGCCGATTTCGTAATCAAATTTTCTATCTGAACATGGTACCCATATAGGTATTGCCGTGGCTAACTGCAAAAGCTGCTATTAATTGGGTTAATGCTCTTTTTTCCGTTGCCGGTATATTATATCTGGCAAGCCGCAAGAAGTAATTGTTGGTATTCTATTCAGCGTGCGTTTACGTGCCTGCAGTTTACTGCTGATTACAGTTATTACGTACTAGATTCATGGTGATGGTAAACCATATTTGAGATCTGCATGCACGTATTTTTGCATCTAAAATCTTAATAATGATCATTTGGCCTTGAGTCTTGAAACAGTCGTTCCCAGGAAGTGTTGCATAGAAAATTATCGGAATGGCTTTAGTATAGGTAGCCAATAGCTCCTCATACAGTAACATGATGTACCGTAATGTCATCACATATTCATGAACAGTATTGTTAATGAAAAAACGTGTTGTGGGTGGGAATGGGGTGTCATCAATTGCTGCTGCATTTAGTGTTAGTCAGAAAGTTTTGTTGATTGGAAAATATGCTTCAAGTGTAAACCTAAAAAAAAAAAGTATTTTCTTGACAGGAAGAATAAGGGCGGGGACATTGCCTCCAGAGGACTTAAGATTTATCTGCCGAGCATGATGGTGATCCAATCTGCTATTTAAATACCGGACCTTTTTTAAAAAAATATTAAGCATTCCATGGAATAAGAACAGTAGTTCTGACATGACTTCATAAAAACAATTGACTGTCGTAAAATGTCATAAAATGGGCCGATTTTCATTTTTTTCTTATCTCAGACAAGTGTTCTAATTCCCAGCACTTGGTGGTAGATTCTGATCCTCGATGTCGTGAAGTGGCAATATCTCGCGTAACTTTCAGTGAAGCTAAAAGTTCGTTAAAACGATCAGTACCGGTTGGTAAGGCGAATACTAGAAAGCAATTTCTATGTTGATCGCTTACTATCCGAAGGTTTGTCATCTGCAACAGCAATCGAAATGGCAGATGGAATATATCTTTTGATCAAGGATCCCTTTACCGATTGGAGTGTATCCAACTGTTTTGTGATCTTCTTGATGTTTTTTTCCAACTTCCACTAACAGAAGCCCTGAAGGGGCAATGTTTTCGGAGATAGACACTTTCGGTATTCGATTGTTACACTCGCTAAAATCGACTTTTTCGTGATTTTTTAAAACATTTTGTTATGAGGCTAATTTTATTCCAATTAAGTCTATTATGTTCTTAGGAGAATGCAAATCTCCCATTCCGGTCAAAAGCAGGAAAAAAATCCAAAATGTTTGTGGAATTGACCAAAAAGGGGGTATTACGTCTCTATTATCAATTTTCAAATTTCACCGGCTGTAAGTTTAGAGCAATATTACCGATTCGAGTGAATTCAAGTGGTTTATGCTCTTTTTGATGTCCTCTTTTACCTTCCACCAGCGGAGGTCCCGTAGGTGGGATGTTTTCGGACATAGCCTTTCAGGGGTCAATTTCTAGAATCGACTTTATTTCGTTTTTAAAAAAAACTTTCTTCTTCTTGGTCTGAGATTCTCCTTCGGAGGTTGCTGACCATCATGGCTATTATAACATTAGAGACAGCTGTCCGAAATAGTTCGACAAATAAGAGGTCAAACCAGTCTCGAAGATTACGTAGACAGGAAATTCTACGTCGACCGACGCTTCTGCGTCCCACGATCTTCCCCTGTATGATGAGCTGCAGAATTTCATATTTTGAATTACGAATAACATGCCCAAGAAACTCTAGTGTTCTTCTCTTAATTGAGAAAAGAATTTCCATTTCCTTATCCATTTTTTCCAGAAGTTGTTCGTTCGTAATGCGGTCCACCCAGGAGATTTTTAACATTATGCGATACACACACCACTCAAACGATTCCATTCTCTTCGATTCTTGTTCGGTGACCATCCTTCAAGACCATATACCTATACTGAAAAGACGTAACACCGCACCATTCTCACTCTCAAAGTCAAAGATAGAATTCGGGCTGTCAGCAATTTTCTCAGTTTCATAAATGTTGTCCTCGCTTGCTCAATTCTTGAGAAGATTTCTTGTTTGTGTGCAACATTTTCATTTATCACAGTTCCTAGGTATTTGAAGTGATGGACTTGCTCGACCGTCTTATTGCGTATAGTTAGCCGTCACTGATGTTCATTTTGGATATTACTATCATTTTTGTTTTATTCGTGTTAATATTTAGCCCATAATCTTCGCTAACTAATGTTAGTTTGTCTACTGAAGTTTGTCCCCAGTAGAGATTTGATATTATTCGGACATCGTGGTAATCAATGCCAAGTCCTTGGAGTATATCCAGAAGCTTTCCATGCTTGACATTGTCGAACGCATTGCTATAATCTGTGAAGCATATGTAAAGGTCTTGGTTTACATCTAGGCATCTCTGAAACAAGACATTCAAGGCAAACGTGGCCTCTCTCGTGCCCGTTCCGTTGCGGAAACCAAATTGTGTATGTGATGTTTCAGCCTCACATTTTTTTTATGTTCTAGTATGTATAATTTTTATAAAGATCTTCAGAACCTGACTCACCAAACTTATTAGTCTGTGACCATCACACTTCGACGCTCGAGATTTTTTCGGGATAGGAAAAAAGGTGGAAAGCAGCCATTCTCTGGGAATGAAACTCTGATGTATGAATGCTACTGAATGATCTATTCAGTAGAGACGATCTATTCATTCAGACGATTTGTGTCAGCTAGTGTTCATTATTTGACAGTCTGTGCCAGAACCTCAAATAAGTATTTTCTCACGCTTTGAGTCATTTTCAAGGATTTTTGGGCTTATTCTAATTTGTCACTTTCAAGAAAACATCAAATTTTAAAACATATTTGGTCAAATTTAAATTATTTTTGTCCCAAAATAAGTCTTACCAAAGACAACAAATTAAAAGATTTTTATCGGTTTTGCCTGATTTAATGCTAAAATTGAATTTCTCAAAAACATCAACACTTGCATTTTGTGACAATTTTGCTTATTTTTTACCGCTTTTATCCTTGATTCTTACCTGAGTTTTTAAACAAACTACAATTTTGCATTTTTATTTGCTCTGAGTATCTACTTTTTTGTGCATCTTCTAGTCTTATTACTAATCTGATTTTCTCTTAAAACACAAAATTTTGATCTAGGGCCGTTTTCAGTAAAATTATTTATTTATTGGCCTAAAAGTAATTTTAGCAAAAACAACAAATAAGAAGACTTGGATTAGTTTAGCCTAACCCTTTCCAAAATTGATTTCTAAAAAAAAAACATATAAGTTTGCTTTTCTAGACAATGCGGGTCACTTTTATCCTATTTTAGCCATTTTAGCCCTAATTTGAAACTGAATTTTTCCAACTTATCTATATATACATTTTTAGACGCTTTGTGTAACTTTCAAATGATTTTAGCCCTAATCGATCTTTTTTTTTCCTAACCCTAAATTAGCATTTTTAGGCGCTTTGAGCAATTTTTAATCAATTTGCCCCTAATCCTAACCGCCAAAAATGTCAAATTAGACGCTCTATGTCACTTTCAACAGATTTTGGGCCTAATCTTAACCCGAACTTTTCCAAAAGCTCTTAATTCGCATTTTCAGTTTAAATGCTTTGAGTCATTTCTAATTCATAATCCTAACCTACATTTTGTGTAAAAATACAAATTTTTATTTTTAAACGCTTTAAGTCATTTTTCACCGTTTTTGGTTCTATCTCAACCTGAATGTTTTCAACAACTCTCAATGCTTTGAGCCATTTTAAAACGATTTTGGCCCTAATACTGACCTGATTTTTTCCAGCTTCAGATTTAAATTCTTAAATGCTTTGAGTCGTTTTGCACCGAGTTTGGCCATAGTTCTAACCTGAATTTCCCAACCACTTTAAAAGTGCATTTTTACATGGTTTAAGATTGAAGTATTTTCCAAGTGTGCATTTCACGAAAAACAACAAATTTTGATTTTAAGGCGTTTTGAGTGCAATTTCATTTATGTTGGTACACAAATTAACTTTATTAAAAACAACAAATTAGAAAATTTGAATCAGTTTTGACTAAAATTGTCCTAAAGTTATTTTTCCCAAAACCATTAAAATTTGAATTTTTGTGTCTTTACAAGTCAGTTAAAAATCATCAAATCATCGAACAATGACAAAAATAATGCAACTGCGTGCAAGTTTTACTCTTATATTGGTATTTCTGAGAATTTAATCACCTATATAACTGTTTTTTTGTTAATTTCTTGATACACGTCATCGGGTTGCCATCGAGAGATGATCCTGTACCTTCTTTCCAAAAGCATATAGGTTGGAAAAAAAATCAAATACAAAAGTTGCTTGACGTGTTAAGAAATTTTTAATTATTGTATTTTTGTATATACAGGGTGTTTTATTTTTTTTGTACAGTGACTAACTTTCTTATATTAAATGGAATACCCTAGATATTTTTGCACATTTGGATTTACTTCGAAATTTTACGAATATTTTACGTAGCATACCCTATTCCGATTGTCAACTGTTGAAATCGAAATAATGACGTTTGAAATAAGACAGTTTTTGCATTTTCGAAGGTCGTAACTTAAAACGGCTTAAGTCAGAGCAAAACGGTTTTAATATCCCTATCTTAACTTTTCAAGGCGAATCAAAATATTGAATTTCACACCTGTAAAAGTTGTCAAAAAAATATTAAAAAATATAAAAAAAAAATTTGAAGTGTCAAATTTAATATTTAGATGCGTCTTGAAAAGTTAAGATGTGAAAACCGTTTTGCTCTAACTCGAGCCGCTTTTAAGTTACGACCATCGAAAGTGTAAAAACTGTCATATGTCAAAGGTCACAATTTCGAAAACAGTTGACAATCGGAATAGGGTATGCTACATAAAATGTTTTTAGAATTTCGAGGTAAATCCAATAGTTCAAAAATATCTAGGGTATTGCATTTACTTTAAGGAAGTTAGTGGCTGTATCCAAAAAATGAAACACCCTGTATATACAAAAATAAAATAAATAAAAAATTGTTAACAAGTTGACCACGCTTTTGTATTTGATTTTTTTTGCTAACTTTTATACTTTTGAAGATAAGGTATAGGATCAAGTCTCGATGGCCACCCTATACGCAGAGGATTTTTAATTCATTATTTTATTAACTAAATACTATCAAGTCTTTCCTCCTTCTACTCGAAAATTGAAACTTTATTTCAATTTTTTATTCTAAATTAAAATTCACAATTTCACAAAATGCACCATTCTCAATTCACCATTTGATGTGTAGTCTTAGGAGGTAACTGGCTTTGAGAAAAAGGCAGTAACGTCGTACATTTGTAGGTATGTACCTACAATAGGAAACACCATTCGATAGAAAGTTATAATCTAGAGCGGTTCTTTATGATGGTAACTCTGAACTTTTACTAATTGGAATCTAGTCGTTCATCTACAAGAATTAATGTTTCATTGATGCAACATTCACCAGTAAATTGAATACTATAGATTAGAATTGAGATTTATCATGTCAGATTAAAACAATTAGGAAACGAAACAAGTAGCTTAGAACAATCAATCTAAAAAATAAAGTATAAGTAATCTTTTTATAATGATTTTTTAAAATTTAATAGTATACTCTTGATGCTTTTAATTGAGCTGTTGAACCGGAATCGCAACAACAAACCCAATAAAGAGACCACAGAATGATTCGAATCATGCTAACAAGCCACTTAAGCACCTTAACAGGCGCAAAACCGTAAAATAGCCGAAACCACACGAATTTCATAATCCAATTCTCTTCGCTCAATTATTTCCGTTTTTTATGAAAGTGAGTCGCGGTTCCACTTTAAACAAGAACAATGTCTCTTCGAGACTAGAGTCAAAGTTGAAAGTAAAAGCGAACGAGTAAGTAAAAGTTGCACAATCGATGGGTGGACCCCATAAACCAACTGAAAATGTTTTCTTTGTGTTAGCGGACCGGCCAAAGGTAATTTCTTCACCAAGGATTACACAGACATTTTTTTACTTCTAACGTAATTCCTATACTAGGGGGTGTTCATTTAA
Source organism: Taphrorychus bicolor (assembly GCA_951812265.1). Classification (NCBI taxonomy): domain Eukaryota; kingdom Metazoa; phylum Arthropoda; class Insecta; order Coleoptera; family Curculionidae; genus Taphrorychus; species Taphrorychus bicolor. Next base: position 10,204,170 of record OX638299.1, on the reverse strand, counting down.
AAACGTCATCTAATTCGCTATGAGATGTTAACAGAAATGGATGAAGGGACAAAAGTCAATTTGCTTTGATTATGTCATTCTAGATGACTGCCTTCTAGATGACATTTTCTAATGAACACCCACAACCGGCATGCTTGACTTAGGTTACTGGCCAATCCTCCTTAATGACAGAAATTTTTCTCTGAGTGGTTATAATGCTACGCACTGAGACGGTGTGCCCCAAGTATCTGACTTGCCTCTGGAGTACGTTACAATTCTTGCAGTTCAACTTCAAGTGTCCACTTCGTAACCTTCCGAATATTTTTCTTAGTTTTTCCAAAAGTTTCTTCCCATGACTGCATTATGTCATCTAAGTAAATAATGCAATATTTTTTTTGATCGCCCATTCAGGTCAACTTCCATCAGTCACTCGAAAGCTAATGGCGCAATCCGAGAGGAATTAGAGTGCAGTTTTGTCTTTGTCTTCGGGACAAACCATTACTTGCCAATATCTACTTTTCAGACCATAAATGGAGGACCACTTTGATTCTGATTAGGTTTATAAAATCATCTGTTCGCGGCAATGATTAGCTTCTCTCCTTGGTCACATCATTAAGTTTGCTGTAGTCGACACAGAACCGTGCTGAATCATCTTTCTTCTTAACAAGCTTAGCAAGGCGACAGTGGACTTTATTCTTCTATGAGTCCTTCTTTTAGCATACTATTCAGTAAATTGTTATTAATGACCATTTTATCAACTGTTTTAAGGGAGGCTAATACCATGGGTTGTCAACCCATTCAGCACAAGTACATACTTAGTATCTACGACTTAAGTACTTCACTAGATGTACGTACCATACGTACAATGTATGTACAATACCTGTTGTAGTACGTTCAAAGTTAGTTATTCGCACGATGTTCACATATCTGAACGTCTGTAGTACATGCCAAAAATTCAACAATGTACTAAATATAGACACTCACTTAGACTTTGTACGTAGATTTTAGTACATTAATGCTCTATATTGTTGGCTTCATAAAGGGTTATTAAATAGGTACAAACAATTATTTATGTTTAAACACGTATGTTCTTAACGCAAATAAACATCAAACTTTAGATTGAAACTATTTGTTAACTCTTTATGGGATTAGTGTATATTGGGTAAAGGTAGATGATTATAGAATTATTTAACAGAAAACGAGGAAAAAAACAACAGGAACTTAAACTAAAAACCGGGAAAAACCAAAAGGCTCAATTTGGCATACTCCAACATTGCAAAAGAATACCGGTGAGATGTTGTACAGAGCAGAAGGAGGCGACATCCACCAGCGTATTTTAGATCCAATCTGCATAGCAGATGGCTTTCAGTTCGAGAAGCAGCCCATATTGCTCTGTACCTCGCCCGTTTTCGGAACCAGAACGAAATGAAAAGAGTGTAGAAATGCTGATACGTCCTTTATGTAAGGCACCGATATTTTCACTATATTTGGAGGTATTTCATAGATTCCGCTACTACACTTATTCTTGATTTTATTTGCAAGATCTAATATTTCGCTAGCGCTCACTGGTCTTAGAAACATTAATTGATCATTTAAAGGTATATTACAATATAACGGTCTGTTTTGCACATATTTTAAAAGTCCTGGTATAACTGAAAGCAGGTGTTGATTAAACTGTTTAGCTAAAATATAAGGATCACCTGCTGGTGCAGTAGGAGTACTGTCACTCTTTCCTAGAATTTTGTTACCAATTAATTATGTAGTGTATGGCCCACATACACTTTGTTTTGTTATCCGATCGCTTAATTTTCTGTTCATATTCATCAGATCTTGTCGCTTTCAAAAGATCATCGTACTCTTGTTTTACCTCTTTATATTGATCTTTATATTCTCTATTGTGCCTAAACAAAGTTAGTAGAATATCAAGTCTATTTTTACATTCTTTAATTTGATCGCTGTCCTTATAGACATAACCTTTTTTACTATTTGCGTTGACTCGTTTTAACGGAAAACTTTGATTGAATAGTTGACTGAAAATATCCATGAATAATTTCTCCTCTCCATTGCAACAGAATGTTGACAATTTTGACGTCAATAAACGAACGACATGCGACACCGATCAACGTCGGATCAAATTGACTATTTCAGAATTACGTCATTTCACATATATGCCCCCAAGGCAGTATGGCGGACGAACCTACTTAAATGTCATGCGGAACTTAAAACTTGACCTTGATCATCGTGTTTCATGTTTGATTTAAGATCAAGGGAATATTTATAATATACCTATTCCTAAAATGTCTCTTTTAGACAAAAGTTCCAAAGCAGAATTTATAATTTTATAGCTAAAGTACTGAAGAAAAGCCTAAAACATGAAAACAAATATGCTCTTCTTAATTAATAAACTAGCTGCGGTGTTGCCGTTCTTACTATTTCTTTATACTTAAAATGCGAATAGCAACAGAAAACTATTATAAAAAAAGTTTATTCATCATTTCCGTATAAACACAGAAAATTCGGTATGTTTGACTACACTGTTTGTATGTCCTTCAAAAAAGTTTGTTAAAATCAGCTGTTCTGGAATGGTCAATGTAAATTGTCACCACACGGGACGTTTTGGAAATAGGCTTGGGAACCTTGGACATGGTGACCAAGTGATAATATGAAAAAAAATACGAATTGGTACTTGTGAGTTTGTGGTATTATAGCGAACTCTATTGGGGTAAACTTGTATCATTTATAGCATCGTTGAACCATCCTATTCTTCTTGTTTTTCTTGTACTACCACAGGAAAACATAACAAAAAATCTCTTCAGGCAATCTGAAATCATCAAAGGAGAAGAGATCCTCGTGTTTTTTTATAATGTAATTTCACGCTATACCTTATATTCTTTTACACATACAAGGGTACGTTACTTGTACGTACTACAAACGTACATAGTTCTGGGACATTTTAGTCCTCTAAATGTACGTTTGATGTTCGTGCATATTACGCCGTGTACGTAAAGGCATAAAAAGTTCTTTAACTGTGCGCGAATTGTATCGAATATTGTTTTACATATACAAGGGTAACTCACTTGCACTTACTGAAAACCTACATATTCCTGATGCATTTTAGCCTTATAAATGTACGTTTGTTGTACGTACATATTACGCCTTGTACGTAAAGGCATATTTTAACTGTACGTGCATTGTACGTACTGTGCTGGTTGGGAATAACCAGAACTTTATTTCCACTTAGCTCTTCCTAAAAAATTGGTACAGCAAGGCAGTGGTTTATCAAGCTCATTCTTCGTTCTTTAGACAAATATAAACCAATTATTGAAACATTTTCAATTAGTAATAATTGATATAAAACCGGTACCATTTTTTGGTGAAGGGTACCAAATACTTCGTTTACATTCTTTCGGTTGCGCCATAAAAACATGAGTAATAAATTTTAGGAAAGTGAGATTTATGAGTTGCACGATAGGTGCAAGTTAATAGCTAAAAGGATTTTACCTTGAGATTCTGTGGGTAATCCGTGTAAGACAATTAATTACTCTGTAAGTCGTGACGCGATGTAGTTCAGCTCATTAAAAGCTAGATCAATCTATCTCTGTATATATGGCGAGTCAATAACACAGTAAGTGGTGTCCATAAAAAAACACATCTATCAACAGAGAACACCCATTAAAATAGTTAATTTTGTTAATTATGTAACTTTAATTTAAATAAATTATGAATGCTGCAAATTTTCTAAATCAGAGACCAGTGTTAGTTGAGTTGGAGACAGCAGATTCATCTTTAAAAGGTTAAGGTCGAAGTATTTATGAATCTTGTATTAGCCACATAAAAGAACAGGAACTGCATAGCAGTATTTATGATGGTTTACACAATTTTAAGGTTCTATGACAACAATAATAATTCTTTCCTTTCAACATAATTATTTCATTATTTGTTTTTTGGTTTTCAGGCCTGGTTAGTTGCCAACAACTGAAAAATAATCAAGAAGATCCATGCCAAACGAAAGCCAGAGTAGTAGGAGATGTGACGTATTGTGATAGGTAAGAAAAGGGACTAAAATGTGTGAATTAGTCATGCTTAGTAAGCGTAAAAGTGTGTGTTTTCTTCTTCTTAACTTGTTCTGGCAAATACCTCTTAACATATGTACTCTAATCACTTTTTGTTACTCCGATGATGTAGTAAGAAAATCGAGAGTCAACTATATGTTCAGTTTTTTATTCTCATGTGTAAACTGGCTAAGCTCTTCTCTAAATTTTTCCACAAAATAACCAGATTTTGGAATCATTTCTACATTATTTACTTGCAGATATTGGGAATGCGTAAATGGGCAACCAGAATTATACGACTGCCCAAATGGTCTAGTCTACGCTGGCAAGAACAGAGGAGTGACGGAGGGATGTGATTATCCGTGGAGGTCCAACTACTGTGATGGAAAGCAACAAGCCAGTATGTAAATCTTAACTACTTTAGATAGTTTTTCTGAAAATGAGTAGATTTCGTCGATAGAAAAGTTGTTTTTGACAAAAAAATAACCTCTAACTTTGCACAGATCCCCCAATTGGCACTGACCATTGTGATTGGCTCTACGGGATCTTCGGTCACGAGACCTCCTGCACCAGATACTGGACCTGCTGGAACGGTACCGCCACCGAACAACTTTGCATCGGCGGTCTTTTGTACAATGAACGAACGCACTCGTGCGATTGGCCAGAAAACGTGGATGGGTGTCAAAAGCATCGTAAGTCTTTCTGAACTATATCTGATTTGAACAGTGCTATTTATTCTATAACTGGACAGCACTGGCCTGTACTAGCTCTCAAAAATTGCTGATGCAAGTTAACTATAGCTATGAGTGTCTGTATATTGCGAATCGTTGATATCTTGGGGAAGTCAGCCATTCTAGTTTCACTAACCTGACAAAATTGCTATAAAAATGGTTACATGAAATTAATCTCTTGGCTTAAATTTTGAAAATATTAAAAATTCTAAGTTTTGTAGAAAAATGTAACTGTGACCCAGAAAATGTCTTCTATAGCCTTTAAACTTCACCAAAGCTACAAAAGCGTGGTTCCGTTGATCATGATTCTGACCACCCTCTATTCTTCTTTGATTATCCAAACTTTTACTGGGAGTTCAGAAATCTTAGAGGGTCCAAAACTCCGAATTTGGGCTAAGTTTGTCAAATTTTGCTTTCTCTGTAGAAACTAATCTGAATTCAGTTGATAAAGTGTTGGTTTGGGTCTCCAAACATATCTTCTAAAGCCTTTAAATTCCACCAAGACTACAGAATAAAATTTCTGAGTAATATCGTGACTTTGTTGGTCGTGACCCTAACTTCTCATTATTTTTGATTGTGCATACTGTTAGGAGCTCAGAAGAAAGGTATAAAACAGTAACTTCCAAGTTAGTTTGTTAAATTATACTATACGTACAGCAACTAACCTGAGTTCAGTTGATTTTGTATTTCTTTAGGAGAATGTTCTATGTTCACTTGAAACTCCGCCAAAACTACAACACTCATTTAAAGATTACATTTTTTGTGTAATAATGTAACGTGACTCCGTAGTTCATAACTCTGAATACTTTTTTCTTGATTAAAGATTTTCTTAGAAGCTCAGAAATCTTAACACAAGGTATAAAACAGTGGTTTCTGAGTCAGTTTTTTAAATACTAAAATTCCTACAGCAACTAAACTACTTCCACCAAAACTACAGAATGTAAAGTGAATTTAGTGGTCGTAACACTGACAAACTTTTTTCTTTGGTTAAAAAAGCTTCTACTAGAAGCTCGGAAATCGTAAAGGAAGACATCATAAAACGGAGCTTTAAGTACTGATGTTGCGGAACTACTTTGCTCATGACCCTGATCACTCGATTACTAGGAGCTCAGAAATCTTATAGGGAGCCAAAAAACGGAACTTTTGTACCAAGTTTGTTAGTAACTATTATGTCTACAGCAACTAACGTAAGCTCATTTGATTGATTGTGAGTTTGGGACTCAGAAACTGTTCCCTAAACCCATGAAACTCCACCAAAACTACATAATTGTAAACTCATTTGAAGATTACATTTCCTGAGTAATAATATAACGTGACCACGTTGGTCATAACTCTGAATACTTTTTTCTTGATTATAATTTTTCTTAGAAGCTCAGAAATCTTAACATAAGGTATAAAACAGTGGTTTCTGAGTCAGTTTGTTAAATAATAAAATTCTTACAGCAACTAACCTACTTCCACCACTACAAAATTCTGCAATTATTTAAAGAATATAATTTCTAAGTAATAATGTAAAGTTAATTTATTGGTCGTAACACTGACAACCAATTTTTTTTTGTTATACAAACCTCTACTAGAAACTCAGAAATCGTAAAGAAAGACATCATAAAACGGAACTTTAAGTACTGATGTAGCGGAACTACGTTGCTCATGACCCTGATCACTCGATAACTAGGAGCTCAGAAATCTTATAGGGAGCCATAAAACGGAACTTTAAAACTAAGTTTGTTAGTTACTATTATGTTTACAACAACTAATTCTGTACTCATTTGAAGAATATAACGTTCCTTTGTCAGTCAGAGCCACACAAGTATACAATCTTCTAGTAGGAGCTCAGAAATCTTAAAGAGATGTGGTTTTAAACTCAGCTGATTAATTTGTACTATATCTACAGGATTTTGTGCTCACTTGAAGAATGGTCTTTCTGAGTAGTAACAAAATGTAAATTGTTCGGCTTTTCATAACTCTAACGACTCAATTCTTCTCTGATTATATCGGCTTGTAATGGGAGGGAAGGGTATTTTAGGGAAACAAGGTGGTTTTGGACTTAGAAACTGCATTTTAGATCTACTACTATATCTACAATATTCTAGGCTCATTTGAAGATTACCTTCTGAGTAGTAATAAAATATAACATGACTCCTTGGTCATGACTCTAACTACTTGACCCTTTTCTGATTATGCAGGCTAGAAGCCCAGAAGTTTTAGTGAAAGATATGGAGCAGTAGTTTGGGACTCAGAAAGTGCCTTGTATAGGCTTTAAATTCCACCAAAATAAAGAAACTTTAGCTTTTTAATGGTTGCCACGTTGAACGTCTGGATTCTTGGACCCTTGTAGTTATATGGATGGTTGTTTTTTGGGATCCTTTGTTAAATAAGTTACAGCAGGTTCTTGAAACTTCGGATGTTATTTATTGAAGTTTCGGCAGAAATTGGTGCCTTCATCAGAATTGTGTACACAAAACAAGTTACTGCCGTGGTGTGAAGTGTCTGTATTTTTTTAACTTTTTTTATTGTTGCGGTTTTTTTTTACTGGTTACGTTTGAAAGTCATAAAAGTTAAATTTTCAAAAAGTGTTGCCTTATTGTTTTGTACATGTTGCTCGCCGTGTCGAAATCCTTAGGCTAAGATGGAATTCCCCATGGTACATGCTGCATATGTGCTGCAAGAATGCAACACTTTTTCATAAATTTTACTTTTATGACTTTAAAAAACAACAATAAAAGTTAAAAAAATGCAGAAACTTCACACTAAGGCAGTAACTTGTTTTGTATACACAATTCTGATGAAGGCACTAATTTGTGCCGAAACGTCAATAAAGTCAATAAATAACATCCGACGTTTCAAGCACCTGCTGTAACTTATTTAACCTATTTAACAAAGGACTACATCCCAAGAAAACAACCATCCATTTAGCTTTTTAGTTTTAGTAAATACTCTGACCAGTTACTTGAGGGACTCAAAACTTTTGCAGAAAAATATATACCGGTTGTGATGACCTCAAAAGTTTTCTTCTATAGCTTTTATATACCACTCAAACCGGAAAATTTTGGAAACATTTTCTGAGTATAAAACCTTATTAAGAACATAACTAAACCACAAATTACTAGAATTAACCTTCCTACTATTTATACAAACTTTAATACATCAGAAATTTATAGTAGGTGAAGATTGTAGGGCAAAGAGATATAGGAGTTATTTCAGACTTAAAAGTGCTTTTTAATTTTACAATACTCCAGATAACCTGGACTAACGCAAATATTTTCTATTGTGTTAAGGTTGAAATAAAACTTCATAAACTTTATTCTTTCAGCTTTATGCAACGACGATGCCAACGGTAACGTGCCATTAGGAAAGTCCTGCAACAGGTACTGGCAATGCCAAGGAGGTTATCCGAGACTGCAAAGGTGCCCTGCTATGTTGGTCTTTGACAGGAGATCTCTGAGGTAAAAACACGACTATGCAGGGCGGGTCAAAAGTATTTTAATTATAAAATATTTAATTAATTTATCATCTTCAAATCTTCCTTAAAATCCAATCGATTAACTTTCTTTATTCTTCAGTGTATAAAATCCACTTCTTGGCAAGTGAGGATATCCTGGCATTGACAATATAAGATCCCAAGCAAATTTTTTATGTAATGCTAGCAGTTTAAAATGTTTAAAAAATACCTCTAATGGAAATAAGTTGCTAACATTTTAATAGAGAAAAAAAGAACCAAGAGTGAAATTCCGGAATCTGTCTTAGCAGGTTGCAAAATGTGAGCTAGATCCTCGTTCGTTTTGCTAACGTAATTAACAGTTCAACCATGCAAGAATCATAAACAAAATCAAGCACTTTGAGACACATGAGATGATAAGCATCATCAACCAGGATGGTTGGACTTAAGTGGAATGACTTAGCCTACAATTCTACTTACAATATATTACATGAAAAAATGTTTAATAAAATGGATTTTATAGAAGATTTGGGGATATTCCAAACGGGGGACTTGGGGACAAACGGGGGATTTGGGGACATATATTAACGTCATTTTCTTACAGATGCGTAGTACCACCGACAGAGGACTGTGACGTGCCCAGCACCTTGCCACCCCCAATCCAAGAGGACGACCTCCAGGAAAACATTCCACAGAACAATCCAAAAAATAGAGTAGATGGTCACAACTTCAATAATTTACCGCCTGGTGCTATTCCAATTCCCGTTAAGAACAAGCAGAGAAACTGAGAGCTTCTGCTTCGCCAATGTCCAAAAGTTTGATTTTGAGAATCAAAAATAGTACTACGTTTGGAGCACAAAATTATATCAATTTTAGTGCCAGTAATTAATTCCTCATATAAAATCATTTCTTTGGGATGTTTTCCCAGTCATCTGTTATTTAATTAATTTTAAATTTGTTGATTTAATTATCACATTCTGTATCATAATACGAGAAATATTTAATTATTGTTAGTTAAGTTTTTTATTATTGTCTTGTTGTAGATTCATATATAACCATTAAAAAAGACACTTTTAACTAGTAAGTAAATTCGGGTTTCAACACGTACCCAAAATATGCTTTCCAATGAGGCTGCTATAAATAGTTGGAAACCTGAAAACAAGCTGGATGTCACAGGAAACAATTTTGGTTGTGCTGACTTACATGCTGTTGGTGGCAACATCTAACATATTAAGATAGTATGAAGGACAAGTTTGTTTCGACATTATCGCGTTGTGCAATAACAAGCAATGAGACATCATGTACACCAACTGCTGAGGGATATCTTTCTTGACTTTGTACCTTTCGAGAACGTGATTGAACCCAACCTAAAGATGTTCTACTTTAGTGGATATTTAGATGACTTATTTGAAAAAAGTTGTAATCCCCAACTAGGAAACGGAATTTTCTAGTTTCAAGTCATTGATATAGAAGCTACCTGCAAGAAGGTAGTAATTCCCACGCATAGCACTTGCAGATTGGGCGATATTGAGTAGGTAGCCCCCGATAGAAGTCCTGCAATGGCACCAATATATTCAGGATTTATATAAGGCTTTCTTAGGAGCCAGCAGGTGATATACTGTAACAGAAAAAGGATATTCTTTCACTTCTGATAGAAATTAAGAAAAATAAGCTTCTACAGACTCTATAGATGGCAACGTAGGATCCAATAAAGGCGCCAAACTTTATATTGTCTTTGCTGATGATTATTGGAACGATCAGTTGGGGCTTCCGGAAGACTGCCAGCATTTTAGGTATAATTCTTTTAATAATGCTGAAGCCACAGCCCAGGACAAAATAATTCTGCAAACCCTGAAAATATCAAATAATCAATTAGTATTTTTGTTGAGGCATAGATCTACTATTAAAAACTTTTAAGAGAAAAAATTCAAGAAAAAATATCTCAAAATTTGCACATACATTCACAGATTACAAAATGTTTTTTTTAATCAACTGAAGGGAAATAATCGTATCCTGTAATATTTGGGTTAAGTGAAGAGTAGGTGGTCACCAATTTGTCGATCAACCCATCTGCATACTAATTTCGGGGTCTACCCCTCATCAGTACAGCTTTGGCTGGTCGACAAATTGGAGACCGTGAGTTCGCGGCTTAAAGCCAAAAATCTACGGAAGAGTGGTGAGATGTTGTATAGAGGAGGATCAGGCGACATCTACCAGCGTATTGGATTTAATCCTGCACTGCAGATGGCTCTCAGTTCAAGGAGCAGCCCATATTGCTCTGTACCTCATAGGTTATCGGAACCAGAACCAAGTAGGTAGTCATCATCAAAATTTGTCGACCAGCCAAAGCTGTACTGATGAGGGGTAGACCCCGAAACTAGATGCAGATGGGTTGATCGACAAATTGGTGACTCTTTACACTTCGTTTTGTTTAGAGTAATACGGGCTTCTTCTCAAACTGACAGCCATCTGCCACAAAGTATTAGATTTAGTACGCTGGTGGATGTCGCCTGCTCCGGCTCTATACAACATCTCACCACTCTTCCGTAGATTTTTGGCTTTAAGCCGCGAACTCACACTCTCCAATTTGTCGACCAGCCAAAGCTGTACTGATGAGGGTTAGACCCTGAAACTAGTATGCAGATGGGTTGATTGATAAATTGATGGCCACCTACTCTTTACACTTCGTTTAGATTCCGATGACCTGCAAGATGCAGAGCATTATGGGCTGCTTCTCGAACTGAGAGCCATCTGCCATGCTCTGTACATCTCACCGTTTTTTAGGCTAAGAGTTCATATTAGCTTCTCAACACTAAATTTGGGTTATCTATTCGTACAAAGGTCAAAGGTGGAAAGGACAAAGATGGAACAGCTCTCCATCTCTAAGAACATTTTGATTTCATCAACTTTGTTCCTGGAAATTGCAAGACTTTGATATGCAAGCCTTGCAGGATCACATTAGTGTCCAAGAAAGAAATTGCTCTTATTTTGTATTTAACAAAATACTTCTGTTCGTAGTCAGTATCTATTCGTTTCAAAATTGTCAAAACAAAATAATGCAAGCGGTCCGGCTCAGTCATTTTTTGTCTCCATTTCGTGTGATCTATGTTTATCTAATCATATGAGAGGAAGAAAGAGAAAGCATACCAACTTGTGGTCCCAAAACCAATGCCATGCGAAATCAACGCAGGTTGATTTTTGATGTGCTCTGTAACTTGTTTTGTTTTTTCTGTTTTTTTCTCTCTGCCTTCCTCTTCAAATAATATGTTTACATCTTTTTGCCTTCAACAGTGACCCTTTCAATTTCTCATCTTTGTCACTTTTATTATTTTTAGTTGCCCGTTTATTGACAACTTTTCTTTTTGGAAAACTTTTCTTTATGTTTCTAAGGCTTGTACAAGAAGTTCCTCGCCTATGAACTCAGAGTCATCTGAAGTCTCTTTTTGTACTATAATGGTAGTTTGAGGCTCATTGCCTTATTTTTCTGTAGATATTAATTCAGTTTTTCTCTTTCTCTCTGTCTTTTTTTGTTTTTAATTATACTTTTATTAAGAGCCTTCTTCTCTTTTATCCTTTCTTTCATTACTGCGGTTTAATGCATTTTATCTGCTAATTTTTCGTTCATATATTCAATCTCTTCGGGATTTTTTTGCTCAGCGACAACAACCTTTTTGAAAATTTTCTTCTTATTTTCCTTTTGTTTTTTTTCTGGAACCTTTTGTTTCAGCAAAGTTATAAGGTTTCAGGTTTTATGCTGATTTTGCCTTAATTCTATTTTGTTACAATATCTATAGTTTTCTGTTTGCTTCTTTTTTAATAGAACTAGAGTGGATGGAGTGTCTCGGGGAATTAAGGACTGCGAGTTTACTTGGTCAAGTTATTTATTGAGCGACGTTTCGACCCACTCCAGATCATCATCAGCCTGATTCGTCTTGGCCTCAGCGTGGCCGAAACGTCGCTCAATAAATGGCTTGATGAAGAAAACTCGCAATCCCTTATTCCCCGAGACACTCCATCAACTCTAGTTCTATAGTTATGAGGGACGATTCGACCATTAATTTTTAATATTGCGCTTCTTAATTAGCTTTTTATTTAATAGATACTCCTTCGATGACTGTAGTTTCCCGTCTTTGCTCTGGTAATTCTTCAACTACAAACTCAGGTTCTTCACATTCTTCTTGGACAGTTAGTCAATGTGATGTAAAGTTCCTTGTCTTTTTCTTCAACCGTAACAATTTTTCTTTATTTCCTTCCGTTTTTTATAAATCCCTTTTTTTTATTGCATTCTTTTTTGTGACTTTTTGTTCAATTATTGGAATGTGTATCTAGAAATCAGACTACAGCTTTAGAAAGCATTTTATTTACATTGTAACTTACTCTACAGTTACTGTTGCATGAAGGATATTTTACTTTTTTTTATACGGTTAAAATTTGAGTATTTTCTACTTTGTTTCCTTTATTTTGAATACGTTTTTTCTGTATTCTCAGAAATTTTTCCTCAAGGAATGTTATTTTCTTAAATTACCCCCTTAAGCTTTTTCACTATTTCGTCAGGTTGCTCCTTATTGGTAATAGTAGTTTCAGGTTTCCTGCCTATCCCTCTTCATCATCATCATCAATATACTTGTTTCACAAGTTAAACAACTCTTTGACAAAGCTTAAAGGGTAAAGGAACACTTTTCAACATTTTAAAATGAAAGTTATCAAATAGTATAAAACAAATTATCAAAAGTATAGGTGCATCAGTATAGTCACGTCAATGAAACAACAAAATCGACATATAATACATAAGACCAATTCACCAGGGGGTCACAGTCGCTTATTGTAGACTGTCGTCATCAAGGTACTCAGCTAGGGAGTAGTATGCCTTAGTGAGAAGGATTGATCTGACAAGTCGTCTAAATTTTGCAAAACATACCTCCCCTCTCACCTCGCTGGGAAGACGGTTGAACAGTCTCCCTTCATTGTACACAATAGATTGCTTCACTCCCTCGCTATGGGGAATAGGCCGGCTGAAAGTATCTGGTCTCCGCTCGCTGTAACGTTTGGGTACCGACAGTACCCGCCCATACCTCCTAAATACCAAACATACTGTTTCCAGGATATACCGACTTCAGAGCGTTCAGCCTGATCAATAGGAGAGCGACAAGATTCCCGAGAATGAGCCCCAGAGACAAACCTGACAGCTCTTTCTTGTATAAGGAATACCCTGTGGAAAAACTCAGAAGAGCATGAGCCTCAGAGACAGATGCCATATCGAAGATGAGATTCGACAAGCGCAAAGTAGGCCTGGTAGGCAACAGAAGGCCCAATGTCGTTATAGATAAAGCGAACGGCATAGCAGCCCGACGATGTCTTGCCGCACACATTCATCACATGGCTGTCAAATTTCAGCCCTACCTCCAGAGCAAGTCCCAGGAATCCAGTCACCCCAGGGAAACCAAGAGGACTGCTCCTCAGTCATACGACATTAATCTTACACCCAAAAACTAGAACCCATGTTTTATTGACATTAAGAAAGACTTGGTTTGCCTCACACCATTTTTTAATAATAGTTAGGTCATTATTTATGATGGATTCCAGACAACTGTCATCTGTCTGTAAGATGGTATTATCATCATCAAATACGGTGAAGACACCCTCAATAGCTAGGAGATCATTTATATAAATGAGGAAGAGAAGCGGACCAAGAACTGAGTCCTGAGGCACCCCTGACTCCACTCGAAGCTCCATCGAGGCGGCTCCACCAGCAACAACGGTCTGTCCCTTAAACCCATACGCTTCAAGCTTTCACAGCAGTATCACATGGTTGACACCATTAAATGCTTTCGTGAGATCGCAGAATACAGCTGCGCAGTTTTCACCGTTGTCTAGGTGAGTGTAAAGTGGTCCAGGAACGATAACAAGGTCATCACTGCTATTCCCGCCAGGGCAAAACCCAAACTGCAGGGAATTCAGCCTGCGTTCAAGAAATGGAAGCATCCTCGAGCTCATTATCTTTTCAATTACCCCTCTACTTAAATAGTTACTATTTATGTATCTTCTTCTTTATGTGTGTGTGTGTGTGTGTGTTTCATCTTTTTAACTTTGAGATTTTTTTAACCCACGGCTATTTCGTGGATTTGTTATAGAAGTTGTTCCACTTGATATTTAGGTTTTTCTGATGGCACTTTTTGCTAACTTACGGTTATTTGAATCACGTACTTCTCGCATTTCTTTCCAATGGTGACAATTTCAGTTTTTTCTTCTCTATATTTGTCTATTCTTAATAACTCGTCTCTTGACTAACTTCGTTTTTAAAACTCTTTTGTAATTCCTTATATTTCTTCTGGCAAATCCTCTACCAGAGTTTTCAGAAGCCTATATTCTTTCCATAGTTACTGTAGTTTTAGGTTTTTTCGTTCTTTCTCGACTGTTGTAATTACTGTGGTTTCTTCTCCTGCTCTTTCCTTTTTCTTAAAAAAAATATTTTTTTTTTAGAATCACCATTATAGATTAAAGTAATTATTTCTTCAGTTTGCCCAAGTAAGTCTTCGACCAGGTATTGTGACTCTTCAGTGTCTTCTTCTTCAACCACCTTGCTTTTAGCTGTTTTCTTCTTTCTGATTACTTTCTTTTCGTTAACTTTAATTGAAACAATATCCGGTTGTGGAATTTTCTCTTCCAGAAAGACTTTTTGTTCCTTCTCAAGGGTTACTTTTCAAGTTTTTTTTTACTTATCTTCTTTTTCTTTAGAATCTTCTTAGAATTCCTGTTTAATGTTTTTGTTTTCTACAGGCACCAAATTTTTTGTAGTTTCCAGCTTTTTACCTTCTTCAACAGTTATAACTTGTTTTTATTTCCTCGTCTCCCTGCTTCTTTGTAACAAAACGATTCTATTCTTGACAACTTTCTTTTCAAGAACGCCTTCTTCGACGACTGTAGTTCCTTCAAATACTTCTGGAAGCTGTTCAAATTTCATCAAATCCTTCAGGCTCTTTTTCTAGGATTAGTGTAGTCTCTAGTAGATTGGTTTCTTCTTCAGCGGAAACAGTTTCAGTCTTTTCTTTGTCGATATCTTTCTTTTTTTAACTACTCGTTTCCCAATTAATTTTTTTTTCGAAACTCCCTTATGTACTATTCTGGTTTTGCAAAATCTGTTCTGTTCTTCGACTACATAATAAGGCTTTTTCCTGAATCTCTTCTTCCTCCACAATCACTATTGCTTCAAGTTTTTTGTCGTCCTGCCCTACAGTTACAATAAATGTAGTTTCCTGTACTTGCTCTGTAGATCTTTGACTACCTATTCAGGTTCTTCAGGTTCTTCTTGGACAGAAACTGTGATGTTGAAACCGGACACCTCATTCCGCTTTTTAATTACACTAGTCTTTATTGCTTTCTTTTTTGTGACTTCTTCTTCAACTGTTGTGGTTTCCTGAATGCAATCAGAAACTTCTTTTACTGGATATTGAAATTCTAAAATACTAACGACCTCCACAAATTTTTGTAAGCAAAGTTCTTCAGTTATCTCTTTGCCCACATTTCCTGTTGTGGATATTTATAACTTTTCGATGGAACTTCCTCTACAATTACTGCTTTCTCAAGGTTCTTGCCTTTATTGTATAAAATTACAATTTCAGTATTCTCTTCTGTGTCTACCATTCCTTTTAGATCACGCCCTTCCTGACGACTCTCTTAGAAATTCCTTCATCAACGATTGTTGTTTCTTCAATTTTCTGAGCAAGATCTTTTCCATTTCATGAAGTGGTGGACAGCTGCTCAATCGTAATAGTGCTTTCAAGTTTCTTGCTCCCAACTTGAACAATTTACTATTTATTTTTTTTTAACCATCATTCTTCTTCTTGAAGACATGCCGCTTTTCAAATTTCTTGTTCTGCTGACTCTATTTTAAAATTTATTCCGAAAGATATTCTACTTGATATTCAGGTTCCGCGTCTAACTTAAGGTTATTTATTCTTAATAACTCGTTGTCTAGCAAACTTTGTTTTTGAAACTTCCTTCTCTACAACTCTAGTTTCTTTTATTCATGCTGGCAACTCTTCTACCAGGGTTTTCTAGTAGTTCCACTGTTCTTGTATTTTCAGGTTTCTTTTAATTTTTTTTTAAACATTGCTTTCGACTACAAGAATTATTTCTTGAGTTTGCATATTGTGACTTTTCAGGTTAGTTGCTCCCAATTCGCAGAAATTAAGGACTAATTCAAATGCATCAAAAAGAAGTTTTGCTCCCTAAGAGCAAGCTGAAATAGAGGTGAATGGGGCAAGGTAATTCAAAGCATTTTAAATATTCAGTTGACCTTAAACACCCTTCAAGCGTTTCACTAATAATTTTGTCTCCTAAGGCAAGATAATACAGAGGTGTAGGAGGCAACAAGGTAATTCAAACCTTAATCGACTTACCTTTATAGCATATTCAGTACATGTTCCTTCATGGTGACATATATGTGCGGTAAGTTCTGCCCTATCTTCGTTTGTGTGTTGCCTATTAACAAATTGGGCTGGTGTATAAAACCTACATTTGGAGGAATAACAACCTATTAACAGCTTTCAGCTAAGTCACTACAGACGTACCAAAAATTTGTGAACTTATAGTCTTTACTTCTGTTTTGTAAAACGTACATAAGTGCGCTGCTTACAATCATAAATATCACAGTTTCTCTGGTATTGGTAAGCCTTAGCATGTTAAAGTGGTGCATATTTTTAAAGGCGGCCTCTACTAGCTGTAAAAATATTAAATTGGATAGTTTAGATTCCACTTGGATAATTTATAAGAAAAAACCTACTTACTAGGTTAAAAAAAATTAGTGTGTCTAAGAGTTTATTTTCTTTAGTTTCTAGTAGAAGTCCAAGTCCTGAAAATATGCCTGACACCAATCCTACGTTGTAGTAATGTAGTCTCCCAGTTATTTTACTGAAAAAATATTTGAGACACTACAGAGAATTTGAGTACAAAATTGAATGAAACGACAACTTACTACGCTGCACAGTTGTATACAAGTACTGGTAGACACAGAAATACTGCGTACAATGCCGACCTAAATTCTTCAATTACGATTTTCTTCAAAAAGGCTTTGTGCTTCAGCCGCTTACGATGTATTATTGCTTTCATCTACAAAACTTTTGTTACTAAAAATATATTTGTTCCAAGCAAGTTTTCTGTCCTGAGAGTATCTTTCACATTAAACTGGTAGCATTGCTAAGGATGTGCAAAAAAGTTTTTAATAAAATAGGAACTCACCACGTAAATTGGTAAAAAGAACTTTAAGCCTCCAATGAACACTTGGTAGGAAACCCAAAAATTGGCCTTAAAACAGCTTTCATTCCAAACGTGAATATGGTGGCAGTTTAGTTCATTCCCAATTTTCTCGTAGAATAGTTGCTTGCTAATCACTGTCATGGTTGTTTACAAAACTAAACACTTCACATATCTCTAAATCTGCCTATATAATAATGCTATTTAGGGCTCGTTTTCAAAATCACTATACTCATTTACTCACAATAACTTATGAAAACCATTGTTCGCTGGAAATTCTGTATGCAAGACAATTAGAAATTGTAATGTGGGCCATTATCGTAATAGACCTGTGTTCATGGGTGTACATTATTTTTTACTTTTATGCATTCAAAACAATAATTATGCCTATAATCGTTTAATGGGTTTTAATTAGAATTAAATGTAGAAAGCAATAATACGGTGAATTTTAGTTTTCTGATAAAGAACGATAGGTATAGCAAAATAGAAATAAATAGGTATACAGCTGGTCCCAAATTGGTTCTTTATGTATATCGGAAACCATGGGAGCTAGGTAGTTGATTAAACGAGAAAAGTTTTAGATAATAATGTTTCCAATTGCAATTCCAATTGCTTTAACAGTCATATTCTTGAGAAATTTTATAAAAATCAAAACAGTGCATTTTTGTTTTTTTTTTTCTAGAAAATAATGGGTATCTGTGAAATGTAAACGTCTCCTCATTTAACTACAGCTTTCGCGATTGTAATACATAAATGATCAAAGTGGGACACGCTGTATCTGCTTCCTGTATTAGCTAAGTATCTTGACAAAGTAAAACTTAATTAAAAAAAATGGTTATAATTAACCACTATATAGTTTTGTTAATGATACGCTTTTATGTACTCCATAATGATTTTATTGAAAATACATTTGTAAAAGGATTACTGTTTCTTAGCAAGTTTTGGAACAATTAATATTTTGCAAAAACAGTCAGATATTATGCAGGAGCAGGCGTTTCAAACAATAATGAACACTATAAATGGTATAAGATTCTCATGCAAGAGAGCCCTTCTAATGTCGGTTATCGGTACTGAAACGAAAATAACGAAATGTGAGTGTGGTGGTGACCAATTTGCAGAAGAATCTAGCCCTAGTGGCAAGATATGATTCTGGGCCCCGCAGATGCTTGTTCAGGAACAGGTCCTTCTTCTATCGGTTCTTCGATAAACAGAAGTTCCTGCGGGCCGTAGGCTGATAGAACTTTTGCAAGCGCTTCTTCAGTTGTAAGCAGTTCAAATTTTAAAAACTTGAGACAATCAGTTTCTGAAGAATACATTTAAAATAATACTCTATCAACGTAATCTTGAAGAGAGCTGATTGTTGTTTTTTAAAGCTAATTTTATTTTATTTTGTTTTCTTTCGTTGCGCTGATTACTCTTGAGCCGCATTCTAGAAAACGTAATTTGCTAAAAAAATGAGAAAACTAATTTCTGAAGAAAGGTACCTTGAATACATTTAAAATAATAAAAAGCCCTGTATCAACCTAATCTTCAAAAGGAGCGTACTTTGAAAAGAGCTCTTGTAGTTTTTATAATGATAATATTCTTTAATTCTGTTTACTTTCATTGTTCCGATTACTCTTGAGCGACGAACGTTAGATAATATAATTTGTTAAAAAACTAAGACAACACGTTTAAATCAATGATCACAACTCTGTCAACGTAATCTTGAAAAGAAGCGTAATCTTGATACCCATATCGTTTTTATAGAGTTAATCTTCTTAAATTTTGTTTACTTTTGTTGTTCTGATTACTATTGAAACGAATTTCAGAAAATATATTATGTTAAAAAACTGAGACAAACAATTTCTGAAAAAAAGTAACTTGAATACTTTTAAATTAATAAATATAACTCCATCAACGTAATCTTGAAAAGAACTCTTGTCATTTTTATAAAGATAATCTTTTTTAGTTTTTGTTAATTTTTGAAGAAAGGTAACCTGAACATAGCATAGTTTGGAAAAACTCAAAAAAATTGAGTATTATTAAATTCTGCTCTTCTTCCTTTTCTACTTGTTCTACAACCTATACTTTCGGAATTTCATCTTCATTTTCCTAAGCAATCTCCTCTTCTTTTTTTTTGGGTTCAACGGTAGCTTTTACTTCACCATTTCTGCTTTATCAGTTTTGGGCGTATTAATCAATAAAATTCATTAAATCTCTGCTTGCTGTTTTTCCTTTAATACAACTTACCATTTTGGGACTTTAGTTTTCTATCATCTTGTTAGGTTTAGGTTTGAAAACTGCATCTGCAAATTCTTCTTTTTGTAAAGTCTCTTTTTGTATAGACTTTTTTTTGCTTTTTTTGGTTTGCTCTTTTCCTTCCTCTGCTCCTCTCCTTTCGTTATTATCGATAGTAGGAACGAAGTCTATTATTTCGTCTTTCTGTTTTGGCAATATTTCTTTTGCTTCCTTAGGTTCCGCCGGCTGGTCGATCTTAGCCACATCCGCGTCTTTAATTTTTTCATTTCTTGTGATTTGTTTTTTGTTGGCTCCAGGTTTTCTTGGAACTTTGTTTGCAACTTCTTCTTCGGGTCTACGTCCCGAAGCTTTGGTACACCCTTTTCGATGGATGTTTCCTCTATTTCAGAAATCGGTTTTTTCTGTTTTTCTCTGACCTGTAAGTTCATATGTCTTCCTTTCAGTGTCTTTATGGGGAATTTAGTACGAACTCTGAGCCCTTAACGTCAGCCTTCGGTTCGTTTCCAAAAATATTGATTTTCCAGTATAACGGGTTTAATTTTAGTAGTTTCCTCCTCTTCTATTTATTGACGTTTATTTAAGACAACTGTCTTTTCCTTCTCTGTTTTTTCTTCTCGATAATCTTCAGATACCTGAATGACTCACTGACTTTCTCTGGCTTTTCCTTCTTCAGATCTTCGCCTCCTAGCTGGAGCTTCTCAAGCTCTGTTAAATCTTTTTTTAAATTTAATTGTTTGGTTTTTTCTATTTCTTAGCTTCAATATTTTCTAGATATTTTATAATTCTAGAGATTATCTAGAAATATATAGAATGTCTAGAATTATATTTCTTGATGCCTCCAATTAAAGTGACAAATACTTTTTTATCTTTGATTATTGTGTAGTCCACATAGTTATTCTTCTGTTCAACTTCAGCCCGAGAAGTTCTATTTCTGGGAGTTCTGCTATCTTTTTAATTTGGTATCTGCCAATTTGACTACCCTTTTTTTGATTTCTTGTACCGCTTTCTAAACACATCGTCTCTAGTTTCTCGTTACTTTTTAAGTTTACCAATGACCTGCTTTTTCCAGCTTTTCTAGGTGCTTAATCTTAGGCAACTGTTTACTCTCCTTGAGCGCAGGGTTTCAATCTCTCGAATGTTTCTGGACCATATACCTTTGGCCTTGAGAACCTTTTCTAAGGTACTAACAATAGATACTTGCTTCGCTCACAGGAGAGCACTCAACATGGACCATTCTGTTTTTAAACCTTAAACCTAATGCTTCTCTCGTACCAGACCAAGAGCGAAACCAATACAGTAATACCTACTTGAAACCGAGAGTATTTTGGTCTTGATATTGTTTTTGCTCTGAGTAACGATACCGTGATCGATATACCCCCAATCGAGACTCTCGGAGGTCTCGGTTTCGAACGAAATCATTCATTTTCAAAATATTAAGAACATATTATAAACAGGTGAGCAGGTTTTTAACAAGGTTCATATTTTTTCTTAGTATAAATAGACACTTTTAAAGATAATTAGAAATTGCATTTTCTACAATCCACTTTTCACTCCAATTCACGGTTATAGCTTCCTGCATATGCACTTTTTGGCATACCTATACCTAATAATATACGCCCTACATGTATACCTATTTAAATCGTTATCCAATATTATAATATCTATGTGGTTTATAACTCCTTGATAATCGAGACCGGTATCAAGGTACAGACATACTTTGCTACTAAGAGACCAAGACTACTCGAGTCTTGTCCTAGAGTATTCTTGGTATATTCGGTTTCCATATACGAGTCTGCGATTGAGACTACAAGACTGAGACTGAGACTATGTAAGTAGGTCTAAGTAGGGCTCTAAGGACTTGGGCACTTCCCCGCATTGCTTGGTGATACATCGGCCCCTGTTTTATCGAAAAGCTCCTTGACAAAACTCACAGGCAGCATCTAGCAGTATTTGACAGTAATATTAGACAGCATTTTGTCCGTAATCTCTCCAATCGTATCTATTAAACAATTCTCACTTTCTATATTTTCGTTAGGATCTTTGAAATCCAAGCAGGTCCTAGGAGCATTAATTTTTTGTGCAACAACCAACACATCGGTTGTTGCACACTCACTGTTTGGCACCTGAAAAATCTGCTTTTCTAACAGTTTCAGTTCTGTTTCAAGGTAGGCGACAATGACGAAGTAAACCACATGTCAAGTTGTCAACTTTTACAAATACGTAATTTCCGGTACAATTTACACTTTGGTGACTGATTCTTCAGAGTTACAACATATATACGGCTCTAAGGACTGTTTGGCACTTTGTTTAAGAACACTTATCTTTTCTAAATATTTTTGCAAAACACGCAAGAAGTGATTCTCAAACTTTAGAAGTAAAGAGCTTCTATTTTTTTTATTTATCGCGAAAGTGAAGGTTTTCTACACCTTAAATCCCTTTGATCCAATCAGATGAAGTAACTGTGCACAATTAACATCTTCTGGGTTCTTTGTCACTTCAGTTGCTTTTAAATTATTTTCTACTTTGCCACCACTACTACTTCTAAGATGGTGGGTGTTCATTTGAAAACGTCATCTAGTTGTAATATTTCAAAACAAAAGGATGAAAGAACAAAAGTCTATTTGGTGAGATGTGGTATAGAGCAGAAGCAGGCGACATCCATCAACGTATTTTAGATCCAATACTGCATGGCAGATAGCTCTAAATTCGAGAAGCAGCCCATACTGCTCTGTACCTCCCTAGTTATCGGAACCAAAACGAAGTGAAAAGAGTGTAGGTGGTCACCAATTTGTCGATCAACCCATCTGCATACTAGTTTCGGGGTCTACCCCTCATCAGTACAGCTCCACTACAATTAACATTGTAGTAATCGGTCACGTAGATTTTGGTAAATCTACTACTACTGGCCATTTGATTTACAAATGAGGTGGTATCGACCAACGTACCATCGGAAAAATCGAAAAAGAAGCCCAAGAAATGGGTAAAGGTGCCTTCAAATGTGCCTGGGTATTGGACAAATTGAAGGCCGAACGTGAGCGTGGAATTACCATTGATATTGCCCTGTGGAAATTTGAAACAGCCAAATACTATGTGACCATTATTGACGGACACAGGGATTTCATCAAGAACATGATTACCGGAACTTCTCAGGCTGACTGTGCTCTACTGATTGTAGCTGCTGGTACTGGTGAATTTGAGGCTGGTATCTCAAAGAATGGACAAACCAGAGAATATGCTCTTCTCGCCTTTACCATAGGAGTAAAACAACTTATCGTCGGTGTCAACAAAATAGATTCTACTGAACCAAACTACAGCGAACCTCGTTTCGAAGAAATTAAAAAGGAACTCTCATCTTACATCAAGAAAATTGGTTACAACCCTGCTTCTATTGTTTTCGTACCCATTTCTGGCTGGCACGGAGACAACATGTTGGAACCAAGATGCCACTGGCGCGTATACTGGTGTAAAAGGGTTCTCCTCCTTTACCTGAAATCTTTTCGCAACTAATCTAGCTTTCCTTATACCATCTTGCTTTCTACGAAACACCCATTTGGTATGTATAGCTTGCTTTCCTTCTGGTAGAACTGCTTCTTCAAATGTATTTAATTTGTCGTGTGAATCTAATTCCTCATTAATAGCTCTTCTTCCTTGATGGCCTCATTGTAATTGTTTGGATCATTTTCTGCTGCCAAGAGACAATAAGCTGAATAAACTTCATAGTATCTCAAGTGTTCTGGTTGCTCAATTGTTCGTCCCGTCGTGATTGTTTTCTCTTTCTCAATCTCCTCTTCATCATGTGTATTTTCTAAAGAATCACTATCTAGATGAAGTTGATTTTCCTTGTTTCGATTTTCTTCTATTTCTCTTACTTCTTCATTCTTTTGTTCTTCTTCATTGCATTCTCTTAAATTTAACAACACATTCCTGCCTGTCTGTGATTCTTGAATGCCATTTCCCTTTATTATTGTGTCATAAACGAAGTGAGGTTCATCAAATTTTACATCTCTCAAAGTTACTATCTCATTTTGTTTTAAATCCCAAAGTCTATATCCTCCACCACAATATCCTGCCGTTATATGTGTTTCTGCTCGTTTATCAAATTTAGAATTTTTTCGTAATGACACCAGGCTTTCCAGGCCAAAAACTCGGAATTTTGACAGATCATTAGTTCCATACCACAATTCTGCTGGTGGAATTCCTTCATTTGCATTTGTTGGACATCTGTTCAACTCATAAGCTGCCAACACAAAATCGCCTCTATCCAAAGGTCCTTAAAATTTGTGTTGACAAATTTTGTTGGTAAATTTGTTCTGGCAAATTTTGTTCTTACCTTGTATTGTAGAATCTGGTTCATTCTCTCCGGCTTGCCATTTTTTTGCGGAGTATAAGCCATTGTGTACTCAATACGTATGCCTCGAGAAAAACAAAACTCTTAAAAGTACCTACCGGTAAATTTCCCTCCATTGTCTGTTCTGATTATTTTGGTTTTATAACCATGTTGCGTTTTTATTAAAGCTATAAAATCTGTCAAATTTTGAGCAGCCTCACTTTTAGTTTCAATTAATTTGACCGCCAAAATATGTGAGAAATCATCAAGCATAACTTGAAAATATTTATAACCTTCAAAACTTGAGATGGGCACTGGACTAGCAACATCTGAGTGAATAAGTTCTCCTATATGCCTTCTTTTCTTTTTACACTCTTTGAAAGATTTTCTGACACTTTTGCCTTCAACACAAACATCACAAATATTGATGTAATGGTTTTGCAGGTTTAGGACAAATAAAACTCCCTTGTCGTTTGAATAAAGGCCAACGTTTTGACGTTTAATTTACGTCTTCTTCAGGGCTATACTCGGCGACAAAGGGACGCCAATAAACAAAATTACATCCATGATGCACGTCACACATTATTACGCACGCCAGCACCATCAGAGCACTAATATCGTTCGGCACAAGGAGTGGTCTTGTGCCGAAAGTCTGCAAAACCATTGCATCTGTTAATTGAGGGGACGCAATACATTATTATCATCACAAATATTATTAGTATGAGGTAAACCTAACTGACTTAAACCTTGATTACTCAAATGTCCTAATCTTGAGGCCAAATACTTGCATTAGTGACTTTCAGTATTCCCTCTCTCTTATTATCTGCCTCATAGCAAAACCCTTCATTAAAAGTAATTTCTTCAACTATCAGTGCCTCCATCCGTATTCCAGTCCCCTGGCACATTCCAAGCTGTGTATCTTGACTTCTTCTTCTAACAGCTTCACATCGGTCATGATGTTCTCCGAAGCACTTGTCACTAAATGCTTTGTAGCACCTGAGTCGAGTATAAAAGTATTTGAAATGTTTATTAACTTTGCACAGTTAAGAGCCATAAAAACAACATCTTTGTCGGATGATTCATTGGCACGATGTCCTGAGAATCCTCTGATTTGCCCTCTGTTGTGAGATAATGCCCTTCTGGTAATGGGTCTCCCTCGATAGTTGTTGTTATAATGGCTATTATGAGTGCTATGAGGGCAGTCAGCAATTTTATGACCTTGTTTACCACACTTGTAGCAAACATAATTTTGAAAGCCTGCTGTTTTGAATGAAGTATCTAAATTTGTGTCTGTACTTGTTTTGTCTATGCCTTTATTTCCTCTTCTAAAAGCCTTGCCTTCACAAATGCCATGGTCACATCAGTGTTGATTGTTTCTATGGCTGTAATCACTGAGGAATACTCTTCATTTGAGGATAGTAAAAAGTGGAAGACTTTGTCAGCTTCATCCATTTTCGATCCAATACCTTCAAGTTCTATATTTACCATATCAAATCTCATGAAATGGTCCTCTAGCTTCTCATTTCGGTTGCATTTTATTGTTAGGAGTTTTCTCTTCAAGGCCCGTTTAGTAAACACTCTCCTTCGTTGAAAAACATCTTTTAAAGATTTTAACATCTCTTTTGCGGTTAAAGCATCTTTAATAATTTCCAAGTGTTTATCAGACACGCACTGGACAATAATGTTCTTTGCTTTTGCATCCTTTTGTTTGAAATCCGCTTTTTCATTTTCGGTGGTAAAATCTGCTAGTGTTTCCTGCAATGCTTCGTGAATTTGCCGTTCTTCCAAAAAAGCACAAACACGAAACTTCCAGTTTTCAAAATTTTCCGAGTTTAACTGGGGAAATACTATGGTTCAATTATCCGTTTTTTTTGGCTTTAGTTGGCTTCGATGTCGTTGACCACTTTTTTTTATTATATTCGTCGCAGGCAGTTACGCACTCGACTTGGCATGGACTGGGCCCATAAACTATTATGATCTTATTGGGAAATGAAATACTCTCAGGACGATTATTTAAATTTTTAATTAATAAAGTAGAAAACCTGATTAACTTAATTAAGAACACGACTTTTTGGAATATATGCATTGACATACGTCACCTGTCAAAAGTCACGTTAGACATTTTCACTTGTCCTACAGTTCCATATTCCCATGAATAATTGTTAGAGTGCCCTCCTAACGGTATGAGTCACATGTGGGGTCCATGTGGGTGATTTGTCCAGGATGTTGACAGTTCATAGCTACGTGGAGGAAAAAAAAAGGGTACACCGTACGCCACTGATTTTACTTTAACAAATAATTTTTTTGTAAATACAGATTTTGAGTAACAAAAAATAAAAAACGTTTTTATATATATTTTTTACTTAACTCAATTTTTAATTAAATTGCAATACTAAAATCTATATAATTTTGCCTAATTATCCAAGTGGTTTGGCAGTTATTAATAAATTTTATTGTTGTTATAAATACAACGTTGGCACTCTGTATCTTTGTTGATGTTGATATATCGCAAAAGCACCAAAGGAACCAATAAGAAAAAACAATACCTTTTTTATTTTTTAATTCATTATGCAGATCATTATACAGTGTAGGTACTAAGTTGGACATTTTAAGTGCTTTTCATTTAGTTTTTCGACCCAGGCGGCTAGGAACCCCACAGAACAGATTACCTCCTGTATGAGACACCGATCAAATTTTATACAGGGGGCAAACTGTCAGATTTCCATTACCATCTGTGTCGGGAAACTTAATGAAAAGCCTTATAAGTGCATGCAGGGATAGTTACGTCAAGGTTTCGACGATTTTGATTTAAAAACCAAAAGTATATTTTTAAAATAAAACATATTTTAAAACAATAAAATATATAGATAATTATTGAAAATTTTATATTAAACACTCTATACACACAATGAGGCAATAACCAGGTAATTAGCATTAACGAGCCCGAGCAACCACGTCCCACCTAAACAGAATTAATCATGGAATCAAAAAAGGAAACGTTACAAATACAACGAATCTTAATACCAAAACGAAAATTTACAAAACGCAAGTGGGAGTCAAGACCGTGCTTTGCTGCCACCAGAATCCATTCTATTTCTGATACTTTACACATCACGCCAATATCCCGCAAATATTTGTTAAGAAGTTCGCGAAAAGCTGAGTGTGAATCTCCATTTTTCCTGAAGTTAGCGGATTTCTAAGACAGGTAAGTAGGAACCCTTATTAGGTTTTGAATTGGTTATGGTTACTTATTTTTTTTTCCCAAAAAGTTCTTATCATTTCTTTAATTATCAATTATTTACGATTTATTGTGTTAGATGAATTTAATACATATATCACCCTCATTCGTGACTTTAAAAAATATTTTATTTCATTAGCATGATCATAAATATATGTTATTTAAAAGACCAAAATAGTTTGTTGCCTCTGAACCCGGAATTATCTAATTTCTTACAATGAGGACAAAAGTTAAACTTTGAAATACAAAGTTGCAATAAACTTCACTTAATATATGACTACTCATTAATTACATAAATAGTGTATGTAGCTTTTTAGTAACAACAAAAATG
Source organism: Taphrorychus bicolor (assembly GCA_951812265.1). Taxonomy (NCBI): domain Eukaryota; kingdom Metazoa; phylum Arthropoda; class Insecta; order Coleoptera; family Curculionidae; genus Taphrorychus; species Taphrorychus bicolor. The sequence goes on along the minus strand of OX638299.1, from coordinate 10,176,580 downwards.
GGAAAAATTCCGGCCATAGGAATCGACCTTGGAACCACTTACTCCTGCGTGGGGGTCTGGCAACATGGAAAAGTGGAGATTATTGCCAATGACCAAGGAAACCGCACTACCCCCAGCTATGTGGCTTTTACAGACACCGAAAGACTTATCGGCGATGCTGCCAAGAGCCAAGTAAGTCAGCTTACCTTTTAATTACTATCTTTTATCACCAAGTGAGTCATGTTTCCTAAAATATGGTCCGTAAAGTGATTCATATGCAGCCAAATTTGGGTCCCAAAAAATTAGCTAACCAACTTCTTCAGGTGCCACATATTAATTAGGATTATCGCAGAATATCAAGAATTAGAATTATCGCATAATATCAAGAAATTTCTATTTTTGAAGCTTAAAAATATTCGAGTTATTTCAGTATTCTCCAGAAAGCTTGTTTAGACTGAACTCTTGCCAAACAGGTCAGCGTGTTTACTCACTGGAAATAGTTCACTAATAATGATTTTTTTAGTAATCAAAAAAATGGCACTTTGTTATAGCGAAATTAATCTAAAAGTGTTGATACTTTTTTGGCACCTAACTCTGCAACTCTGCTGAAGAACAAGGCAAGCATCCTTTCACTTCTTTAATGGTCTGCAGTTTAATAATAACGGGCCATATGTTCGAGCTACTTATACAATTCGCATTACGCACTGTCAGAAGCCAAATAAGGATAAATGGTAAACATGTGAACACGTACTCTAAACATGGCAAAAATTCTCTGCATTATTGTCTTTACTGAAATTACGTCAGTAATATATTAGACATCTTTACAACTTTATAATCTTTATAACCGAAACGCAAGAAATGAGGAAAATCACTTCTACTTTGCATCTGTCTATTTGACTAATAAAACCATGCTAAAACTAAATTCCAAAAAGCATTTGAAATTTTCTTGGAAACACAAGTTTGACAAAAAAAATCTTGAGCCGAAGTCAAAAAATGTAGAGTAATTCATGTAGAGAGAGTTTTGTGTATAGGTGTAAAGTACATTCACACTTGGGTGTCTTGGGGTCACTCATATTCACCTCAATCAAACTTGTCCAATAAAACTTGTCTTGGTCTCAATCATCTGACACTCTACTAGATTCTGAATGTGACACTGAAGTTATACAACTTCAGTGTCACTTCAGTGTAACTTCAGGCAATACGCAGAAAAATGTCACAGTATCTTTGATTACTTAAAAAAAATTGAGGCAAAGTGAGCAGGGTGAATATAGGAAAGCAAAAATTTGTACCCGAATAGGCGACTAAATTGTACTTTTTATGGATAGAATGTACTTTAGCCTAGCGTCTTCGTCATATTGTGAATAGGTGAATTGTGGCATTTTCAACTACAGTAGTCAACAATTGAAACGGAAACGGCAATTTTTTAGGTCACATTCAAATTCATATATCTCATGAACCACTGCGTTGATTTCGGTGCCTTTTGAAGGTTTGGAGTGGGCAAAGATTTCTCTTCAAGGTTGGCTATGAGTGGCCGCTAATAACAATTTACGGTTTAATATACAGGGTGTTAAGTAAAACACTGCAAATTTTTTAAATTAACATTCTTTTGCCGTTCTTAGAAAAAAAATATTTTTTATTTATTGTCAATCGATATGTCAAGACGCATAATATCTCTAGACCGTTTTGGATTATTTTAGAAATTTTTAGTATAAGCCGAACTAAGACTGTTTTTCTGAATTTAGGTTACTTCTTAAGTCGCAATTCCTTATAATCCATTTGCTAGGCAATAAGTTTATTTTGTTAACTTTGTACTAAAGCAAGAGGTGTTAGATGTGATAAAACATATTCGGAGTCAGCCAGAATTAGGGCTCTAATGAACAAGCTTTACTTAGTCATGTCTAAAGCAACATTTTGTAAAAACACGTATAGTGTAAAAACACGTATGTTCTAGCTAAAGCAGTTACTGGCTGGTGATATTGAAGACATTTTGGCCACGTAGTAACGTTTATCTTGGCATCATCTCTAGACGTTTTTGGATTTACTTTGTTCTCTCTGATATTACCGGAGTTGCACTAGGCACTACACCGGATAGATAGAACGACTCTCTTAATAACTAAAAAAATTTCAATTTAAATTCTAATTTTTTAGGGTTTAGTCCTGCTTGGTTAGAGACGAATTTCTGGAATAATTTAAGTTTGAAAAACTCAAGCAAGCCTTGAAAATTGTCAGAAAATTTCTCTTTTGATAGAGTAAAATTTCCTTTATATGACACATACGTCTAAAAATCGGTAATAAAAGTTGCTTAGAATCAAAAACTAGGCCAATATACCAAATCTCAGAAAACTCTCGGACTACTGTGATTCTCCAACTTTTATCAAATTACATTTTTATGTTTTTTCGGCCTATTTGTACCAGATATGCCAAAAAGTCACTCGTAAAAGTAGCTTAAAATAAAAATTAAGCATAGAATCTCAAATTTGAAAATCTTCAGCCAACTTTGATCATTTACATAACAATCTTCCCGTAAGCAAACTGAGAAGTGACAGTCGACCGAAAATTTTTAAGTTTGGTGTAGACTTAACTGATGATTTCAAGCAATTTTTGATAATGACTTTTTGCCGTATGTCTCACAGAAAGAAAACTTTGCTCTATCAAAAAACAGGCTTTCTGAATATTTCCAAGGCACTCTTGATTTTTCAAAACCTAAATTATACCAGAAATTGGTTTTTGACCAAGCGGGGCTAAACGCCAAAAAAATTAATTTTAAATTTGATATCAGTTTTACTACTTTTAAACAACTCATATGACTCCACTGACTCGTATTAAATCTGTTACGTTTATAAGGGACTAAAATGGTCCCATTTCGATCAAAGCAGCGCAAAAAAAAATTCCAAAATTTTTTGAAATTAACCAAAGGAGAGCTTACATACTTCTATTTTTTAAGAAAAACCCAACTTTAGTTATAAACTTAAACCCCTACTTAATTAAATTTCTTAACTTAATTGTCATAGAAGACATAATAAACAAGATTTTACTACGTTATATTCAGTACAGATTCATAATTCTATTGGCTTAATATAACACTTAGGTACCAGCCGTTCCTATTTAGCGCTATCCACGTAATTTTATTACATATTTATGGGCCTACATAGAGAGTATTTATTACATCATTGACAAGGCTGAGTTTTTGCAAAAAATGATGACATAACAAAACCATACGGACTTTTATTACTTCATACTTTTCTTTTGACATTTTACAGCCAACTAGATGACGTTTCCAAATTAACAATAAGTAGATTTACCTATTACCATTAATAAGATTCATTTCTTTTAATTTTTGTGAAAAGATTTTTTCCTTTGAACATTGTAAAGTACTGTAAGTATCATGGTAATAGGCTGACTCATTTACTGAAGAAAAACACAAAATAAATTTTCAATACTGCATAAACGGAAGAAAAGATGGATCGGATTTAGATAGAATCCCTTGATAGCCGAAACGTCTAACACCTTACTTATGTAATACGCCGTTATATTAGGAGTAAAAAGAACTTTTAAATTGTGGAAAAAAAATCCAGGTCTGTATTTAAAAAAATTAACTTTATACAGGTAATTCGGTTGATAAGCATCACACAAAGCTAATCGAGATGTCATATAGGAGGGGTCATATGGGGGGGGGGGGGGGGTTAGAGTGTATTAAAACTTTGTAATTTAAGTTTCTGGTATTTTTTACATTCTTTTAAATATTTCAGAAACAGGCTAAACAGGCCTTATAAAAGTCAACTTTTTGCTAATTTAACCGTTTTCGTAACTTCAGCCGTTTCGAAGAGAGTAATACTGCACGCACTTAAAAAAGACACCCTGTATACTATCTTTTTTCTCAATTTCCAACTTTGACGGACCACAATTTTAGAACGAGTGAACCGATTGGATTGAATCCAGCAGTTTTATCGGCACAATAATTTCGGGAACAGACCCCTTCGGTCGTCGATGTTTGAGCACTTTTAGAATCGACTTTTTACTAGTTTTATAAAACTCACTTACGGGACTATCTGACTAATATTAAGTTGGTTACGTCCATAGGGGTCTAAAATCGACCCATTTGGATAAAAAATATGATAAAAAAATCAAAAATATTTTTGAAAATAATCAAAGGTATGCCATTTTTGTCTCTATTTCCAACTTTAACGGCCTATAATTTTATACTAAGAGGACCGATTGGAGTGAATGCAACTGCCTTTTTGTATTTTTCGATGTCCTTTTCCCCCTCCCAGAGGCGCCAAACTTACTGGTGCAAGTTTTGCAAACACAAAAATATTTTTCAAGAGAAAGAAACCATAGTGAGTCCAACATGTGGCGCCAATGGTATACAGGAATTTGTTATAAGCACTCGCTTTAAGATTGTATATTGAATTAAAGAGATTTGCAAACCCAAAAACATTACTCAAGAAAAAAGAAGCCGTAAGGATTCCCAAATCCGGCGCAAAATTTTTACAGAAATCTCCTCCTCTATATAGCTTGGCTAGACAGAGATATAATACTATATTAACTTTCAGTTAGTTAGCATGAACCAAAGTGCTCTCACGTCCGTCCCAAATTTACTGCTCGTAAAGTACTGGTGAGGTGTATAAGTGAAATTGAATTTTGTTTTACAACCAGAAAATGATCTTGTATGTGCAAATTCAAAAGTATTACTCCAGAGAAAGAAATATGGTGGGTCCCAGACCCGGCACCAAATTTGTACTGTATGTACTATAAACACCCGCTTTACGGCTTCTTCTAATCTCTGGAAACTAGAGGGATAAAATACTGTATTAAATCTGGGTTATGGTAAACGAATGTGTTCCACTGTCACATTCGGCGCCAAGTTTACTGGTGTTCAGGTGTACAATGTGACTTTTGTTCCACAACTTGGAGATTATTAAATTAGAGAGAGTCGCAAACTTACAAACATTACTCAAGAGAAAGAAACCATAGTGAGTCTCACGTTTGGAGCAAAACTTACACAAAAATCAGTGCGCCTAACTCGTAATAAGTTGGGTAAATCAAAGTGGATCCCTTCGGCGCCAAATTTACTGGTAAAGTTTATCATTTTATTCCTCAACCTCAATAACGATGATCTGTTTTCCACCTTCCAACGAAAATCTCATTAGTTCGATAATGACGGAACATAGACTCCTTGGGTGGTCAATTTTTGGGGCTTTTAGAATCGATTTCTTAGTACTTTGTTAAGTTCATACGGGACTGTACTTGTCTCATTTTGTTTAAAAAGAGTATTAAAAAAAACTCTATTTTTTTTGGAAATTACCAAAAATGGGTATACGCCTTTTTTTTCCGCAATTTCTAATTTTTACGGCCTATAACTTTAGTGTGACCGATTGTAGTGAGTCCAACAGTTTTTTGTTCTTCTCGATATACTCTTTCTCCTCCTATCAATGGAAGTCCCATTAGGTCAATCATTTTAAAGATAGACTTTGTGATACATTTTCGGGCACTATTAGAATCGACTTTTTATTGCTTTTAAAAGAATCACTTACGGGACTACTCTGGCTAATATTAAATTTAGTACGTTCATATGAGAGTAAAATTATCCCGTTTCGATCAAAAACGCCATAAAAAAGTCAACATTTCTGTAAAAATAACCAAGGGTACATGGTTCCTTTTTTTCTCAATTTCCAAATTTGACGGTGTATAACTTTAGAACGAGTGGACCAATTGGAGTAAATCCAACAGTATTTTTGTTTTTCTCGATGTCCTATTCCACACCTTATTATAATTATTTAACCAATGGGACCTCTTTACTCACTTACGGGACTACTCTGACTTGCATTAAGTTTGTTACGTTTATAACGGATAGAAATCGTCTCATTTTAATCAAAAATAGCATAAAAAAAATCTGAAATTGTTTAAAAAATAAGTAACCAAAGGGTATGTGGGTCACTTTTTTTTCTGAATTTACAATTGTAACGGCCTATAACTCAAGAACCTGTAATTTAGATCGCAATGAGTCCAACAGTTTTTTTAAGGTCGATTACAATAGGACTATGTCAGCAGTCTCAAATAACTTATTTGAGACTTCAAGGCTGACTCTAATAACTTATTTGAGACTGCTTACTCAGAGGCCTATTGTCCCTTCAATTTCTATCAGTCTATTTGAGAGAAAAAAATTGACTTTTTCAAAGATTCAACAGTTTTTTGTTCCCCTCGATGTCCACCTCCCATCATCGGAAGTCCCATTGGTTCAATAAAAAATGGAACCACTTTTAGACTTTTGGACATTTTAGAATCAACTTTTTTACTAATTTTAAAAAATTCACTTGTATATGTATTTTTTCTCAATTTCCAACAGTCTATAACATAGAATGTGTTGACTGTTTTTTATTTTTTTCTCGATTTGTCCCCATTTGTGCAATTATTTCGAAGATAGACCCTTTCGGAGGTCTCATTTGGGCATATTGGTGCTGAAGGTGCTTTCGAAAGTTTTAATTACTTACAATGTTTACAAGTTCGTGTCCCTTCGTGTCCTTTCACCCAATAAACACCACTACCATTACTTACAATCTGAAGAGTTCCCGGGCTTTGAAACCGTGGTTCGATGGAATTTCTTCCTGACGTTTCGTATACAGCTGCGGCAGATTGTAGCCCAAGCCGTAGCAACGAACCGACAAAGGAAGTAATTTGACGGCTTAAGTGCCACCAACAATTCGCCGGATACATTAAACCTCACCTCCGAAGAGAGTCGATGCAAGGTTGTAGTCAATTTGACCGACAAGGAACTGTCAACAGATGAGCTGAACGTTCTGAACAAGGGGGGAAATCTTAATTTTGCCATAACACCATCCAGGACCTGTGAAAGACACATAGCAAATATGAAAAGTGGAATCCGGCAGCTGCCAATTCAGACGGCTGAACAGATCAGAATGGAGACGTCACGAATTCTACAACGCGCAAAACCATCAAAAAGCAATCTCACCTTTGCAGAAAGGAAAGCTCTGAAAGCCTTGAACGAAGAAAAGGATATTCTCATTTTACCAGCTGATAAAGGAAACGCAACAGTAGTAGTGTCAACATCATATTACGGAAAAAAATCAGGACACTGTTAGATCCCACCAAGTACAAGAAGCTAACTCGTGATCCAACCGCCCGGATTCTGTGGGCCACCAACAATTTAATCAAGGAAGTGCCATCGGTTGAAATAACTAATCTTAAAAAATCTGAAGCCTTGCTACCAATGCTGTTGGGTTTGCCAAAGATCCACAAACCAGATGAGCCACTGAGACCCATCGTGAGCCCGACCAACGAAATTGCGAAACACCTCCCAAAACTACTGAAACCTAAAATAGGAAATACTGACAGCTTTATAAAAGGCTTTACTCATTTTTTCGAAAAACTGCATTCTTTGACCATTTCTCCAGGAGAAATTCTCGTTAGTTTCCTTGTTGTTTCGCTCTTAACGATGGTACCCATTAAGGAAGCCATGGAATATATTAATCATGAATTTCCACAAGGTATTGCCAAGTTGTTCGAACACTGCTTAACCATTACATATTTTCAATGGAAGGAAGATTTCTACGAACAAACTGGTGTAGCTATGGGCCCCTTAGTCCAGTCATAGCCAACTATTTTAAGGAAATTTTAGAGCCCAAGGCGTTGGCAACGAAAAATAAGAGGCCAAAATGCTGGTTCCGATGCGTGGACGGCACCTTTGTTATTTGGAACCATGGCGAAGGCGAACTTCAAAACTTCCTCTTACACCTCAACTCTATCAACCCAAAAATTCAATACTCTATGGAGATAGAAAAGAAAGGATCCTTACCGTTTTGGATGTTTTGGTATCAAGGAGGCTCAATGGAAAGCTTGCGCACACCGTTTATAGAAAACCAACACACACACTGACCGATACCTCAATAACGGATTAAATTATCATCCCAGGCAGAAAAAGAGAGTCATACAGACTCTGCCTGTGAGAGCCAAGAGAATTTGTGAGCCGGCTGAATTGGAACGGAAAATGAAGCATCTGGAAAGAGCCTTTGGTTGGAATGGATACAGCAAGCACGAGTTTGATAGGGCCGTCCGTAAAAGAAATGTAGAGCGCCAGGAAGAAGCAATGGAAGAAGAAGAAAAGTGTGGATGGACTAGTTTACCAAAAATCCATAAAGTAGCGGACAGGATCGCCAGGCTACTAGAAAAGCACAATGTTAAAACTGTCTTTAAACCCACTCGTATATTACAACAGAGCTGGAGATCGCCCAAAGGCTGCAGAGATCCTCTATCGACACCCAGAATTTACCGAGTTCCATGCAGCTGTGGCTAGGTATGCATTAGTAAAACAAAACGCAGTGTCAACACGAGGTTTACGGAACACAAGAGGAGTTGCAGCCTGCGACAAATACAAAAGTCAGTAGTAGCACAGCACGCTCTCTCCGAAGGTCACGACATCTTTTTCAACGAAGTGGAACTCACCACGGTCGAATCAGTCAACAACTGGAAGCACGGGAGATCTCTTCGCCCATTGCTGCATCGCTTTTGATAATGTCTGCTGCAGCTCTAGACGAAACGCCAGAAAGAAATTCCATTGGACCACGGCTTCAAAGCCTGGAAAACACTTTAGATTGTATCCTGACTGGCCGTGAAAGCCTTCAAAGTCTTTTAAATTGCTTAATAGTAATATATTCTTTAAATCTAGGTTGCCATGAATCCTAAGAATACAGTGTTTGACGCCAAACGCTTAATAGGAAGGAGATTCGATGACGAGAAAATCCAGGAAGACATGAAGCACTGGCCGTTTAAAGTCATCAACGACGCAGGCAAGCCAAAGATTGAGGTAGAGTACAAGGGAGAAGTGAAACGCTTTGCCCCGGAAGAGGTCAGCTCCATGGTGCTTACTAAAATGAAGGAGATTGCTGAAACGTTTTTGGGAGGAAAGGTAAAGGACAAAAACCGTAGGTCAACTACAACATAGGTTACAAGAAAACTTACAGGTTACAGATGCAGTTGTTACTGTCCCAGCGTATTTCAATGATTCCCAAAGACAAGCCACCAAGGACGCTGGAGTGATTGCTGGGTTGAATGTTCTTCGTATCATCAATGAGCCCACCGCAGCAGCCTTAGCTTATGGACTGGATAAGAACCTAAAAGGAGAGAAAAACGTTCTCATCTTCGACTTGGGTGGAGGCACGTTTGACGTATCCATCTTGTCCATTGATGAAGGTATTGAAAACCTTTTCCCTATTTAAAAAAAAATATACCATTTTTTGTTTAAATGAACAGGTTCCCTATTCCAAGTTAAATCTACTGCTGGAGACACTCACCTTGGAGGGGAGGACTTTGACAACCGTCTAGTGAACTTCTTTGCAGAAGAGTTTAAGCGAAAGTTTAAGAAAGACCTCACAAGCAACACTAGGGCTTTGAGAAGACTAAGAACTGCCTGTGAAAGGTAACTAATATTTCGCCAGTGAATGGCGATAACTAATGGATAAAGCAATCAACAGGGCGAAGAGAACTTTGTCGTCGTCTACAGAAGCTAGCTTAGAAATTGACGCTCTTCATGAAGGCGTCGATTTTTACTCCAAAATCACTAGGGCTAGATTCGAAGAGCTCTGCATGGATTTGTTCAGAGGGACCTTGCAGCCAGTGGAGAAGGCTTTGAATGATGCCAAGTTGGACAAAAGTGCCATTCATGACGTAGTCTTAGTTGGTATGTACACCAATAAAAAAATCAGAAAAGTCTTTCTAATTGTTTTCCACTAGGTGGCTCCACAAGGATCCCAAAAATCCAAAAGATGTTGCAAGACTTCTTCTGCGGCAAAGCTCTAAATCTCAGCATCAACCCAGATGAAGCCGTCGCTTATGGAGCTGCTGTGCAAGCCGCCATCTTAAGCGGAGACACCTCTTCTCAAATTCAGGATGTTCTATTGGTCGACGTGGCTCCATTGTCTTTGGGAATTGAAACTGCCGGAGGTGTAATGACTAAGTTGGTTGAGAGAAACTCAAGGATTCCTTGCAAGCAACAGCAGACTTTTACTACATACTCAGACAATCAGAATGCGGTTACAATTCAGGTGAGTGTTATTTATTAGTTACGTTCTAAGTATGATTTTCGTGCTATGTAATAGGTATTCGAAGGAGAAAGAGCAATGACCAAGGACAACAATTTGCTTGGCACGTTCAACCTGACAGGTATTCCTCCAGCCCCCAGAGGTGTGCCTAAAATTGAGGTTACATTTGATTTGGATGCTAACGGTTAGTAGCATATGGCATATTGTCTTTTTTACTTATGATTTACAATGTCGGTCATTTAAAAGGCATCCTCAACGTTTCGGCCAAGGACACCAGCACCGGCCGGTCGGAAAAGATCACCATTACCAACGATAAAGGACGTCTTTCCAAAGCAGATATTGACAAAATGCTGGCCGAGGCAGAGAAATACGCTGCAGAGGACGAGAAGCAAAAGGAGCGAATTACTGCTAGGAATCAGCTCGAAGGGTACATCTTCAGTGCTAAACAGGTAATTAAGCATTACATCAAAATCCTTTTGCTCGGTTTCCATTAAGTTGAATTTAGGCCGTTGAGAATGCTCCTTCTGGGAAACTGACTGATGAGGATAAGAAATCGGTGGAAGAAAAGTGCGCAGCAGCCTTACAGTGGCTCGACGGGAATCAGCTGGCAGAGAAAGATGAATTTGAAGACAGGCTAAAGGACCTACAAAGGGAGTGCCAACCCGTAATGATGAAGCTGCATCAGAGCGGCAATGCCCAGGGTGGGCAGGGAGGCCCTAAAGTCGAGGAGGTTGACTAGATTTTTAAGTTAATGAGGAGAATTCTAAAAATGTTTTACAATGATATTTAGGGACATAATAAAGGAAATGGAACCAGATGGTCACCAAAAATTAAAAAAAATATATTGTTTATTATATTATTATGTGCTTATCATGTAATCATTCAACTGATGCTAACGTGCTTTATTTGTTAAATTTATTTTTTTTTAAATAACTTTTTTGACATTCGTCAAATCCGAAGTGTAGTGTTTTTGCTTTCAATTGGCCTTCGAATCTTTGGAAAAATAACACTTTTCGGTCACCAAAACTACAGGAAAGTTGCAGTAAAGCAAGGTTTAATGACTAGTAAAACCAAAACTGATGCTTAACGACCCAACACTGAACAAATTCAATTTTTGTTTTCATAATTGAAAATATTTTATTACCAAACTTAATTTAACCTATACAAAAAATCTGGAAGAAGATATCCACACCCACAAATAAATTAATATCTTTAGGCTTATTTTCATTCACATTTAGGTTTTTTTTTTCATTTTTTTAATTACCAACTGCACAAATTATAGCTTTGTGCTGAGATTAGCTCTAAAAGAGCACTAATCTCGTGATGACGATGAATGTCAATATATTCAGAAAAATCTCTAAAAAGCCGATGCAGCGATAAAGTGTAAAAACAATCGAAAGGCGCAAAGGAGGCAAACAAGTAAAACAAGTAAAATTGCAAAAAATTAGTTTGTTAATTATCAAACTAAAAAAAAACTCAAAAACTAAAGAGGATGTAACTACACTTCTAAAAAAATAAATAAAAAATATGCCTCCAAGAATTAAAGGCCTGTATTGCTAGTTAAAAATATAAAGAAAGGTTAAAAAAAAATTTTTTTTAAAATATGAAACTTATTTGCGAACCATTTCTAAGAATTATTGCACGAATAAAAAGTTTGGCTTTGCTAGCAGAGAAAACCGAATTAATTTGTATTACTTTGCGATTTCAGAAAAAAAATACATTTTAGAAAATACGTTATAAACAAAAATTGAAAAATAAACGATATAAAAAAACAGTTCTTTTACTCACTATGTATTTTCTTAAGTAACATTACTTAAATGTTTTTACAATTTTTTTAAAATCGTTTAGAAGATCGTACCTCGTACTCTTTTCGACACTGTCCATCTTAACGATCATCATTCTCTGTTTATCTTAATAACGAATAAAGAATTTCAATAATTGTTTATATAAAACTAATAATAAGAAATTTTTGTTTTTATATTTTCACCATTATTTTCTTTATCTTCTCTTTCCTAGACCTTACCTATTAAGGTCATATTGTACTCCATATTTTGATCTTCATCGTAAGGCGAGATCGTTGAACTCTAATATTTCTGAGTTTTTATCACATTTCTTTTGTTAATTACATGCAATTTAGTTTTCTTTCTACATTTTTTATTTCGGTTTAATGTAATAATTTATTTTTCTGTTTGTTAAAAGAAATTTTTCTAATTTTAAACACTTTTTTTTCTGTCATAGTGTCTTTTTTAAATGTTGATATTATTTGAGGTTGATTTTTCTATAATTTCTACTTCAGCTCTTCATCGGGGTTAGAAAATGTGGTTAGACGCTTTTATACTTTATGGTTATTTTGAGATATTTTTTACCTTTTCCTATGGTTACGGGATACGAGTTCCAATAATTTATCGTCAATTAACTACACACTTTTATTTACTTTTAGCCATTACACCACGATTAAAACACAATTACTCTCTACTAACAATTCGCACTGTTCGCTTGTCCGCTTATTTCGCTCATTTACTACACTGCACTATCTATTCGATCCCATTTCGCGCGGCTCGCTGGTTTATATACCCGGCCTGAACACACTCTCGTACTTTCGAGAACGGAGGCGACTGTTCCCGGTTCTCGTTTATTGTAGATGGGTTCCCGGTGTCCCGGTTGGCGCTCGGCGTTGCCGCTTCGGCCAGAATTTATGTGGACCGACGGTCGGGCGTAACAGTGCCCCTCTTAGCTCTGATCGCCCCGATCAGAGGTATCTCCAGGACTGTAAGTCTTTAACCGTTCAAGATGAACCACTTTAATCGTTGCTATAGGAGTACGTTGGATCCTGTATAACACGTCGTTGATCCGTTTTTTGATGACTGTATATGGACCCTCCCAACTTAGAAGACTGTCCTTTCTTCCTCAGTGGGTTATACAGCCAAAACCAAGTTACCTGTCTTAAATCCTGCAGAATTCGCCCTTAGGTCATATCTGGCTTTCATCCGATCGCTGGCAATCTTTATGTTTGTCCTCATGTTTCGATGGATTTCTTTTCATCTTTCTCGAGGTTCATCAGCATAGTTCTAGACATCTTGCACCGGTTCTTCTGGTGATCCGTACACCAAATGTAACGGAAGACGAAGTTCTTTACCAAATATAACCGTGGCAGGGGTATGTCCTGTCGTGTTATGCACTGCACCTCTGTAATCCAGCATTAGAAGAGGCAGAAATTTGTCCCAATCTTTCTGATGGTCCGCTACCATTTTGCAGAGGTATTGTTCCAAGGTTCGACTGAAAGCTCGTTCATGCTAACTGATTGTGGATGGTCCTTTTACGGAGCAGCAGGTATCCAAATTTCTGCACCACTCTTCGACCTCATCTCGGCAATTCACCCGGTAGTACTTTTCCCGAATTCCATCCAGGGTCTTATTCACTCCAAAATTGCCTCCAGGCACTCCATTGTGCATTTCTCGCACGACATCTTTCCGTCTACTTTCTGATACGACAAGCTGGAGCGTGGCACTTTTCCCGTCGGTGCTTTCCCAAGTCCTCTTCAGTAAACCATTCTGAATCGCCAAGGAATCCCATTGGGCCCACATAGCTTTTACTTCCGGGCTCTTATCTGCTATGTCCTTCCAATCAGGTCTTTGATTTTCCAACTTCCATTGACATATTAACCCCACAGCATTATCGGTTGTTTGATCGATCTTCATTTGTTCAGTGTTCCAATGTTCGTCGACGTCAATCCTGGTTCTCCTAAGTAAACTTGGTCCTTCTCGTTGCTCTACTCATTGGCAGTGTCGACATTCTCCTTTACAAGACCTTCGTGGCAATGCATCTGCGTTACCATAAGATCTGCATGGAAGATGTTCAATTTTGCTTGGGATGGTGAGGCTTCTTCCAAGCTGTACAATCCTAATAATACTGGGGGTTTCCGTGGGGCCAGTCAGCGTTCGCCCCTTCACACTGACTGATCTTAGTTTTCCGGCTGATGTGTCAGTCCGCCAGATTGACGTTGTGGCTGAGTCTGACTCCTTTCCCGTGGAACGCGACAGTCCCTTTTAAAATTGCCCATTCTGCCGCAGTTTGAAACAAGATTCGGGTTTCTGTAGGTCGACATTTAAGTACATATTTCTTCTGTAACCAATGTCTTGTGCCCTGCTCCTTGATTGGTTAAAAAATGAAGTCATTTGCTTCCTGAATTCACGCTGCTCGTCCTACAATTGCTTTAGGATTGACTTTGGCTGCGGCTCTTCCTGTATGTCAACTATTTTAACTGTGTGGCCCGTGTTTATTCTCAACGCCTCATACTCCAATGCCCGAATTAATGCCTCATTTGCACTGGAAATACGAGTCAACTTAAAATGGCATTTAATTTCACTATCGCACACTCTCGTACTTTCGAGAACGGAGGCGACTGTTCCCGGTTCTCGTTTAGTCTAGATGGGTTGCCGGGGTCGCGGTCGGCGCTCGGCGTTGCCGCCTCGGCCCGAATCTCTGCGGATCGACTGCGACGGTCGGGCGTAAAACTATATTTCTTTCCCCCTTATATTACAATAAAATAGGTATTAGTCGACCTTTTAGGGTCTAATGGTAATGCATTTTGACATTATAACATTTAGAGAAAAAAGCTAAATAAAAAAATTGTAGTTCTACGAAAGAAGAGAAACCTAAAATTATTTTTTATTTATTATCAGTCATTTAGGCGATGCATTAGAAAACATTTTGTTTCCTCATTTTTCAAAATCACTCTATATGATCAGCAATCTAGTAACCATTATATGAGTACGATATTCGCCTTTCGTATACAGTGTGTTCCAAAACTAGGGTGCATTAACAGCGTATTCTAGACCAAAAAAGACCTAATTTAGGTATGTTAAACTTTACAAAACTATAAACCTTGTTTTATTACATAGCTCATTCTATTTGAGAGAAAATCGCTTCAAATTTGGAAAAAGTTTCTACATAGATAGACTTACCAGTGGTTTTCAGCATTTAATGATATGTACTTGTTGACGTCAGACAACCCTTTGACCACCCCAATCGAACATAACTGATAGTTAATTTTCCAAGATCTATACTCATTTTTCAAAGAAAAAATGCCCTCTTCTATGAACTTCGTAACTCTAACCAATTTCAAAGTACTTAGAAAAATATCCATTTAAATGGTGAATCTTAATCAACATTTTATTAAAAAACGCTGGAATAATAATATAACAAAACGCTCTTGGTCACTTATTTTACTTATCCAAATAACGCGCTACATAAAATAAAATTTAAAACACTTTTTTGGGAAAAATTTGCTGACGAAAGAGAAGGTTAGGTCGAGCGATTTTGAGAGGGAAACATCAGTCCGGCTTTGGGAAGACTCACGAGGAGACGATTAGGGGGTTGCGTTCGAGCTGGTCTGGAGGTCGTTACGCCGGAAGAAGGAACGTTCCATCAGCTACCAGCCCACTGTTTAAAAGTCTTGCTAAGATGTACAAGATTGCCTCTCAGAAAGTAGTATGTTCGGAGTAAATTGGCGGATTGCGACAAAGGCAGCAATAAGTACCACCTCTTCGCCGTCGTTTCATTTAATTGTACACTAAACTTCATCAAAGCTCGAGATCATCAGGCACATTGCTCGTAGTCATAGATGAACATTTATAGAGCAAGGATAATTTGGGCGTTAGCTCTGGATATGTGGTATAAATCATCACTTGTTCTTAAGTACTTAATTACAAAATAAATCGATTTTATACACCTAACGCCCAAATTACCCTTGCTCTATTAGGGTTCATCTATGACTTCGACCAATGTACCTAATGATCTCGAGCCCTGATGAAGTTTAGTGTATCATTAAACGAAACGTCGGCGAAGAGATTGTAGTACTTATTGCTCGCTTTATCCGCCAATTTACTTCCAACACAGAAGTCTTGCTGTGGGGTCTCACGAGAAGGGTCGCTTTGGGGGATTAGTGAAAGGGGTCGAGAAGGAGTATCATTGCGCCGGAAGGACAAATGATCACTAGCCGAGATCATCAGTAGAAGCATACAGCCAAGTGTGTTTTCAAAGTAAAGAGAAGGGCGGAAGCACTCCTTTGTTCCTATTAGGGTGACTTTTTCAACTATCAGTAAAACGTCAGTTTGACGTTAAAACACCAGTAATGACGCAGTTTGCATTGTTTTGTTACGTCAGGTAATAATGAAATCTACGTCATTACTCGTGTTTTAACTTCAAACTGTTTTACTAGCAAGTTTTATTGATATTTTACAAAGTTTTACTGATAGTTCTAAAAGTCACCCTAAGTCCTAAATGCATTAATTCTCAAAATTAAATTTTTTGGTTCTTAATCATATTTTCACAAATATCTTGAAAACGGCTAAAGATACGAAGTTCTTATAAGTAGCCAATTTTGTTCAAATTCAAGAAGGTTTCAAAAAACTTGTAGAAAGTAAACAAAAAAATGTCACAAATCAGTAGCGTAAGATAAAAAAAATTTGAGATGGTAAAGAGGGCCGGACCCCAGCAAAATACTTTTCTGTATAATCCATTCAGTTATTTCTGTCGTCAAATAGGCGTTGGAAATCTGACATTTTTCACCCGGTATAACATGACTGACAGTGACAGTGATTAATAATCAGTTTCAGGTTAAGGTTATTGTTTACTGTTTTGCTCACATAGTTGTCAGATGGCTTCATTAGTTCAAACTTTTAATAATATTGATAAACGATCACTAACCTAGAATCTAGTAAAAAATGGGCCGGGGCTCTACGTTAGCAAAAATATTATATTAGTGCATTTAAAAATGAATCTTTCGATAATAGTTGAGATTAATACGTTTATAGTGTGACTGTGATTGTGATGATATATATAAGAAGTTTGCTTTTTGGAATAAAGGAAAGGTGGAATTCAGTTAGGGAAGGCCAGGAAAAATGATATGTTTCTGTCAGCGGCAATTGAAAGCAAGCAGATTTAATGCTTACCTCAAAAATATTGGAAACTTTAGCCAAGGTCATAGTGGGCCAAGGTCTCTTCTAAATTCGAGGTAGCATTTTTTAATTTAATTTTTTAATGCAAATTTGCACTTTCGCGTTAATTACCTTGGACATTTTTTCTTAAGAAATAGTTTTTTAATAACAAATTAGCTTACAAAATGCACGCTTAAGTGT
This sequence comes from Taphrorychus bicolor, assembly GCA_951812265.1. Classification (NCBI taxonomy): domain Eukaryota; kingdom Metazoa; phylum Arthropoda; class Insecta; order Coleoptera; family Curculionidae; genus Taphrorychus; species Taphrorychus bicolor. The sequence goes on along the minus strand of OX638299.1, from coordinate 10,159,407 downwards.
ACAAAAGGTCGGCAACAGCGAAATTTTAATGACGCATCTTCCCAACGTTCTCTTGGCGACAAGTAAACAAACAATCGCTGTCGATGTTATACTGGTGAAATTCTATGGCATGGGTTAATGCCAAAAATAACTGAATGGATTATAGATGTTTAAAATTAGTTAGCACGTCTAACTATGTAGAGCATAATATCTTACTGGTTCTTCAAACTCGAAGTGAATATCTCCAAAACTGGACGACTTATGGAAAAAATAAAGTTTTAAAATTCTAGCATCTTCGTAAGGCAGTGTTTTTTTGTAAGGAACCTCTATCTTTGAAAGGAGGTGTTTAAAGAGATATTTGTATGAACTATTGACAATGTCATTTTTGGTCTGGAATAAGAAATTATGTCTTGTATGCTGATTTAAAAGCAACACAGAAAAGTTAATATAGACATGCGTGCTAAAAAGTCAGGTTTTTAAAATACCTGTCAAAGCAATTTATTTTTTTGGTTGGTAATAAAGTGGTTTTTTATTGTTTTCAATTCGACTTTGGATCATCAAACAACAAAAATATCATTTTTGTAATTATTTGTGTAAATATCCACTTTGAAACGTAGTATACTAAGGTACAGTAGTTTCTAAATTGAATTTAAAATTATATAATTAGTGAATTTAGGGTATTAACGGAGTTATAAGCCTATAAACAGAGGGCAATGACCTTGTCTGGTTGAGGTAATGTAAATACGTTATTTATCTAGTGAACCGTAATTTGTTTGATTGCAATCCACTGTAAAATTTAAAATGCTTGTTGAATCCTGAGCCAAACAATTTGCAGCGTGAGAAGATTTCGCAATGTACAAGAAGTCTTTTGTAAACAGATTGAAACTGGAAAGCAGTAGGATTATTATTAAATCCTCCTCTCGACCGCACGGCAGAGAAAAACATTTCAAGATGATCCTGACTTAGCTTGTAAGTTAACAAAAAATTTAATACCCCATCTGACAATACAAGGTCATTAAATAAATTCTGTACACATTTCAGGCAAATTATCAATACTAAAAACCCAGTTTTTCTACCAGAATGGATCAGTAACTCACCCTTCAAAGTTTTAAGCGAACTTGAGTAATTGACAGACCAATAAATTCCTTTAGAAAAGCTTCATTATTTTTATATAATGGTCTTTTGTACTTATTTTTCCCTAAGAAATTTCTAGTATTTAAGACATCGAAAATATTATTAATAGTTCCACAAAACGTGGCTGTTGCTTCGCTATTTTTAAAATATTGCATGTTTAAATCTTTATTTCAAAAATCAATTGCATCAGCAACACTGGCCCTAAAAGTTTGTGCTGCTAGATTGACCTTCATCTTTTCCTTGTGATAATTGATATGTCTTGGACGAATTTTAGTAACTGTATGTAAACCACTGTTTTTTTGTAAATCTACCAGTTTTTTTATAATATGACCAGGATGTTGTGCTCAATTTCACCCCAGTCCCCCAAAGTGTTCCTACATAACTTTAACATATGGCAAACATCCAACATAATATGCACTTTCTCTTTGCTAAAGGGATTGTCCCTGTGTCCTGCTCATTGTCTCTATGGATAACCTCGACATCTAAAATTTCTTGTAATTTATTATTGCAAATAAAAATATCTGATACTAACTTATATAAATAATAATATAATCATCATATAAGTACTCAATCACAATGTCAACTCTGAAAAAATCAGTCACTTTAAATATAAGATGCATGGGATGTCCTTGGGGATGTCAGAAATAAAAAGTTGTTGCTTAGATTACTTAGTTATTTGGATAAGGGCCAAGTTGTTGAGATTCTGACAAGTTTAGCAGGAGCATACATTTCTGTTGCTCCATTGCCTCATTTCCATGGAAAATGTGTTTATAGTAATGTTATATGCACTTATTTAATAATTTCTCTTTAGGCCAAGTTGTTGAATCCTTAGGTGAATTCATTCACCTAAATCAAGCTCTCATATAAATTTTGATATTCATAAGAATTACATTGATGTCATAATTATGGCAATGTCACATAAGTAGGCAAACCAATTCCATATGGAGCTATCAGTAACATATGAGGGTCCGATTTAGCTGAATCAAACTTAAGCCATGATTCAGCAACTCACTTAAGTAACTCAAGTAAGTTCCAGAAGATCTGATGTTCTTAATTATGGGTGTGTTCAGTTTTACAATCAGATCAGTCAGTTGAGTAATTGACAGTTGCTAATCAAATCTAGATTTAGGTGAAGTGGGAGGACTGTGAATAGGGAGAAATAAAACAGAATGAGATTAAGGACATCTAAAGTCACTTGACAAAAAAATCTGTCTGCTCACAGATGTAGATAATGAACAGCTAATAGGCATTTTCAGAAACTTAAGTTGGTTAACTCGATCACTAACCCAACCCTCTTATGTTTGTGTACCTCACATTAAAAATGTATTAGTGGTTTAGTGGTTAGTAGCCTGAAATTACTAATGCTACTCAGGTAAGTAACTTGAGAAAGTTTCCACAAAAGCCTGACTTAAACTAATTCTATACATCTTTGTCGTAACAGCATAAGAGGAGTAAACTCATCAGAATCAATTTTAGCCTGATTCAACAGCTTGGCCTAAGCAATACATATTTCATAATTCACTGTACCTAATCGAGGACTTGTCACCTTGGGTTAAATGATATATACAAACCTAATAAAAACAAAATGTTGGGCCGGATATTCTGAGTATTTAAAAGACTTATGAAGTATCTTACCTTCCTCAATAACTCCCTTCCTGTCTAAAACTCTTCGAGGCTTAACTTTTTTTATTAATCTGGGCTGCCTGTCAGTCTAGCGTCCTTGCTTTCAAATAGCCCCTAGGAAGGAAAATTGTGGGGTTAGGTGGGGCTGACAACCCTGGCCCCATGGTAATTTTACGGCTCATGTATGCTTTACAACTTTTCTTTTATTCAACAGCTTATAAGTATCGCACTGTCCTTTCATTTTGTTCATCACTAATGACAATTGCATTTGCTGATTATGATTAAGTAGAGCTATTCTTATCCCTCTTTGAAATGATAAGCAGTGGTTGTGGTAGGCTTAAGATAAACATAATTTTTTTTAGGAAGGGTTTAGTAAAAGTCTACAACTATACACACTAAAGAGTAGAAACTTTGTATAAAAGAAGAAAAGTATATATTGAGATCAAGTTCCAGCAGGTGTTTCCCAGAATAGTGATCCAGTATAATAGTTAATAATCAATTTATACCCAATTCATATAGGAGCAAAGTGACTTTTGCCTTGCTAGATAATTATGTTATAGGTACATCAACAGCGCAATTAAATTAAGGTTGTTATAAAGATTTTGATACCTAAATTAAATCTATAAGGTACAGAAATCGCTTAAGCTCATGCCATTTTCAATATGTGAACAATAAACTCTGATCTTATACTTTACCTTTGCAAGATTACTGAAAAGCAAGTTGGTGGTTTGGCAATTTATGCCGCATTAGCATTACTGCATTCTTATGTCATCTAGCTTAATAGAAATGTGTTTATGAGGTTTTACAGGTGCACTGTTTACTAAGAGGCATATTAGAAGGCATACTTTAGTATCCAAAAGGAACAATCTAAGGACATACCTTAACACTTATGTTACATTGCTATTTTTTTTTGCAATGACGCAGTTGCAAGTTCAGAAGCCTGTTAGTGTTAAGGTACCAAATTAATTTCTTTTTTTTTCAAGCGGACTAAAAGTACGTCATTTGTTTTCCCCATACGCACACCTAAAGTGGGCTTTCAAATCCTGAGACCAAAAAAGTAGCAAAAGAGTCCTAGGCAGTAAAAGTAAAGTCAAAAGTCACCACTAGTGTCATGGTGGCGCATATATAAACGATTTTCGTTCACCAAAATTATTTTAATAATAGATGACACCAGATAAACCGATCTGAGTGTATTGCCATCTTTACATTCTTGTTGAAAAAAACAAAGGACAGAAATACTCTCAGAGCACTCAAGAGCACCATCGGAAACCGTTATTAGTCGAAATCGCATAGGTTCTCGAATTCTGAATTCGTCTGTTAAATGTCATGCGCGTCATCATATTTATCTGTCAATGTGACATTTATTAATTTAGTATTGAAAATAATGCTACAAATTCTTAGTTTACCATAATCATTGGTTATTATTTAATACATTAAAACCATTGAACATTGAAAACCACCATTCTAACATATTCTATGTATTTTACAAATAATATACACAATTAGGTAAGTACCTAGACCCGCTTAAAGAGGATGAGAGAAAATTGCAAAACTGAACCACTTTTAAATAGATTTCTTATTTATTGAATGCTTGAAAAAAAAATAGTATATGTTACTCGGAGTAAAAGGTCTTTTTGTGCTTCGCCCAGTTGCAGGCCTCAGCTTCGCTTCGGCCGTCAATCTCTGGCTCAGCACGAAAAGACCCACTTTTACTCCTAGTGACATAATCTACTATTTTTAACTGAAATCTGAGAGTAAATAATTACATATTGCGTAAACTCTGTTCTTTTTTTCTTTTCTTAACTTACTTTATCTTATTTTAAGGTTTCAGAACTCTCTTGGAAAGATTTCTGTTTTGTGCAACTGAGATGTGGCAGAGTTTTTTTCTTATGTAGTACCAACCTAGGATTCAACCGGAGAGAAGCAACTCATGAACAGATAATAAAAGAAAACGTTTGTTTTTTTTTCAAAGAAATCCCAGAATGCCGCTCATACTAAAAGCATGTAAGTCAGCATCAATTTTCATACTTGATTAAACCCTCTCTTTAAGCTAGTTTATCGATTTCTCACATTTCATCTTTTTCAGGCTACACGCAAGTAGTACCTACCATGGAGGGTGCACCTACTCAAGTGTAGCCTACAAGCTATGCAATGTGGTGCCAGTTTGGCAAACGTCCCTTTTCCACTTGAATGGTAATTTTCTGCAAAACATCCACTAACTTTGATTTCCTATTTACATATACTCTGCAAACAAACTCATTTTTTTCTGCAATATAATAGTTCTGAAAATTGTGATCGAAGCCAGAACAATAGCAGATGCTTATTGCTACATTATGGTTTTGTATGAGACGCCGTTTGTGTCATATAAGAGTGCCCATATTTTTAAAACATACCCCTATATAGATTTTTACATCCCAATTTTTATTTTATTTTTCTTAGTATTTAACTATTCCACAGTAATATTTATATTTTGCAAAAATATAAATATGTGTTTTCAAAAAACAAATATAAGTACACTGAGAATATATAGTATTACGACCATCCCAATATTTATAACTTAAGCTTTGTCTGTGGCTCGCCAGGTGGCGCAGTAGGGACAAAGAAAAAATTGGCAACATCTAGGGATGTGTGTCACGCAATGAGCTCGGATATACAGAGAGTCCTCATCTTAACAATTTTTTAATTTTGGTCGCCCTTTTCCTTTTTGCTTTTTAGCATATACTTTGCCAGTTGATAATGTTAATATACTGCGACAGGAAAGACTTAAAAGTGTGTTTTCCAAATGTAGCAAATAGAAATATTCCAATAATCGGCAACTCGAAAATTGTCAATTTCTATTAAGTCAATTCGTTTTATTGCTATATTCCTAATTTCGTGTTGTTTACATCATGAAGTATTAAATATTTTGCCTATTTTACTATTTTTGTTAGAACTTTGTAATAATTATGTATTATAGAATAATAGAGGTGTTATGTTTGATCTATGCTGCTATGTGGATCCGAGACCTGGACTCTAAAGGCTGCCAGGATCAATTTTGCCTGGAAGTTAGCCTCCCAGATGTGGTTGCATAAATGTATGCTCAGAATATCCTGGACAGCTATACAGACCAACGAAACAGTGTTAAGTAGAGTTGATGTTGTTCGTGAGCTGTTTTGGCCATTAATATTAGAAAGTTATCATTCCTGTCGTATTTTCTATGAGACCGATACAGAAACTTTCAGATCATACTGAAGACACAGAATGTCATGACTGAAGAATATTCGCCATTGGACTTAAATACGAACTGCCGAGGAACTAGTCAGATTAGCTGAAAACATCCAACAATTTGCCCAAGTAATTCCCAATGTCAACAGTTCTGATATGGCACCAAAAGTAGGTTTTTTCTCTTTTGGTAGCTGTTTCGATGATGCCATTTGAGTTTCAAAAATTTTTAAAAAAATTAAGAAAATTTTTCTATTCTTCTGATTTTAGGGAATGCAAAATTCTAACATACCCATTTGATATGTCTCTCTAGCCAAGCCATATAACAAAATAGTGTTAATATGATTTTTTTAGGCTAAAATTTGAAGTTGATCATAATCGAGGCCCTCAAGATTAACATGCTCATTGATCTCCACTGCTTCTACTGATAAGTTTTTATAAAGATCACCCTCACCACCTATAAACTAATCACTTATTATTGCCGTCAAGTATGCGTTGGAAATCTGACTTTGACATTTTTATCGTATCTTCTCAACATGTGCCGAAAAGAGATATGTATAAAAAAATTAAGATTTCAAAGATAACGAGATGCCAAAAATAAGTTAATGAGGTATACATTAGCTTGTTATTCGTAGAGACTCACTCAGCCTGAGGCTAAGCCCCCCCCCCTCATTAGGCATCCCTGTTGCTTCATGTTTCGATTATCGGCTACCATTAGATATGCTTATATTATTATGGTTAATACATCAACCTATAAACTACACAGGGATAGGCTCTTTACAGTGTTTTGGTACTACTGCAATTTTAATTAGGCCTGTTAATAGCTAGAGAACAGTTAGAATAAGTACCTACAACCTTTCTACATAAAACACTAATTTGCACTGTATTTCGATATTAGCTTTTTTTGTGTGCTTATGTTATACCATATTTTTTTATAATTTTTAGATTTAAACCTCCCAGATGTTGTCGTGATGATCAATTCCTAGAACAAGTGATCTTAAAATCAATTTTGTAAAGTTATTGAAATTCCCGATTTGGATATTGGATTCCGGAGGATCCAATTATTCTGCAATTATTACAGAAATAATACATTTCACAGTTAAGTCTTTATATTTTATATAAACTATCTACAGAGTATTTACATACAAATGTTACTTGGCAATGATGTAAAAAAACAGTGCATTGATTTTGTTTTTTACTATAAATTTTCTGCACAAAATTCGAGCAATATGACGTTATTGCTCGATTAGGTATGTAAAAATTAGTTTTTCTACGAAAGTTCTTAATATATCACTTTCCCGCACGCATTTTGTTTTCGAAAGCTTTACTTTCCTGCACGGCGTACGTGAGAGTAAATTTGGCGTGCGGGAAAGTAAATATTTAAAAAATCGAAAATCGAGGAAACTGCCTCCTTCTTTGAAACTTTATTGCCAATTTTTCCATAGATGCCCTCCTGCTAATCTTCTGCCTTAAAATGCTCAAATAGAATTGCTGAGAATAAAATCCTTATGAAAGTTAAAAGAAAGTTATTTTCTACGAAATATGTTAGTGAACGAAATTTTTAGCTTTTTCGCAGGAAACTCTAGTTTAAAATATGCAAAAAGGCAATATTTACTAATTGGAAATTGAAAACTTATCTGCTTTCAATATTTCCAAAAATATTGCAGCGTTTAAGAAGGAAACAAACAGAAACAACTACTCCGAGGGCTAATACCCCTACCGGCGTTGAATTACACTGTTTGTTTCAAAGCAAAGTAATAAAAAATCTAAGCTAAAAAGCCAAAAAATATTAAGCTTTTTGCAAAGAATATAGAACCAGAGTTTAATTAAGATATGCGATTAACCAAAAAAATAACATAAAAGATAAATTAAAGTTTCTTTTTGAAATGTGGGTCGAAGTTACTAAATGTATATGTTAACCAAAAGTACTTACTACTCTCTTTTGAACGGAGTAATTGAGGTTTGTCGCCTCTAGAAAGTAATTACGCAATTACTTGTAGTAGTTTGGTGTAACTTGAGTAATTTGGTGAATTTTTATTGTAAAATTGAAAACGAGCACAGAAAACATTAGAACCGAACAGATTTGGAACAGATTGAAACCTCTCTTTGAGACTTATTCCAAAAGAAATTAGGTTGTTAGAAGGGTAAAAAAAGGAGGGAGGCTGTGATAAAGGATTTTTTGTCGACTTTGACAACAGAACGTCATCGAGGTTTGCGATCCTGCTCCTCGCTGCTTTGCGACGTGTCTTCTCGGAGTGCGCGTTTTTTTGTCGCGCCGCTAATATGACGTCGTGCAGCGTGTGCTTTCATGTTGGCACCTCTGCGCAGTGCTGCTTAACGGCTTAGTGTGAAGGGGCCCTAACCCGCTAAGCAGCGCTGATTGGTGCAACACGAAGGCACGCGCCACACGACGTCATTTTAGCGGCGCACAGTGGTCGGACATTTCACGCGCAAAATTCTGAGTTGCATTATTATGTGAAATTAAGTAAGTAAATATTTTTCACAGGTACTTCATGTGGTCTGGAAATGATTACTATTAAATTTTGCCATTTTTACAGAGTCCTTACAAAAATCTTCATGCCGTACCCACCTCAAGATTGAATCCATCCGATGACTCCATGCAGAGACTGATTGCTCAATTGATATCGATTTTAGTAGCCTTCTCGAGTGTCTTTTGAATGATTTTAAAATGCTTTGCAAGCATAATTTTCGATTCGCAATTCATCATTCGGTGGCTTCAACGGAAATTCTATGTCCGATTGCAACATTCGGTTTTTCAGTTGAGACATATTCAGGTGATTGGCCTTGAAATAAGAAATTTTTCTTTTTTAATTCAATAAATTTATAGACTTCAAGACTTGTTTTAAACGAAGTCGTTACTCGTTACTGCATATTTTCGTTTGTAATCAGTGTTAGAAATTTGAACATTTCTGTTTTCTTGGAAATGAAATTCCAGCATGTCAAAATATCCCTCACTTTAAGTCATTTCTAAGAACTCTGCATTCTACAAATATTGCTCTGTGACCTCTACAACAATAACCACATATTACTGTCAAGTTCAATCCATGGCCTATTAGTAAAAACTATATTTTTTTTGATTTTTTAAAATACTATAAAATCTTACTAGGGTTGTTACACACTATTGAAAGGCATTTCTTGTCCCCTGTAAACAAGTATAAAAAACCAATAAGGCCGTCATAAGAAAAACGGAAGTTGATGATGGTTCCAGAAAACCGAAACGTTGTATCGAAATTCTACCTTTACAGGTGTATTCCCCTCAAAAAGTTGCTTCAGAAATGTTTTCACAAAATTCGAATATGTTTTAAAATAAAAGAACTTACATCAGTTTTTAAAAATGCACCATTTCGGTTTTTCCAAAATTTCTCAAAAATCCGATTGGTTTAAGCCACCCCGTTTTTGTCATTATATTACTAACATAATTGTCTAAAACAAAACTTTCCCCATTTAACCGACCTCGTAGCTCCTATAGTTTCCTAGATTCCAATACATGGAATACCAATTTGGGACACACTGTATATTAAAATGATTTTTTTTCTGGTTGAAACTGTCTATATAGGGTATCAGGATTAACATGATGTATGTGGGGCTTATATCCTAAACTATTGAATATACGAAGTGGCTTCAATTTCGAAAAAGATGCGCTACTTCAATATTATACACCTAATGCGACTCTGTAAGACGAACACAAAAAGTAACAAAAATATCTTAGGCGCAACTAGGCGCAGCTAATTCTTTTAGTAGTTGGTAGTAGGTGCTTTCTTTTGTATAGTAATAATAAAAAAGTTCTAAAAATCTGTACAAAAAATTAAAGTCAAAAATCAAAATTTAAATTAAAACAAAAATTAACTGCTTTTTCACACCTAGATAGAGCCAACTGAAAACGATTTGAAAGAAATAAAAACTAAAATTAGATATCCTAAAAACCCTTAGATATCAACAATTAATACAAAAATAAAATCTTGCATGTTTATCACGATTCAGTTTTATAACATACAGTTTCAAATGATACTAAACTATGTAATAGATTTAAGCTATATACTCGCTCAAGAGCAAATAATATTATCCTGTCACATGGTTCATTAATAATTGACTTTGCTATCATTTTTCTTACTCTTTGACTATTCTAGAATTAGAGTTACACAATATTTCAATCATTTCAATCACTTTAGAAAATTCCTTTTTGCGCGTGAAATGAGGTCCGTCCGACCCACTGTGCGGCGCGGCAAGAAAAGTGCACTCTGCACAGAATAGTGAACCTCGGTTACGTTTCGTTGCCAAAATGGATCAAAATCCTTTATCACAGCCTCCTAATCGCTTTTTTTACCCTTCTATCAATATAATATTTGTGGGACAAGCCCCAAAGAGAGGGTTGCTTTTCAATGCCAAATATAAGCTGTTCGGTACTAATGTTTTTTTTATGCTTGATTTCAATGTTACAAAGCAAGTTCACTAAATTACTCTTTCCTCGGCACTGCTCTACTGCTAACTGACCAAAAAAAAATAAAAAAATAACCAGCCCGCGGCGTCGCTGCACCCGCATAATGTGAATACAGAATTAAGAAGCAGCGCCACCTGCCGGCCGCAACCGGCGGCGGGTTGCAGCGCTGCGCTGGTAGCGGAGCAGCGCAGTATGAAGGTTCTCAATGCTTTTCCATAAGCGGCGCCAGTGAGCAGCGCCGCTTAGGGGCCTAGTGTAAATGGGTCCTTAGATCGTTGTACCACAGTATAAGGAATAATACACTATATCAGTAACGTCAGTCCGTCAAAACATTGAAACTCCTCTCCCCCTGCCCCGTCCGCCCGGCCGCCGTCGGTGCACCACCAAACCAATTTTGGCAGTGCATCGATGGTGCTTGAGTGATATAGAGCGCTCGCCAGCTCGGCGATAAATTTAATTTTTCTACAAACGTCAAGTAATGACACATTTTACGCTATCATTAGACAAACGATAACCTGACCTTTTTTGAGGATCAGAATGTGAGTTTACTTTTCCGCGCGTTGCCTAGGACAGCATAGTTATTTTCCTAACAAGTGAGGAAAGTGTTACTTTTCAGCACGCGCCTGCAGTTGGACCAAAGACGCGTAGCGGGGTTCGGCCATGAAATCGAGTGCGGAAAAGATACTTTGCGCAAGTGTTAGAAACAATATTTTTTCTACGAGTAAGGACGACTTTTACAACTATCAGTAAAACTTCAGTTTGAAGTTAAAACACCAGACATGGCGTTGTTTATCTGTCAGGTAAACAATGCAATGTACGTCATATCTGGTATTTTAACATCAAACTGAAGTTTTACTGATAGTTAGTAAAAGTCGCCCTAAAGCTCTGTCAATGTATTGGTATTTATTGCCTCAGCTGCGCGATGAATGATGTTTGCTTACTTTTATCGCACAAATAAATCAACCTTTTTAATTAAAAAATGTTGACATCGATATCCTGCCTTTTTTGCAAAACTAAAATTAAAGATGCAGTACATGTATAAGTAAGATGGTATACCAGGCACCTAATGCCACCATTCCTGACAACTATAAATCATGGTAGTTTTACTGATTCTTATTACATTCTTCCATACCAACCATAGTTACCAAGGTTATTTAAAGCAAAATAGCAGCCATTTGAAGTTTTTTACTTTTCCGCACTAGTGCGGAAAAGTACAACTTTCGGCACTCAACTGCGTGCGGAAAAGTAAACTATCGCGCACGCGAGTAGAAAATAGCTATTTATGTAACCAGTTACGAAAAGTCCGATTTTGTGTAACGAATGAATGTTTGCGGGACGAGCGTAGCAAGTTTCCGCAATTTGAATGAGATACACAAAAAAGGCTTTTCGTTACGTGTTTAATACAAGATTTTTTCTAGTTTTGACTACAAAAATACCTACTTAGAGGGAGAGTTAGGTAATATTATTAAATTTCAATATTTACTTTTCAACCACATTGTATATAGTTAATACCGTAAAACTGTAGCAACGGTGTGCCACAACTGAAACCTGCAACTGGTGATGAAACGAACTTTTCATCACCAGTTACGAAAGATTTTACTTTTCGTGACTAGTTACGAAAAGTAGGACGTTACGTCACTGTCATCAGTATTGAAAAGTGCCACTTTATATGTCAAAATTAGAAAGAAGATTTTTTCGCTTGCTGTCAATAGCAACTACCACCACTCAACCATATATTTAAAACGTCATTGTCACTTTGGTTTAAATTTTCAGATTGTGTCTTCAGTTATTCTGAGTTGTGATTCACATTATTTGAAATTGATCGTTTGCAGAAAAAAAGTGGTATGCATTTCACAAAGGGTAAAACAAGGAATAATCCCCCTTTGGTCAACTTGAAAAAAATTTATATTTTTTTATGCTATTTTTCATCTGAATGAGACGATTTCAACCTACCCTGAACCCAGCAAACCGAATTTTAGTGCAAGTTGAATGAAAAGTTAGTTCCTTAACGATATGTTCTTAAAGATGATTTCTAAAGGTTCAAAAATCCTCAATCGAAGGAGTCTATCTCCAAAACTACTAAACTATTGAAAAAATAATAAAATATTTTTCTCAAAATTCGTGAAAAGTAAGATAACTGCTTCTCAGTTTTAACTAGACATTTGTGTAAGTACCCGCCTAAAAAGCAGAATGACAAGAACAAGAAAAGCATCTAAAAGTCATATCAATAAAATGGTGATTAGTAACAGGTTAGTGCAGTAAAAAGAAACTTGGAGTTTTATATTTCTTTCGAGTACTTACTCGTACAAGTCAAGGACAGGCACAAAATGTACTTACAGGTTGTTTAAAATCAGAACCAAATCATTAGGATCTCGAAAACTGCAAGAGGTACACAGTTGGTTAAATTTATGTAAAATTGCCCAATTTGTGAGTCCCTTAAGTCATTTCTTTACTGTTAAGTTGTTAGTTGCAAAAAATATCAAATTTGCGTGTTCATGCTCACAAAATTAACGGTATTTCATACATCTATACTCCCATTAAACACTGTTATTCACATTACACAATATTTTGTCATGCTAGAGTAATTAGACCTATTTTTAATTTTGGAACATAAATAACTTTCGCTTGTGATAGGACAAGCTCATCGCAAGTTTTTTCGTGGGTGAATGTACCTATTTATAGAGAAATGTGTGAGTAGATACTCAAGGTGTTCACGGAAATGTTTACCTACTTAGTAGAAATTTCTAGAAAGCATTGACCCAGTTGCTTGTAAACATCAACGATTACATGCTGTACTCGTTTGGTTTGTAACTTATAATTAGCTAATATTCTTCTACACAAGGCGTCTTCTTCCTGTAGAATGTTGATGGATGTAGCTTTAGTAAATGCTTCATATTGGTGCAAAATAGCGTTATCTTCATCCTTAAGCTTAGTCATATTACCCTTGTCCAAAAAGTGTTTTTTATTTTTTTCTTGCACCTTTATCCAACTTCCACCCCACTAGCTACAAGAATTATTAAAAAATATTGAAAAATTGAAAAGTTCTAAGATATATAAATAAGTCGTAAAATGACTCACTTTCACTATAGTTAAGGCTCCTACATTTATTATAATATTTGGTTATTTTTGAACTGGGTAAATTCACATATTTTAAATGGATGTTTTAACTACTATCAGATTGCTAAAAAAGTATGTTTGTTTACCTTTTGTTACTCTATTTATATGGGTGCTATTCTCCGTTCGGTAAACAACTTTTTGTGCTGGTCTCCCGGCACGTAGGCCAGCTGTTATGTTTTATGAGAACTTTCGAGTAGGTATTAGTTAACTGCTGGTTAATTGAATCAAAGGATCGATAAACAACAACACCAAACGATATAAATAAAAAGATTGATAACTGTAAATATTTTTAATTGAAATTTAGCTTAAAATAAACATTTATTAAAAAATGAATATTGTTTAACGGTACAACCACATTAAGGAATAATACATTATATCAGTATCGTCAGTTCGTGTCGGCACTTTTGATATTTCCAAAACTAAAGCGTGCCGCGTGCACCTGCACCCGGCAAATATCTCGAGTAGTTACGAGGGACTTGTAAATGCGATATAGCTATGCCGTTGGGTGGAATCTTTCTAGGAGTGTGCTACGGGGTCTTTTTTAAACGTAATTTTATTTCTTTGATTATGGATAATTTTACCTTTGTAATATTTCTACATAAATAATGTAATAAATAATGAGTTTATTTGGAGACCATTTTTGTAATACACCATTTTCTGTGTTATATTATTTCGGATTTATAGAATTTAATACATATCTCGATACATATCTACGTTTCTTGATCCTGTAAACATCTAAAACATGTAATTCCTTCTCTTAAACGGCTTTAGCAGCGATCCACTGAACTCAAATTTTTCCCTCACATTTTTAAAAGACACTGTGTAATATCCGCGCAATAGTTATTTATGTATTAAGAGCGAAAAGTACAACGTTTTTGCTCAGAGAGTGAATCACTCGAGAGCAAAAAGTTTACTTTTTGCTCGAAATGCATACCACTTTTTTTCTGCAAACGATCAATTTCAAATAATGTGAATCACAACTCAGAATAACTGAAGACACAATCTGAAAATTTAAACCAAAGTGACAATGACGTTTTAAATATTTGGTTGAGTGGTGGTAGTTACTATTGACAGCAAGCGAAAAAATCTTCTTTCTAATTTTGACATATAAAGTGGCACTTTTCAATACTGATGACAGTGACGTAACGTCCTACTTTTCGTAACTAGTCACGAAAAGTAAAATCTTTCGTAACTGGTGATGAAAAGTTCGTTTCATCACCAGTTGCAGGTTTCAGTTGTGGCACACCGTTGCTACAGTTTTACGGTATTAACTATATACAATGTGGTTGAAAAGTAAATATTGACATTTAATAATATTACCTAACTCTCCCTCTAAGGACATCCAATTTTGAACCTCTATAACTTCGGTCCGCTACGTTTAGAAAGAACTGAAATCACCTCATCCAAATGAATTCAGATGATTTAGCATTACGTACCTGTTTTCATGCTGTCCGTTAAGTGTATTATTATTTACTATATCTGGACATTAAGACTCTATATTTGGTTAGCCCCTTCTTGATAACTTCGTTTTTCCCACCTTAAAACAATCACTCATTTACTTGCTTCACTTATATTTGACGCTGATTATGTTTTTAAGCCGAAACCTGTTCGACTACAATAATTTTAAATGTATGCACCAAGTATGCGCCTTCTCATTCTTCTACATCTGTCGGAGACCGTGCACACACCGATAAACTCTTGATTATTTAAGAACTGTTTTCCGACATTTTATCATCGTCATGAACAATTTTGACAACAGTTAACTTTAACCGAGTTTGTTCATTTATGTGCAGAATTTAACGTAGCGAATCTCCATCTAACCTCCACGAATACACGAATACCAAAACCTAATGGATTTGTAGAAAAATTCGAACAACTGGAGACAGTTATTGAACACCTGAAGATAGTTGTTTCCGTACCGGAACCTGATGGCCGAACTCCTGCTGATTTTTTTTTGCGGAAGGAAGATGAAAACGCTTTTAAATGTTTTCGTTCTGCAACTCTCTGCATCTTCAAAACAAATGATAGAGTGAAGAAAGCTTTGGATACGTTATCAAATTCCTTAATAGTGACAGTTGTTTCCGCATACACTCTTTACAAAAAACTTGATAGCTGAACTCCTGCTAAAGTTTGTTTTTGGACGCAAAGTGAAAACTCTCGTCAAATTCTTTAGAAAAATTTGTTTCCGCGTGCAGTACTTACCGAGAACTTGTTGATCAGATCCTGATGAAGTTTGTTTTTGGACGCTAGATGAAAACCCTCTTGCATGTTTTCATTATGCAACCTTCTGACACTTGCTTCCCCATACACTCTTCACCGAGAACCTGAGGCCGGACTCTTGTTGAAGTTTGTTTTTGTATGCAAGATGAAAACCCTCTTAGATGTTTTCGTTATTCAACTCTGTGGATTTGCAGAACGAAATCAAGTTCCCTAAATGCCGTTGTTTTCACATATACTCTTCACCAAGAACTTCATGGTCGGACTCATGTCCAAAAGTTTGTTTTTAGACGCAAAGTGAAAACTCTCTTAGGTGTTCTGCAACCCTCTGCATTTGCTGAACAAATGGTAAAATGAAGAATGTTTGGATACGTCATCAAATTCCTTAATGACAGTTATTTCCGCATACACTCTTCGCCAAGAATGTGTTGGCCGGATTCCTGCTGATATTGGTTTTTGGACGCAAGATGAAAACCCTCTAGATGTTTCCGTTCTGCAACCGTCTGGATTTGCAGAACGAATGGTAAAGTGACGGAGCTTTGGATACGTCGTCAACTTCCTTATGTGCACCCGCAGAAGGATGCAAATACAATATTCTCCATTTGCAGAACGAGTGAAGAAAGCTTTGGATACGGCATCAAATTACCTGGAGACAGTTGTTTCCGCATGCACTCTCTACCAAGAACTTGATGGCTGGACTCCTGCTGAAGTTTGTTTTTGGACGCTAGATGAAAACCCTCATGCATGTTTTTATTATGCAATGTTCTGAATTTGCAGAAGAAATAGAGGAGTAAAGAAGGCTTCGGAGACGTCATCAAAATTCCTAGAGACACTTGATTCCCCATACACTCTTTCACCGAGAGCCTGAACTCCTGACTCCTGCTGAACTTTATTTTTGGAAGCAATATAAAAAACCCTCTTAGATTGCAGCCTTCTGCATTTGCAAACCAATAGCAGAATAAAAATTTTTTCTATAATATATCAAATTCCCTGGAGGTTGTTCTTGGAGCATACATTTCTCACCGAGAACTTGATGATCGGACTTCTGTTGAAGTTTGCTTTTGTACGCAAGATGAAAACCCTCAATTTGCAACACAAATAGAGAAGTAAAGAAAGCTTCGGAGACGTCACCAAATTCATACAGACAGTTGCTTCCCCATACACTCTTTCACCGAGAACCTGATGGCCTGACTCCGTTCTGACCTTTGTTTTTGGACGCAAGATAAAAACCCTCTTAGATTGCAACCTCCTGGATTTGCAAACAAATAGTAGAATTAAAAAAAAATTGTATAATTTATCAAATTCCCTGGAGATCGTTCATTGAGCCTATCTTTCTCACCGAGAACTTGATGACCGGACTTCTGTTGAAGTTTGTTTTTGTACGCAAGATGAAAACCTCTTAGATATTTTCGTTATTCAACTCTCTGGATTTGCAACACGAATGGTAGAGTGAAGAAAGCTTTCGATACGTCGTTAAGTTCCCTAAAGACAGTTGTTTCCTCATACACTTTTTACCAAGAACTTGATGGCTGGACTCCTGCTGAAATTTGTTTTTGGACGCTAGGTGAAAACTCTCTTGCATGTTTTTATTATGCAACGTTCTGAATTTGCAGAACAAATAGAGGAGTAAAGTAGGCTTCGGAGGCGTCATCCAAATTCCTAAAGACAGTTGCTTCCCCATACACTCTTTCACCGAGAACCTGGTGGCCTGACTCCTGCTAAACTTTGGTTTTGAACGCAAAATAAAAACCTTCTTAGGAGTTTCCGTTCTGCAAACCTATGGATTTGCATAACGAATGGTAAAGTGAAGACGCTTTGGATACGTCACCAAGTTCCTTATGTGCACCCGCAGAAGAGTGCCAATGTAACCTTCTGCATTTGCAGAACGAGTGATGGAGTGAAGAAAGCTTTGGATACGTGATCAAATTACTTGGAGACAGTTTTTGTCGCATGCAATGCACTCTTCACCGAGAACTTGTTGGATAGACTCCTGCTGAAGTTGGTTTTTGAACGCAAGAAGAAAACTCTCTTGGATGTTTTTGTTCTGCAACTCTCTGGATTTTCGGAACGAATGGTCGAGCGAAAGTTTTGTATACGTCATTAAGTTCTCTAAAGACGGTTGTTTTCGCATACACTCTTTACCAAGAACTTGATGGCTGGGCTATTGCTTAAGTATGTTTGTGGACGCAAAGTGAAAACCCTCATCAAATTCCTTAGAAAAAGTTGTTTCTTCGTGCAGTATTTACCGAGGACGTGTTGATCGGACACCTGATTAAGTTTATTTTTAGACGCTAGATGAAAACCCTCTTGCATGTTTTTATTATGCAACTTTCGGAATTTGCAGACCAAATAGAGGAATAAAGAAGGCTTCGGAGACGTCATCATGGCAGGTCTTCAATCCTGCCACAGAACCTTCTCAAAGACCCTATTTTAGCAGCCCTGATCTGCTCGTTATAGTTAATTCTGGCTTGTCTGTAAGTATCTCAATCGCCGGTTATTTTTGCTTTATTAAAGAGTCATTGCACGTTTTTCTTCTGACTTTCCAGGTCGTTATTTCACCAACATGTTTGTCTGTTGTCTGTTTCTTTGAACATAAATTCTTCACCGAGAATTTGATGGCCTGACTTCTGTTGAAGTTTGTCTTTGAAAACCCTCATAGAAATTTTCGTTCTGCAATCTTCTGGAATTGCAGAACCTTTTCAGTTCCATTTGTTTAGTTTAGCGCCGTCATGTAAATACTAAAAACATTGAACAACAAACATTAAATCAAATATTAAAACATTCTCTCTTGTTCAGCGAGTAGATTTATATCCCACAACCCAACTCTAACAAACGAAAAAGAAGCATTTATGTTCAATATGCAGAGCAACACGAACTTTTATTAAGACAACTAATTAATCTGTACTGACAACCCCTTGCCATCTCACTAAACGACCCAGAAAAAGGACGAAATAGAGTAGTGATAAATCAGAACTAAGTGGTCATTTAACAGGGCTTCTTCTTTCACTCTACTGGTTGGTATGATATACGGTCCACCTAATAACTATCTTACTATAGTGCGCAGGTGTACTATCTTGCTGGACGTGTATTAAATTTTAATTTAACACATATTTTGTTTAAATTTTTTTATTTATGTATTATTAGACGAGTCTCACTTGAAGTATCTAGGACATCGGCATTAATGTCGATATTTAAATTTTCCTGGATAAGATAAACCAGACCAATTAACTCCCGACATATTGGCCCAATAATTAACACTCTGGGGTTAGTACAAGTTACTGTGGGAAAAATCTCACTCTGTGATTCCTCCCCTGTGATCACTCTGGTCTGAAATGCAAAAGTCTCTCACACAGGTCGTGCAAGAATTTCAGGTTGGTGGCTTCGAGTTTGCTGGTTCTATGTTAGTCAAACATGACATTTTATATAGGCAAATTCTAGATTTGCCGGTTTTTCTACATTAAGCCTTTCCCTTCTTTTTGCCTATCGAAGAATTTCTTAATGACCTACAACTTTCTGTAGTTGTCTTAAGTACCGGAAGTAAAGGTCAAATTTTATTATTGTTGTTGATATAACCCAATTTTTATTGGGATTTTTGAAGAACCTTATTATCAACACCTTGGGGGGAGCAAACTTGACAACATTGTCAATGAATCCTACTACACGTTTAGTAGTGCAATTCTCTTATCTAAACTTGCAGTTTGTTTTTGGCCTAATAATAGCTCATCGCACTCACTTCTAAACGTGTAGGATCAGCAAAGGAGCCTGTTCTATTATTAGCGAACGTTTGCATTTCGTTAAAAAATGTTTCATGCCAAAATTATTGTCACACTCTCAGTTGAGACAAATGGTGTTTTGAATGTATTCTGGTTCACATCGTCCAGATAAATAAAAAAGCATTGGAGAGAGTTTCTAAACATCTGGAAGTTTAGAAAATGTTAATTTATCATAGCCTCAGTGGCGTGGGAGTGGTAAATAACAATCTTAGCTTAATAAATGAGTTATTTATCAAAATAAAATGAAAGTGACATGTATGCTAACAGGAAAATGATTAATGAACAATAAAATATTTAATAGCTAAAGGTATGATTTCAACTGCTAAAAAAAAAGATAAATATTTCTTAAGATGACAATATGTTGTCGGTTTTGAATAGTAGTAAGTGGCCTACTAAACATCAGGGATGACTGAACAAACCCTAAACAGCGCCGCTCTTTCCCCCTTCAAACTTTGTTAGGAAATATCGATTTAACAATCTTTGGCAAAACACAAGTTCACATCGTTTCAGTTTCGGGTACGATGCCTAAAGGTAAAAAGAAAAAACCTAAAAATAACAAAAACGGCGATAAAAGCAAGAAAAAGGGGGCCACCAAGGGCAGGAAGAGCGGAGGCAAGAAGTCAAGAAATAAGAGTGCTAGGTGAGTCTCAAAAGATCACTGGTAAAAGTAAATAAACAAATTTAAATTATTAGATGCAATGTGGATATATTCACCGAAGCAGCAATGGAGAACGCCTATACCACCTGTCATAATGTGCAAGATTTGCTAAAGTGGAGAGGGTTTCCCTGGCCAGATGCCCAAAAGAAGAAAAAGAAAGGAAAGAAGTAAATTTAAGTTTCTCCTTAGTTGTTTGGGTGCGTCTAGACATCATGTGAGATTTTTTTAGTTACTTAAAAAATAGATGTCTAATCAAAAATTCGATTTAATTGTTTAATTTTCTAAAGCTTGCTCTTGATGGAGATATTGTTCACGACCTCACGCTTAGATGAAGAGGGATTTACTGGCCAATGCCCAAGGGAAGAAAAAGGAAAACTAGTTACTTAACTCAATAGTTTGGGTACCTTTATGCTTCCTCTAAGATTTTTGAAATTACTTTAAAATTAGATGCCTAATCAAGAATCGTTACTTACCTGTTTATATTTTGTAAAGCATGCTCTTGTTGCCAAGAACTTAAACGTTCAACAACGACACGAGGCATTTTTCAACGGCCTCATATATCCTCCGATAAATACCTTTGAAAGACTATAAATAGAGAAAGAGCAGACGGTTTTAACGTAAGTTCACTCGCGTTGATTCAAGAGAGCAGTTCATTGCCTTAAGAAGTTTTCTGAGTTGGTGTTTTTGGTGTTAATACTTTGCTGGTAAGTGAACATTTTTGTATTTATCCAGAAGTTTTTGGGAAAATAAAATTACAAAAAGTGTTGTGGTGTTGCCTGTTTTTAATTTTACTAGTGATAACAAATAAAAAAACATTTATTAGTGGGACAAATTAAAAAAAAATTATTCTGTTCGAAATTTATTAAAGAGTTGCTAAATGAATTAAAAAATGATAAATTCCGTAAGAGAGGGTTCTATTATAAGCTCGGACTCAAAGCAGAAATTAATTTAAGTACCTATCTGAAAATTATCACTAAAACAATATTCCAGATTATATATTAAGCTCTTTGTCTCAATAATGAGAAAACCAATATCGATTCTTTTGAGTGAGCGTTTTTTGTGTTGGATTGTATTTTTAAAAAATAAAAAATAAAAAATATTAAAATTAATATCAGAATTTGGTTTTAAGCACTTCAATTAAAAATTTTGTTAATGGTTCTTTTCCTATCTCTTTGGAGAACGATCGATTTCTGACTGTTATAAAAGTTTAATTTCGGGTAAATTAGATTAATAAAAAAACAAATTTAAAGAACAAAGTGTTGTAAGAAACATGACAAAAAGGATAGAAAAATTTTAAAAAAATTATGCGAAGGAAAACTTAAAAAAAAGAAAAAATTCCACAGGAAAGGGAAGAGGAAAATAGTAAAACAACACTAAACAACAATAAATTTTGTTTTAGTAATTTGTTGGTTTCTTAGAAAAAGAAGAACTATCTAAATCGCCGGAATTTCGTGTTGAAGCACTTCTACAGCCATAAGCCAATATTTTAATAGGAAAATTAGTATATAAAAGTCAGTTGTTAAAATACTAGTACTAAATAAATAGGAAGGCGATAAAGAAGAGAAATCTGAAACTGTTACCATGAGTATAATGGAAAAAGTAAAAAAATCTCAAACAACAATACCAGGTGCAAAGCAATTATGAAAAACGAATTGTAAACAAGAAAAAGGATATCACAGAAAAACGAGCTCAAATCGTTGTAGTAGGAGACTAGAAAAAGAACCACTAAGTACAGTTTTTGTTGTTGGGAGCGGGGTAAGTTGGAATCGAAATTTTGAGTGTAGAAGAAGAAGTCAAAGAAGCTCATACCACGGTTATTGTGGAAGAGATTCCAATTATGCTATTCCAGAGCTACCAGAAAAAGAATTGGAGGCCACAATTCTCGAGGACAGTATTCCAAAGAACAAAACAGTGAAAGAATCTGCCATGAAGAAAAAAAAGAAAAAACTCAAATTTTTTTCACCTACGAAAAGAGTAAGTTAATAGAAATTACTGTGACTGTACAAAAATCTAAAAAAAAGAAATAAAAAAATTTGAATGTTATTATGAATTGATATATGAAAAGTAAATTATGAATTAAAAACTTAAGAAATTATGAATATTTTTAAAGATCGCCAAAATTAGCTTTTTTTTGCAGAGTTTAACACAAAAATTTAACATATCTAGCGAAATTTTACCAGGCCTGGCAACACTGTTCAAATCTTCCATCTGATCCTTGCGTCCTGACGTTTGCAACTGATGCTTTTTAAGTCTCAAGAAGAAAAAGAAAGAAAATTTGCAATAAACAATCGAAACGTTGTTCTTTTTCGTATCTCTTTCGATAAAAATCGATCTATAAAAATCGATTTCTGATTCGTGTTATAAAAGTTTAATTTGGGGCTAAGTGAAATTGATAAAAAAACAAATTTAAAGAGAAAAGTGTTGTAAGAAACATGACAAAAAAAGAATAGAAAAATTTCGAAAATTTTATGAGAAGAGAAAACTTGAAAAAAGAAAAAGGCGACAGGAAAGAGAAGATGGAAATAGTCAGAATTATAAAAAAGAACGGCAGAGAACCGTAAACTACAATAAATTTTGTTTTAGTAATTAGTTGTTTACTTAGAAAAGAAAGAACTATCTTATACGCCGGAATTTCTTGTTAAAGAACTTATACAGCAAATATTTTAATAGGAAGATTGGTGTAAAGAAATAAGTTATTAAAATATTAGTACTAAAGAACTAGGAAGGCGATAAAGAAGAGAAAAGTGAAATTGTTACCATGAGTATAGAGGGAAAAATAAAAAATCTCAAACAACGATAAAAATTGAAAAGAAATTAAGAAAAACGAATTTTAAACAAGAAAAAGGATGTCAAAGAAAAACGAGCTCAAATTGTTGTAGTAGGAGACTAAAAAAAGAACCAGCAGTACAGTTTTTGTTGTTGGAAGCGGGGTAAGTTGGAAATAAATTAAATTTTGAGTGTAGAAGAAGATGGTAATGAACCTCAAACCCCGGTTATTGTGGAAGAGATTCCAATTATGCTATTGAAGAGATACCACAAAAAGGATTGGAGACCACAATTCTCGGGAAAATTATTCCGAAAACAAAACGATGAAAGAACCTGCCATGAAGAAAAAAGGAAGGAAAAACTAAAATTGTTGCTAATTAGGAGGAGAGTAAGTTAATAGAAAATACTGTGACTGTATATAAGTGTAAAAAAAAAACAAAAAACAATGGATTAAAAAACCCTAAGAAGTATGAATATTTTTAAAGATCACCAGAATTAGCTTTTCTATTCAGAGTTGTCACCACATCACCAAAACGGGCAAAAATTCTAGTGAAATTTTACCAGACCTGGCAACACTGTCCAAATTTGCCATCTGATTCTTGCGGCCTGACATCTACAACTGATGCTTTTTAAGTCTCAAGAAGAAAAAGAAAGAAAAGTTGCAATATACAATCGAAGCGTCGTTTTTTTTAATAAAATTATTGTAAGAAACATGACAAAAAAGAATATAAAAATTTGAAAAATTTTATGGGAAGGGAAAAATTGAATAAAAAGGCGATAGGAAAGAGAAGATGGAAATAGGTAAGAAAAGAGGAAGTCAAACAACCCTAAACAACAATACATTTTGTTTTAGTAATTGGTTGGTTACTTAGAAAAGGAAGAAATATCTAAATCGCCGAGATTTCTTGTTGAAGAACTTACACAGCAAATGAAAGAGGCAAAAATCTTAATAGGAAAATTAGTATATAAAAATAAATTGTTAAAATACTAGTAGTCAAGAAATAGGAAGGCGATAAAGAAGAGAATACTGAAATTGTTGCCATGAGTCTAGAGGAAACAGTAAAAAAATCTCAAACAACGATAACGGTTGAAAATATATAAAGAAAAAGAAATTCTAAACAAGAAAAAGGAAGTCAAAGAAAAACGAGCACAAATTGTTGTATTAGGAGACCAGGTCAGTACAGTTTTTGTTGTTGGGAGCGGGGTAAGTTGGAAAAAAATGAAATTTTGAGTGTAGAAGAAGAAGGCAAAAAACCTCAAACCACGGTTATTATGGAAGAGATTCCAATTATGCTATTGAAGAGATACCACAAAAAGTATTGGAAGCCACAATTCTCGGGGAAATTATTCCAAAGAACAAAACGGTGAAAGAACCTGTCATTAAGAAAAAATAATGGAAAAAAAAAGAAAAAACTAAAATTGTTGCTATTTAGGGGTAGAGTAAGTTAATAGAAAATACTGTGACTGTATAAAAATGTAAAAAAAGAAACAAAAACATTATGAATTAAAAAACTCAGACTTCAGACTTGTACCCACATCACCAAAACGGGCAAAAATTCTAGTGAAATTTTACTAGGCCTGGCAACACTGATTAAATTTTCTATCTGATTCTTGCATCCTGATGTCTGAAACTGATGCTTTTTAAATCTAAAGAAGAAAAAGAGGAAAATGATGAAATCCGTCTCCACCAAATGAGCTTTAAACTCATTCTCAGCTTTAGAAACTTATTTACTATCTAGGATTTTGACATCTTGAGGCATTCTTCTACTTTTGTTTCAATTGCTTCTTTCTATTTGGAGGTATTAGCTCCTAACACTGCTCCTTATAGTTTCTTTACATGACCATTCAAAACTGAGGTCAGTTCCGTTCATGTCGTAGTCCATTATCTAGTTTACTTACTTTTTAATTATTCGCTTTGCCTTTCGGCAGAATTTGGTTGAATTTTTTAAAGGTTTTTTCTTCTACTGCTAAATGCAGTTCTAATCCTTCTACGTGACCTGGCTTTTGTCCCAAATCAAAGCCTAGGTGTATTTTAGCCTTTACTATACCTACTTATGTCGTCTAAACGTTTCTTTCTGGATCTCTGAGAGGTTTTCTTCAAAGAAACTTTTTCAAGAAGGGGATCTTTTAGTTTGGTAAAAATGAAAAGAATTGTACACATATGTAGTTTCGGTTTTGAATATGTTGCTATAACCCTTTGTTGATGCTTTAATGGAAGATTTTTAAATTTGAAAAAAGCTCAAATTTTTAACTACAATTTTGGGTGTTGCGTTCTTCGAATACCAACTCAGTATCCCATTCTGAAATGTTACTGGACTGTCAGGAAAAGACATCTTTCTATCTGTTTCTGTTTTTAAACTAAATCTCACAGAGTGGTATTTTTTTAAGTTTAACAAGCCAGGGTATCTTTCCTGTACAATCAACATAATTGGCAAGGAAAAGAGCATCTTCAGCAGTTGCACTATTGCCACTGTTTAAACTAAAACAAATAACAAACTACGCTAACTATATGCTTATAAAGTATAAGCAGTCCTACTTCTAAACTGATTGGAAATGTGAAAACAAACAACCTTAAACACGTTTTCAATTACCGAAGCAAAACTAGCGAAATATTAAATTTTTTATGGGTCAACGAATTTTGTTTTCATTGGGCAGATTTTGGAACTCTGCCCAAGGCTATGCTGTGCATAAATCTTAATACTATAAACTCTAAATGAGGAATGTTCTATAAGGAAGCATATTATTATATACTAGTAAAATTACCGACCTTAAAACTATTATTCTTAAATTACACTCGATGGTCCTGCCAGCTTTTTAAAGATATATAAAATAAAAATGGTTGATACTAGAAAAATGTTTCTTGTAATTTAGGTATGTATTTACAATTTGATCGGCCTGGTTTCAACCTTTGAAAATCAGCACTCGCCTAAGATACCCGGGTCGGGCCACATTCTTATTTGAAATGCTCATTTGAGTTCCTCATACAGTGTA
Source organism: Taphrorychus bicolor (assembly GCA_951812265.1). Taxonomy (NCBI): domain Eukaryota; kingdom Metazoa; phylum Arthropoda; class Insecta; order Coleoptera; family Curculionidae; genus Taphrorychus; species Taphrorychus bicolor. The sequence continues at coordinate 10,133,489 of OX638299.1, read as the reverse complement.
GGATCAAATTTAAGGATTTGCTCAATTAAAATTTAATTTAACAGTTTTTTTTGTGTTAAATTGCCCCAGCAAGGCCTTTTACCAAACCGCACGCAGTCTAAAGATGATTATGACTTTTAATGGTGTTTTCAGCTTTTTGTTACTAAAATTAATCCCGTTGCATAAGCCAACTCTTTCCAGATTTTGGAATAATAGCGTCAGTGTGTTTCAAATGAAAACAAAACGATCGTTTCATGAATTTTCGTCTGCATGTTCTGGATCATTTAAATCCTAATTTTAGGCATGTGTTTTCATTGCGTTCCATTCATTGCTCCTTTTGCAAATTGAGCTTCGCTCTAGTGAAAGTTTGAAATTGCACACATGTTGTAACTTCTAATTTTGGCACCTGTGAGGCTTTGCTTAAAGAATGTTAATCGTTGTTTGCTTAACGAGCGTTACTAGCAGGGTTTTATGAGAGTTATGTAGGAAGCAAAAGCATTTATAAAACCAACTAAGCTAGCTAATATAATTTGTCCACAAAAGTTAAATAGCCTCAGAGGGATAAATGAGTTGAAACTGCGGGAATAATATCATTATTCCCGCTGCGTGTCATTTTGACATTTCAAACATTTTATTTACACTACCTACAAATTTTATAATTTGTGATTAGACAATGGCCGTGGACAAAGTATAGTATTATACTCGCTTTTTATGACCATTATCCCCACGGGCGACATGCACCCCTCGCCTGCAGCTCGGGACGCAATCGTCCCCCGAAGGCAATAATGGCTATCATAAAAAGCTAGTTTAATAATACACTATTAAAGAAGCCCTATCTATTAGTAGTTTGGCTGCAACAAATTTTTTTTTTTCATAAGAAAAGTGGGAGGATATTACTTCTTTTTCCTCAATTTGTAACTTTGACCGCTTTCTGAACGTTTTCTCTTCTTCTTAATATCTTCTTTATCCTCAGGCAAATAAATTAGGTTTAATACCTTGTGAGAGACTCCGTCTGTGGTCGATTTTGTTGACACTTTTAGAATCGACGATTTTCTAATTTTTTTGCTACAATCGGTCAAAATTGATTGAAATCAAAATTTTCAGAAATACTTGGATTTCTTGCTGATTCACTTAACGAACGAGACTAATTCAAAATTGATTTATAACGTCTACAAATGCACTTTGGAGTTTTTGTGAAATTTGATTATATAAATGCCGGTCAAGTGTGACCCTAAGGCCTTTTTGACCGATTTTACCAGAGAAGAGAAAATCGACTAAAATTAATTGAAAACGTTCAAACCTACTTATTTGGGGACTACTTTGGGGATCAAAACACGGTCAAAACTGGACTGAAAGCGTCTATAAACGCATTTTTATGATTTGGTAAATTTAAATTTTTGAACCAAAATCGATTTCACCTTGTGTCGTCTAAAACGTTTTTTGATCGATTTTTGGTAAAGTTACACTTTTTGATAAAAGTTAGTCAAAATCACCCCAAAACGATTTTTAGCTTAAGCCAAAGACAAAATGGGTAAAATCTGACTAAAAACTTTAAAATTTACATTGTTGTGGTTTTTGGTAAAATTGATTTTGTAAACCTAATATCGGTCAAAACTGACAAACAGAACGACAGAAGTAAGTGTTTGATTGGTTTTGGAAAAAGGTTGGTCAAAATCATTCAAAAATAGTTTTTGGGCCGATTTCCTTCGTTTGAGGGATCCTCCTTTGTGAACCAAATTTGGTCAAAATTTATCCAAAACATCTAAAATTTTCATATTTAGAATTTTATGATAAATGGAAACCAAAACTGAGAGAAAACGATCGAAATACATATTTAATGTTTTTATGAGTCAATCTTTAAACAAAAATTGGCCAAATTACCCTCAAAACTACTAAACATGCTTATTTCTTGTGTTGGAAATACTAAATTCTGAGCTACAATCGGTAAAAATTATTTGACAACATTAAAATGTACATATGATTTGCGGTTTCTGGTAAAATTCATTGTTTCACCAAAATCGGTCAAAACTGAGAGAAAACGCTCGAAATATTTATATATTTTCACTTCTTGCAAAAGTATATTTTTGAACAAAAATCGGCCAGTTTCTCTCAAAGCGCCAGAAAAACGTTTTTGTTCTTATTTTGTAAAATTTCTGAATCAATTTCAGCTATAATTGATAGAATATGAAAATACATATTTGGGGTTTTATAAAAGTAAATTTTTGGTCAAAAATTGGTCAAAAACCTCTCAAAGCGTCTAAAAAAAGAATATTCGTTTTTTTTTGTTCTAAACCCTCTTTCTTGCTCTAAACTCTACAAAACACTTCGTTTGCAGTATCCGCCATGCAGTATTAGATCTAATACGCTGGTAGATGTCGCCTGCTCTGCACAACATCTCACCGTTTTTCTGTACCTTTTTCGGTTTAAGGCCACGACATACGGTCTCCAATTTATCGACTATAGCCAAAGCTGTACTGATGGCAAATTGGTGACCTCCCGATACGACACGGCCTCCAATTTGTCCACCAGCCAAAGCTGTAGGTATTGATGAGGAGTAGACCCCGAAACTAGAATGAAGATGGGTTGATCGACCAGTTGGTGACTATCTACTCTCTACACCAATAAAGGCTTTTTGAACTTCCAGCACTCCACATTAGGCAGAAAAATTGTAGGGATTCAACTAGACTCAGAAACTGGCTTGCATCCTTTATTTGAATAAGTGACACACAGGATTTTGCCTTAAAATGGTTCAGTCTGTAGTTGGTAGTCTTGTACTTCAACAGGAACCTGCGATATTCTCGTCAATACTTTTTGAACTGCTCATAGACTGTTTGTTTGTTTTTATTTATAGAAGATAGCAAATCTTGAAAATTCGTGGAATAGTCTTTTTTTAGGTCAAAATTGACCCATTGTTTCCACCTCTCCCTTAATCTATATCTCATAGGTGTCTTAAACACGGGCAGAAGAAGGCCTCCTGCCAGAATATCTTCTGCTATGAATTAACTAAACCTTGGCTTTCCCTTTGGCTTCCAAGAGGAAAAAGTTATTGGGAGGACACAAAATCAAACTTCCACGGTTACGCAGGAACTGCGAACGTTTCGACATCTATTTCACGGCTTTGTCAAGGCTATTCTTTGAAGGGCAAAGTAGAAAGACACCGTCAAGTCATCCGGTTGCCATTAGCTAGCACTAAAATGTGAATCGTGTCCATAACTAAATACGCCTAAAGTGGCTCGACAAAGAAAGTACTCTCATTATTCACCTTAAAATCTCCCTTAAAATCACTATATATTACCAGATAGACAAAAATATATACAAGACAGACAAAAATACGTCCAAATATTTATACAGGGTATTTGGAAACTAAGCCAACAAATGTGGACTGCTAATTCTAGAGATGATTTCTTGTTGGTTAGGCATAAATCGTCTCATCCAAAAATGATTCTGAAGGCACGTATGGTCCTTTCCTTGAGATGGCTCGCTGACATTCATAACTAGCTGATTGGCTTCTTAACTACTTAAGTTTCAATGTTAACATCATCTGTGCTTAGCGTCCTTTATTTATTAATGTGAACGTTTGGATAGCAGGTGTAGGACCAGAAGCTACTTCACTTTTTTTAAATTGCCAACGTTTCGACTTTTATTTGAGGTCTTCCTCAGGGCTAAAATACAATAATTGTATGTACATTGGCGGTAAAAATACTAATTACAAAGATAAACGACCAACAAAAGTACACAAATTAAAACACAATACATGAGTAAAAATAAATTCTCTTATTCTATTATATGGGATCCGTGCATACTGTGGAGATAATAAGAAAGGCTTGTCATTAAAATTAAAATAAAGTACCATATCGGTACTTACACATCTACGGACTTATGTACACTTAGACGAGACACCACAGGAGGACTAAACGAAACGGAAACAGACAGATATCAGTGGCCCAGGAATGTATGTAATGTTTGGCCGATTTCAACGAGTATATTGTATCTGTGTGCTATCAAAAGAGAGTATAGGATCTATAGTTATTTATATTATTTACTAATTAATGTTATTCGAAAAGATTGAAAAATGGGAAACAAAATTGATTATTTTTCCGCATTTTGATCCTTCAAGTGATGCAACAGGTTACAATACAAGATACACAAATTCTGGGTGTCGGTTCTGTCGTTGACCGTGTCGTTAATGTAGATGTGGACCATTTCGCTGATTGCTCTCTTTCGGTAATTGACTTCCCGATCTAAGATAGAGGTATTCGGGAAGTCAAAGTCATGATTAAACACGAAATGATGTTGGGCAAGTGCGGTTTTTTCTCTCTTCTGTCTGTTGAGTTCCCTGCAGTCATACTCATGTTGGCATAGTCAAATAGTGTCGTGTCATGCCAATGTAACACTTGTCACAATTTATACATGGTGTCTTATAAATTAGTTCAGAGCAGTGAGAGGCAGGAACGGGATGTTTGAGTTTCGAGAACATTTGGCTAATATTTTTGGTGTTGTAGTATGCAAAACTTATAGAGAGATTGACGCGTTTTAACCGATATTGGATTTTATCCGACAGTCCCTTAACATATGGAACCTACAAAATGTCTTCTCACGAGGTTGGGGTTGGGATCCAGGAGTAATATTGTGACGATACTCATTCCATACTCGATTGATCTAACTAGATGGTTAGTTGTTTGCTTTTAAGATGTACAATACTATGTCTATGTTCGCCTTATGGAACACGTCACTGCTAAGTTTAATAGCTCTGTAAAAGAGATTTGTAACGATGGAAAGCTTCTGGCCGGCAGCATGCGAAGACAGATAGTTCACGACTCTACCCGAGGCAGTGGGCTTTATGTATCAGTTAGTTAGAAGAGTACCATCGTCTCAACTCACAACCAGGGTGTCTATCTTCTATCTCTACAGTAAACTCTAATTTGTGATGATAACTGTTAAAATACTGCAAAAGCTCTGGCACCCTGTTCTTGGGGCAAGCCAAAATAGTGTCATCCACATACAGCTTGATAAATGGTATAGAGAATAGAACACGCTTGAGTACAACACCGCTCTAGCGGGATTACCCATTGCCGAGCCGTCCAACTGTTCATAAAACTTTCCCTCAATTGCAAAATAGCTGTTATCGAAAAGGAATCCAATCAATTCACATAAGGACCCCCTAGACAATGTTATGTAAGCCGAGATGTGCCTCCAGTTCTTCCGAACTATAGCCAAGACCGGGTCCCTAGGAATGTTGGTGAACAACGACACCACGTCCAAAGAAACCAACCGGCAATTTTACAGACTTTGCAAACTCCACAAACGCAAAATAATTTTTAATAGTGTGGTGGTAAGTACTGGTGACGTTAAATAGAGTGCTATGCAAATATTGAGCTATTTTGTAGGTGGGAGAATTAACACATCTCACCACCGGTCTAAGGCTTAAATTAGCTTTGTGGGTTTTCCTCAGCCCATACATACGAGGTGACACACCATTATACTTTTTTAATTGTCTTGCCAGGGATTCGGTGATGAGACCACCCTGTTGCAAATTCACAACAAGGCATTCACTTTATTCTGTACTCGAGACGTAGGATCAGCGCGCAGTTAACTATAAGTTTCTCGGTCTTCAAGCATATCATTCATACAAGCCAAATATTCGTTCTTCAACATTAAAACTGTCGAATTACCTTTATCTGAGCGCATGACTAATATTTTTTCATGTTGTTTGAGAAACGTTTTGGTTGACATCAGGTCTCTGACTATGGTATTGTTGGCATTCGTGTTGCTATTTCTTGCGAACAGACAAAAGTTTGTGATAGAATTTATACACTAGGCCCTTATTTCATTTCGTGTTTCATTCTCGTCCGGAATTTGTGTTTGGATACAAGACTCAAGATCTTTAATGATATTTAATAATGGTAAATCTTTACGGTATGGAAAATATGGGACCCATATATATATATGGTTCTTTTGACGTCCAAAGGCAGCTCAACATCCTTATAAATATACAGGTATTTTTCATTGCATTTTAATTCCACGGATGCACGGTTATCACACAAGTTGGACAACTTCTTAATGTTACTAACTTTTATGGTGTTAAAGAGCCTGAAGTTATCTTGTGCAAATTTGCAAAACTCACACATATGTTCTTATCAATTAATTCGAATGCAGTGTTTTTTAATCTAGCTAACTCAGTTTCTAATATATTAATTTTATAGATGGTTATTTTTATCTCTATGCTTAAAATAGATTTTTGAAATCTGTTAATCAGTGTTTCTATCGCATTTAAATAAGGATGTCTATCTGCTTTTAAGTGGGGGCAACGTGACAGAGCTTCTGCAGTATTTTAACAGTTATCATCACAAATTACAGTTTACCGTAGAGACAGATGTAGAATCTACATTGCCTTTTTTGGATACCCTGGTTGTGAGGCGAGACGATGGTACTCTTCTAACTAACTGATACATAAAGCCCACTGCCTCAGGTAGAGTCGTGAACTATTTGTCTTCGCATGCTGCTGGCCAGAAGCTTTCCATCTTTAAAAATCTCTTTTACAGAGCTAGTAAACTTAGCAGTGATGTGTTCCATAAGGCGAACATTATAGCTTAAAGAACATCTTAAAAGCGAACAACAACCCATCTAGTTACATCAATCTCAACTGGATGCCAACCCCAACCTCGTGAGAAGACATTTTGTAGGTTCCCATATGTTAAGGGACTGTCGGATAAAATCCAATATCGGCTAAAACGCGTCAATCCCTCTATAAGTTTTGCATACTACAACACGAAAGATATTAGCCAAGTGTTCTCAAAATTCAAACATCCCGTTCCTGCCTCTCACTGCTCTGAACTAATTTATAAGATACCATGTATAAATCGTGGCAAGTGTTACATTGGCATGACACGACAATATTTGAAGAGCAGACTATACCAACATGAGTATGACTGCAGGGAACTCAACAGACAGAAGAGAGAAAAAACCTCACTTGTCCAACATCATTTCGTGTTTAATCATGACTTCGACTTCCAGAATACCTCTATCCTAGATCGGGAAGTCAATTACCGAAAGAGAGCAATTAGCGAAAAGGTCCACATCTAAATTAACGACACTACAACTACAGAACCGACACCCAGAATTTGCGTATATTGTATTGTAACCTGTTGCATCACTTGAAGGATCAAAATGCGGAAAAATAATAAATTTTGTTTTCCATTTTTTCAATATAAATAACTGTAGATCCTATACTCTCTTTTGATAGCCCACAAATACAATATACTCGTTGAAATCGGCCAAACATTACATACATTCCTGGGGCACTGATATCTGTCTGTTTCCGTTTCGTTTAGTTGTTGGTTCCTCTCAAGCTGTTGTGTGGTTCTGTGGGGTCTCGTCTAAGTATCTATAAGTCCGTATATGTGTAGGTACCGATATGGTACTTTATTTTAATTTTAATGACAAGTTTCTTTGATTGAAAAAGGTAAGCTCGGCACAACGTTTCTTATATCTTTACAGTATGCACGGATCCCATATAATAGAATAGGAAAATTTATTTTTACTCGTGTATTGTGTTTTAATTTGTGTACCTTTGTTGGTCGTTGGAAGACCTCAAATAAAGGTCGAAACGTGGGCAATTTCAAAAAAAGTGAAGAAGCTTATTGTCCTACACCTGCTATCCAAACGTTCACATTTCATTGTTAACTTCAAAGTGTTGAAATTTGTATCAAACAAAAAAAACAAGGTACCAAGTTTTTCTATATTTTCTAACTTTTTTTCATACATTCCAAAAGGTACTTTGTAGAGAAACTATGCAAAAACCTTTTTTTGGGACCTTTAAGTTAAGAGGTCACAAGTAGAATGTTGTTAAAGTGCTGTTGTTTATGATAATTTAGTTGACGTGGCTGGGAGGCGAGAGGGTAAGTTAGGAAGCATTAACTAATATATGATTTGAAGTATACATTGTAACAACAGACAAAAAGAAAGTTTTTCATCTTGTATAAACAAACAATGAAGAAAGTATATTACGTATCTTTATTGCCAGGTGGAACAACACTGTTATTTTCTCCTAAAACATAAAAGTTTTTAGATCCATGGATTTTTGAATCTCAATCATCAATACGAAACTTTACGAGGGAAGACTGTTTATTCTTATCGATTCGGGAGCAATAAAGAATGGTATTTTTGCATCTCGTTTATAAACCTTCCAATTTATTATTGAATTAAACTGTCTAAACCGCTACTATTTTTAGATCTGGAGCTAATCAAACGACTGGCAATTTGACTGTTTTCGATTTCCATTGATGTGGTTTTTGATTCGTTAAATCACATCAAAAGATTGGATATAACATCAAAGCGATTTTCAAGTTGATTAAGAAGAAATACAAATTATTTTGGTTATTTTCGACCATGCCATTAAGTGTAGAATTTGTTGAAATTGATATCAAAATGAAAGGATTTATGAGTAAGTGAATTACAAAGGAAGTAATGGAGTGATGAAGCCTGATGTACTGTGACAAACACTTGCATGTATTTGAAAAAAAAATAAACAAGATAAATTCGAAAGCGGTTAAAAAAAGTACCATATTCCCATCAACGCATGATAAAATTGGAAATTTTCTTTAAGACCGGTTTAGAGCTCGCTACCTCTCGTCAGCTTGCTCCAACTCCAGTCGACCAAACTCGTAATTTTTTACTGCTGAAGTAACTTCCAATCTCTAAGTTGTATAACATTATGATACATTTTCAGTTATGATACAAAATCGCTTTCTGTTCCATGATTTTGTGCCCCGATTATTTTGTTATGTTAGTTTTTCTAGCTCATAAAATGATGTGCTGATACTCCAGTTAACAAAAAAGTTTATACTAGTTAATGAAAGCATACAGCTTTTGCAATTACCCTATCAAGTAAACACCAAATCTTGAAATCACAATGTATTTCTTTATACAATGATTAATGGCTATAAATCTTGAAAAAACTTTTCTTTTGTACTTCAGGAAACATGCCTCTTGCCATAGCCTGCAGAGCCAGCGATGCTGACAAGCACGACCAAGATGTGACAGCTCTCCTTTTCCATAAAGGAAAGTTGTACAGTGGAGGGGATGATGGAAAAATCAAGGTATGTACAATAGGGTGAAAATTACTCATCTAAATATTTTCATTATTGGGACTAGAATAGAAGCTCATAATTGTTGTTTTAGGTTTGGTCGCTTGATTTGGTAAAAGAGGCCGAGGTCCAAGCCCATACCACGCCAGTGTACTGCTTGGCGGCCAACGATGATGCTGTTTATAGTTCATCGAGCGATGGTTCTATTAAGCTTTTTGAACTTGGCACATTGAAGGAGAAGCAAGTTTTAAGAAAGGGGGAGAACGATGAGTATTGGAGGGTCCGATGCACTAATGGCCACTTATACGTTGGTGATAATGAGTGTAATGTAAGTTTGAAAATGAAACGAGAATTGGTACCTTAACCCTCCACTTTTCAATACTGGCTCAGATAGGTGATTAAAAAAATATATAAGCCTTGTTACAGGTTTTGGTATTCAAAAACAACCAATATTACGGAACTGTCAACGTAGCAGCCCCGGTCAAAGACTTGCAAATTGCTGAGCCCTACGTCTTCACTGTGCAAGACACTGACCTTACTATCACAGAGTTTAAATTGGATGGTACGTTCAGTTATTTATTACAGTTTCGAAGCCGCGAAAAGTCGCTATACCAAAACATATGTAATAGAGAAAAGCGCGTGCTGGTCACCAATTTGTTCATCAACCTATCGGCATACCGGACAGATTGGAAACCGAGTTAAAAAGGGGTTTAAACTAAAAAAAAAATTAAAAAGCGGTAGGGAAAAGTGACTCTCAATGCGAGCCCTAGAGACAGCTTCTCGTACTGATGAACAGACCCCAAAATCGGTTTGCAGATGGGTTGATCGACAAATTGGTCACCTTACTTTTCGTTTCGGTACCAATAACAGTAAGAGCAGAGTGCTCTAGGCAACTTCTTGCATTAAGGGCCAATTGTATAAGTTAATTTTAAATACAGATTTAAATTTGGTTTAAAAATTAAATTTAATCATCGAAATTTCTGATCTATGTAGATGTACTTTGTATAAGTAGAGCTTAAATTAAAGAAAAAATGGATTATCTAAGATGGATCTACATTATCCTCGTCGTACGACATTATGTGGTATTTGGACACTTTCCCCATAAAGTCTTCAGTTAAGGTAAACCTTAAAATTTTCCATATAAAATGTATTGCTGCAAAAAATTGGTAAGTGACAGATCGCTTTGACAGCGATGTGTTTCGTATGAAATATTTTAGGATCCACCTTAGATCAACTTTATGAGGAAAGTTGTGCAAGCAGCTATTCCTATATCTTAAAAAAATTCAAAAATATTCATTTCATTTTTTAACACTAGCACAAACATTTAAATTGACAAAACTGTTAATTTTCTTAAATTAAAACCGACCTCTAAAGCTTAAGTCCTGCTTCATTCACATCATATCTTAAGATGATATTAAAGTCTAATTTACGTTTTAAAACTAACTTATACAACGATCATTACGCCAATTTTCGATTTAAGAGGAGCTCCTGTATTTAAAATCAACTTATACAACCGGACCTACGAGCTATATCTATCATGTAGTATTGACATAATACGCAGGTGGATGTCACATGGTCCTGCACAACTGTCACTGCTTATCTAATAGAGGTTTCACATTTACAATGTTTCTAGTGATGATCTGATTTGAAATAACCTTAACTCCTTTGCCTGATTGCAGGTGAAACAATCCAATATTCTCAGGACTCCGCTATTCCCGGACGGGCCCCTGTTACCCTTATTGGAAGCAAGTTCTTCGCTTTGATTGACAGAGACGGCAAGGAAATATTGTTACATAGCACCGAGAAGCATTCCGGGTTTAAACAAATTGCTAAGATTGTGGTAAGTACAAAAAAAATGTAACCTTCACACCTGAAGCTAATTTTAATGTTGATCACCAGCATGGATCAGAAGACAACAGGATAATCAACGCCTTGGCTGGAGTCCAGTGGGGCAACGACAAAGTGCTCTTCAGCGGTGGCTGGGACAAAGTGCTCAAAAGGTGGAAGGTCAGCGAGCAAGGTCTGGCCGAAGATGGAAGTGTCAACATTGATTTGGTTATAAACGCAATTGCTACTGGCGAACCTGCTTCTGTCTACGCTGGTGGCACTGATGGCCATATTGTTAGAGTAGATTCCAACTAAAACTATTTTTTTATCATACAAAATCATCACATTTAACTGGCTTTTCGCATCGTCTCATTTCACATAACTTGGATTGTACATATTCGTTCAACGGAATGTCGATTTTTTAATGTTTTTGATAGCGTGGATTAAATTTTCTTTTAAATACCCAATTTGACTTTTATTGTACCGAGTCTATTTTAATCCAAAAAAATTTGTACCCAATAAGCTTATTCGCGCCCTCTATGTGCGTCCACATAAGAAATCGCTCGAAGTCTGATGTTGCATGAATTGGTGTTGCTTACGACCTAACTAGGGGTGGTGTTGGACTAGACTGTCTTTTTACATTCTCAAATAGCAACCTAACCCCGCTTAGGGAAGAATGAGACTGATCGGGCTCCCAAAGCCAGCTCCTAAAGTTGTTAAATAGTAATTTTGTTTTTTGCGGTGAAGTGTTGCTTGCCATTTGTTTGTTATATATTTTTGGATTCTCTTCTACAGTGTAGGTAACACTCGAAGTGTTACCAGCATGGTTTGCCCCTGCTAGCTCTACTAGTTTGGGCATGTGAGATCTTAGGTGGCTATGTCCTGTGTACAGTGCAGTCACCATTCTGATTTGTCTCCTATTTAGTCTGAGGAATGTTTGGGCTTTTGCCTTTCCTGTTCCCGTAATAAATTTTGTGGAGTGTGATAGTCTGGGTAGGTTCTCCCACCAGTCCTGGGACTTGGCACCAGTCCTGGGACTGACCCGGGATCCATATCAGTGTGACGCTGTTCTCCTGCGATAGGGTGTTCAGAGTCCTGTGGCAGTTCCAATTAGTTTTGGATTTGCAGCGCAAAGACATAGGCGCTAGCCTGCCCCTTCGTCGGTTTTGGATCCGTCCGTGTACCAGGTACCTCCTGCCAGTTGTAGATCTTCGCCTCATTCATCCCAGTCTGCACGGGAAGGAACCCTGATGACGCAGCGAGTATCCAATGTACGTGTTGATGCCATTAGCTCGGACACCATGTTCAATAAAGCAAGGCCTTCCAAGCAATACTGGGCATTGTTGGTCCCACCATCGAATGGCTGCGGTGCTATGTTCGTCACTTGTTGCGGCCGGTATGTCGCCTTTACTGCCTCCCGTCGTTCTCATTGCCCCCGTGATGCAGAGACATATTTGTCTTTGCAGAGAGGACAGTTTAGTTTTGATGGAGCTCTGTCTGCTCTTTCGATACCAAACTATGGCCCTATACGTATATATCGGTCTTAATTCTGTCACGTATAGCCACATAGCCTCTTGGGATCAAATCCCCACGATTTGCTGCACAGGTTCTTGTATGACCAAAGGGAGAGCTGTGCCCTTCGAACGGTACTAGTCACATGTGGGGTCCCTGTGAGTGCTTTATCCAGGATGACTCCTAGAAATTTTACTTCGTTGGTAAACGGGATTGTCGTCCCGAACAAAGATGGCGTTTTCAAGAAGTCACGCCTCTTCCTTCAGGTAAAAGCCACAATCACCGCTTTCCGGGTTTATTGCTAGGTGTCCCTTTGAAACCAGCTGTGTACAACATCCTGCACTCTTGCAACGTGCTAGAGATTTGTTGGTGTGGGTGGTTTCGTATAAGGATAACGATGTCGTCCGCGTATGCTTGGACCTCGATTCTCCATAGTTCCAATGTAGCTAGAAGGTCGTCCACTAGACTCCGCCCTGTGGACAACCTCCTGCTGTTGTGAATCTGATAGTGTCATCATTTAATGATGTAGTGATCAGTCGGTTATTGTTGGTTCGATCCTTTCCGCTTTACTGGCGCTGCGGAGGGAGTCTGTAGGTGTACTATTAAAGGCCTCTTCGATGTCTATGAAAAACCAACTGCGATACCCTTTGAATCCAATGTATCTTGAATTTTCACCATCAGGTTGTGGAGTGCTAGTTGTGTTGATTTGTTAGTCTGGTATGCGTACTGTTCCATATTAAGAGGGTACGTTGTTAGCACTTCCTCCTTTATGTAAAGGTCTGGCAGCTTTTCCAAGCTGGTTACCCTGAGCGATTTAGGATAGCTTCCCCTAAATCCCATTTTTGGTATGTAGACGACCCTCACCCTCGACCAGCAGTTTGAAATAAAGTTCCATACAAGACTCGTTCTGAAGAGCTTTGCTAGTAGAGGTGCGAGTTGATTCAGCCTGTTGTACTAGTGCCGGGAACACTCCACCCTCCCCAGGGGATTTGTATGGCCGAAATCCATAATCGTGGATTTTAGCAGGGTTGGTCTGACCACTTTTTGGAGAGTTTTCCCCAGTTGCCCCCCCCCCCCCAATTTGCCCTGTTGGTTTGTTTAAATCGTCCCAAGGGGCCTGCGTTAGTTTCCAAATTTGTCAACCGCCTACCCGGAAAATGACAGCTTGCGAGTATCTCTAACGTGTCGGGTTTGAAATTAGTTAACTCTAAGTCAACAGTCTCAAGTTTATTATGTTTCGCCTAAAAAGGCATCATCAGGTTAGTAGACAGAGTCTTCTAGCCGGTTTGTATTATGTGAACGTGTTTTAGAGTTTTTAACTATTTTAACGTGTGTTGTGATTGTGGCCTGATGATGCCTTCTTAGGCGAAACATGTAGCCGTACAACTACAACATAATAAACTTGAGACAGTTGACTTAGAGTTAACTAATTTCAAACCTGAATTTCTACCAGTCTCTTAGAGAAAAAATGGATTTTTTCTACGATCTCTATCGTTTGACTACCAGTGGAGGTGTAGTGTTGTAGTTCCATTGGACCGTTTCATCGATCCAAGCTCCTGAAACGGCTCCCTGGAGAGAATCCTATGGATTCGGGCTCCTGTTGGCAGGTCTTCAATCCTGCCACACAACCTTCTCCAAGACTCTCTTTTAGCAGCCCTGATCTGCTTGTTGTAGATAGTTAGGGCTTATCCGTAAGTGTGCCAGTCGCCGGTCATTTTTGTTTTATTAAAGAGTCGTCAGACGTTTTTCCTCTGACTTTCTAGGCGGTTATTCAACCAGGATGTTTGTCTGTTGTTTTTTTTATTCTCGGTGGACAGTTGTCTTCATAGACTTCAAGAGCAGCTTTTGCCTGCCCCTCGGCTACCAACTCTATGCTGACAGGACTGTCAAAGGAGATGTTGATCGCATTCATTTGTGTTTGGAGGACCTCCCGATACGAAGCCCAGTTTGTGCTTTTAGGATCTTTAAAAGTAACCATAGCTCTGGTGCCTGTTTTTAGGTTAAACGTTATATGATTTTATTTATGTTATTGTTGCTGCTGCCCCACACCGTGTAGTGGAGATCCCAGTATCAGCTGGGTATGACTTCTCTTGGTGCGGTCGACGAGTCTCCGCACCGCCTCAGAAGGAAGTTGTTCAGCTTCCGCGTCTACAGGGAGGTAGGCTGAGCAGATGATTACATCTGTCTTTGTTGTTCTATAAGGTTAGCGAGGCAAGTGCCGCTGCCAGATCTCTAGTGCTGAACTCTGTAAATAAAAAGAATGGGAGATCTTTCCTTATAAGAATAGCTGCTCTTGGTTTACCATCCCAATCGCAGGCAATAATCTTATTCTTGGTGTTGCTTAAGCCGGATACTCGGCCCGTGTTATAGGTCCATGGTTCCTGGAAGAGGGCTGTATTCACATTAGTTTCCCTGAACCTCTTCCCTAAAAGATATGTTGCTGCTTTCGCATGCTGAAGGTTGACCTGAAGAATGTGATCTTACCTGCCATCCTACGGTTCTTTCTTCGAGACAGGTTTGGGATCTTTCCTATCCACCTTGTCCCGATTTTTTCCTGGTTTAGGCCGTTTCGGAATTGATTTGCCCTGCCCTTTGTACTGCGCCTACCCAGGTGTATTTTGGGTTTGTGGCCCTTCCCCAAACCGTCTGGAGCAGCCTTGGATATTTGGCCGGCTTTGGCTCAGGACATACCAGAGCTGCCAGGTCTATCCAAAGCAGTGTAGGTGCTTACACTTAATCTGTAGTTTCAGGGTTTTTTCTTCTTTCTGTACGGTGACAATACCGGTAAGTTTCTCTCCAATTCAGTAAACTTCTTCTTATGCAGAAATTACTTCTTAACTACCTTTTCCTGATCGATAATGGTAGTCTTCTTCACTCCAATAAGCGCATCTTCAACTTTTGAGAATTTTTTTCCAAATATGTTTTTTTTTTAATATTTTTCTTTGACCTCTTCAGTCAGTATCTGTTCAGACTTTTCTAACCTCTTCTTTTTATATTGAAGATATTCTTTTAACTGATCTTCTTCAACAGTTACTGTATTTTTTTCCTTCTTCGGTGACGTGATTATTCCGATCTTGCTTTATGCTTAATTACACGCTTCTTAGCTGTTTCTTCCTAATTTTTGTTTTTATATGACTTTGACAACGCGCTTTCTTCTTCAACTTGTAGTTGATTCCTCGATAGTTTCTAGAACTTCTTCAGTAGGTAAGTGCTTCTTGGTTTTGCTGTAACGTAACCTATGTTGGATAGTCTCCCAAGTTGTTGAGACAAGGCATCAACATCTTCCATATACCCATTACATAGCAAAGGGGCCCTGAAGGTGGGAATATAAAGAATGAACATCCAATTATTGGGGTGGTATTGCTTCTTCGACTATATTTAATGGACCTTGAAGGTATTATGACCACAGGTCTCTGAGGTGGATCTAGAGTAAATGGTATCAATGATGCATTTGGGTTTTGGGAGAGATTTCTTATAAAGGTTGGTGATAATAAAAGAGCTGATCTGAGTCGTGTTGTCTGATGAAACTTAGTTTCAGTAAGCTTACCATGTAGCTATTAACACACAAAGTTTGGTTTATCTTCAGTGGTTTGCCAATTAACAATGAATTTTAGTTTTTGAATTAAACCTTTGACACTTTGTATCTCCGTTGATGTTGATTGCGAAAAAGCACCAAGGGAAAAAAAAGCATTTTTCGCTAGTGGAAGGATAACACCAAGTTTGGAATCACCCTGTACAAGTGGTATAAGTGCTGGGTGGAAGAGCAGAATTGAATAAATTCCATATTTGCACATTTATTAAATTCTAAAATTATATTCTAGAACGTAAAAATTGTATTTCTTTTGGGTAACCATTGATAATGGAAGAGTAGAAGTAAGAAAGGGGGTATGTGCCAAAATTTATCATTTGGAGATAAACACGTAGAAAGCTGTTAAGTTTGTTGAGTGGCGGTTTTATTTAAGTCCTTATACAGACAGTGTGTGCTAGTCCTTATAAGTAAGCTATGTATATGCAATTAAAAATGAAGAATTAAGCAAAATAGGAAAAAAATTATTACAACGGTTAATTAAAGTTTTCCACAAAAGGGTCAAATTCATAATAATCTGGCGGAGGCGCACCAACTCTCTAACACCAATTGTCTATTAACAATAATCGAAGTTACTTAAGCCTGTAACTTTTTGTTAGCCTTTGCAGAGAGAAGTAAATTCTCAATGGTCACCGAGACGGTCATATTGGTAACCGGGCCGCCAAGCCGTGTCAAGGCTTATTAAACCGTCGTGTTTCCGGGGTTGTTCTAATAAATACACGACTACCTTAAGGGAACAAAGAAACTTAAATATTATGCTCTGAATCTTGTTGACAGAATTAAGGGTGGCTGCAATGGCCTAATAAGTGACTAGACAAAAAATTACCATAAAAGGCCAAAAAAAAAAGTGGCTGAAGAATCATCAAGAAAGGACAGAAAAGTTATAAAAAGTTATATTACTTTCAAATTTACCAGGACATTGATCTTAGTGGGTTTACAAGAAGGTTAAGTAAATGTAAGCATGCAAAATCAATATTCGGCGCGAAGTTATCTGAAAATTCTATTGGCTATGCCGTTCCTCGCCATGGTAAGCGTAGAGTCAAACACTGTCAAGGCTTATTGAACTGCCATGTTTATAGGGTTGTCTTATAAATGTCATAGCTACTTTAAGCCAACGAGAAAAATCCATTCCAATTTCAAGGATTTCAAGTTTTAAGTGATTTTTCAGCTTGAAAATAATAAAATGTGACAGACCGCTGAAACATGGAGGTAGGCAATTGCCATTTTTTTATTTTTATGGAAATTATATGCTTGATAAAGTTACCAGGACTTTGGTTCAATTGGTCGAAGAAAGTTGAATAAAAGTAAGGTTGCGTCTCACTATTCGTCTTTGACGTGACAACTGAAATCAGCAGGTAAGCAGTCAGCATCTATTTGCAGAAGAATGGAGCACCGCCATATTAATATTTCACTTAAATTTTCCAAATCGGTCGATAGAGAAGGTGAGTATCGGTGATTCAGATGATCAACGCCATTAGTCTTCTTACGGCGATTCGTAAAGAATATGGTGTACAAAGCTAAATCACACAAAGCACACGTGATCTGGTTGACCCACTAAGAAGCCTATATGCTGAGTATTTCGATTAGGATTGATTAAATTCATTTAATTCCCTTAGAACATAAAAGTCTTGGTAAAGAAAGACCTCACTGGAATAAATTTTGCCACAATGTTATAAAATAAATTCAAAATACTGAAAGAATTTCTGGGCTTTGTATTTTAATCTTCGGTTTTAAAAATTATCAAAAAAAGTACACTTATTGAATTATTATAGTTTCATCTGCTATCGCGCGTCATCGGCCACAAGGCCTCTCTTACTTTCATATAAATAGTCCGCACTCTCAGTGTAAGCTATTTTTAAACTGACACCAACAAATTGATCATCACACCGGTGTACACATTAAAAACCGCAGCTAAAAGTTTTAATTAAATACAAAATATTTTGGTAAGTACCTATTCAAAATTATTCTTTAAATCGGACAATAAACTACTATTCAGTTCCTAGTTTTCCGCCATCGGCCATTTGCAACTAGCAACGCAACTTGCCTGTAAACGTTTTAAGACGTTTAGATAGTGTTTTTTAAAAGTGATTCACCTATAGACTATGGGCTTAAAAGTGGCTTGTAGAGCAAGCGACAGTGACAAACACGAATGGGATATTACATTTCTGCTGTTTCATAAAGGGAAACTCTATAGTGCTTCTGACGATGGGAAGATTAAGGTTAGTTCTAGAGTAGTGGTCATCATTTTTTGTTAAAATCAACTTTATAGTTGTGGGGTGAAGACCTAGTCAAAGTGACCGAAGTTGAAGCCCATCCTTGTTCGGTCTTTTGTCTGGCAGCCAGTGATGACACTCTGTATTCTTGTTCAAACGATGGGAGTATAAAGTTATGGGAGTTGGATACGCTGAAGGCAAAGGAGACTTTGGTTCACACTCCTGAAGTGGAATTTTGGAGGGTGGCCTACGCAAATGGTTGTCTGCTTTCTGGAGATGACAAAGGAAATGTAAGCCCAACTTTACCAATGATGAATTCACATAATCAAAAACACATGTCTTTTAGATTAACGTGTACAAAGGTAAAAAGTTCTACGGTCAAGTGAACATTGCAGAACCAATTAAAGACATGGCAGTTCATGGCACGTTGGTCTTCACTGTCAAGGATTTGGACTTGGTGGTTACAGAAATCAAAGTAGACAGTAAGTGAGAACAGCATTAAATTCAACTTTTTCAGCATTCGTTTTTTAGGTGAAAAAATTCAGTTCGGCACGAAGACGTCTTTTATGGGAAGGGCACCAGTGACCCTAATTGGGGACCAACTATTTGCTTTCGTTACTCGTGAGGGAAAGGAAATTCAGTTACATGAAAACAGCGTACAAGCATGCTTCAAGCAGGTGGCACGAATCACTGTAAGTTTCCCTTAGGTTTATAAAAATGCACAACTGCTTTTTGTTTTAAAGTATTGAGTAGTTTCCGGTTCTCAAATTGCAACATTAGAAAGTGCGTCAAAACGTTACTACCAAGCACCAAAAGAAGTAGAGAAGAATGTTCGTTCAGGTTAATAAGAACTAATTGTGTAAACAAAGAAGTAATTGAGTAAAAATTTTAAAAGAAAATTACTAAAACTAATAACTGTATAAATCGAAAAAATTTATCGTATATAGAGCGGTCAGATGTTGTACAGAACAGGAGCAGGCGACATCCACCAGCGTATTAGATCTAATACTGCATGGCAGATGGCTCTCAGTTCGAGGAGCAGCCCATATTGCTCTGTACTTCGCAGGTTATCGGAACCAGAACGAAGTGTAAAGATTAGGTGGTCATCAATTTGTCGATCAACCCATCTGCATACTACTTTAGGGGTCTACCCCTCATCAGTACAGTTTTGGCCGGTCGACAAATTGGAGACCGTGAGTTAGTGCCTTAAAGCCAAAAATATACGGAAGAGCGGTGAGATGTTGTTCAGAGCAGGAGCAGATGACATCCACCAACGTACTAGATCTAATTATACATGGCAGGTGGCTCTCAGTTCGAGAAGCAGCCCATATTGCTCTGTACCTCGCAGGTTATCGGAACCAGAACGAAGTGTAAAGAGTACTCATCTGTACAACATCGCTCTTCCGTACGTTTTTGCCTTTAAGGTACTAACTCACGGTCTCCAATTTGTCGACCAGCCTCAAAAACCACCCCGAAACTGCTATGCAGATAGGTTTATCGACAAATTGGTGACCACCTACTCTTTACACTTTGGTTTGGTTCCGATAACCTGGGAGGTACAGAACAATATGGGTTGCTTTTCGAACTGAGAGCCATCTGCCATGCGGTATTAGATCTAATACGCTGGTGGATGTCGCCTGGGTACCTATTCTATAGAAAGGTGTGAAAGCGAAAATGAAAATATCTGGCCAATGGAATTGGACAATAGATTTTATTTTATCAATCAAGGTTGTCAAGATTTTCATTCTCACTTTCACAAATTCCGACAGAATGAGGCTCCTGCTCTTGCTCTGTATAACATCTCACCGCTCTTCCGTAAATTTTCGGCTTTAAACCGCTAACGCACGTTCTTCAATTTGTCGACCAGCCAAAGCTGTACTGATGAGGGTACACCCCGAAACTAATATGCAGATGGGTTGATCGACAAATTGGTGACCATCTAATTTTTAGACTTCGTTCTGGTTCCGAAAATCTGCGAGGTACAAAGCAATATAGGCGGCTTCTCGAACTGAGAGCTATCTGCCATGCAGTATTAGATCTAATTCGCTGGTGGATGTCGCCTTCTGCTGCTCTGTACAACATCTCACCGCTCTTCCGTACATTTTTGGCTTTAAGCCGCTTACTCACAGTCTCCAATTTGTCGACCAGCCAAAGCTGTACTGATGAGGGTTAGACCCCGAAACTAGTATGCACATGGGTTGATTGATAAATTGGTGACCACCTACTCATTAATCGTATACTTAGATGATAAAAAAAAATTAAGTGATAAAATAATCAAGAAATTTTAGTTTGAAAAAAAAATGGAGGAACCCCTGTAGCTCATTTTAGCTAAAGGGTTGTAGCAAGACTGAGCTTTTTTGCACTGAGCTCAAGTTAGAAAACCACCCTTGGGCCTACATATTAAGAGCTATAGTTGCATAGTTACATCCATCTACCTTCAAACTAGATAGGCCCAGTCAGTCAATCATGAATTGTCAGGTTTGATTACTTCTAACATGCATATGGACCACAGCGGGCGCGGGTCGCGAGGGGAATGAAAAAATGGCCGCCGAGTCGGGTAATCGGTGAAAACATGATACATGCACTTACCTGTGATACGAAAGATTTCTGTCCTACTTTTATAACTAGAAGTCTTACATATGCCACAATATCTCACCATAATGATAAAATCTTTAATAAAACACCAAAAAATCGCACAAAACGTTCGCAAGCACTGTTTCAACTTCAAGCATAATGGACACACGTTTTGACGTTTTGTGGTTGACATCATTTCAATTAGGTTGACACACACACACATTAAATTGACAGCACTGTTGCCAATTCGACAATTAAGAAGATTTTCTACTTATGTTTTGTTCGTGCAGTACGGCTACATTTGGCTACACAACATATAAACATATGGGATGTGTAGTTGGACCCTAAGAGCGGGCAACATCGCACCGAACCTTTGGAAATGAGACCAGACAAAATTTTGTAAATAAAGGACTTTAGTTAATTCTTCCTCTGTGGTTACAACTCTCAATTGAGGCTACAGGGACTGACTGAGTTTATCAGTTCCACCTTGCATTGGGTTGCACCCCACTTCACTTGTAACTTTAAGGTTGAGAAGTTCTTTTTCCAACCAAGTTTCTCTCAAAAAAAAATATTTTTAAATGTGTGGAAAAGTTTTTATTTCGGGCCAAAACCGTATTAAAAAACTTGAAAAATCAAGACTTATTAATTTAAAAAAAAAAACATTTTTGTGCCAAAAGTATCTCAATGCAACTGAGTTTACATTAAAGTATCGTTTATTTGATTTAAAAGTTTAATTTTGGGTTAATTTTAATCGGAGAAATGAAAACCCAATAAAACGTCCAATTTAGATCAAGAAAGTATATGAAAATAACAACAAATTGCAAAAAACGTCCAATTGCTCAAGTTTTCTTTGCAAATAAAACTAACACTGGACGGGACTGTATCAACAAAAAGAATAGAAAATTATGCACAATACAATATAAAAATTTTAAATGAGAAACAATGAAAAATATTTAAAAAAATATGTCCAAAAGAGGTAGATCCTTAGAAGCATAAATTTACATCATTTTTAATTTTGATTAAAACCCGTATAAAAACAATTTAAAATTTGTAGAAAGGTCTTTTCGCAAAGCCCAATTTTTCAAACGACAATATTCTGCCCAAACTGTATATAAAAAATTTAAAATATGAAGAAATTAATCGTGCTAAGACACAGTTTTGGGCCGAAATTGTTATCTCATTAAAAATTAGAATACATTGTTTACTTCTTTCGAAAAGTTTAATTTTGGGTCAAAGTTACCCCAGAAGAATAAAATGCCTCATTTAGATTGATGAAGAAAATATTTGTAAAAACAAAAAATTCACGGGAAACACTGGACGGGACTGTATCAACAAAAAGAATAGAAAATTATGCACAATACAATATAAAAATTTTAAATGAGAAACAATGAAAAATATTTAAAAAAATATGTCCAAAAGAGGTAGATCCTTAGAAGCATAAATTTACATCATTTTTAATTTTGATTAAAACCCGTATAAAAACAATTTAAAATTTGTAGAAAGGTCTTTTCGCAAAGCCCAATTTTTCAAACGACAATATTCTGCCCAAACTGTATATAAAAAACTTAAAATATGAAGAAATTAATCGTGCTAAGACACAGTTTTGGGTCGAAATTGTTATCTCATTAAAAATTAGAATACATTGTTTACTTCTTTCGAAAAGTTTAATTTTGGGTCAAAGTTACCCCAGAAGAATAAAATGCCTCATTTAGATTGATGAAGAAAATATTTGTAAAAACAAAAAATTCACGGGAAACAAACTAAATCATAGGAACTTTTTGCAGAACAAATGCTATAGCATATTGAAAAGACATTAGTAGGAAAAGCAAGTTCAGTTCTAGGTAAAAAAAAAACATGGAAGTATGAAGTGTACAAAGTGTAATTTACGTGGAGCTAGACGAAGAAAGTAAAGAAACAAAAAAAATCAACAAAGCATGACAAAGGTTAAAAATATATGAAAAATATGAAGGATAAAACAACAGTAAGTAAGAAAAAAATGAATTAAAAACTACAAAAGCAACGAATTAAGAAACCTGGAAAAATAATTAAAGTTCAAATCGTCCACAATAGTGAAAAAAAAAAGAAAAATTTGCTAAAAGAGGTTCCTTTTCGAACCAACAATTTTTCAATGAAAATCAACTTTTGGCTCGTTGGAGAAGTTTTATTTCGTATCAAAACTATATAGAACTCTAAATATTAGATATCACTAATTTAAAAAACACAGTTATGGGTCAGAATTTATCTTGAAATAATAAAAAGACAGTAAATAGTCTAATTTAGATCGATGAAAAAATATCAAAAAAGAAACATAATAAAGATTAACAAAAGAATATTATGAATAATGAAAAAACCTGAGAAAACCAATATGGAGTAGTTAAACTAAATTATAGAAAAAAATATGTCTAAAAAAGACAGAGAGGTAAAGGCATACATTTAAAATATTATATCTCCTTGTAGGCCAAAATCGGTTAAAAGCTCTCAAAAATTTGCTAAAAGAAATCCCTTTTGGAACAAATAGAAATTAATATTTGACTCGACTTTTTAGGACCAAACTCATATAAAAGAATAAATATAAAAGAAAAAAATAAAAATAAATTTATATTACCTACAAGTGTTCAATCGTTGAAAAATAACCGTCCTGGATTAAAATTACTTTGAAAAAAAATAAAACAATGGAACGTGCTTTTAAAACAATAACAGTAATCTGAAAGAACAAAAAATCTGAAGAAACATAATAAATAATTAGAATAGATAAGAATGAGGAATAAAAGATAAATAAGAAAGAAAAAAACATTAGAAATTACAAAATCACCAGTTAAAATCCGACAGTTAACAGAAGTGGAAAAATCTGACAAAATATGTCTAAAAGATAAAAATACATAGCATATATTTAAAATGTCCTTAATTATACGTCAATGTCGTGCAAAAACTTTAAAAAATTTGCAAAAAGGTCCTTTTTTGGATCAATATTCTTTAAAAGAAAATCCACTGTTGACTAGTGTTAAAAATAGTAGTTATGTCACTAGGAGTAAAAGTGGGTCTTTTCGTGCTGAGCCCAGAGATTGACTGCCAAAGCGAAACTGAGGCCTGCAACTGGGCGAAGCACAAAAAGACCTTTTACTCCGAGTAACATATACTATTTTTTTTCAAGCATGCAGGATTGCAGGAAATAAGAAGTCTACATCAGAGTGATTCAGTTTTGCAATTTTCCCTCATCCCCTTTAAGCGGGTCTAGGTACTTATACAATTATAGTGGTGTATATTATTTGTAAAATAAATAGAATGTGTTAGAATGGAGGTTCTCTATGTTCAATGGTTTTAATCGTATTAAATCATAACCAATGGTTTAGGTAAATTATGGTTAACTAAAAATTTTTAGCATTATTATCAATACTAAATTAATAAAAATCACATTGAGAGATAAATGTGATGACGCGCATGACATTTAACAGACGAACTCCGAATTCGAGAAGATAATAATATGCGATTTCGACTTAAGCCGAGTTCGGTAATTCCATCCAAGCGCGCCGGACACAGACCATCTCCTAAAATCTTAACAAGCTAGAGTGAGATAGACTTATATCCCGAGCGCTCGGGATGTAATTACCGAACTCCATAACGATTTCGGGTGGTGCTCTCGAGCGCTCTGAGAGTATTCCCGTCCTTTGTTTTTTCAATAAGAATTTAAAGATGGCAATACACTCAGATCGGTCTATCTGGTGTCATCTAATGTTCAGGTAATTTTGGTGAATAATGAAAATCGTTATATATGCGCCACCATGACAGTAGCGGTGACTTTTGGCTTTACTTTTACTGCCTAGGACATTTTTGCTACTTTTTTGTCTCAGGATTAGGTGTGCGTATGGAGAAAACAAATGACGTACTTTTAGTCCGCTGATATTAGTCGAAATCGCATAGGTTCTCGAATTCTAAGTTCGTCTGTTAAATGTCATGCGCGTCATCATATTTATCTGTCAATGTGACTTATTATTTTAGTATTGATAAATTTTTAGTTTACCATAATTTGCCTAAACCATTGGTTATGATTTAATACCATTAAAACCATCATTTCGCAAGCTCTAATTATTGTGCCCATCCCCTGAATAGTTTCGACGTATACGGGTCGTCAGTGAGGCTTTGACACATTTAGAACTTACGAAACTTTCGGTACTCAAGACACGTTTCCTAGAGCACCGAGAAAAGTCTCCCGGTGGCGCCATCTGTGTCCGTTTAGTGAACTAACGAGATTGCACTCGTCCAGTATCAAAGTCATTGCCCCGTCATAGGAAAAATGATGAAGACTACTAATACAGAAATCAATTTTTAGCCGCCGATACTATGAAAAATCTGTTTTCGGCTCCTTAAACGACTGATGAAACATCATTTCGCAAGTTCTAATTGTGCCCACCCCACAGACTAGTTTCGCCGTATACGGCTTTACAGTAATCCTCATTATTTTTCCTTATTTAATCTCGTTAGTTCAAGAAACGAACACAGATGGCGCCACCGGGAGACTTTTCTCGGTGCTGCTGTGAAACGTGTCTTGATTATAGAAAATTTCGCAAGTTTTGATTGTGTCAAAGCCTCACTGACGAGCAGTATACTGCGAAACTAATTGAGATTGATGACAAACCTTATATGTGAGTTGGATAATATTCGTGGGGCTTAATTTACAATTTTTACACACATTAACACGCGTTTTGTTTTGATTGTCGAAGTGAAAGTGACGTTAAAACCATTATAGCGGCCGCATCAGGGCAGCCATAATTGTTAGGCACCCTCATCTGGTTTGTTTGAAATTTCCAACATGGCGTTGCCTGCATGCTATTTTTATGGAGTGCATAATGAAAAAACAAGAGACGCACGTGAATAATGAATATTATTCACGCTGTTCTGGTTCAAAGGTTATAACACACCCTATTACGTGTTTACAACCTAAAAATGACGATATTATTGTACAACTGTGGACCAAAACTATTACATCTTTTTAGAATGGCTCTGATATGATCATAAACGCTCTCTGCGGCGCAACCTGGAACAATCAGGATCAGTTGTTCAGTGGTGGCTGGGACAAGCTACTGAAGAAATGGAGTATCAGCAACAACTGTCCTACGAACGTTGGGAGTGTAGATGTAGATATTGTTATTAACGTTATAGCCTGTGGGAACGTCAACCAAGTTTACGTTGGAGGTGCAGATGGGCATTTGGTTCGCGTAGATGTTGAATAACAAACATGGTTCTAAGATAAGGATTATTTCGATAGGTACAAATTAGATGCGAAATTGAAAATAAACTTTATTACGTTTATGAATTTACAACAATGCAGGGCTTAAAACTGGTTTCTAAATAGTACAGAAAACTGAGCTAATTCATTGCTTAATTCGGGATCGTCGTCAAATTCCTGGCTGGCTGTAGCTAAATTCTGAGCTAGACGTTTCCTGGTTAGCTTAGGTTTCTTGCGCTGTGGCTCATTTTCAGTACCCTCAGAGAAATTGCCCTACAAACAATGCACTTCTTGAGTCTATATAAGAAGTAGATAAGACTCATTTAATAGTTACTAACTAAACTGCCTGTAGAAGCTTTGTAAAGAATTGTAGGAGTAAATTGATTGTGAGATTAAAAACTATCGCACAAAGATTAACGTAATTTTTTTTCCTACCTCAACATTATTGGGTTCATTAGCAATGCTCGAAATCGCATTCTGTAGTTCAGTGGCTTTGGGGTTGTACCCAAAGTTTTCAGTCAGCGGAGAAAGTTCCTTAAGGTGTCCCAACTGAGGATTAACCATTAAATTGCAATTGTCTTGTCCAAAACGAGATAGTACCTATTTGAATGAAAATTGATGGTTAAAAACAACAGAATCTACAGAAATTTCCCCCATTTAAATTGAGTTGGCGGTAATGTATGTTACCACTACTTTAGTTCTAGTTCTTGTCAGACCATCCAGAGACAAACCTGTGAAATATAAATATTCTTCTCCTCTTCGGCCATCGAGTCCCACATGTTGGAGACAATATCTTTGATCTGCTGCTTCGAGGCTGAAGGATACATCCAGTAATACAAAGTTCGAGTGCGTTTCGAAAATATCGACTTTGCCATCTTCAGTACGTCTTGCTGTTTGGAGCTTTGATTCAATAGAATCGGCTGTTGCTGAACATTAGAAATGTTGCTTAAGTGGTGAATGCCATGTGGGAAGCTGATGTGTGATGGTGGTGGAGTTTTACTGAAGTTTGGCTCGTAATAGGTAGGAGCAAGGACGTGGGGTCGCTGAAGAGTCTAGAATAAGCTTTTTTAATAATAATTACTTTATTGTTCACAAGCTTACGGGATTAATAGCAGAATAATCTGGACTTTGTTGATAGTCACCGAGCCAGGAGTGTTGCCGTTTTTTCAGAATTTCAGGAGAATTTGCAAAGGAAGATCCTGTCGGGATTTCCTGGATTATTATCTTCTTAGAATAATTGGGCTTCAATATCTAAGAACACAAAACTGGTTGACTAACTAAAGCATTATGATCTTCTTAAAAGCTCACTTCACTCTCCTTACTGTTTCCACTTATGCTCGACTTAGCAATGGTCAGGTCAATAGGTTCGCATTGAGAATACATTTCCGTGGTTGGGGAACTTAGGTCATCAATGACAATAACGTCATTTTCTGGATGCTGTCTTGTAGGAGGGGCGGGCGGAGGGGAATCGGGGATTTCAATGATCTGGTGGCAATGTAAGTAGATTTCTGATTTAAAGGCGCCGTTCATCGGGTGTCAGAAACACCCGATATTTGTATGATATAGTATAATATGCACTATAGGCCAATTAAACAAGTAAAAAAAGCACTTAAATTAGGCAAGTTTTACGTAAATTCAAATTTGAAAGCGTTGTTGCCAAATTTCGATTGTCAAATATTCAGGAAAAATTGAAACATGTAATACAAATATGTTGACTAAAATTAATTTTTCCTGTATATTTCCCAAACGAAACAAAATTTGCCAACGCTTCTTACATTACAAGGTTAAAAATTAACAATTTCTACCTAATTTAGCTAAAATAGCCCCAAAACGACAAAAACTGTACTTTTCGGCAACTTTAAAATACATTCTTTGGCATAAGTTAACAAAAAAAAAATTATTATGTTGACACTGTGAACAAAATTTTGCAAAAAAATAAAAGTAATACTTTGAACACTTTGAATTTTTGGGACAAATATGAATAATTTTACTTCAATAATAAAAACATTTTTTTTTAAATAAGTTCAAAATGACCTTTTTGGTTAAACGACAAAAACTGACTTCAGTTCCTTTATGAAAGGTTTTTTTTATCAAAAGCAATGGCATTAGCTCGAACATTTATTATTTTTTATTATTATATACAAATAGTAGATTATGTCACTACGAGTAAAAGTGGGTCTTTTCGTGCTGAGCCCAGAGGTTGACGGCCGAAGCGAAGCTGAAGCCTGCAACTGGGCGAAGCACAAAATGGCTATGGGAGAGAAAATGCTATTTTCGTCACTCGTTGAACAATATACTATCAAAAAGACAAAAATACATATTTTTTTCCATACCCAAATATCCTTGCTTTTTACTGGTTTCAATATGAAACACCATTTTTCAACCAAAAACCATCACAACAATGAAATTAATTTTCTAAGAAATCTCTAACAAACTAACCTGAACTAACCGCAGAATGAAACATGTAAAAATATGTATGCGGTTTTCTATAAAAATATGTAAATTATGTCTGCCACGCTTTTTTTTACCCCACCCTTTATACTTTATTTATCTGGAGTTTTAAATAATGGCGTATCTATAATATATAATGAATGACGTATCCTAAAACCGCCGTTTTTTTACTTCTTGATTTACCCAGGAATTTGATTTAAATCTATAACTTATCGTACAAATAATGGCTGGTCAAAAAAATCTGGGACATCCTGTATCTAACATTTATATTCGTCTCAGTACCTACTTTCACTGAATATCCTCAGGAACGTGGACATCATTATCAGTATATTCGCCATATAAGATATCAAATGAATATATCCATGCATTGGACTTCTGTGTTTATTGGATAAAATTGCGATCTACAGTGTGTCAAAAATAAGGATGCACTGCATAGGGATCTGCGAAACGGTAGTAACATTTATTTTTCCATTCAATTTTTTTATTGTTATAATGCTCGACATTATTTTAATGAACAACCTATAAATATGAGGGCTCCGTAGGAGCAACTTTCTTCTAATTTGAAACGTCCATATCTTTTACTGTTTCGAAGATCCCCATGCATCTATGCTTCCTTATCTTGAACACACTGTATATGTACTTCGCTTGTCACCTAAAATACATCTTTCCGTCGAAATGCCCCAGAATATTGTACCTATATGTATACTGAACATATATATATAACTAAGATATACATATACAGGGTGATTCCAAAGTTGGCGTTGTCTTTCCACCAGTAAATATAGAAATTCAAAAAATAAGATTTTTTTTTCCTTCCGAATCGAAATATCAACATCAAGCAATTTGTATTTTAACTTTGCCACACTGTAGATATGTTGAAAAACCAGACTTTGTAGAACCCAAGTTTATATAAACCATTCATTGAAATTTAGTTCAAAAATGTGCCCTAAGAATTATACAGTCTATCATTAAGTACCTAAGTCATCTGCCGTGTGCACGGTAACAAACAAGTAGGTAGGTGTGGGAGAGTGTATACTTCGTGCAATTTTCTTTAAAATTCTTTATTGACGGACCGGTTTCGGCACAAAAGCCATCATCAGCGCCCAAAAATTCGTCAAGCTTCCCTTCTTTTGACGATACGGTCCGCCAATAAAGGATTTTAAAGAAAATTGCACGAAGTATACACTCTCCCACACCTACCTACTTATCATTAAGTAACACCTTGTAGGTATACGAAGAAATAGTTATTCCTAAGAAAGTCAGCAAATTTTTTTACCTCGTCGCTTAGACATTGCTGCCCGTCGACACCAGTTTTGACCTCCTCGGTGTTTCCAATTATTGGAAATTTGGTTTCCATTGAGAAATTAAAAACTTTGTTCAAACCTGGCTAAAGACCGTCGTGGAAACTGGGAAACGAACTTTTGTTTGACATTTTATGTCATTTTGTCATGGCCACTGCGATTTTCAGAAAGCAGTATTTAATGATAATTTTAACAACAAAAAAAATCATAAAATTGTGGTCTTTTGCGGTACCAATTTTTTTAAAGACACAAAAACTATCTAATTTTGCTTTCAAAGGGAATTGTACTGAGTAGAGAGACCTTTGACAATATTGAGATACAAGTGTGAAGAAATTTTCCTTCGCCATTATATGTAGAATAAACCCTGAATTTCATAGGGCTCAAATCAAAATACCTTCTTTCAAAAAGAAGAAGGTAACCGCTCCTACATTGATTGTTTTAGATAATATAAAAAGTTTAATGTACTTTGCGAATTTCTGAAAACTCAGCCAGCAGTGCCAGTACTCCGCATTGCATGCTCCACACACTCTAGCAACTCTAGCTTTCCGAACTTCTCAAAAGAAAATGAGATTATGGTCAACTGTCACTTCAAAACGTCATTAATGTCAACTAAGTCAAAACATTTTTAGCAACTGTCAATTTTTACTCAAAATTTTCATTTAATGTACGCGCCTACAATTTTTGTAAAAAAAAGTATAATTTGTGCCTAAAAACTGCAAATTTACTGTTCGGTGTTACTTAATTAAAGTGTCGACGAAACCGTAGATATTAAAGGACTGGAGAAGCCCCACTGTTACAGCTGTAATTTATGGTTAAAGTTTAAACTCTTCACATACATACGTAACACCCATGTAAGTACGGTTATTTAACGTTATTATCCTGTTTTTACGCTATGTTTTGTGTGTTTTACTGTTTTTGGGCCTCAAGCCAGTTATGCTTTAGCCGTTTATGATTTTATTTCCGCTACCAACCAACTTATCTGTTGAGAAAACGCTTGACCTACACCCTTACCTACTTCTTAATTTATTCCATAAAAGCCCTTCTTTAAAAACCCTATTACATTGTTTATTATTCGTTTACTGAATTCCCTTGAAGTGCTTGCTAATATTTCTGTGTATCTTCTATAAGTCTATTGAAATTGGCAGGAATTAGTGAAAGTTGAGGATGGCTTAAGTTTAAAGTAGGTGAGTAAAATTCTCAAATGTGAATTCTTGTAGCACTCATAACTCATTCACTTGCTTTTGACATCACATCAAAGATCAGGTTTAAAATGCCTATTTGATGTCAATAAAAAGTGAATGGTTTATACCAGGTGTTTAAGACAATAATCCCAAGGGCTTAAACCAGAATATTAACTAGTTACATAGAGCATGCAATTCTTAGATTTATTTCACATCAAATGAATATAAAGGCTTCCTAAGAAGGTTGGTGAATGTGAAGTTTCCACAAGGTATGTGATGTTACACTCTTAAAAGAATATTTGTCTTTGGATAATATATTACAACAGTATAAGGAATAATACATTATATCAGTAATGTCAGTCCGTTGAAAAAATTGAAACTCCTCTCCCCTGCCCCGTCCGCCTGGCCGTCGTCGATGCACCATCAAACTAGTCTTGGTAGTGTTGCAACCGAAAGTCGTTTAAGAGAAGGATTGACCTTTTTCAGATGTCCACAGGATCAAGAAAGGTAGATATGTATAAAATCAAAATAATATAACAGAAATTGATGTCATCTATAGTATATATAGGGTGTTTCAGAGTTGTGGTGAAAAAAAACTATAGCCCTAGCAAAACGTTCAAAACAACATGTGTCCGCAAGTGCTTTGTTCATGAGATACAGGGTGTTAAAGATTGAATAAAAACATAAAAATTTATTAACATAACGCAATCTGCACACAATATTTTAACGAGAATTTGGTGGTGTTGATACCTAGCAGTAATACATATTTTATGATAAGAAAATTGGTTTTTGTTCCATCAGGAGCGGGCGTGCAGGCACGTCACTTGATACTTTTAAAGAAAATGTTACAGTACTAATTTTTTTAACATAAAAATTATTTTTTAAATTCACGTTTAATCCTGAGGAGAAAAAGTCTCTTCTTATTTTTTCTTAGGATGCACCATTATTGAGTGAAAAAATAGAACCCATTTTTATGCTCACCTAAAAGCTATTAAGTATTTTAATTTAAAATTTCAAATTACTAAACAAACAAAAGTTAGTATACGCCTGCTCTATGACTGTACTGAAGCAAGAGTTGCTCAATTTGAGCATTTGTTGTAATTGCGTCATATTATTAAATTTGTATTTTTTATTGAAACTTTAACACCCTGTATCTTGAGAACAAAGCACTTGCGGACCCATGTTCTCTTGAACACTTTGCTTTATTTTGGCAGAGAAACTTCCATAGACTTTTGACACCACAACTCTGAAACACCCTGTATGGTACTACCTTAAAAAGCGAATTTTCTAAACTTAGTTATACTCATCCATGTAAAGATTTTCCACATGATTATTTTTTACGTTTATGTTCGGATTTATTATGCATTAAAATTTATTAATCGTGATATAAAAACAAAACTGAATGAGCGCAGTATTAAACTAAATATATTACGCAATTTGTAAATAGGTACCTAATAATGTTTACAACAGGGCGATCAAAAAACAAGTAGGTACAAAACTGCCACAAATCTTTTTTTTATTAAACAGCCACACCTTTTATTACTTTATCTTATTATGAATTAAAACCTAGGGTAACTTTAGATGATCTATTCTAAAAAAGTATACATTTGAAAACAGTGGCAAACTCAATATTTTTCCTTACACAATTGCTTATGTTTAGGTACCTACTTGCCATTAGTTAGCCATAATGGCGTTTAGGATATTTTTCACAACATGTTTACCTGAGAACACTTTCTTCTAAAACCAGAAATTGCTGTGAAAATATTATCAAAAAATTTGTATATTGTTCGAATTGTCATTATCCAAATTTACCTTTATTTTTAATATAGAATAAAATAAAAGTGATAGAAATAGTGACACTTTATTTTAAAAATTAACCTTTGGGAGTTTTTACTCCTATAAGTTCCTAGTTCATGTAGTATATGAGAAAAATATTTTTAAATATTTAAGATTTTTGGATCAGGAAAAGAATAGATACAATAGGAATTATTTTTCAGTCTACTTTGTGTGTTTTACGTCAACCACCTTGTATCACAATAAATATTTATTACGAAAATAGTCTCCTTACAAACCTATTATGTATCACATTATCTATGTAGAAACATTACAACGGTAAAATTATTCATAATCAGAGAAACAAAATTACGTTTAAAAAAGACCCCGTAGCACACTCCTAGAAAAATTCCATCAAACGGCAGCTATATCGCATTTACAAGTCCCTCGTAACTACTTGAGAAAAACGCCGGGTGCCGGTGCGCGCGGCACTGTTTAGTTTTGTATTTATCATTATCAAAGGGCCGACGCGAACTGACCTTACTGATATAATGTATTATTCCTTACACTGTGATATTACCAACATCATGCATCAATGCTTGTTTTTTTGCGATAGTGTGTTATATGAAGTCGATTTAGGTTACCTTAAGTTACAGACAAAAACAATTAAAATAAATATTAATTGTGCATAAAATGTTGTACATAGTGATAATTTTTTTTATTATACTTTTAAAAGGCTGTAAATTATTTTTTTTGATACAGAAATTCTACTTAAAAACAAAAGGGAGGTTGCATGTTTTTTTCTAATATTTTGTATGAGACCATTAAACTTATTATTCTTGTAATTTGTAAGGATTATACCTATTATTCTTGTAATTAAATGCCAGAAAAATGATTAATTCTGATTTGCAAAAAATGTGCAGTAATGTAGATTGCAGTGATGTGTAGTGTACAACATTGTGTTTGAGTGTTTAGCCCTTGTAATGTCTATTTTCACAGCAGCGGGTAACCAATTTTCAATTAATAATCAGACTCCAATTGGTTCAGTGTAATTTGACTTGAGTGTCTAACCTATCAAAACTCCTGTTCCACAGATTTCAGTGTTATATCTATGTTAAATTTATGTATATTAATGACTTGGCTCTAGACATTGCTACTAGTCCATAGCAAACTGATCAGAAACTCTCCGATGAATGAAACTTTAAATCATTTGCCACTAGGAATTGAAAGTTCTAAAATACTCACTATGCTGAGCAGGAGGGTGTTAGAACTTACTTGTAAATTATGGATATGGGACAGGGTGTGCGGGCAGTACTGGGCCCAACACTATTTGTCATCTATGTCAACTCATTATCGCTCATAATCCCATCAGGCGTAGTATGTCAATATGCCAATGACACCTCTGTTGTCGTTTCTGCCTTTTCTCGGGTCGGCCTTTTGGCACATTAGGCTTGTGAGGTGGTCGATCATCGAAAAGGATTCTGTACTCTATGTTGGGGGTTTCTCAACTCACATCTTGTAGAAAACTGCTCCCTGATCAGAGAATTTTGACAATGGCTTCTCTTAACTTTGTTAGCTTTAAGTTGGCTTGGTTATGTTTGCAAAGAAAAGAATGGGACTGTTTTCGTAGAACAAAGACTTCTACTCAGAGTGCATGTCCATGATGACTAGAAGCCAGGAACAGCTGAGCGTTTTTCGAAAGGGGGATGTACTATAAAGCTATCAGGGCGTTTCGATTGCTTTCTGGGGAAATGCAAAGTATGACTAATGTTTCAATCTTTAAGAAGAGAGTTTACGAATGGGTGCACCAAAGATGCTTGTATTGTTTTAACTTTCATAGTGGTTAAGGTGTAGCGTCCTCAAGATTTTAATTTCCAGGATAAAAGTAGCGGGAGAACCACCCAAAATAAAACTTCTAAGCTTCCGCAGAAATTGCCGACGTTTTGACGTTTATTTTACGTCTTTTTCAAGACTAAAAAAAATTAAAAAACACAATAATGAAGACGCCATAAAAATACTCAAACATATATCACATATCACATTCACACATCACATCATTAACTTTAATACTTGATTTGAATAGTTACTACTATTTATTTATTCATTTCATTCCAATATCTACAAAGTAGATGTAGGTTATACATACTTACACTAAGTATTGGATACTATAGAATTTACTACACTGTAAGTTATAGGTAGAATTTGCATAATTAATAGTTTCAATATTGCTCATATGCCTTCATAGAGGTAATAAGAAAAAGTACCTAAACAATATCAATATCACATGATAAAACTAAATTGCAAAAAGTCGTCAACCGTATAGAATGCGTTGACTAGGAGTAGTTTTTTCAGGGTGGAGTAAAATTTATTGTGCTCATATTGACGAATATTAGGAGGAATTTTGTTATATATTACAGTACCAATGTAATAAGGATTTAATTTGAACAATTCAAGGCGGTGTAATGCAAGTTGGTAGTTCTATGTAAGTTTGAAATTTTTATTTGTTTTATCGCCTATAGTTTTGTAAAGGTGTCTTTTGTTGACGTTGCTTGGCCATATGATTGGTATTGTTGGCAATAAAGAATATTTGATTTGATGTTCAAATCATCTGTGCCAACACCTCGGTCAACAGTATTGAGGAAATCAGCAAACTACAATAGTGTTCACAGAATCGTCAATACTCAGTTTTTTTAATTGTGGGCAATTGAACATAATTTTACTTGTGCGGTCGCTAGTTGTTTGTCGCTTATCGTGGTTTGTTTTATTTATTTATTTTTTGAGTATAGGACATATACTGCGTTCCTTAACGTTTAGTGTTTTATTTTTGCAGCTTTAATTCATAAAGCCTATTATTACTTCAAAACTGGTTTGTGGTGGCTGTGAGAATGGGCCTCTAGTCACTGCACTTCCTTATAAGTATATTTCAAATAAAAAGTTTACTATGTGCTTCTTTATAGGTTTCGAATTTGTACAAAAGATGAATGGACGTTCCAAAGAGATTCCAGCGTTTCGACGTGTATATAAAAGGAAACAGGAAAACACAGGGAAAAATAGGTCTTTTGAGGAACAACAATTTGACAATGTTTTTTTTGGTGTTCCATATGATGAGCAGAAAGAATTAACCATTGAATCTTTGGAAGAAAGTTTTTTTTGTAAGCATGCCAAGAAGGATTCTAAGAAAACTGAACTTTTGGAAAAGTTAGATTTATTATCACTTGATAAACTAGGTAAGTACTGTAGTAGTCATTAATTGTTGCGTATTTCGTTAATCTGTCACATCAATAATTTTCTGCTGTCAGTGTTATGTTCAGTAGAGTTATGATTATTAG
Source organism: Taphrorychus bicolor (assembly GCA_951812265.1). Taxonomy (NCBI): domain Eukaryota; kingdom Metazoa; phylum Arthropoda; class Insecta; order Coleoptera; family Curculionidae; genus Taphrorychus; species Taphrorychus bicolor. The sequence continues at coordinate 10,097,453 of OX638299.1, read as the reverse complement.
GTGGCTGCGTTTCTTTAATAGCAATTTTTGTTGGCCAGAAGTACAAACCTGAATAACTGTGTTCAGAAACACACTTAATATCTCTTTATGTTTCTGTTTATCAATAGACAAAAAATTACTACTTACTGGATGGCTTATAGCTTATGCCGTTTGAATTTGAAATTCTGAATTGCCAAAGCAGGCAGTATCAGTTTGGGGAACGGAGGTTCAGTTATCTGATTTAAGTGTATAAATAGACTAGTTCTCAAATTGTGATACTATGAGGAAAATTGTGATACTATGAGGAAATTTTCAAATTTATAAAACATTATTTTTTATTATGAAGTATTACACTTGATTTTGTTCTTGCCTCGCACCTAATCACTGATAGCCTGCCTATCATTTTAGGAAAGCCAGAAGGTAATTTTGATAACATTGGAGACTTCCATGGGCGTACCGTAGTGAAAAATCAAGACTTATCTTATGATTTTCCTAAGAGGATTAACAATCCACTTGATTCATTGAGCCCTGGCGAGTGTCTTGAGAAAACGCTTGAACGGGAATTTGCAAGTGACTCGTTGAAGGAACTTTCTAAGAGGAAAACCTCTGTAGGTCCTGGTATGTGTCCAATGTTCATGTAGGATTGTTGGTATTATCAAATTTGTTGGTTGTAGTGTTGAAGCTTAAACCTACAAAGAGAAAAGGTAAAAATATTCAAGTGAATAGTTCGAAAACTTTGAAAGAAAATCGACAACCATTTGTTAGCCCGGCAGATAACTTGTTATCAGCCGGTGATTGTATTAGTTCCAGTAAGGAAGTCTTAGGTAAAAACCATTTTGTGGACTGTTATTATTAGCATCTATTATTATTAAGTTATCGATTACTAGCCTGTACGTTTTCAGAAGCGCCAAATTCCAATTTTTCAATCTCCACTCAATTGGCCAAAACAACTCGAAAGTTTCAAAACCTCGCAGCAACTGAATCTTCGCTTGCAAAACGACCGCGACCCAACACAATCATGGATGAACAGGCTTACCAGCCCTTGACCAATGGCGACAATCTCGAAGACTGCAATGTGGCAACGTTACTTAATATGGGCAACACGTGTTTTTTAAATAGCGTTTTGTACGCCCTGAGGTTTACGCCGACGTTTCTGCACAACCTGCACCATCTTTTAGTGGACTTGAGCTTAATGAACGGCAAGCTAAAGGAGAACAAGACCAAAACTAGTAGTTTGGGGAGGAATGGAAGCGCGGTGAGCGGGAGCAGTTGGCGAAGTGCAAGCAGCAAAGATCTTCTATCTATAGGTGAGTGTTTGAACAGTTGTAGCTCGAAAAGGTACATAATTGTTTCGATGTTTATTTCACATCGCTATTAAGACACTTGAAAATTGTAGAAGTAAGTTGTTTTCAAGTTAAACGATTCGGTTGTATTTCTCAAAGATGCGTAATAGTTTCGTGGTTTATTTTACATTGTTATCAAAACAGTTAAAAGTTGTAGAAGTAAGTTTTTACCAGTTAAATGATTAAGGGCCAACTTTAGCGGGAACGTGGTCTCAATAAAAGAAGGGCGACAAACCGGGCTTTCATCATAAAATTAAAAGAATCTTACGTGTATGCCCGTGGGTGCAGGACAAATGGCTACTTAACTTTTTTGAAATTGCCTATGTTTTGAAGGGAATTAAATTGCGATCTTCCTCTTCGAACCCTCAACGTGGTTGCACAATTATATCTACTACTAAACGTTATATGTACATGGAATTACAAACAAAGAGGCCACAAAACGAATTAACTCGCATGGCTGAGAGGTCTTCAAGGCCGAAAAAAGTTCTTTGTCCTGCATCCGCTTTCCATCATCTTCCTGTTTTTCCTCTAACTTAGAATTGTGTATAGTTGCCACTGGGTAAGGAGTTTGTTCCATAATTTTAGGTAGCAATGATGTAATCCCGAAATCAAAACCCCAGATCGTGACTGAAAGTCTGCATGCCCTTTTCGTCACGATGACTAATTTGGAGGCCAAAGCTTCGTCCGATGCGTATCAGCCCGAGGGACTGTTGCAGGCGGTCAGGGACGCAAATTCCCTCTTTGAAGGCAACCACCAGCAGGATGCCCACGAGTTTTTTGTGGAACTTCTAAGTTGTTTGAGGGTTACTTGTGATAAACTGAATGAGCAGGTGATTTCTTCTTTTATTTTTGTTGTGGTTGTTTTTATATAAAAAAAAACTTTTTAAACAAATATCAGCAACAAAGGCATAATTTTAATTATTATTACGTGTAACATGTATCCATTTTTCTATATTTGTTAATTCACTCTCAGATTCTGAGTGAGGAATCACTGCTACCCGACTCCGAATCAGAGCATGTGGTGTCATAATATTGTTGCGAACTCAGGGTTCAATAATTCCAGTGTAGCGATTTAACACGAAAACACGATAAACTATTTATCCCACAAATACACACAAGTACAATTCGACTACTAAATAACTCACTACTTAGCACTTTATAGCCTTCTATTATCGTTTGGTACTTTAGCTTACCTATAGCTCGATTAAATTCGCCTTTTATACAAAATCCTAAAAATACAGGAAAGCCTAGAACATTCTTAGAAGAAAAATAATTGATAAGAGTCTCATAAAAAAAGGTCGTACCTAAATAACTGCGTTCTAAATAAACAGAGCAATAAATCACTCGTGACAGTTCCCATGCCACAGCGCCTGGATAGGCCGTGAGCCGCGAAGGTCCAACCTCCAATGTCGCTCCGCCTCCCAGCACCCGCTCACCGTAACAGTATGTAAATATTGTACTTGTAGGAATATTCTTAATGTTCAGTAATGATAATAGGGTAATCTAAGGATCTGGACAAAATATTTGCTCTTTTACGCAGTGGGGTTTATTTTGTTTCATTGAGGAACAATTTTACATATCAAGTTTATAGCTCTGCGGAGGTTCAAACTTCAGGTTTGAGGTATGTTCATCTATCAAAATTTTTCGTTTAACCTTGCGTGAAGTTTTTGAGATGTAATAGCGTTTTTTCACTGTCAGAGCGCATTTTTTTGGTTTCACTGGGCCATTTGCACTCGAAAAGTGTACACTGAGTACAAAAATAATGAACCTGAGGTTGTCGACCATTGGCAAATAATTAATTGGGACTTGACAAATATGAAAAAAACGGTAATCAGTACTATTCAGAATATTATTTTATTGTGATATATGTGAACTCTAGAGTCTAGCTCTCCGTCTAGTCTCTAGCTCTCTGCTGGTCTGTCGTTGAAAATCAAAAAAATTTAACCTACAGAATTACAGTTGACAAATGACGCCAGATCTCTGCACCATTCGCCTTTATCTTCTTTTACTGGAAACTGCACTGATAGTGCATTAAAAAGTCCAATGACGTGCGGTTCTAGTGCAGACCAGTGAAAAAGTGAAAAACGCTATAAAAGTGGTTCTGGTGGCTACTTTTAACTATCCAAGGTTTAAACTTCGATTTGACGTATAATAGCTATTTTATTATGCAACCTTTAGATATTGCCTTTTTGTTCAAGAGCGGTGCGGACTTGCTTTGTATTACTGATAGGTGTGATAGGACTGCTGCAGTATTTTCTACATTCGTTAGCCTTGGAAATTTGACATATTTCACCCATTATATATAACTGACCATAACACTGATTGATAAATAGGTTTGAAGTTACGGCTTTTATTTACTGTTAAGTCTACGTAGATGCCAGACTCTTCCAATTAGTCTAGATCTTTAGCAACTGATTTACTCATAACTCTTAACTCTCGCGATTACTAATTTAAGTGGTTTTAACGTTTTAACGCCTAATCGATTATTGAGATTTGATAGTTTTTAGCAATAAGTTAATACAACAGCCTTTTTTCACTTTTTGCATAAAACTATAGCCCCATAATGAGAAGGTATGAGGACCGTATTTATTTATCTTTATGGATATAATGGCGATACCTTTTCTCTGTTAATGGAAATTTAATGGAAAAAATCACTTTTCCTTTGGTTTTTAATATCCCTCCATTAGAGTTCAATTGGGAAGGAAAATATATTATCACTTACCCAACAGAAGTATGAACGGGCTAATAAGCTTTTCAGCAACATGTTATAACTTGCTGTATACCAATATAGAGTTATCAAAATCTAAAGTCTGATATACATTTTGTGTAAAAACACTCGTTTTGAAATCAAATATGACCAGTATTTCAAGCTTTAATATTTTTGTTGGAAGGAGGTTTACAGAAAACTGTAGGTCCTTAATGAGCTTTCGTATCCATTTACCTTCATGGAATTATTTTTCGATACCTTTTTTTAATACCTAGTATACTTTATCAAAGGGACTAGATTTCTGTAATATTTTACCTAAATTGGGCTTAACCACTTATTAAAATAAATAAGTTTAAAACAATTTTTTACGGTAACTTTTCCGTACAAACACAGACGGCTTTCGTGGTGGGACACCCTATATAGGCGTCAGGCTACCCCTCGGGCTGCCCTTATAATTCCATTTGGCGTCGTAATGTAGTAAAGTGGCCATGTTTATATTTTATTAGTGAATAGTGAATTTTCAAGATATATTGTAGTTTTAAGAGATATATTTTCTTTGTCCAAATGTATTCAAAAAAAGCACATGACAATGTTTTCCCTAACTCATTATTTATTCTTAATTGTAACACTTGACGACAGTAATAAGCGAATGGATTATAGGTACATATACTACAGCGAGTTAATTAGAAAATATCATCTAGAAGGCCCTGAATTTTCGAAAGAAAAGGATGATAATTAAAGTTAATGGACTGTTCTTCTTCCATACATTTCACAACCTACTAGATGACTTTTTCAAATAAACACCTGTTATTTTTTTTGGCCGAGTAATAAAACTGGATAGTACGCTACCCTGCGAGACTAGGTATCCGGCAGAACGGCCGGGTTGTATCTTGTTATATCTCAAATTAAAATATCTGTTCTTTGATTTAGGACACTCTGTATATTTGACATCAGGGGGGGGGGAATGTGAATGTATTGGCTTGAACTAATGGGGAATTATCTACTTTATCCTAGCTTATTGTATTCGATACTAATAATATTTCGTTCGCCCTTAGATTGAACAACATCCAGATTTAGTTAAATCCCCTGAACGCAACTCGGCAAATGTCAACAATAATAGTAAGATTTGGGGCGTAAGAAGGTCGTGGAAACCGTTGAAGAAAAAAGGAAGTTCTAAGAAAAGTGGGGACTTGGAGAACGGTATACTATTAACATTTAATTTCGACAAATGTCAAGTCAGTTCATTAATAATCTTTATTTCAGACGTGGCAGGAGCGGACTCGGAAGAAAACTTAGCTAAAGAATGCAGTGGGGATTCAATGAAAAAGAAATTAGGTTATAACTTTATTGCGGAGGATTTTCAAGGCATTTCTCTGCATCGGACTATGTGTCATCAATGCGAGGAAATTAGTGAATTAAAAGAACCATTTTTAGAAATTCAGGTATGTCTGATCATCAGCTGAGATAATTGCAGAAGTTAAAATGCAATGTTCTCCATTTTTTAGGTGCCAGTTAATTATAGAGATACCGAAGTAGACTCATATTCAATAGACAGTTCAATATTCGGTTCGATATGCGTCACATCAGAAAAACTATGTGATCAAAACAAGTACTTTTGCGAGAATTGTAATAGGTATAACGAAGCGCAGCGAACAGTAAGTGACTATTGCCGTTTGAACGTAATTCTTTTGTCATAATAGCAATTTTAGGTTCTCTACGAAAAGTTGCCAAATATCATGGTCCTCCATTTGAAGCGCTTTACGACAACACTTTCGGGAGTGCAAAAAGTGAACACATACGTGCCGACACCGTTAGAGATTCGATGTTTCTGCGAGAGTTGTAATAAAATAGAAAACTCGAAAATTACACCGCATAGGTATCGACTGAGCTGCGTGATTATGCACCTCGGAGCTAGTATAGCTTCGGGACATTATATCGCCTATTCTAGAGCCATGGTAAGTTATTTCTGAACAAATCAATAACATCTAGGTTACGTCAAATTATTTACTAATTAAATTGCATTTTTTTTCTTGCAGATAGAAACAGGTGACTACTTAGAGTGCACCAGAGACATTCCAAAAAGCTACCTTACCTCCAGTAGTAAAGAGTTGTCTGCCGCTGTGTTGAAATTTTTCAAACCGAAAGTGCTTAGTAACCTGAGCGAAACTCAGAACGGCATAAGCAACGCCAAGAAAAGCGACAATCAGGTAAGTACTAATAATAGACCTCAGATTCGTTGCTTCATATTGGGATCTATGAAGCCAGCACTCTGCAGCAATAGAAGTGCCTTTTTATTTGACTTTGTTACCACTCTCATTAGAGGCAAAGTTCTCACATTACACGCCCCCCTCCCAATATTCAAAGTGGAATATTTTAGAATTATTTCAGTTGGAATATTCTTGGAATAATACGTTTTAGATTGGCAACTTTAGATCAGAACAAAGTCAAATATTCGACTGAAGTCGGAGCCTAGTGACATAACGGACATCACTATAAATTCCATTAGATCTAAATACACTGCTAGTACTGAAGCTATTATTGTTTCATAGATCTCAATGTAGAGGTGGGGCTCGATGTAAATAAAGGGTCAAAAAATAAATAAAATGTCAACAATGCTCGTTAATCGTTCTAATTCTTTTGTCATCTTAGTTTTGCCAAAGTATGAGCTGTTGCGGCATCCGCTGCAAACTGAATTCTTCAAGCCGACACGATGACTGGCTCGAGTTTGATGATGAAAAAGTCAAAACTCTCTCGAGCAAAGAGTTCGCCGAGATGCTTAATAAGCGGCACGACACCACCAATACTCCGTACTTGCTGTTCTACTCGAAAGTGTAACAGTAAGTCAAACCGTTGATAGTTAAATAATTGTTTTTTTTTATAGAGTTTATCACATACAATATTTTCGTGCGTTTTTGCCTTATTTCTTTTGCGCTATTCTTTATTATTGTTATTTAATGGTTATTTTCACAAGTGCTAGTTTGCAATTTGCCTCAGGCAACTGTATTTAGTACTCATTATTGTCTTCTCAAATTAAAAAAAAAAATGCTTTAACAATAATATTCAAAAAATTATTGTTCGGTGTACTCCCGCAAAAAAAGTCATACTAAAATTGGAATTTATCAAATAGTATTTACCATTCTATGGCTCACTTTATTTGATCTGCTCGATTGTTGTTAGTTTTCTACATTCAAGATAAATAGGTTATTTGTTATAAAGAATGAGATTTAATGCAGTTTTTCTAACAGAAGTTTCTGTTGCCGGTGTGGTTTCAGATTAATCTTTACGTGGTAACTGAGTGAGAGGAAATTGCTGCCATAATTGATTACATCTGCATAATTAAGAGTAAAGTATTTTCCAAATGTTCGTTTGTGACGATGAAGCAATAACGAAGAATATTTTGAAGCTTTACTTGTCGCAACTTGTTTTAGCCTCCAGTGGTATAGTTTCAACTTGTTTTAAAAATTTAACACATAAACAATACACCACGCTGTTTGTCATAAGATTTTACAATGTATTTAAATCACGTGAAAGATGGTAGCTTTTGAAAATTGGTATTATTAGTGAGTAAGTTTCTCCATGACATTCCAATGATATATAGTATGAATGAATTATAAGTGTGGAATTGCTTTATTATTTGAAATTAGTTCTAGAATAAGACTAAGAAATTATTTCTAAACTTTACTTCAGGTTGGTCAAGCAAATGGTTTACCAGCATGAAAACACACAAAGCCATTTACAATTTTTTCCCACTTATTTGATCTGCTCCTCAGTCGGCATCTCAAGCTGCCCCTTGGTTCTGCGCTTCCCCCGAATTCTGTATGCAGTTCATTACAAAATATCAAGTTGTCCTTAGATATCGAAGTACTCTCTGCTTCCCAGGCCTCCATTGGTTGTTTATCCAAAACGGGGACGCAGACATGAACCAATAAAAGCGATATCTGGTCTAGTATCAAGTGAGTTAAATATCAAACTAGAAACTAGTCATCTGTATCTTACAGTTTCAAGTATATTGTTTTTCTCCTAATGAAATTCAACTCGTATAGCAACACTTCTACTGTCTTCCTCTCTTTACACAAAATACGTAATCCTAGTCTGCTGCATTTTTCGTCTTTTAAGTTTATTTACCGTTCATGCATCGCAATAATCACAAGTCAGTCAACAACAAATAACATCAAAGATACACAGCCTCTAACCTAAAAATTAAACTCACCTTTAGACTTTCGTTACTTTTATAACGAACGTCCAAATATGACTCTTTTATGAGATATAAAAAGGTCATATTTTGACGTATTTTTTATATTATTTCATATTTTTCATACATATATTATATGTGTGAATTAATAATTTCATTTATATTTAATGCATTATATTCAATTGTATTTATGTTCAATAGCATTTCGGAGAATCCCGTATGTCTTAAAAGAGGTTGACACATCTATCTGATGCACTCTCCAATTTTTCTGGATTACAATTTACATTAAATGGAGAATATGTAGTAAGTAACCGGTGCAATGGAGCATTACTGGATTCTTCTAGTACAAATGAGTCCGGAAATCCCCTAGCTATTAATGTAGCCTTATTATGTTCCGTTCTCTTTAAAAAGATCCATTTTGTGTCAGTGGCAGTGTGTCAAAAGCAGGTGTCCAAATGTGTAACTTTGCATGTGAATCGAGTCCAACCTCCAAGGCACCCTGCTATTCGAGAAATTGATTCGTGTTATGTTTTTGGTTCTCCTTCCACAATAGACTTCATATACACTCGGGGTCATTTGAAGTGGATCGCTCTAATTGATAATCGACTCTAAACCGCCATAACTTTTAAACCACCTGATACATTTTAATGGATTTTTGTGTGTTTACTGATCATTCTATTCTCTTGAAAAAGAAATATTTTCACTTACTTTTTTACTTCTTTAATGTTATTTTACTTTTCTTTTAAGGCGGCTGTGTAACTTGCTCGTAATAATAGACAATCTTGTGATACTCCGTATGACGGGAGAACTCTTCATGAGTTTAGAACACTTTTTTGTTTTTGAATATCTGTTATACAATTTAAGAAAAAATTGCTTTTGTACTGATATGCATTTTCTCAATACGGTTTTATTAACATTTTGATAAGTGGGCCATGTCGAAACAATGTAGGAAGCCATTTTTACAGGAATAGCTGCCATATGGCTGTCACAGTTGACGTTTTTTTAAATTGTCGAAATGCCGCGATTAAGTCATAAGATCAGTCGATACAATTTGATGATTTCTTTTGTGTTTACTTATGGTTTCTCTTTCTAAAGAACTACGGAAATTCAATTTTGACACCCTGTATAACAAGAGGATTTCGACAATTTAAAAAAGCGTTAACTGTGACAGCCATGTAGCAGCTATTCCTGTACTAATGGCACCCAACATTGTTTCGACATAACCAACTTATCAAAACTTTAATAAAACCGTATTGAAAAATGCATATCAGTACAAAGGTAATGTTTTCTTAAATTGTAGGACAGATATTCAAAAACTAAAACGTGTTCTAAACTCATGGAGAGTTTTCCTGTCATACAGGGTGTCAAAAGTTTTTCTATCATTACCAGCAAGTTACATAGCCGCCTTAAAAAAAAAAGGTAAACGATCATTGAAGAAGTAAATGAACTGCAGGCATCTAACTAAAAGTAAAAAATTAAGTAAAAATACCTCATTCCTTTTATTCCCTAGAGAATATATCAGTAAGTAGACACACAATAATTCATCAAAATGTATATCTAGTGGTTTAAAAGTTATGACCATTTAAAGTCGGTTATCAATTAGAGCGATCCACTTCAAATGATCCCGAGTGTATTTTATAGTCAGTCAAGGGGACAGGAGTTTTGATAGTTCTGCAGTTCTAGTAACTTCTTGCACGTTGAGAGGTACATACATCCTTCTTACCATCAATTGAAGATTCATTATCTCAGCCATAAATCATTTAGTGCTCTTAGATATCTTTCTTAGGCGGCACATTGGCAAAATGCACTTGAAGTGTGAACATAATCTCACGTACATAACATTCTGTATATGAGGTAATCATCTAAACCATACTGGGAACCCCTTATGGTTCACTTTGTATGGTTTAGAATATTTTTTAGTATAAAAAGATAAAACTCAGTAATTTTTTAAGTATTTTTCCATCTTGAACCTATTTCAAATTACAGATCAATTCCACACTAATTAATTATATACAGGGCGTGTTTTTTAAGTGCGTGCAGTATTACTATTTCTGAAACTAATATAAAATCTATTTATTCTTGAAAATTTCGTTAGTTTTCAAATCGTCGTAATTCGCGGACAAGTTGACGGATTATTATTACTATTCTTTTGGATCGACAGCATAATCGGCAAATTGTTTCTCATCAAGAGAGTTTTCCAAATTGATAATGAATAATGAACGTTTCAAAAACACAGATACGTAAGGAGTCGTTAATTAGGAATAAAAAAATTTCTTCTTAATTTAAAGTTCTTTTTAAGTACAGGTCCGCATTTAAAAAATGAGCTTCATACTGCTAATTCGGGTGAAATGTCACATGAATTTAATCGATACATCGTATTGGAGAGATTAAAGGGCAATCAAACCTTGTATTTTAAACTTTTTTGTTTAACAATTAATTTTCGAAATGGAAATAATTTTTTACATTTGTCTAAATATTTTGGAAACCAGTGAAAGCTTGGCTGTGAAAGAACACTAAAAACTGTAGATGTTTTCTAAAGAGGTTCCACAAAAGGTATCTTTTTGCAAATTAAAGTGACATCGTAACTAAAACCTTTTCCTTGATAGCAATACTGCACGCATTAAAAAAGCACACCCTGTATACAAGATGAACTGTTTCAATATTTTTTTTAGATGTTAGTTAATTATATACGTCACATTTACCTATATCCAATATTGTTATATGTTTTTTCTCATATTTCACTTTATACTATATGTACCTGTCATATTTGAATAATTCTTCCGGACTCGGTTTAAAGAAAAAAAGACAAAGCAAAAAAATAAATATTTAATTTAATAGTTTTTTTTGAGCGAATCTCAATAAAATTGTTAATTATAATTGGTGTTAAATTTTTGTGTATTGTTCTAAAAAATAATTTATTTTTATGGTCTAACGTGATAATTTCAATTCGCACTTTGCCAAAACGAATATTGGTAGACACTGTTCACGCCCCAAAACTTGGGTATCTGAACAATGAAAAAGAAGTCATAGGGGATTTCATTATCGATGTAATATCTTGAAAACTGTAAAATACATCTCGAAAATTATATGGGCTTAATTAATAAATAGATCGACTACGGTGGGTCGTGCCTCACCTTGTGATTTCAAAATCAGACCAGTATTAATATAGTGTAAGTTAGGCTTTTAAATTGGGTGATATTAGGTAGGTATATTCATAATAATAATAATAATTTTGTTTGCTGTGTATACTATCAACTAAAACATTTTAGGTATAATAATTAACTTTAAAGCATGTTTTTTGTATGAATTTAAGAAAGCGAGTAAAAACGCTTCTTATAAAATATAAATGAATCAAAACGTGTCTATAATACTATACTAACTGGCTGTTTCTATCTATAAATTTCAAAATATAGTCGGGCAGTATGATTAAGGGTATACAGGCAAATCTTGGATACTTTTTTTGCCATTAAAACCGATTTGTGGTGGCTTTAAAATGTTATAAGCGGTAAGATACATATTAAATAATCAGGTGACTTAGCTGACGGAAATTTTATTGTAATTATATGAACAGTCCCATCCTCGTTATTACGTTTACTTGTAGTAGAGTCTGTACGACGTTTAGAGTTACAAAATTATCAATAATTGAAAAATATTTTATGGCGATTCGAACATAATAATTTATACCAAAGAAAAAGTCACTCTTCTGCTGCGAAACGAACCCAGACTTTCCACTTTCCGGGCGTATGCTCTGACTACTCACAGCAGAAGCGTAACTTTTTCTTTAATATAAATTATTATGTCTGAATCACCGTTAAAAATTTTATTTCAATTCGTATGCGGACGTTAAATATGTAACTAAGCATTATCAATAATGTGTGCCCAGCATCTAATCTCATCTTAGATGTCGAAGAAAGGCTGTGAAGTAGTGTTTGTTGCAGCCATTTTATTAACCAAATCGGCTCCTTGCGCACAATTTGCTTTTATATTCAATCTGATGTTGCGTTGCTGGTATGTTACAAAAAAATCTGTACTGGCGAACCTGTACCGAATAATGGTCAACTAAGTCAATCTAGAAACCTCAGAAACCCCCCGAACCGTGTGGTGAAATCTGTCATTTGCCAGGGCCCTCATTTCCCAATCAGTATCCTGATAGACGCTCCTCAAATCAAAACAACTTGCTTCGTAAGAATCACGCCCATGAACATCTCTTAGGTGCCAACGTTGAGGTGACGTTTCCTGAAATCAATCAGACCGAACAAATTGACGTAGTACCCAAACGAGACTAACCAAGACCAACTACGACCCAAACGTGACGGACAAAGACATAACTGATATAGAACGGTGTCGGAAAACTAAGTCTGGACCGACATGATCTTCACAACTGCGAGCAGCCGCAAGTTCATGCCGGTCCCGTTGGCTTAAATAAAGTTCTCACTGGTCGACCAATTATCAACGTTGTTTTCAGAAAAAAATATCAAAAGGCTTCCGATCGACTTGGGGTCAGATTGTAATCTAATCTCCAGTCGCTTCATTGAGCAAGACATGAAACGGTCTCAATTTGACAAAGTCAGCCTCGTCTGTAAAGGGCAGATGGCTAATATATTGGGTGAACTAACCCTGAGTCATTACATTGATAGTCAAGACTTTAATTTGCAGTTTTTGGTCATTAAGGACTTGTTGCATGCATTCATTTTGGGAAATGAATTTTTGCTCAACGAAGATTGAAGCATAAAGAAATCGAATGGAAACGAAAAGAAGCATCAACGAATTTCAGGATATCTTTGAAATCGGCTTACAACAACTAACAACCCGAAGTACGACTCACTCTATTCGTTTAACTTGTAATAAAGTCATTAACCGCAAGTGTTATCTTCTATCCAGAGAGAAAGCAGATATTTTGAATGAACAAATAGATGAAATGTTAAGGTCTTGCGTGCTAGAACCAACGTCTTCCCCATACTCGTCCCCACAAGTTATTGTCTTAAAACCTGGAAAAAAACCTCGGTTTTGTTTTGACTACAGACCTCTCAACGAAATTACCGAAGACGATATTTCAACGCTCCCAAATATCCCTGACACTATCAAGTCTTTGTCGGTAGCCAAATATTTTACCGTGCTGGACCTCAAGAGTGGATATTGGCAAATTCTAATGACGCCAGATAGTAAACACCTTACCGCCTTTTCTACTCCTGATGGTGCAATTTATCAATTTAATGTGATGCCATTTGGGCTTAAGAATGCACCTAGCACATTCCAAAGACTAATGGTGACGGAAGTGTTGGCGGGCCCTATTCTTAAATTTACTCGAGTTTATCTCGACGACATAATCGTTTTTTCAGACACTATTGACGAACATTTAGTTATGCTGAGAATGGTGCTTGAACGACTAAGACTGCACAAGTTGAAAGCCTCCGCTGAAAAATGTCACTTATTAACTTTCAACATCGACTATCTCGGTTTTCGATTGGCGGATGGTGGCGTGATTCCTCAAACAAAGCACCTAGAACAAATCGCTGCTTTTAAACCACCCCATAACGAGAAAACCCTACAGTCTTTTCTAGATACCTTAAACTGGTTACGTGAGCATGTGGCCAATATTTCCAAACTCACAGCCCCTTTAACCGAAAATTTCCAAAGTTTAAGTGGACTACCGAAGCCCAACAAGCCTTCTTAGATACGAAAAATGCCGTAGCCAAGACCAAAACACTAAGCCTCCCAAACCCCGCTCTCCCATTTATCCTGCAAACGGAGGCCAGCTCAGTTGGTATGGCAGCAATTTTATATCAGGAAGAAGGAACAAGAAAGTACATAACTTCTTATGCAAGTGCTAAGTTCAAACCAGCTGAGCAGCGATACCACATTAATGAACAGGAATGTTTGGCATTAGTCTGGTCGATTAACAAATACAAACACTATCTAGAGTCCACTCAGTTCGTAGTGAGAACAGAGAGTCGTGCCCTCACATGGTTATCTAAATTTAAAGACACCAGAGCTAAATTAGCCAGGTGGTCTCTGCTACTTCAAGAGTTTAATTTTAAAATTGAACATGTGGCCGACTCTAACAATCAATTACCTGATATTTTGAGTAGACACCCTGACCCTGAAGAGGATTTTGACCCTGAACCCGATGACGAAAGATTGCTGCCTCCTACTTGTCTAACTACTGCTGAAACCTGAATTTCCCTAAATGCTATTGTGTTTTTCCTTGCTTGAAACCACTACCGTAAAGTACACACTATGACTACATGAAAAAGAACATTTCGACGTCATGCTTGACAATCCAAGGCCGAATTACTAAATCACTTACAAGTAAACAAACTTTATGTTATTTATACTCTTATGTACTCTGACAGGCCAAGCAGTTAGATCCTACTGTTTTACATATCTATTTTCAATTGTGCAGTCGCTTACCAATAAGAAATTCACGCAAATGAGAGGCGTCCTCCTTATCCCTTTATTCATTCTTTTTAGAGTTTTGTGACTAGCGCTACTGAGTCCACCGAATTCGAATCCAGGAAACCTGCGGAAACAGAAAATCTCTCTCTCCCGCATCATCATTGATTTTCTCTGTTCCCCCGGGTCCACTGACTCGACATCCACAGATCTCCACCCGCTCCTTCCTGGTTACTCATAAAATTTCCTCGCTCAATGATTTCATTTCCATAGCCTTCCATCTGGTAGTTGACATAGATAGGTAGACAAACCCAACCTATTTTCTAGATTAATTTCTAAGAACCAGGGTTCCTATTGGCCCTTGCATATTCCCTGATCATCACACAGTCATTATCTTCAACTTGCTTGTACCTCCTTTCACATGTGCTCTTCACTGTCACGCTTTTCTGATACTAGTGACAGCCTTGTAGTTAGTTATCTTCTAACTCTGATGGACACTTTCCTGTCTCTTAACAGGAATTAGCGTGTCAGTCAAACCAGATATATTTTTTTTAAAGATCAATAAAGGCAACTTTGCTCTAGTTCTTAAAATGCGCGACGCTGATCTCAGGTTATCAAATCACTCAGATCAACGATGTTATATTATTGGTGTCATTCTTTAGGAAAAATTGCTTTACCAACTGATACATGAAAGATTATGCATTATAATGGCGCAGGCCAAACCTTTCAAAGATTTCCTTGAATATGCCCATTGGTTCGGGGAGTTTTTCTTTTTCTTAGGCATGGTTCACAGCTTGTGATAAATTTTCGAAGTTTATTTTCCAGGCCAGTAAACCGTGAATTGTATCAGGGCTTTGCACTTGCCCACCCTACCCTAACGTAAGAATATTGCCTCTCGGTGCACTTGGAATCAGGGTGACCATCTGTTGTTTTCAACACAATTTCTCACCTCAGAGAGTTGTGCGTCACTCAAGGCACCTTTCTTGATATCATCATCGTCTTTTGACTATCTCCCGACCGTCTTTGTGGAGTTCAAGTACGTACAAAAGCTGTACTCGTTCCTAGAGGTGCTGTAGACATATAGTCCACTATCAAGTACGTCTCATGTTGTTTAAAGTAGAGATTTAGTATAGTGGTCAAGACAAGAGGAAAGATGCAAGAACTGCACCTCTTATACTCTCTCTACTTTGTATTTTGTCTTCTTTCATCACCGTACTCAGTTCCTTTCACTGGACTGAAGTGTGTGACACACCGCAATCCGCTCTTTGACATCTACTAGGTGATGCAGGTTTCCAGCAACGCTGGAATCAGTTTAAAAACTGTGTCAAAAATGAATAATGCAGGTGTACGATGCGATACTCTATTTGACCACTTAAACCTAGTGTCTGCTTTTCCCAGATGGAAGTAAAAATATCTTCAGCATCTCAAAAATGATCTTACCTCAGAAATATTCTTTGGTCTTGGAGATTCTACTATTGCTTTTACTTTGTCCTTCGTCTTCTGAGGCCACTCTTTTGTGAAACTGTATCCTAGATACCCGACTCCATCCTGGATAACACCTCTTTCAGCTTCCTAATGACTTTTCTTGGATTGCTAATGTGCTTTTTAGTGTTCCTACCAGTGACAATAGTGTCATCCACAAACACAACAACAAACATCATTTGTCACACAGGTCAAACCAAATGGTATTTTCATGATTCTTGTTCCATTTCAATTATCGACTTATCTTCCGCCAAAAACTGCATATACGCCATTTTGAGATCGTTCTTCTAAAACTTACATCCTCCACCCAGTCGGCTGAATATTTTTTCAATTCTTGGCAAGGGATGCTTTACGTCACTTAAATGTTTGTTAACAGTTACTTTGTAATCTGCAGTCTGCACATTGTTTTTCAAAAGGAACATCAAGGTGTCACTGGATGCTTTGCACCTTCTTAATGACCTCCTCACTCTTTCAGTTTATCTAATCCTTTTACTACTTTATGCTTAAATGCAGAAAGCTCCCCCCTGTACGTCGTGAACATTAAAACCGCAATCCTTTGAATATTCATTTTAATAACTCTCCCAGCCTGTCCCTGAAAACCTGTGGAAATACCTTAGTTAATTTGCCAACTTTATGACACGTTATATATTCCTATTCACTCTCGACTAAGTATGTCAACAGCGGCTCCCTTGGCCACGTAAAATGACAGTTCACTTTACTGGCAGTTCTTCCATACTTGCCCCCCAATATTACATAACCAATGAGCCTCAAAGAAGACATCTCTATCCTAAAATGTGGCAAACAAAATCTTAAAAGTCTACTCTCAATCATATGCCGAGTTTCAAGAGGCTACATCCTCGGTCCGCACATATCCACCACAGAAACATACAACAATTGAGTCGCCTACTATGTAAAACATTCCTTCTGGATCTGACAACCTTTGATGATATCCCCTCAAAATTGTAACTTCCTTTAGTTTCGCACTCCTTGGCAATACCTCATTTTCCAAGAATTTGAAGAGTTATCTTTTGACACTCCTGACATTTGACGTGGTTGCTACATTGTTCCGACATTTGACCGCCAACTTTGTCCAGTCCATCGAGCCATCGCTCCATTTTCGGCTCCACCTGCTCTCTCGACCTAGTCGCCTTGTTGATGATAACGTGCTTTTGCACCTGGTGGTCTGGGCACCTTGATATCTGGATCTGATGACCACTTGGAAATTAGTCTCTACGCTGATGAATGAAATTAATGGTGCTCTGGAAGCACTCCAACCTTCGTTGACAATTCCACCAATTGGTCCCGAACTTGGGATGAGGCTTACTTACAGAGTTTAAGAATGTTTCCACTGGATAACTCATTTAGAATTCTGCGGATCAGGATCTCAGACAGGCTTTGCCCAAAACCGCCACACTTCTTACTCGAGCAGTGAATTCTTTTATGCTCTCACACTCTAACTGCACTGCCGGTAAAATTTTTCCCCTTCCATCCAGCTACTTTTCTTGGATTTAAATTGAGCGTTCAGTTGGACGTTTAGCTCGTTATACGTCTTCGTCTTGAGAGCATTTGAGTAGCACATGTGCCTACTTAGTTGTAAGTTTCCACTTCGATTGAACTGTAAGGTGCTCCTAGCCACTGTCTGTTACCATTGGCGCCCAGGAAAATAAACGCAAAAATATTGTGTATTGTGTATCAGACCAACAGTCTGATACCTGACACCTGACAAAAGTCTGATACCTGACCAACTGTCTGGTCACTTTTGGGTATCAGACCAACAGTCTGACACAAAAAAACAATCTGGAACTCCGTGGGTAGCAAATAAGTCTCGTAACATTTTGTTTGTGGAGCTTGTTGATATTAAAAAAGCCTGTCTCACCTCCAACCATTTAGAGTACGTTTATCCAAAACATTTTCATCCACTGGGCCAGCAAAGTCCAAATTGAGAGTTGTCCAGGGTTCCCTTGCCAACCTCTAATGATAAAACGTTGCTTGCAATTTGGAGTGTGTTTATTTTTCTTTTCATATAGAACATGCAATAATCACACGCTGGATCTCATTATCTATGTCCGGCCACTTAGGAACGTGCACACTTGGGTGTGTGCACGTTTTTAAGTGAAGAACATCATTAACCTATGATTCTTACCCTCTGGTGGAATTATTACTCTAATTCCCCAATTTTATCCTTCCTTTGAAAACTACGTGAAAGGGGTGGTTCAGTTTTCCATGGTTGGCCAACCCCTTCTTATGTGTAAAACTTGCAAGAATAGGGCCTTTTCTGGCTTAAGAGGTCACTCCCGCAGCTGATAACAAATTTTCTACTGCATTCTCCAGCATTAGCACATCCTTCGTATCTTTCGAATAAACGGAACTCTCCTGAAAAGGCAGACTGCTATGGGGATCTACAATCTGCTTTCCAGGAGCAAAATGAAAATCAAAGTCATACCCATAAAGCTTCATTGTCCATCGAACCATGCGAGGGAACATGACCCTGACTGCCTTTTCGACCTTTTCAACAGTGGGGAATAGCCAAATATGTCAGAATTTTCCCCGAAAACATTCTCGATTGAAATAATCATTTCAAGTCAGAAATTCATTGAGAACTAATTCCAGTTTTTCAATAGTTTTTGCTTTTTATTTGTTTTTTGATCGTTTATTCAATATGCCCCACTGCATTCGCCCCTTTATTAAGAACATTTTAAGAATGAAAGGTAAACTAGAGGAATATATAGGAATAGGCACACAATTTTAAAACTCTAGTGGAACATAACACTACCACAAGCAAATGTAGTAACGAAAATGGAACTGTGAAGTGTAATTCAAATTAAAGAGTTCACTCTTTTACTCACTAGAAAATAAAATTATTTGTACATTATTTTTTCAATGTATTATATTGTATTTATTATTATAAAATTTGTATCATATGCGTAGCTAGACGGTAGTTGTCAATCGCGATACGTCAAACATAATATTTGTAAAAATAAAAATGTTTATTGTTAAGTACATATTGTGTAGATATAAAAAAAAGAAATAACAACACAGAGTATATACAAATACTGAATTTGAGAGTTGTAAATTTTGGTCTTACTATAAGTAAGTATATTAATTTTTCCAAATAAATTACTTTTATTTATAAGAAAATTGTTTCTTTGCTCACAATTTTTTTTATTGGCAAAACCCTAATCTTTTGGTGAGATTTTCTCCAGGACATCGTGAATGGATTTGCTGTGTTTCGCCTGCCATTGCGTGCTGATCTTAACAGTCTCCAACGCTTGTTCAACCCCCTTCTTCACTTCAGAGAAGTTCTCTTTGTTCTCATGGATAAAATGCTCCAGCTAAAAAAAACACACGTACAGCTCGCCGCAATTAGTGAAAAAATTAAAAATGTACTTCTTTCAATTCATCCAGATCGTGCATATGTGCAGTCAAAGCTGAGAGATATCTGGTTATCCTCCTTTTGTTGGGAGCCACGCTGAAATATGGTTTGGTTAGATCATTGCGTCTGCAGAATGGTTAGAGAGGCCTTACTGTTTAAAGATTCGCTTAACGTTGTCAAAGAAGAACTTCTTAGCGGTATAGTAGCCCACGTCGTTGTTGGCCACGGCGCTGAAGACGGCGCTCGAGTCTTGTCTTCGGATTTTGTTGTCGTCCAAGGACCATTCTAGGTATCTGGAAAAGAAAGTTTGCAAATTGTTAATTAGTCCAATACGTATCCTGAAAATGGTTTGAACCCCCACTGTTTTAACTATACTAATGATTTACCTCTCGTAACTTGCTGACTGAAGTCATGTGCGTATTTTCACATTGTGTAACGACAAATTACTGCATTTCACAAACCTACAACCCTTTGCGACAACAATCCAGTAACGAGAGTCATCGAAACGATATATCGATTCTAAACTTGTATCGTGTTGTTTCTGAATTGATCATACTAACAAACTTGTCAATTTTCTACCCATCCTACGTGGATTTATTTTGGCAGATTTTTCTGATGTTGGAGATTTTACTGTTTGATGGAGAAAAGGGAAAGAAAACATAAAAGAAGAGAAATTTAGAATATTATTTTTTTGAGTGAATAAAGTGGTAAACCTTGTTGGCAACACCTCAGGTGAGCCACCATAGAACACAGGTTTCAGTGAAGAGCTGCGTGTGTCCACTTACATAGAATACAATACAATGTAATGCTACGAAGAATTACGCCTACGAGCCTTCTGTATTGTTCAAGTTTGAAGCGTCAGACAAATTTAAAAAATAAGGAGAAACTAGTCTACAAACAATAATATGGACATTTTGAATTTTCTCTATTAAGCCACAAGAAACAGTAGTAAGTTAAATAATACGTCAAAGTCATACCAACCTGACTTGTCAAAGTATCTTGTTGACTGAAGTCATGTACGCATTTTTACACTGTGTAAAGACAAAAGGTAGAGAAGTTGTCAACATTATTTTGTTGGCGGACTTTGCGGTAAACCTCGTTGGCAACTCACAAAAAGAGCTACTATAGACCACAGGTTTCAGTGAGAGGTCCACTGTATTCTATTTCTTACATAGAAATAGCTTCACAAAGCTTCCATTGATTAAGTCAAAGCCTAAGGCGTCAGACAAATTTAAAGAATAAGGAGAAACGAGTCTACCACCAAAAATGTTGACATTTGGAATTCTCTGTACTAAACCACAAAGAAGAGTAGTAAGCTAAATAACATATCAATGTATTATCGATAATGTACCAACCTGCTTAACAGCCATATCTCCCTGGTACATCCCAGCACATTCAACAGCGAGTTCTTCTCCGTGGCCACGTTGGACTTCTGGTACTTGTGCCACACGAAGTTCCACTCGTTCTCACCTCCATACTTCAACGCGGTACAGTACACAATACTGGAGAAATCTTTAGGAATTCTTTAAAAATATATAAGACAGCGAGTGAGAATAGTAAATCCGAGAATCTTACAGAGTAGTATCTTCTGGTGCAGCTTGCTGCTTCTTGAATAAGGCCTTAGCATCATCAAGACACTTTTCCACCCCATATTTGCAGCTTCTACTCGCAACTGACGCCTGGAACTTGATCTTGTCCAGCTTTTCCGATGCTTCGGGTTTGGTTGTCTGGAGGCCTCCTAGTTTCTCATAGATTGGTGTCAGCAGCGATTTCATGTAACTCTACAAATCACAAAACATTGACAGAGATTGTACAATAGATATCATCCTGATGGTGGACCTTGAAATGTCCATAAATTGGATTGGAAATTAGATGGTTCTTCAAAGTATCAGCCTTTCCTAGAGCCGTCTTCCAAGGCAAATATTCTTCTTCGTGCTTCAGATAACCTAGAATATTGAAGAAGTTGTCGTAGGGCACAATTCCAACGTAACTCAGATCGGCCAAATCAGCAATTAGTTGCACCCTGTTAAGGGTAGGGATTTTCGTTAGGTCTTTCTTGAGCGCTCCAATCAGCAAATTCCAGTTCTTTTCGTCGTAATTTATCTTGTAGAGGCCTAAGAAACAATATTTTGAACGTTTGGAAATTATTGTATTTGTGATTATCTACCTGCCATTTTATTATTGAAAATCACCCATTCATCGCCTTTGCCAACATTTTCAATAATCTCCGAACTCTCGTCGTGGTCGCAACTCAGCCAATGTTTGGGTGTTGTGGTGTGGAAATCCAGATTGGACTCAGTTGAGTATGTTAGAGGCACCCACCAGCAGGATTTAGGCTCGTTCTTTAACTTGATGGTGTCTCTTAAGAATCGCTCCTAAAAATCTTATTTCAATATTTTCCAAATTCGTAGCTCAACTGTAACCACCTGGGTGACTTCTACAGTATTATTCTTATAATCGCGGTCGACCTTAATCACCGGGTATCCAGTTTGGAGGGTCCAGGTGTCCATAATGGTTTTAACGCTCAATGATTTTGGTAGAGATCCAATTTTGTGGGCTGCCTCTGTCAGCGATAACCAAAGGTCATCTTGTTCAGCATTGTGGTATCTAGAATGCTTACATACAGTAAAATTTCAGAGATAATCTAATCCAGAACTAACCTGTGCTTCCTCAAGTAATTGCTAACCCCCGTCCTCAGGGTTTCTTCTCCCAAAAAGAGGCTCATCATCCTCAGGAGCGACGATCCTTTCTTGTAAGAAATGGTGTCGAAAATTTCATCGATTTCCTTTGGGTCCCCTATGGGCACTGAAACCTGCCAATCACTTGTTAGTGTTACTTCCTGTGACGCTAATGGAGATATTTACAGGGTGTGAAGATCTCAAGGCATCGAATGAGAAGACGCTCAAAACGTCAGTGGCTCCCTCTTCTTCCAGAGAGTTCCATTGGGGGAACAAGTGATCAACTGCCACGCTCGCCATGTACGTGGCGAAGCCTTCGTTTAGCCATAAGTCGGTCCACCACTCCATTGTTACCAAATTGCCTGAAAAAAGTACCAAAGCTAATAGAAGGAACGTTTGCGCCGTGTCTAGATGGGACCGAATATGAATATTTGTTTCAAAAATGTTAATTTCACGGCTTAGGTAATTGAAAATAGTTCTTCTTCTAGTTCTTGTTATGTTTGTTACATTTATAGGGGATGGAAATCGCTTCATTCCGAAAAAAACATTATTGGAGGGGGAGGGTTTCCTCTTTCTCAATTTCTAAACTTGACCGCCTGTAACTTTAGAAAGAGTGGACCGATTCAAGTAATTCTTACTGTTTTTTGTCCTCTTTGATGTGCTCTTTTACCTCCCACTCACACAAAGAAAATGCTGCATGGTCAATAGTTTAGAAGAAAGAGCCCTTCGGCGGTCAATTTTTAGGTACTTTTAGAATGTGCTTTGGAAGCGTTTAGAAAAAAGTCCGCTTACGAGACTAACTATTCACTCTTATGATTATGCACATCCTATCTACCCTGCTCTCTCTGAGACTTTGTTCCTCAATATAGAATCTTTAGAACTTTATTATTAGACATGCGTTAATCTAAGTTATACAATCTTCCTATTTGATTACTCACAGAATATATCTTGTTATTTGGGTTTATGCTTACCAAACCATTGATGGGCCAACTCGTGGGCAATTACAGAGGCCACCCCATGTTGACTAGTTTTTGTGGACACTTTTGGATCGTACAATAAATAAGACTCCCTGTAGGTGATCAGACCCCAATTTTCCATGGCACCGGCGCTGAAATCTGGAATGGCGATCATGTCCTGCTTGGGAAGGGGATAGTCGATGTTGAAGAACTTCTCGTAGAAGCGCAGGGCTTTGGGACCAACTTCTTTGGCAAAATCCACCTACACCAAAATGAAAATTAATCACTTGATTCACTGAGTCATTAAGTTTTTTTTTACCTGTCCAATTGCATCTTCCCTGGACCAGATTCTGAAGGTGACGTTGTTTTTGTCATCAGGCAGGGGTTCGGCTTCTTTGTAGTGAAAATCTGAAACCACATAGGCCACCAAGTACGTGGACATGGGCACAGAAACGTCGAACCTATCCCAGTACCAACCAGGCTTTTCTTTCCTAAAATAAAAAAATGGATCACACACGAGCCCATTAGAGGTTAATTAGCAAATAAAAAGTGAAAGTAGGTGTATTAAATCATGACCCAGATGTTTGGTCTTGATGTCTAAGACAGGAACCACGGTTTGGGAAATAAATGCACTTACATGGGTTCGCTAGACAGTAAGGGCATATTGCTGATGCTGTTGTATCCCTCCTTCCTGGCAATACTGATGTCAAAAGTAGCCTTCATGGCCGGTTCATCAAAGCAAGGGAAGGCCCTTCGGGCACTGACCGCCTCGAATTGGGTCACGCCCAACCATTTCTTTTCCTTCGTTTTCGAGTCTGTGTAGCTACTTCTATAAAAACCTGAAAATGTCCAATAAAAAAAAATAGTGGGTGTGTTTTTTTATTACACCATATTTACCAATCTCATTATAACAATGACTGTTGTTTTAAATTCACTTTTGGTTCCTTACGTAATAGAACAACCCACCTGCCAAGCTGTCATCCAATTTTCCTTTGAAAGGAATATAAACCTCATAGCGATGGTCCTCAGTTAAGGGCTGTTCCAGCAGAATAATCAAAAAGTCATGGTCCTTGTCATAGGTAACCTTAAGCCCTTTAATCGGCTTGGAAGCCTTACTGGAGATGTCTTTTAAAGCGACAGCACTTTCGTCAATCACCAGGTTCTTAGAGTGCAATGTTATGTTTGTAGTTGGTGATACACAAGACGTCTATAAAAAAAAATGGTTGGAAATGCAAATATCTATGTATCTAATCGGTTGCTTAATTAGCATTAAAGCCAACTCCTTGATACCGCAAGTGGTCGGCAAAGGTTGGACCTTAACTTGACACGAAATAAAAATCATTGACATTGAAAGCGGCAGTATATGGGTCATTGCACAGTTACGGCCTTGTTTTTTTTTATAATGTTGGCCAACAGAAACGACTAATTCATAAGGTAAAATAATACACGTCAAATCTGAACTTGTTGATTACCTTATAATCAGATTTTAACAAGAAAATGTCAAAAGAAGCATCCAGTTTTGATAGTTCTGCATGCTTATTAGTTTCCACTTGTGTGACTGAGTGTGGAACTTTTTGTCTCTGATGGAACTAATGAGCAAATAAGCTGTTATCTCCCTAGGGAATGTTTGCACAGTTACAAGGTTGCATGTACCATTAATGATTATTGCCATCTGCTTAAATATAGATAATACTGCTGATTAAAAAATTGCAAAATAAAAGACCATTTCTTTTTTTTTTTTGATGGAATGTATTGATTGAATTGAATTTTCATTATCTAGTTGTTGCAAAATGACCATAAAGCCTCTCCCCTCCAACTTTTAGTTGATAAATTCACTAAAATGACTTTCTTGTTAGTAAGCATTGAACAGGTGAAATTACAAACATGATAATCCACTTAGAGTTAACTTCAACAGGGTTTCAATCTCAGAGGTTTAAAGTTCTAGTTTGAGTTGTAATGTTGCTTTATTATTATTTTATTTTACTTTTTAATTTTTAATACAACTTGTCATTTCGAATGTCGATCAGCCACAATTTCTCTTTAGATTTTTTAGTTTTATAGAGTCGGAACTGATTCGTTAAAAGTAGGAAGGAATAGCGTATAATGTAAACATGTAAAAACAGAAAAATGAGGCAAATAACTAACATTATAAGCAGTAAAATAATAGCTGAAAAAATATTCCGATAACATAATAATACCTAGTAATTAAATTAAAAATAGAAGGTAAATAGAAAAATTGAAAATCGGAGACAATGGCAAGTAAGAGAAGTAAAAACTATACAAAAAAGTAATAACGTAAGAAGGAAAATCACATTGCTCGAAAAGGGATCATATTCTGTCCAAAAAAATGGTGAGTAATAAGTTAGATAGAAGTAAAGGAGCTGCAATTAGAAAAAAAAACATAGACAATACAGGAAGACACTGTGTAAAAAGGTGGAAGCACTAAAGAATAAAAGACAGGGCGAAACTGGATACAACATGCAAAATTACAAACGATGAAGTGAATAAAATAAATGTCATAAATTGAGATAACTGAAACTAAGAAAACAAAGATCAAAATACCTAAAAAAAACTGGAAAAATTTACTTGAGAAATACGCAGAAATATTGAAAAAAGCTGAAGTCTCATGCATCCGTGAGTCCATTGGAAAACCGAAAATATATTTGACAAATTTTTAATCAAACAAAATCTACATTTAGTCAAATTTGGCAACTGACGGATGCATGGGACCCCAGCTTTAGACATCGGAATACCAATAAGAAATAAACGAACTTGATGAAGCAACGAAAAAGAAACAAGAAGGGTAAAGAACATAATTAAATTAACCACAGAATAAGGCTGAAAAGGAAAGTGGGGATTACAAATCATTAGAGTTACAAAGGGTTTCCATGGGGTTTGCAAAACTATCAAATTAGCAATTAAATTAAAAAGTAAGAGTAAGAGGAAGTACACAAATTACAAAAAATGGTAATTAAAAATAGAATAATAGTTTCAGATTGGAACTTAATAAATAATTGAAGCAAAGAAAGGAAACGGTCGAATTAGGGAAACGAGCAAATTAGAGAAAAGTTTAAGCGGGGCCAAAGGTTGAAAAACACCGAAACAAAAATGAAATAAACAAAACACAATTACAGCCAATTCACACTTAATAATACAAAGAAAAAGGTCTCACAAGCATTACGAAATTAACGAAATGAGGTAGCTAGACGATAAAACAAGCAAACATAAGAATGAGATGAGATAGACAAAAAAAATTAACAGACAAGAAAACGAAAAATGATAATGTAGTGCAGAAGAAGTAAATAAGACAAAAGTGTAAAAATGAAGCAGAACGGAGCCTAAGAAAATTTTATGAAGCAAAGAAGAACGGCAAGAAATTTCAAAGTAGTAAAAAAAGTGCTAAATAAGAAACATTTTAAGGATAGGGAAGAAATTATAAGCAAATAATTAAGAAAAAATATGTTAAAGAGGAGTTAAAAAAACAGATATAAGAGGAGAATAGAGCCTGGAATAGTTTAGTGAGAAAAAAATTGTAGGTCTGTATGCAATTAAGTCAAAAGTAAAACCGTGAAAACACGAGAATGGACTTAACTGAGACTGAATTAGAATGGTAAAATAAAGGATTAGTGTGATAAGTAACTAAATGAATGGTAGGTAATTAAAACGAAATAATAAAAATCCTGGAACTAACGGCAAAGTTTAGCAAAAACCAAGAAAAGAAGTGAAAATCTGTAAAGTTAAAAACGGCGCTAAGAAACTAGAGTATGTAGATAATAAAATTAAGGAAAATAGGCGAGAAAGTTGAAAAGCAATATAAAGTGAAGATGAAAAAAGTTGAAGAAAAAGAACAAGGTATGCTGTGGTGTCTTGCTCTTTTTTATCATTTTACTTCATTTTTTTTATTTTGAAACAAATTGACATTTTGAATTACACAAAGTGTAAAATATTATAATTAAGAGTAAGAAAATAGTGCCAGATTGGAACCTAATAAACAAATGAAGCAAAGAGAGGAAACTACTGAACAGTGGTAAATAAAAAAATAGGTGAGGTCAAAATTTAGAAAATTTACGTAACACCGAAAGTAAACAGAAAGAAACGAAAAACTGCTACAGCCCATAGAAACTATGATACAAAGAAAACTGTCTCAAAAGCAGAGCGGAATTAAGTACCTAGAGAATAAAACAAGAAAACGTTTGCTTAATACAGTGGAGGGTCCAGGGAGGGGGCGGGGAGGAAGAGGCGGCGCCGCTCTTTTTTTTTTAAATTCTTTTTAAATTTTTTTGAGATGTTTGTTTGACTGACTGATAAACGCAAATACACAACTGAAAAGTTTCATTTTGACGACTTTTGCAATCGACCTCGAAAGGGGTCTATCTCTGAAAATATTGTGGGAGGTGAAAGAGGACATCAAGAAGTGGAAAAACAGTTGGATCCACCCCGATCTGTAGAGGCGTTCTTAAGTACAGGCAACATTTTGGAAAACTTTCGGAAAATTTGTTATGCTATTTTTGATCGGAATGGTACACTTGCAATCCTCTAAGAACGTAACAAACTCAATTCGAATGAATTTAACCTCTAAAGAGTTTTTTAAAAATGGTCAAAAAACGCGATTCTAAAAGTTCTTAAAAATCGACCTCCGAAGGGGTCTATCTCCGAAAATATTGCACCTACAGAACTTCCAATGGTGGGAGGTGAAAGAGGACATCAAGAAGAGAAAAACCAATTGGATTCACCCCGATCGGTCGAAGCGTCCTCAAGTTACAGGCGGTCAAAGTTCAGAATTGAGAAAAAAGTCGTAATAGACCTCCCCCCCCCCCTTTTGGACATTTTCGAAATAATTTCGGAAAATTGTTTTTGCTGTTTTTGATCGGAATGGTACGCTTGCAATTCCCTAAGAACGTAACGAACTCAATTGAAATGAATTTAAAGGTTGAGGTTTTTTTAAAAATAGTCAAAAAACGCGATTCTAAAAGTGCTTAAAAATCGACTTCCGAAGGGGTCTATCTCCGAAAATGTTGTACCTACGTAACTTCCGATGGAGGGTGGTGAAAGAGGACATCAAGAAGAGGAAAAACCAGTTGAATTCACTCCGATCGGTCGAGGCGTTCTCAAGTTACAGGCGGACAATGAGCTACTGACTTTCTCATTCAAAATGAATTCATCAGTCGAAGTTTTTGAAAATTACACTCTTTTTATTGGAAAATGTATGCTTGAGGGAAAAGTGGGCGTACCACCTCAAAAAATTTTCGCGTATTTTTTTCCTCCGCCCCCGGCCCACCCTTCACAGAAGGCTAAATCCGCCACTCGCTTAAAAAAGTCAAATAGGCAAAAAAATATACAGTCAAGAAAACGAAAAGTGATAAATTAGTCAAGAGGGAGTAAATTGGATAAAAAGGTATAAAATGAAAGCAGATTAGAGCCTCAGAAAACTTTTTGAAACACAGAAAGGAAGCAGGAAATTTGAAGGGAAGTAGAAAAGTATTAAATAAGGAATAATTATAAGAATAAGAAAGAAATAAATAAAATAAAAATGAGGAAACTATATCGAAAAATAAAGAATTATAAGGAAAGATATGAGAAAAAAACATTTAATAAAGAGGAGTTAAAAAAAACTGATGAAAGAGGAGAATAGAGCTTGGGTTAGTTCAATGAGAAAAACATTGTAGAGCCGTACGAAATTAAGTCGAAAATAAAACTGTGAAAACATAAAAATGAACTCGACTGATGCTCGAGAGTTGTTGTTTAAAAAATAGTCTAGTGAAACAAATAGAATTTAAATTGAAAAACATAATATTGGTTTAAGAAGTAACTAAATAAATAGTAGGTAATTTAGACGAAATAGAAAAAATCCTGAAATTAAAGAGAGAACTTAGCAAAAACAAAGAAAATAGGTAAAATATTGTGGAGTACAAACGGTACTAGGAAGCAAGGATATGTAGTTAATAAAATTAAGAAAATAGGCAAGAAAGTTGTAAAGCAATAATATGTTGAATTGAAGGAACAAGAAAGCAGAACAAATTTAAAAAACAATGTGATCAGACATTCAGGAAAATTAAAACCCAATAAAATGAATAGTGATAAATAAGAAGAAATAATATTAAATGAGATTAAAGTATACCGTGCTGTCTTGTTCTTGTCTATGCTTGTAGTTTTATTTTATTTTTGTAATTTTTTACACAAATTTACAATTTATAGGAAATAAAACCGTGAAAGCATGAGAACGACCTCAACTGATGCTCGACAGTTGTTTGAAAAGTAGTCTAATTAAACAAATACAGTTAAAAGGAAAAAATAAAAGATTAATGTGATAAGTAACTAAATAAATTGCAGGTAAGTAAGAAATAGGAAAAATCCTGAAACTAATGGCTGTGTACAGCAGAAAAAAAGAAAATAGGTAAAATTTGGTTGAGTTAAAAAAGGTACTAAGAAAAAAAATATAGAAAAATAAACAAAATAGGTAAGAAAGTTGAAAAGCAAAGTTGAAAGTTGAAGTAAAAGAACAATAGAGCAGAACCAACCCGAGCAAATATGCTTGAAACATAATCAAGCAACCAGGAAAATTGAAAAAAGAAAACGGACAATGTGAAATAGGAATAAATAAGATTAATGTATAAAATTCTTGGAAATTACAACAGAATAGTGCTAATAAACACTTAATGAAACAAAAACCGAAATGGTAATTGTTAAAAGTAGTATGAAAATTAAAAAAAAAAAACGAAAAAAGTTATTAAAATTGACAGAAAGCAAGAGGAAGTGTAAAGAAAAAAAATTATTTGGTTTCTTGAATTTAGTTGATTCGAATCGAACTCCTTACCTCAATCCACACTTTTCCCTCAAAATCGAAGTTGTCCTTTTCGCCAAAAGGTGTAATTATCTCAAGTCTGTAGCTCTCAGGCATAACATCTCTTGGTAGACGGTACGCGGCGGTCAGCGACAAAGTGGTCGCGATTAGAAGAAGCACTGTTTGCATCATGTTGGTTAGTCTGAAAACTGAAGAAATGTTTTCTATAAAACGGCAGTTTTGTGATATTTTTGAAGAAATGTCCATGTCTTGTGGCGAGTCTATACATAGTGTGACTTTTTAAGTAAATGACATTATAATATGTAAACACCAGGTATGTGTCAAAGTTTGTGAGTTCTAAGCGAGTTGGCAATAATATTAAAATTTAAACAAAAAATTAGAATAAACGGGCAAAAATAGGAAAAGAAAACGGTTCAGTATTTTGTTGTAACTATTAACGGAACGATGAATGTATAACTCATTCAATTATTTTTGACATCTTTGAAATCTTAATTTTTTTATATCTATCTTCTTTCAGCATATGTTAAGAAGGTGGGATAAAAAGGTCCAAGTCAGATCTCCAAGACAACAAGAATCGAGAATAAAACTAGTCAAGGTTACTAACGTAAAAAAGGATATTCTAACAAGAGATGTAGGTAATGTATCTAGAAAATTTAAGGAAGGAATAGGCCGAAAGAAAATGGAGAAGGATATAAACATATATATTCTATGTAGCTGAAAGAGATAGAGACTTCAAATGCAAGGCATGACACAATCAACGATAATAAAAAGGTAAAGGATAGTTTAAGGAAAGATCTGTGAGAAGAAAGGAAAATCATCAAGGAGAATTAATAGCTGACAGAGAACAGATACAATCAACATGGGAAAACTATGTAGAACAACTAGCTTTGGACCAAAACAAGACCTGAAATTCTTTTGGACAAAGTTGAGGCAGCAGTCGACTCAATCAAAGATAGAAAAGCTCTTGGCGCCGATGAAGTAGAATTTGCACTAACCAGAACTATCCTGAACTAACCATCTTGTGAGATGTGGACGTATAGAAGAATTATACTGATGTACAGAATATCAAGCAAGTGTACACCGATATCTTAATAAGGAAAAAAGGGATTATGTTCACAGAAGAAAGAAGAAAATTAGAATATTAAGGACACATCAAAAGGAAATCAAACCAAATAAAAGCTGCTAAAGTGCATACTACAGGGTAAGATTATGGGTAAAAGGAGGGCGGGAATAAGACGAATATTCTGACTAAATAACTTGATGATCTGGCTGGAAACATCCAAAACGTTACCCTTCAAAGCAGCAGCAAATAAAATCATTATTGTCAGAATGATTGCCAGCTTTCGATAATGGTGAGGTACATTCCCCATCTTTTCTAAACACCCAGTAGGTACCACTTACGTAATTTCATAGCAGATAATGCTGAATTTTGTCACATACAAACTGCTTAATATATTCCAAATTGGTTATTAAATACAGCTTTTTTTTAAAACCCATTAATGTTATTGATTACAAATTGCTTGCAACACAGAACCTATCGTTTAAAAATAAAAAAAAATAGTCCAAATTGGGTCGTTCAACTATAAACAATAATTACTGTTTATACGGTGCATGGGTGTAAAAGTACTGTCGCAATGGTGTATGATACTTTTATTTGTTGTTAATAATAACCACTCCTATTGTAATGTGACTCCAGTGGCATAGTAATTATGTATAAACCCACAGAACCTCGAGTTAAAAAATGACTTTCTCTTGTATAGGTATAGTGATAATGCTAATGTTAGGTGACTGTAATGCACCATTAGTGGCATATTGGTTACGTATAAACTATGCAACCATTGAAACGGTATAAGAAGCAGATTGATCTGAAACGATGCTTGAGGAAACTTCAGGGCCGACAAAAAGTTGATTTTTGTATGACATTTTTTCCATGCACAATTCCTAAAACCAAATTTTGAGGTAATTTTTTTCTAATGTTTGCAGTTGTATTAACTAGGAAACGAATCTAAAACAATAATTGCAAAAATGTAAATAAAATAAAGGGTGTTATATGACCTGTAGCAGAGTATTTCATACAAATACATTATTTAGTATGCATTGTACTTAACAATAGGCACAAGCAAGGTTATTGGAAAATTGTCAAACTAATAGACATGATTAATAAAATAAGCTATTGTGCTCTTTGTAGTCACCAGACTCTCCTTAGACAACTTCATTAGTGCACACTCTAATTCCTATTTTATTCTTTACCAGGAACACAACCTTTGTTTCAGCAGGAAATATATCAAGGTGGCTTCCTACTTTAATAATTAAACTATATCTTCAATTCACAATCATTAATTATAACAAGCGTTACCAAGGTACTCTAGAATTGTTGTTGCACATGTCAACACTTTTTCTTGTTTACTAATTTATTGGCGTTAAAATTTGTTGATTGGGATATAATTGGATGAGGTTAATTTTATTTAAGAATTCGAAACAATGATATCGCTTTTATTGAGGGCCAAATTGTTAAAATCGAAACAACTGAAATTGAATTTCATAATATCGCTAGTTGCGTCATTTCACTTGAGAGTGCTATATATAATTTGCCTAATCGGTTTTTGGTTATAAATAAAACATATTTTGTTTTGGTTTTATAATTAAAGTTATTGCTGCAGTTATAAGTTATACACATGTATAAATTACGCTATTCAATTGAAACGCTAGTTTTGGAGACCGTTTTGGAGATATAGATTTTTCTATAACGGTCTAACCTATTTAAGAAAAAAACACCGCCAGATAGGTCCTATTTTGGACTATCGCACAAGGGAATTCGAAAATGTTGAGTTCTTGTAGTAGCTTATAGCAACCCCGTTATTATAAATAAAGTTTTATTGGCTAACCTAGTATACTTCCATCCTTATCTTTCGCTTTAGTTGAAAACTAATAGAACTTAGTTAGCAAAGCGATAACATTTTAGTCCTATTCTTAACCTGAATTTATCTAAAAACAAAAAATTTGCGTTTTTATAGAATATAAGTCTAAGCGAATTTTAAAGGATAATTGCTCTAATCCAAATCTGATTTTTATCAAGGCGTAGAAGGATCAACAAGATCTTTTTTTCTTAAATTCCAAGTCTAAAGTCGGAATTTAGTTAAATTCCGAGATCAAAGCCGGAATTTGAATAAACTCCGATTTCAAAGTCGGAATTTAGTTAAATTCCGAGTTCAAATTCGGCATTTATTTAAATTCTGAGTTAAAAGTCGGAATTTAGTTAAATTTCGGAATTTACATAAATTACGAGTTCAAAGTCGGAACTTAGCTAATATGAAAGCCTATAAGGGTTCAACAAGAATTTTTTTCTTAAATTCAGAGTTCAAAGTCGGAATTTAGATAAATTCCGATTTCAAAGTCGGAATTTAGTTAAATTCCGAGTTGAGAGTCTAAATTTAGATAAATTTCGAGTTCAAAGTCGGAATTTAGTTAAATTTCGAGTTCAATTTATTTTTGCAAGCAGAATTTCTTTTCGTTTTTGATAAAATTTAACTTATTATGGTTCAAAAAATTAATTTTACCAAAATAATAAAAAAAAAAAGAAGAATTGAATCAGTTTTACTGATTTTGCTCTAAAATTTAATTTTGAAATGTGGGTCAATTTTAACCGATTTTAGGACTAATTCCCATAAATTTCTCCAAAAGTATAACATTTGTTTTTCAGACTTTGTATGAATTTTTATTATTTTCTTGCGCTATTCCTGATCTAATTTTTTTCGTAAAATTTTCTAAAATAATTTACTCGGCTTTGGTTAAAAACTACAATTCTTACCTGAATTTCTCTAAAAGAATCAAATTTGCATTTTTTCTAGAAGCTCTGTGTTATTTATTTAATTACTTTGGCCCTAGTTCTAAGCTGCATTTACCAAAAGTTCCAAATTAGCATTGTTAAACGCGTTAAGCCATTTTAAAACAAATTTTGCCCTAATTGGCCAACTAAACTGAATTTTTCCAAAACCTTTGCGTTTGTTTTTCTTAATTCTTTAAATTTGGAATATTTAAAGAAAGCACAATTAAAAACCATTTTTTTTGACATGCAAACGTCGTTTTCGGTATAGATTCTTCCAATCAACTTTTTTTAAGTTCGGGTCTTATTTATGAATTTATTCTTCCTTGCTGATGTAGCAATGCTTTTAGTTTTTTCGAAATTTTTGTTATTTTTTTTTTATTTTCCAAAAATACCCAAATTAGCACTTTTAGACAATGTTTTAGATTTAATTTTAACGTCAATTTCTCCGTAGGCTCCAGGTTTGCATTTTCTGTCGTTTGTGGATTTTTTAACGATTTTGAACTCAATAACGTGAATATCTTTACATTCTCTACAAACTCAAAATTTGCTTTCTTAAACACATTGAGTAACTAATAACCGATTTTGGGCGCTTCATCCACCTGCATTCAAAAATTGAAAATATGCATTTTTAGACATTTCAAGTAATTTTTACCGTACTCCGAACCTAATCTTAACCTAACCAATTTTATTAACTTGGCCCATAATATTAACCCGAAATTCTCCAAACTTCAAACCAAATTTCACTTAGTTTGGCATAAAATAAAATTTTTCTATTCATTTGAATCAGTTTTGCCTGATTATGTTCTAAAATGATGAATTTCTCCAAAGACTCCACATTCACATTTTTAGAACATTTTGTGCAATTTTTCAAACCCATTTTTGGCCCTAATTCTGAATTAGACTTCTCCAAAAATTCTAAATTTGCTTTTTTAAACGCGTTGAGCCATTTTAAAACGATTTTGCCCTAATTGGCCGACTAAACTGAATTTTTCCAAAACATTTTTTGTTTGTTTTTCTTAATTCTTTAAATTTAGATTCTTTGCAGAGAGAACAATTAAAGAACCACCTTTTTACATGCAAAAGCTGTTTTCGGTTCGTCTCTAACAATAAATCCTTCCTATCAACTTTTTCTATAAGTTTGGGTTTTTTAATGATATTTCCTGGTTTCTGGGCTTATTTTCTACTTCTAATTTGCTTTTTCTTCTCCTTTAACACAATTTTTGACATCGTTTTTCTTTCTACGCACAAAAATGTTTCATATTTTATACTAACATTTACACTTTTTTAAGGTCTGTTTTTTGGTGATATCTTTTGGTAATTTTAAAAATTTTTATTTACTTTACTTTTTGTATTAAAACTGTATCTCTGTTCAATTCTTGGTTCTCCTTTAAGTTATCTAGTGAGATCTATATAAAATTTTTGTTTTGAGTTCTTTCTTTTATTCCTCAAACATTTACTAATTTTTCACCGATTTTGGCTCTAATCCTTGCCTAAATTCTTCTAAAAAACACCAAATTTGCATTTTGCAGAAATATTCACTTATTTTAGCATAAAAATTAGATTTTACTATTCATTTGAATTAATTTTGCCTGATTATGTTCTAAAATTGAATTTCTCCAAAGACTCCACATTCACATTATTAGACGCTTTTGTGCAATTTTTAAAACCGGTTTTTGACCCTAATTCTAAATTAGACTCCTCCAAAAATTCTAAATTTTTATTTTTAAAAGCGTTAAGCCATTTTAAAACAATTTTGTCCTAATTGGACAACCAAACCAAAAAAAAATAATTTTTCAAAAAACCTTAGTGTTTGCTTTTCTTAATCATTTAAGTTTAGATTCTTTGATTCTTTAAAGAGAAAACAAAAACCCCCTTTTTTACATGCAAAGGGCGTTTTCGGTTCGTCTCTAGCAATAGAGTCTTCCGATATTTTTTTCGGGTCTCTCTAATGATATTTGCTGGTTTCTGGGCTGTTTGTGTATTTTGTCTTCTCTTTGTTTTTTCTTCTCCTTTAACCCATTTTTTTGATATCGATATTTTTTTATGTACAAAACTGTTTAATATTGTATACTAACATCTACCCTCTTCAATTTTAACTTCTCCTTTTTTTTTAATATAATTAATTAATTGTATCTTATCTGTTCATTTATTGGTTCTCCTATAACTTATCTAGTGAGATCTATTTAGAGTTTTTGTTTTGAGTTCTTTCTTTTATTGCTCAAACTTTGACTTTTTCTTCTTCTGCTCTTTTTGACACAATTCTTTCTTTCTCCAATTTCTGTTATCCAAAATGGCTCTCTTATTCAATTTTTTGCATATCTTCAACTTTTCATATCCTAGATTCCACAGTTTATTTTATATTAACTTTTTAGCTGTCTCCGATTTTATTGTCGTTAATAATTTTTGTTATTATCGTAAAGAATTATGTGTGATTATCGACACTTTTCGAAGGCTTTCTGGTCCGAACTTTGATCAATTCAATTCATTCATTCATCTTTTGATCAAAGACCCACATTTGTCAATTTATTCTTCCTTGTTGATGTAGTAATGATTTCAGTTTTTTCGCATTTTCCGTTATTTTTTTTACTTTCCAAAAATACCAAAATTTACATTTTTAGGCAATGTGTTCTGATAACGTTTTTGATTTAATTCTAATCTCAATTTCTCCATAGGCTCCACATTTACATTTTCTGTCGTTCGAGGAGTCTTTTAACAATTTTGGCCTTAATCTTAACCTGAATATGTCTAGAAACTCGAAATTTGCTTTTTTAAAGATATTGAGTAACTAATAATCGATTTGGCGATAGCCTTGACCTGCATTTATCAAAAAGGTGCGAATGTGCATTTTTAGACATTTCAAGTAATTTTTACCCCATTCCGACCCTAACCTTAACCTAGCCATGTTAACATAACCATTTTTACTAACTTGGCCTATAACATGAACCTGAAATTTTCAAAACACTCCAAATTTCCATTTCTATACGCATCTAGTAATTTTTCACAGATTTTGGCGCTAATCCTAACCTGATTTCTTCGAAAAATACCTTATATAAAATTTGCATTTTGCAGAAATTTTGGGAAAATTTTAACTTATTTTAGCCCAAAAATGAAATGTTACTTTTACTAAGTTCGGGTCTCTCTAGTGGTATTTGCTAGTTTCTGGGCTTATTTTCTACTTCTAATTTGTTTTTTCTTCTCTTTTAACACAATTTTTCATATCGTTTTTTTCTACGTACAAAAATGTTTAATATTTTATACTAACATTTACAATTTTCTGTTTTTTGATGATATTTTTTGTTATTTGTAATTTTTTTATTTACTTTATTTTTTTAATATAACTGTATTTCTGTTCAATTCTTGGTTCTCCTATAACTTATCTAGTAAGATATATTTTTTGTTTTAACCTGTTCCTTTTCTTGCTCAAATTTTGACTTCTTCTTCCTCTGCTCTTTTCGACACAATTCTTTCTTTCTCCAATTTCTGAGTTATCCAAAATGGCCCTCTTATTCAATTTTTTGCTCATCTTCAACTCTTCATATCCTAGATTCTACAGTTTATTTTATATTAACTTTTTTGTTTCTGTCTCCAATTTTTGTCTCCACCTTGTCTCTTAATAATCCTATTAATTTTTGTTAACATCGTAAAGGATTGTGTGTGATATGGACACTTTTCGAAGGTTTTCTGGTCCAATTCTTGATACATTTGTGAATTTCTTCCTCCTTGCTGATGTAGTAATGCTTTTGGTTTTTTCGCATTTTTCGTATTTTTTTTTAATTCTCCAAAAACACCAAATATTGCATTTTTAGACAATGTATTTTGACAATGTTTAATTTCAATTTTTCCATAGGCTTCACATTTGCATTTGCTGTCGTATGAGAATTTTTTAAACGATTTTGGCTTTAATCCTAGTCAGAGAATGTCTCTATGAACTCGAAATTTACTTTTTTATGCACATTGAGTAATTTTTAATCGAACTTGGCGTTAGTATTAATCTGCATTTTTCCAAAAATAGCGAATATGCATTTTTAGACTTTTCAAGTAATTTCTGACCCTAATCCTAAAATATATTTAAAAAATAATAATTTACGATTTTGGATGCTTTGAGTTACTTTGTATTTACTTGGTCCATAATATTATCCTGAAATGCTCCAAACACCCCAAATTTCCATTTTTATATACATTTTGTAATTTTTTACCGATTTTGGCTCTAATTCTAGCCTGACTTCTTCGAAAAACACCAAATTTGCATTTTGCAGGAATTTGGAGAAATTTAGTTTTGCCTAATGACGTTCTAAAATTCAAGTTCTCCACAGACTCCACATTTTGTGGATTTTGTGCAATTTCTCAACCGATTTTTGGCCTTGACTCCTCCAAAATTTTAATTTTGCATTTTTAAAAACGTTAAGCCATAAAACCATTTTGCCCTAATTGGCCAACTAATATGAATTTTTCTAAAATCTTTGTGTTTGTTTGTCTTAATTTCTTCTCTTAATCTTTTTCTCTCAGAGAACAATTAAAGAACCACCTTTTTTACATGCAAAAGGCGTTTTGGGTTCGTCTCTAACAATAGAATCTCCCGATCAACTTTTTTTCTAAGTTCAGGCAGTGGTATTTGCTGGTTTCTGGGCTTATTTTCTACTTCTGATTTGTTTTCTCTTCTTCTTTAACACATTTTGATGATATCGATTTTTTTTGCGTACAAAAATGTTTAGGTTTTCTGGTCTAATTCTTGATACATTTGTGAATTTATTCTTCCTTGCTGAGGTAGTAATGCTTTCAGTTTTTCGCATTTTTCGGTATTGTTTTTTATTTTTCAAAAATACCAAAATTTGAATTTTTAGACAATGTGTTCTAAGAATGTTTTAGATTTAATTCTAACCTCAATTTCTCTTTATAATGATTGATTGATTTCTCTTTTTGATGATTTGATTTTGGCTCCTATCCTAGACTGACTTCCTCGAAAAAAACCAAATTTGCATTTTGCAGGAATTTGGAGAAATTTAGTTTTGCCTGATGACGTTCTAAAATTCAAGTTCTCCAATGACTCCACATTTTGTGGATTTGGTGCAATTTTTCAACCGATTTTTGGCCTTGACTCCACCAAAAATTCTAATTTTGCATTTTTAAAAACGTTAAGCCATTTGAAAACCATTTTGCCCTAATTGGCCAACTAATATGAATTTTTCCAAAACCTTTGTGTTTGTTTTGTCTTAATTTCTTCTCTTAATCTATCTCTCTCAGAGAACAATTAACGAACCACCTTTTTTACATGCGAAAGGCGTTTTGGGTTCGTCTCTAACAATAGAATCTTCCGATCAACTTTTTTTCTAAGTTCGGGTCTTTTTAGTGGTATTTGCTGGTTTCTGGGCTTATTTTCTACTTCTGATTTGTTTTCTCTTCTTCTTTAACACATTTTGATGATATCGTCATTTTTCGTTATTGTTTTTTACTTTTCAAAAACACCAAAATTTGAATTTTTAGTCGATGTGTTCTAACAATGTTTCAGATTTAATTCTAACATCAATTTCTCTTTTTGATGATTGATTGATTTCTCTTTTTAATGATTTGATTTTGGCTCCTATCCTAGACTGACTTCCTCGAAAAACACCAAATTTGTAGTTTGAGTAAATTTTCACTTAATTGGCCTATTATTTTATATGCCTAATTATGTTCTAAAACTAAATTTCTACAGACTTCATATTCGCATTTTTAGACGCTTTTGTGCAATTTTTTAATCTCCCCGACTTTTAATCCTAATTCTGAACTGGACTCCTCCAGAAATTTCAGGTTTGCGTTTTTAGATGCTTTGCTGTTTTTACCAATTTTGGCCCTAGTCCTAACTTGTCATTTTTAAGCGATTTCGGTCTTAATCCTAAGCCGACTTCGAAAACATTAAAATTGCATTTTAAAGAGTTTTGAGTCAAATTTTCCTTATTTCTGTCCAAAATTAGATCCAAAAACACCAAATTAGATTTGAGTCAGTTTTGCTTGATTTTTTCCGAAATGGTTATTTTCCTAACTAGTGCGGAAAGTGATACTTTCCCGCACGACTTAGGAACAATATTTTTTCTACGAGGAATAAACATACAATACATAAACAACTTTATCTTTGTCAACAGTATGACAGCTGAATTAATCAACAATCAATTGGTTGTTATGACAAAAACTTGGTGATTGTTGGTGTAACGCAATGTTTCAGGCATGAACTGGTGACATTGGAATAAAAGGTACGTATATTATGGGTATATTTTGTATCAAAAATCAATAAAGGCAAGCATAATGGTACATTAAAACAGATAAAAATGTTTGGCACGGCTGTAAGGCAGGTGCAGCTATCTAGATGTCTATCTAGATAGACTATCTAGACACTATAAAGTCTAAAATATATTATAAATCAGTCATTCTTTAAATATTTACTTTCCCGCACGCCGTGTGGGAAAGTGAAGCTTTCAAAAACGAAATGCGTGCGGGAAAGTGATATATTAAGAACGCTCGTAGAAAAATTAAATTTTTTTACGAGCCATTTTTTAAATTTTTAGCCAACGTGGGTTATTTTCAGACGATTTTAGGCGAAATACTTAAATGTCTCCAAATGCTCCGAAAAAGTCATTAAGTTGGCTATAATTTTTTTACAGAAAAGGACGACATAATCAAAGTAAATAGACTTTTGTTACTTTATTTTTTATAACCTAATAACCAGATGTAAACAATAATCACAAGTAGACGTGTAGAAGTAGACTTCTAAAATACGATCATTACTACTGATGTTCAAATTATATAAAGATGCTCAAACTCGCCGTAAAAGAT
The DNA here is from genome assembly GCA_951812265.1 of Taphrorychus bicolor. Taxonomy (NCBI): domain Eukaryota; kingdom Metazoa; phylum Arthropoda; class Insecta; order Coleoptera; family Curculionidae; genus Taphrorychus; species Taphrorychus bicolor. The sequence goes on along the minus strand of OX638299.1, from coordinate 10,056,915 downwards.
GTGAAGTGTTCAAATTGGGGCAAATTCGCACAGAAAGTTAAGCGTGCCATATGGATCTCGCCACATTAAAAGCTATGAAACTTAAGAATGACTTTGTTAGATAGCTGACATTAACCTGGAACGAAGGTACTCGTCTACTCAATGGAGACGGCCGAAATGTCCTGTCTCAATTTTACTGGTTTGTACTAAAATTGAACAACTTGCTCACTATTATGATTGGCGGCGAGAGGTCAATGGTGAGGGATGAGTTTAAATAACTATGCATACACCGAATATAATTGAAACAGGAAACTTAAAAAAACACACACAAAAGTTGGTTCTCTGACCACCATAACTGACTCATAATAACCTTTTCTAGTGTTAACTAAAATATCAACTCCATTACTATATACATTTTTAAAACTCATGATAAATTATTAATTAATTAACGCAACCTTGCTAATTAAGCGCTTAAATATTATTGGAAAACAGTAACAAATACAAAATGTACAGTGCGAGAAAAGTTATAATTTTAGACGTTTTGCATAAGCAAATGTTGACATCACAGCAGTAGCGCAGACCAATGCGAAAATGGGCTTTTACCTTACCAGCCAAGGATATTTTGACATTTGATATAAGTACCGGCATATTAACGACTACGAAAAATTAATTGGATACAGAGTGGATTTAATCAATTAATTCACATTTGCCAAGAAACTAATTCTTGCAAGCCCAAGTATCTATTAATATTCATCGTCACGCTAAGTAAACAATAATTTATGATTTCGATTATTGCAATACCCAGATATTATAATGATAAATTTCTCTCAATAACATACCCATAAGCCACCAACACCTTCCGACACGAAGCACTCTAACCCACCTCTAATTTGCATACCCACCTCCAGCATTTTATACTCGCCTGACGAAAACTGGTGCCATATATCGGTAACTCACCTCTTCTGGTCAATGAAACGATATCGCGAGCGAACTGACCATCGAGTATCTGGCCAAACCACAAAATAATTATTATTATTATCAGGTCCCCTGTCTAGCGGACACTTTAATGTTTACTGCTTTGGTTTAGTTTAATTTTATTGTTTAAGTGTATCGGTCCCCACCTACGGCGAGGTCAGGGGCGGAGAGACCCCCCCATTTTGTTATCATTCGGGGAGATAGAAATTAATAATTGATTGGAGTACTCAAGAGTGGCATTAGTGATGGTTATCAATAATAATGGATAGTGGTAGGTTTTCAGGTATAGGAAGGAATAAAACCAGTTCGGGTTTTAAAATTTGCCAAAGTTTCGATTGTATATTACAATCTTCCTTAGGGCTTTTTTTGAGGTTGACAACATAGTTATATCTGTCATTAAAGTTTAGTGCACCAGCATACATAATAAAGAGTGAAAACCAAATCTAAGTCTCGAATTAAATAGTTTTTATTTATTTTTTGTTACTGTTGGATGAAAGGGCGTCTAGCTTGAATGGAGCCTCGAACACTTCGAATTGACACTTCTAGTTGAGGATTGCAATATGCAATCGAAACGTCACCAAGTTTTTAAACTAGAGCTGGTTTTATACCGTCTGATTGACAAAAAAACATGTACATGGACATTCCAATTGTCTTTTGCTAGTCATTATTGTTTATTAAAAGCGAAGAAAAGGTATGTATACTTAATTCAATTTATATTAAATATCCTTTTAGCGGAATGGCTCTTGGCTCTAAGCCATCATCAGCGTTCAAAGTCTGACGAGTAATTATTTGCTGAAACAGTTTGTATGATGTTAAATTGTATATGAAAACTTACTCGTCAAATTAGATCTTAATTTGCTCTCAAACTACTAGTAAAAACAAAGCAATATGGCGGCCTCTAGCACGTGCTTTGTCTTTATTTTCTATACGATTGTTAAATGTGACATTTTAAATAAGGTTAAAAAAATACAATCTAAAGCGTTTTCCGGGTTTGAATCCGTAGTCCAATGGATTTTATTCCTAACCTTTTGTCTACAGCTGCGGCAGACATTATCAAAAACGATGATGCAATTGGCGAAGTGACCTCCGTGCTTCCCGACGTTGACTGATTCGACTGCGGCTATCACTGACTAAAAGATGGCCTCAGATAAAAGAGTCAGGCAGGACTATTCCCTTTTACTCATCGCTGTAGCCCGGACCAGTCTGTAACAAAAATTTCAGCCACCTGTCTTCCTCATCCTTCAGATGTCATCATTCACACATCTTGAAAATTCCCAGCCCTGAGTGGTGGCCACTTCTGGGTCATGTTTAGAAGTACCCCGCCAACTGGGGCTCTTCAGGCGCTCTTCTTGTCCTCCTGGACGCTTCTTTCTTCATCGGCGGTCACCCTTTCGGGTTGTCGGCTTTGAAATGAAACAAATATATAGCAATTTGAATTTGCTATATCTTTGTAAAAATTCAGGTTGGGTTGGGTTTATTGGATGGGTAGGAAGCTCACCCTGGTGAGGGAGCGGGATGTGGAAAAAGCTGGTTAGCACCAGTTATCCATGGTAGGTTATACCCGGCTTTGAGAATAAATTCTCGCTGCTTGGGGGGAATGGGGGAATTTATGTAGAGGGTATGTCTGTCTCTTCTTTGGATGGTCCTGGCTTCTGTGGTATCTGAAACAGAAAATTAAACTTTAGATGTCGCAAATTTTGCAAAAATGCCCTCATTGCTAAGAGCATTTCTTTCATTTGCTGTATTGCTAGAGCGAGGTCCGGTGGCAGTGAGGTGTTTCCTTCTGTTGGGGCTTTTGGCTGGCTTCTTATTCTTTCTGGCTTCTTATGAGCGGGGTTTTCTACAGCCTCCACAGCTTGCTGGGTGGGGCCACCGTAGTTCGCGCACTTAGTTGGAGTCTCTCTCGTTATCCTACACTCTACTGAGTGATTGTCACCTCCACATTTCAGGCACTTTGCCGCCTCTGTGCAATTTATTGTATTGCGGCAATTTATTGTATTGCGTGTATTTATTGTACTGCCACCGACGCCTGTGCTGGCACGTGCCTGTACCGTTGGCACATTTGGGGGCTTCCATTGTTTCGCCTTCCCTGGAGCTCTACTTGGGCTGCTAAGTCGCAGCAACGCTTAAGCTTCTTTCTCGTCTTTCTTCACTTGCACGGGTATTTAGGGCAAGAGGTGCTTGTCCTTAAACCTGTGCATCCTTTGCACGAAAAGTGTGGCTATGCCTTGGGCTGTCAGGTTCTGTTCAACGTCCTTAGTGCTATACACTGTAGGCACGCGTTTAATTACCACTCGATTGGTTTTGTCTTCGTTTAAAGTGTACGTGTGGTACTCTTTCTTTGTATCAGACAGCATCTTAGTGAGTTGCCTGCAGTCTGTCGACGTTTCTGGTAAGATTGCATGTCCGTTCCGGGTCACGTTTGCCTTGGTAAATTTTATTTTTGATTTTCCAAGACGTTTGTAGACTGCAGGCCAGTCGTTTGCATTTTTCAACAGCACAGGCGAGACCGTCGTTTCTCATGCCAGTTTTTTCGGTGCGGTCGTCTTCGTGTTTTCTTTATGAGCATTGCTGGGTCCCGTAACATCCAGACAGATATTTCTATCCGAAGGGACATCGCTGGCTCCAACATCCTCCATTTCTTGATCTGGATCTCTGCGTCATCTCTTGGCCTGATTTGTTTGTTTTTTTTTCTTTTTTTTTGGGTTGGTTATGTTTATTTGCATACCTTCTATGTTTTGTACCTGCCTTGCCATCATCATTTCCATTTCCTAAATGTTCTTTTGCATATTATGCTCTCCTCTTTGAGTTGAGCATTTTCTTTATCTTAATTTTGTTTCCTTTTTTCTTCTGCTTCCTCTCTTTTGATCTTTTCTAGGAAACGTTTGACTTCTTTCTCGGATTAGATTTCTTCAACTTCCATGGTACATCTTCCTTGTTCTTCTTTAGCTCACTACCACCGAACGTCGCTCTGACGAATTTCTATTATCTGAACTGAACGCGCACACACTATCACACAGCACTTGGAAACGGCACTCCACTATTCCACTACCGACCCGAACACCTGCACGAACTAGAATGATTCGACTGTGGTGAGTTTCGTGGTATTTATTCCCCCGCCGTCGCGCTGCAGTGGAGGGACTGGGGTGGGGGTAGTGGTGGTGCGGGGTTTCGGAGCACTAGAAGTATGTCGTAGGACTTAGAGAATATTTCTTCCTTCCTGTTGAAATTGTTGCCACGTTTAAAGATCCCATTGGCCTCTCTCATTAGTCTCGGATGTGGCCATGAATATTTCGTTGCCAAGAAAGTTCCAATTTGACAAGTGTCATACAAGCTGTTTCTACCCAGACAGCACAAAGAGCAACAATGGACGTACAAGTTAGAGACGTTTTTGGACATTTGGACGTCCAAACCAATATCAATAATGGACCATCGATATCATATGGACGTTTATTGGACTATACATGTGCGACATTTTTGGATGTCGACGATTATTGGACGTTCTACAGCCGACGATACAGGTCCATAATTGAACTTACATTGTATACACAATGGCCAATAAATGTTACAAAATTGGACCTCCTTTAATTCATGCATTGGATATTCAGTCATACATTTTAATCATACAGGGTGTTTGCAAAATCGATAAGACAGATTAAGGAAAAACGTTCAATTATAACTTTGAAACACTTGTTGTTGTAGTAGTGGGCTGTTAAATGTCAAAAGAAAAGGATGGAGAAACAAAAGTCTATTTATTTTGATTATGTCATCATTTTCTCTCAAAATTTCATGGCCTGCTAGATGAAGTTTTATCATGAACACCCCGTATGTAGGTACATTGATTTTATCAAAACTCTTTGTACTTACCACTAAACACCAATGTAGCCGATCGGCCCACAATCAGGACCAGGAAGCAATGGGGCTGGTTTCCTTTCTCTCTGCACTGGATTAATTACCCACAAACTGACAAACTAAAATTGAATTGACACACAAATTGAAATTATTACAAAACCAAACCATGGTTACCTGCATTTATTTGCACCTGCCATCTGCACACCTGTAGCTGTTATTTATGGATCTCCCAGACTACGTAATTACAATGGATGTCCATTGGACGTTTAAGAGTAGATCAACCAATGTAGGTCCCACAATGGACGTCCATTCATCAACCAAACATGGATTTGGAGGTTCGAGAAATAATATGTATCTAATCTGGACGTCCATTGACGAAAGTGTGCTGTGTGGGTACTAGCCGTAATTACTATTTTGGACGCTGATGAGGCTTTAGTTTCGAAACCGGTCCGCCAAACGAATATTATACAATATACATAACTTTTCTTCTCTTTGATTTCATTCAAGAAAAATAACCCTATTTAGAGGAAGACTTAGATCCGTTTTAGGAACTTTATATATACTACATTGCGTTCAGAAAAACTAGCAAATAATGCCTTATAATTTAGCATTTAATAAGACCAAAAGGTAAAGCTCAGAAAAACTCAGACGACTGAGTTAGTAAGTTACTCAGTCTAAGAAAAAATATTCTCAGAGTTTTCAACAAAACTGGATATACTCAGAATGTTGACCAAGATCACTTAACATGCTCAGAAACTAAAAACTTTTATCAAAACGTTAAATGAGTTTAGAGATATAATAAAAACCCTGACTTTCTAAAGGTTTGCAAGTTATGTTTTAGATCCTCCTTACTTTTCCCCTCAGCCATTTCAAGCTGTTCCCCATCCTTTTTAAAATCCACCCAATTTGTCCTATTGAAATCATACAGCTACCTTTCGCATTTTATAATTAATTAACCTGCTTTTATTCTCTCTTCCCATTCATACCCTTTCCATTCTGTAACATCTTTACTAAACGTTACATCTACACAGCTACGTTTATTCGCACTGAAGAAGGTGTATTCCTTGGTAATCAGCTAATCGAGACACTCTAGTCGCATCCGTAATATCCCCAAATCATGCTTCATGTTTGATATTAACCTCCCACCCATTAATACACCTCTTCTAACATTTCTTAGACTCAACTCCTTCTTCTTCAACCTTTACTATCCTCCCCTGGATACCATTGTTATAAATATGAAAGTTTGTATGAAAAACTTAATCTAAATGTCCATATAGACCTCCTTGCTTCAAAGTTATCAATTCTTTCTAGAAGAAAAGCTTCGGTCCGTTTTGTAACGGTGTGTAACGTCTCCCTTGTACATCCTACCGAATGTACAAGGGAGTAACTCGTTTAAGCTCAATTGTCAAAATTAAAAAAAAATATAATAAGTTTGATATTTCTAACAAGTTAAAATTTTGCATTTGTTCATTTTTTTTCAGTTTATGAATCTTTAAATGCTATTAAAAAGAGCGGAACTGGTACACGGTTTCAAGTAATTTGTAAAAAAATGTTTAACTATTCTGAAATGTAATCACTTCAAATCAATCAAAAAATCAGGTCAAAAAGCTTACCTTCTTGACTTGAATTCTCGACTTCTGAATAAAGCGACCAGGAGAGCAGCAATGCGTATTTTCAGAATTTTGAAAAAGAAAAAAATCAAATTAAGACAAGTTTTCGAAATGAATTAAGATTCGTTCAATGTTTGACAAACAATTCATAGCCTTTCAACTTTACTCTCCAAGGCATAAATTCTCGAGATTTGAGTAGTCAATTTCCGTATTCGAATGACATCAGAACGGACAGCTTGCCATTGAGAATCCGTCAGTTATGCCTAATGCTGACGTCACTCCAAGAGTCCGTATACGTACGACCCTGGACCAGAATTCTTTAGACTCGAATAGTCTATTTCCACATTCGAAAAATACCAAAACGACTCATGAATGACGGATTCTTAACGGCAGGCAGGTCAAATACGTTGTGACGTGTTTTGACGTCATTTGAATACGAAAACTAACTAATAGAAATTTGAGAATTTGGGCCCTGGAAGTCAAAACAGACCACTTACCGTTAAGAATCCCTCAGTTATGCGTAATGCTGTCATACTCCACTACAAAAAGTGATTATTTGAATCTGGAGATTTCAGGTCCAGAACTCGAATTCTAGAGATTTGAATGATCGATTTCCGTATTTGAACGAGGTTAAAACATAAAAGTTAAGTTACTGACAGCTGGTTTAAGAATTCGTCAGTTATACGTCATGCTGACATCACTCCAATAATCAATTTCCGTATTCATATGTCCCTAGACCCGAATTATTTAGATTCGAAGAGTCATTTTCGCATTCGAGTGATGTCAAAATGACTCATAATTGACGGATTCTTAACTGTAAAGAGGTTCTATTTTGACCTATTACGAATAAGGAAACTGACTAATCGCAACTGGAAAAATCGGGCCATGGGCAATAAAACTGGTTCAAGTATGCGTCGTGATTCAGAATGACGCATAGCTGACTAGTTTTTAAGAACCAGCTGTCAGATATTTCTGTGTTTTGATTTCATATAAATAGAAAAATTGACTACCATATTCCCGATTCTATGATTCGGGCATGGTTCCCATCATATTTGAAAAGTCAAAATTTTGATTTACCGTTAAGTATTCCTAACGGTAGTTTAGTATTCTTAACGGTAAGCTGTTACATTCTTCTCTGTTTTGACGTCATTCGAATAGGGGAAAATACGGAAATTCATATTTGAATCTCGAGAATTCGGGCCCTGGATTCAAACAATTGCGCAAAAATGTGTAACTGGATCCAAATAATTCAGATTTGAATGGTTTTCCGTATTCCAAATACATCAATTTTTTTGATATAAGAAAGTTGGTTCTTTTAAAAATACAGTTTTTGTTTAATAAATGTTTTATCAGATCAAGCAAACTTTTCTTCGTCGGATAAGTGCTCTCTTATTATTAGAAAATTATTTTTTTAAACTATTGTATTCGTTCAAATTCAATTTCGTAAAAAGAGACAATCAATTTTGTTTTTTCTTGAAGATTCTCATAATCTTCTTAGTGTTTTCTCTAACGAATAAAATATCCTTTTTATCTAAGTTGCGTAAAATGGTTATTTTATGTTGTACTTACGGGTAAGACAAATCCGTTCTTGCAGACAAAATAATTAAAACTCTGTCATCTTACATAGATATCGCTTACAATTTAAATGAGGACAAATTTCGAATAAAAATTATTTTGAGAAAAATACTGATCTATTGGCTTTTTTGACGTGAATAATAAAAAAACATTTTTAATAAAAAAAAAATGTTTTATGTAACATTTTTTTTTATTAAAAATGTTTTGGTTAAGTATGCCTTAGTCCCAAAACGGCAACCATTATTTCCAATTAAAACAAAGGTTCAATGGAAATTTCGAAACCTCAAAGAGTTCTCGAGAGATATTTACACATGCTTTTTATTTTCTAAAGTCGATCACAAGGTTTCGGTTTCTGTATAGCTCATTTTTTCCAACAAACATGGTAGTTTAATGTATTTTTTTGAAGTCTCAAGCCGTTCTCAAAATATTTAATAATTTTCTAACTTTCCAAATTAAATCCATAAAGTTTGTAGTCATTTTTAGCTAATTTTGAAAATAATTAAAAATAAAAAATATTTAAAAATAGAACAATGGTTCAGTACATGTTTTGAAACCTCGAACTATTCTCAAGATACTTACACAATTTTTTATTTTCCAAAATCGAAGTTTCACGAAGAAAATCACGAAGTTTCTGTTTCTGCATAACTAAATTTTCTTCCAAGAAACGTGGTTGTCTAATGCATTTTTTGGTTTTTTTCGAGTCTCAAGCCGTTGCTAAGATATTTAGATATTTAATAATTTTCTAACTTTTCAAAATAAACCCATAAAGCTTATATTAATTTTCAGCTAATTATTTCCAATTAAAACAAAGGTTTAATCGAAGTTTCGAAACCTCGCACAGTCCTCGAAATATTTACACATGCTTTTTACTTTCTAAAGTCGGTCGCAAAGTTTCTGTTTCTATATAGCTCGTTTTTTCCAACGAACATGGTAGTTTAATGTACTTTTGTGAAGTCTCAAGCCGTTCTCAAAATATTTCATAATTTTCTAACTTTCCAAAATGAATCCATAAAGTTTGTATTCATTTTTAGATAATTATTTTCAATTAAAACAATGGTTCAGTACAAGTTTTGAACTATTCTCGAGATATTTACACAATTTTTCATTTTCCAAAATCGATCACGAAATTACTTGTTTCTGCGTAACTCATTTTTTTCCAACAAACGTGCTACATTAATGCATTTCTTTGTATTCATTCTAATTTTTTACAATAAACAAATTAAGTTTTTTTTAGTAATTTTTTTTTCTTTTTAGTTTAATTTTAGTTAAATTTTCAATCGTTTATCGAAATGTTGATAACCTCAAACCGTTCACAAGACATTGTAAAATTTTGCTATTTTGCAAAATATACAATATATCGTTCCCACGATATCTTTTAACGTCTTTATTTTCCAAAATAAATCCATGAAGTTAGTCCCCGCTTTAAGCCAAAGTTTTCTAAGTAAGCCAAGTATGTAAGTAATTTTTTTGATTTTTAAATCGGTTTCGAAATATTTACTAATTTTCCAAAATAGACCCACAAAGTTTCTATTTGTTTTTAACTAATTTTTCCCATCCAACACGAAAGTCTAATAAACTTTTCGAAAAAAAGAAATATTCAGCTACGTGGCACCAACTGGATACACTGCATATTGGGTATTGGCAGCAACTAAATATCATTAAAAGAATATTAAACTTGAAAGAAACATAACTATGTCAAAAAACAATTTTTTTTTCTTAAAAAAGTGTTCAAAAAAATTCAAATTAAAATTACTAAAAACGTCAAAATGCAAATTTGAAACATTGGAGAAATTTAGAATTGAAATTTTTTGAAAAAAACTTATTTTACTTAAAAATGACAATTTTTATGTTTTTTAAAAAAGTCAGGCTATGATTAATGCCAAAATACGAAAAATTAACTTGAATTGTGAAAGAATACAAATTTGGAGTGTTTGGCTAAATTCAAATTAACATTATTTCAACAAAATTAATATTAAATTAAAATTAAATAAGTTAAGAAAAGTTGAAAAACCTAAAAGAATTATCCAAAATTTTTCTCATTACATTATGTATTTCAAATTAGAATAAATTGCAATTGGTTAGTCTTCAAAAAAAAATCAATTTTGTGTAAAATTTCTCTCAAAAGAATGAAAACCTAATGAAAAAACTTAATTTAGATCAAAGAAAAAAATTAAAACAACAAAAATTTAGATTGGAAGTAGAACTGAATTTATTTGAAAATAACTCGTTATACCTTAAAAATGCCAATTTTAATGTTTTTTGAAAAAGTCGGGTCAGGATTAAATATGTCAGGTCAAAATATGTGAAAAACGATTCAAAGAGGGTAAATCTAAAAGCTTGAAAGCTTTGGGAAAATTCGAATTAAGATTATGGCCAAAATCGATTAAAAATTACCAAAAGCTCCAAAAATGCAAATTTGAAGTCTTGGAGAAATTTAGATTAGAAATAAAACTGGAATTTTTCGAAACCTCATTTTACTTAAAAATAACAATCTTTATGTATTTTGAAAAAGTCAGGCCAGGATTGAAACCAAAATACGTGAAAAATGACTCAAGGAGGGTAAATATACAAACTTGGAAGCGATGAAAAAATTCGAATTAAGAATACGGTTAAAATCAGTTAAAAATTAATCAAACTGTCAAAAAAATCCGACTAAAAGATCCTGGCCAAGTTCACGTTAGGATTAAGCACAAAACAGGTTAACAAATTACACGTAACGTCTAAAAATGCAAATTTGGTAACTTTCAAGAAATTTAAAATAGAATTAGGAATAAAATTGTTTAAAAGTAACTGACTTCAAATATCAACTTAGACATTTTTTGGAAAAGTCAAGCTAGGATTAAGGTCAAAATACGTAGAGAATGACTCAAAATGTGTAGAACTACAAATTTGAAAATTTCGAAAAAATTCAAACAAAGATTATGGCAAAAATCAATTAAAAATTACTAAAAGCGTCAAAAATGCAGAATCAAAGTTTCTAAGCAAATTCAAGTTAGTATTAGGATTTAAAAACTACACAGAATGTTGCCTTTCAATTGCCGTTTTACCTAACAATAACAATTTTAATGTTTTCTGAAAAGATCAGGATAGGATTAAGACCAAATTACGTGAAAAGTTACTTAAAATGTGTAAGAATTCAAATTTGGAGTGTTTTGCAAAATTTAAATTAACAGTATTTCAACAAAATTAATATTAAGTTAAAAATAAAAATTAGAAGAAGAAAAGTGAAAAAAACTAAAAAAAATACCCAAAATTTGCAGGTAAAGGAATACATTTAAAATAGTTCTAGTTTTGTACCAGATTTTTGATTCTCTCAAAAAAATGAATACTTCTTCTCTTTGATCTAAAATCCAACTTAGATCGAAGAAAAAAAATAAAAGAACAAAACATTTGTACAAAACATAACAACGAACATTTGAACAATGAAGAAAACAGTAAGACATAAAAACTTGGACCAAGAAAAATTATGACAAGAAACAGAAGTCAGAAATGTTTACAGTAGAAGAGAACGTAAACTTGCTTAATGTTTTTGTACAGAATGCAGGAGAACGTATTTTTGTTTAATTACGAGCATATCAGGATCAGAAACAAGTCTTAAAATGCAAACTGAGATTGATTTAATGTTCGGAACTTTGGATTAAATTTCATGTGTAAAAAAGTATTTCGTGTTCGTAAATAAACGTTACCAGGAAATCAGCAGTACAAATTTTTATTGTTATTTTTTAATATACCAGGACTTCCAGAAACAGGTGTTGCATAGGGTTTTTAATGCTTCAGTTACCATTCTTTGCTTTTATATTTTCTTCTGCCCTGTTGTTACATTGGAAATGAAAATGCATAACTTTGTGTCTGAAATTTCATATATGTAAAACGTTTATGTCATCTTCATGGCAACCAGGAGTTGTTTTTCTTCTGTTAAAGTAAATATTATTTTTTATTGTTGATTTCATTCAAAGAGTATCCGTAGTAAGATTATCGGGAATACAACAAATACAAAATAAAAGTTTCCACTAAGTCCACGTTACTAGAATAGCGTTGATCAGGACGTCAATAAACGTTGAAACGTGGGCAGTTACTGCTTACTTAATGGACATTGTTTATTTGGCTTTTTCTCGATAATTTCTGTTTTTTTTTGTTTGCCCCACCTTTTCTACAAAAATATAGTCAAGAAAGCACAGCTCTATTTTTTGCTCTGTCTATAATTACCAAAAAGGAATCAAAGGTGAAAGTAATTGTTTTTTATTAAAAAGTGTGTCAGTTTTAAAAAGTAGATTTACTTCTACAAGTTTGCCTCATCACTATTACTTGGCTGCCTTATTCTATTGTTTGCCAAACATGGTAAGAAATGTATGGAAATATTGCTGAAATTTGCTCAGTCAGAATATCGCTCATTGAATGCAATAGTGGCACAACTCAAAAAAGTCGAAATTCTAGATAACAAAATGTCCGAACTAGATATTCCAACCTCTACCTTAGAGCCAAAACTGGCACAAAATTATTTATTTTTATGATCGTATTGTACATAATTCATTTTCAAGTCAAAACAGTGTCCTATGTATAACCCAAATCTTAATTAATTGATTTTCTCAAAACAATGTTTTTTGAGTTGTGCCACTATTGCATTCAATAAGCGACATATTTTGGGACACTAGGGCTACAAATAGAAGTTTTTCTTTCTTTTTAAGTTTTTATTTAGAAAACTGAGTCTTCAACAATACATCTCCTTCTCTGGTAGATTGTTTTCACACACTTTCTCACACTTTTACGGAGCATGTTCTTCTTCACAATCCTCAAGTTTAGCTATTTTGCAACTACTGCTAGTGATTTTTTATTTATTTATTTTTTTTTGGATGTGTAGAACGAAGTTTTTATCAAAACAGCAGCCACGATAACAAGTTTCATAATAAACTTAAATTTGCAGGGCAACGTGCATATTTCTCCAAGTTCTTGTTATGTCTAAACAATTTATTTACTAAATATTGCACCATTTTGATTAATAAGCTTACAAGTAGGTATACAAAGTACAACATGCATGCACCAACATTGAAACTTTTTATTAAACTACTTATTGCAAACAGCATTGATCTGTTTGCTGATTTCAACATCATTCCAATAGCAAAAACGTTGGCTTGAAGTTGGCGAGTCATTGACTTACAAATTGGAAATTTATTGTTTATATTAATAGGTTTTGTATTGATTATGTAGATGTAAGGACATTAAAAAAGACTTGACGCAAAAAATTCCGGACACAAAAAGATTATCTATTAGGTAAATGATAATGTTATACCTAGTTATACCTACTTATAATAAGCCGTAATGATGGAAATAATTAGATGAATTAACAACATTTCCTAAACTCATAAGTGGCCAAAGTAAAACATCCAACCAATTGACAAGAATTCAACATCTGGGGCCCAATTGTTCATTCTGAGTGTTAGTAAAAGAGGCTCCAGCCTCTAATATTTCGTCTCTAGAGCTTTGAACAATCCATAAATTATTTCACTACGACAAGCATCTAAGAAGAAACTCGTACACGTGGACAGAGAAAAGAAATGCCGATATTTCCCTAAAAAGGGTCCCGTTTTTTGGCCGGAAGTCCGGCACTCTTAAGGTTCCCACGACGTAATCGTGTTTGTTTTGTGTGTCGATTATTTTTGGGTTTTGTTAAGTTGAAAGTTAAGTTTTAGAGAACCTTCACTAGCTAGGAGCTAAATCAGCTAAGGGCAATGAACCCTAGTGCTCTAGCTAGGAGATGAATATAAGTTCATCAGTTATCAGATTAATAATAATGACAATGATAACTGTTTTCCAGTAATTTGACGTAGGACGTCATGACGTCACTTCCGGTGGATATCGTCACCAATTTAAAGGCTTATGCGGGTAAAAAGGGGGGCCCAAACTGTAAAACAGGAGGAGGTCTCCAGATTAGCTCGACGATATCCAAGAAATTTTGACAAAGCACCATCTATCGGCTACTTGGAGCTTTATGGAAACCATTTATGAATGCAAGGTAGTAGTATCCACCAAGGTTAATTGTCATAGTTATACAGCCTGCTATTTTTAACAAATAGATTTTTAGATTTGTACAACATACACATAGTACAAATAGATTTTTCTCCCTTAGTGTTCTGGTGTCTGAAGTTAAGAGTACCATTTTAATGTAGAATACTTGTTTATACATATATACGTTATACCCATATATACATTAACCAATTAAAATATAATTTTTATATTAAAAGGCAAAATTTTATCATTTGAAACAAGCAGCATTCTGGAAAAGCAGGTAATCCAGGTAAGCAAGTAATTTAAAAATAACCTTTGTCCAAATGCCATCTTCAAAGAACCCTACCTCTCTTGGGGAGCATTTCTGGAAAGTTTTTGACATGCCTAGAATTTGCTTTTTGTTTATCGATATAGTTTCCGAACACCCTGTATATGTATAATATGGTATATGACAAGTATATAATGTGGAAGAGGCAAAAACGTCAGGGTGGTACCGTTTGAACCAACCGATATCGAAGACGTCGAAATTGACAAACCTAAGTTTGAAAAACCTGAATGGCCTGAAGAAGAAAAGAGAGAGGCTGAAGAAGTGGAAGTTTTTCTTAGTACAAAAAGAAAATTAATCCTGAAGGGCTCAGGAAGACAGGAAACTCGTGCTTCGAACACCCAAGAAAAGTGAAAATGAGAAGCAACAGGAAGTTACTCGCAAATACAAATAGAAACCCACATCAGAAATAAGCAGGGAAAACCGCAGCCCAAACCGTTCGAAAAGTCTCGAAAGAGTCTCGGAAAAAGATCATACCTAAACTTATTAAATCCACAGCGACACGATAAAGGTATAAAGTAAAAGGACCAAAGAAGCTTAAAGACAAGAAACCTGAAGGTTCGGGTTTGATGCTTAAGAGCAGAATTGTCTTTGTTGAGTTTTTTCCGAAAAGCAGAACCAATCAAGTATCTGTTGTAAGTACCTTAAAAAAGGGTTTTCAAGAACAATTATGTATTGTCCAGAAGCATCGAAGAGGCGGCAACCCTGACCTTCAAGAAGAAGAAAAGCTGCGTAAGATTAAGAACTTAGAAAATTTTGAAAAAGAGCTCGATAGACTTAAGAATGAATAAGAAGCTGCAGATTATGAGTTTGGAAAGCGGCACAAAATCCAAAGAAATCAAAACTAGTACCCCATCCAATATCATTGGTTGTGGTTAAGCCTCGAAAAGCTAGTGTTAGATTGCACTCCTGTGGAAGGTCAAACTGAAAAACGGCTCCAAGGTGACCAGAAGTATCAGAATCTAAAGGGCTGAAACTTTCTAAGTTTAAGTTGAAGATAATTAATTCAGTGGATTTTCCATTTATCAGTAAAATATTACAACCTCTTGAAGTCATCTTAATTAAAACTTTTAGGGAAAATAACATAATATCTACTTCTCTCTCTATCAATAATATATATCTATCTTCTATCAATAAAGAAGAAGCTGTAAAAATAAAAAAAGCTCTGAACTACCTAAAGAAGCACGATCTTGAAGTCAAAGACCTCAAGAAGAAGAAGCCGAAAGACCTAATGCTAAGAAAAAGCCCGAGAAACAAACTACTAAACCTGGTAGAATCAAGATTGTTTTGAAGAAACATCTAGAAGAGAAAAACAAGAATTCTGGAAGAAATTATTAAAATAAAACTCAGTACAAAACAGATACTTCTGGAAAGGAACTGAAGGCCGGCGTTAAGGTCCCAGCTTTCAAACCATTTGACGTCCCCCATAACGACACCAAAAGAGAGACATGAACCTACTAGTCATGAGGAAGGTTCACAAAGTAAAATCCTGTAAAGGAGAGAAACAAACAGAGAAAAAACAGAAAAAAACATAGCTAAAACTGAAGAAATTACCATACGAAGGAGTGAACAAGGTCCTCGTGAAGAAAAGATGTTTCAAAAAAGGCTCCTAAAAAACCTAGACTTGAGGATGAACCCGAGAAACTCATGCTCAAATTAGTAAGGATATCTCACGAGAAAGAAGAGTAGACTGATATGGTGGTTTTTAAGAAACATCCAGAAAAAAAAGGAAAGAATTCTGGAAGACTCCGGAAGAAACAATTATACGGAAAGAAACTGATAGATCTAGAGAAAAACCGAAGGCTAGATTTCAAAACATTTTACTTCTGCTATGAAACCACCAGAAGGGAGACATACGAACTTACAAGTTATGAGGAACACCACAACAGAAAACGCGTAAACAAGAAAAACAAACGGAGAAATTGATATCTAAAATTGAAGAAATGGCCATCTATAGCTGTAAACCAAATCCTCGGGGAGAAGAGGGCGAAGAAGATGTTTAGAAAACTCATAAAGACATCATAAAGAAAACAAAACAACAAAACAAAAAACAGGGAAATACATACCTAAAATGAGGAAATAACCATCGAAACGGGTGAACTGGCCTGGGTATGAAAAGACCGAAGGAAATGTTTTAAAAAAGGATCCTCGAAAATCTAGATCTGAGGATGAACCCAAGGAACTCAAGCTTAAATCAATAAGGAAATCTCAAGAATAAGGAGAGGATGTGGTTAAGATTGCCAAGCCAGTAAAGCCTGACGACAAAATAGACACGTCATTTACACTGTTAATGATGAGACTTGAAGGGGAAACAATAGACGAAACCAAAAAAAAAAAATCCAAAGGAAGCGGCGTTTATCGGCAGGGTGTTTATTCCAAAGAAAACTCCACAAGAAAAAGAACTTGCCGCTCAGTTTTCAAGCCCAAACCTAAAAACGAACTGAAAAACCTGTTAAGCAAAAAAAATCTTAAATTGATTCAAAATTAGAAATGAACGTCGAAAGCACTAGACCAAAGCCTCGGGAGTGAGAAACACAAGAAAATGTTAAAAAAAAGTGCTTGAAAACTTACACCTGACGACGAACCTGAGGAACTCAGGCTCAAACCAGTAAGGAGACCACAAAAATAAGAAAAAGGATATGGAAAAGAAATTTACCAAAACCAGGCGACGAAATAGAGTCGTTCACAGTTATTAATGATGACTTTGAGAAGAGGAAGAAATAGACCAAACCAATAAAGAAAGCTTTAGATGATTAGTTTATTCCAAAGAAAACTGGACAGCATAAACATAAGAATAAAACCTGTGAAACCGTAAAAATTGAAACAGTTTTATTCAAGAAATGACCCAAACCTGAAGAAGCGGAAAGTGTTGAAGTAAAAGTTACCTCACAAATCAAAGAAAAAGAAGAGAAGATTATTGAAGAAAAGTCAACATTAACACTTGATGACGAAAGCGTAATTTCTGAGACCGAAAGGAGAATTAGTTTAACTAAATATAGAAACGGGAGTACTGCTTCCTGCTGAGCCTTTAGAAGAACCCACTGCCAAAGACTCGTCGAAATTCCCGATATGGTGGAGAAACAAATAAAATTAGTTGTTGCCAACCAAAGAAGCACAAGCGAGAAACTACCAATTATCAAAAAACCGATGGAAAAAGCACTTGCGGGGTCTTCAATGATGGCTTGCCCCGGGGCCACTTCTAAGTTAGATCCGTTTCTGTGTCCAGAGGAAACAAAGAAGCTTGAGGGATCAAGCCTTCCTTTTTGAGTGCAACAAAATCTGTTTGTGCAGTGTCTTATGTGTGTTTGAGCAGCCACAGTCATTGCAGATACAACTGTGACTCTGTCAAGTGACGGATATAGGGTACATTTTCTCCTTTTGAGGGGACTCTCATGCAACAGATTCACAACTATTATCAGAGTAACGCAAGAAGGTTTGTATATGTACTGTTGTAGATTTAGACCAGTGGTGTAAGCTGACCTGTTACCTATTGGGCAAAAAGTGCAGGGTCACCTTTAGTTTTAACCGAATGGAGCACACCTATGACTAAAATTGGAGAACCTGCAATGTGTCATCAGCGTCAGGAACAGAACTGTAGTCTGGTGAAAATGGAAACCTGGCAAGCGTGGACATCTATGGAAATGACACCAAGAGAGAAAAGTATTTCCATTGAGGAGCTTTCAATGAAAACATTGATTTTTGTTTCTGAGTTACCACATTATCAATAATTTTTAGAATTTCTCGGTTACCACATTATCAATAATTTTTAGAATTTGGCATCACTGACTGGTGCACTTATCAGAACTTAAGCCCCAACTAGAGAAAAAATGGGAGATGCTGCAAAAGATTTCAAAAACCAGTTGTAGTTCTGAACAGACTGATTTTCTGTATTCCGATAAGAACATTAACCACCAACTGTGTTTTGTGTTAAATTCCATTACCAGGCTAACCGAGAAACTAAATATATTTTTTAAAGACGCTGCAGCAGTTATATTGTAGGGAGAGCTTGAACTATATAGTAGGGTGCAGTGTAAGGTGAGGGAAACACTGATCCTTGGTTTCAGTTGGGATCACATAACACATACAATACAAATAAATGCATCTCTGAGGGTGTTGAAAGCGTGACCCCTGGCGGCTGCTCGTCTAATTACGCAGAACCACAGCTAGAAACATTTCTTATACAATAAAAGAAACATTATTTTACTTATATTACAATTTATATTAAAGGCACTATAAAGTATTTTTACAAACACTTACTTTAGTCTTAAAGGACATATAACAACAAACCATTGCTATCACTTAAAATATGGAATTCAAGTTCGCTCTAATCTACAGTAGTTACTTCTTGCTAACGCATCACTAAGTTAGTAAGCTGCAATATTCTATTTATAGCAATAATTTAGGACGTGTATTTATACTTTGTACATAACTGGCCTATACTAAAGTTTCTTAAGCATGGCTTAATTCCTCAGAGGTGGCAAATATCCCTTGTTCGGCTGCTGAACTGGTCTACCAGCTCCTCCACTACTCCCTTGCCCTTGACTGATATTCTGCTGAATCTGAAGACCATTTTGATTTCTCTTACCAAAATCGGAATTGTTTTCACCTGAAAATCCTGCTGAAGGCCCTCCGCTGGGGTACCCTGCGCCTGGTTGTTTATTTTCAGATGGGTAATTTCCGTCAGATGTTGTCTCCTGGTGTCCTCCATCCTGTTGCCCAGTTGTGTACTGGTTAGAGCTTTGTTCATTAGAATAACCGGCTTCGGTTGGTTGTTGCGCCTCTGGATAAACTCTATTTTGATTCTCTATGGGACCGCTGTTAGGTTTTGAGCTTACATTCCCATCACTCTGACCATGTTGCTGCCCGCTAGAAGATTGCGGTTGCTGACTTATTGACTGTGCATTATTATTGTAACCGCCATTTTGAGTTTCTGGAAATCCACTGCCATAACCTTCATTTTTCTGCGGCTGACCAGAAGTTTGATGCTGACTTCCTTGATACCCTTGTTGATTAACAGGGCTTGATCTATTATTTCCGTTCCGTTGCCGACCAGTTGACTGTTCATAACCTCTATTTTGAGTTCCTGATTGCGGTTGCGATCCTATTGACTGTGCATTATCATCGTAACCTCGAGTTTCAGTTCCTGGAAATCCAGCAGATGCACCTCTGCCATAACCTTCATTTCTCCGCGGCTGAGCAGAAATTTGTTGTTGACCTCCTTGATATCCGGGTTGATTAACATTATTGCGGTTACCTCCGTTCCGTTGCCGACCAGTTGACTGTTCGTAACCTCCATTTTGAGTTCCTGATTGCGGTTGCGGTCCTATTGACTGTGCATTATCATCGTAACCTCCAGTTTGAGTTCCTGGATACCCAGCAGATGCACCACTGCCATAACCTTCATTTCTTTGCGGCTGAGCAGAAGTTTGTTGTTGACCTCCTTGATATCCGGGTTGATTAACATTATTACGATTACCTCCGTTTCGCTGCCGACCAGTTGACTGTTCAAAACCTCCATTTTGAGTTCCTGATTGCGGTTGCGGGCTTATTGACTGTGCATTACCATCGTAACCTCCAGTTTGAGTTCCTGAAAATCCAGCAGATGCACCACTGCCATAACCTTCATTTCTCTGCGGCTGAGCAGAAGTTTGATGTTGACCTCCTTGATATCCGGGTTGATTAACATTATTAAGATTATCTCCGTTTCGCTGCCGACCAGTTAACTGTTCATAACCTCCATTTTGAGTTCCTGATTGCGGTTGCGGTCTTATTGACTGTGCATTACCATCGTATCCTCCAGTTTGAGTTCCTGAAATTTCAGCAGATGCACCACTGCCATAACTAGCTTCATTCTGCGGCTGCGCAGAAGTCTGTTGAGGTCCACCGTTTTGTCCGGATTGATTAACATGGTTTCGCCTATTATTGCTGTAACCTCCTTTCCGTTGCTGACTTATTGACTGTGCGTTATCATCATAACGCCCATTTTGCGTTCCTGGAGTATCAACGGGTACACCTCCGTTTTTCTGTGGCTGCCTTTGAAATACAGGGTTCTGTGGAGACCCACCAGGGTAGCCACTGTTCTGTTGTTGATTTCTTTGATATTCACGTTGGTTACCACTGCTTGGCCCTTTGCTGTAACCTCCTAAGTTCTGTTGCTGATAACCTGGGTTCTCTGTTGTGGCTTGTCTATTGCCTTGAAAGACAGAGGGTCCCTGGGGTTGGTTTCCATTTTGGTCTTGCGTTGACACGCCATTCCTGATCTTTCCATTAGTTTGTTGATTTGGAGGCAAATATTGAGGTCCTCGGCCAGCCCCGCCCTGTAAACCATTTGTGTTCCTGTAGCCTGGATATTGCGTATCTTTAGTATCTAGGTCTTGCCCTTGCTGTGGTCCGCTAGGTGACTGATAATGTGGGACCTGTGGAGAAGTCGACGGTCTCTGAGGTTGCTGGGTTTTCGGAATTTGGGAAGAAGGTCTACTCGAAGTCGGATACCCTAAAGTATTTTAGCTGGTTTATTGAAAAAAATTTACTTGGAAATATCTACCCTGCGACCCTCCTGTCGAGCCTTCTCCTGGATATCCCTCATTATACCCAGGTGCTGAAATTGGAGCTGCTGCTGCGCTTGGCTGAAATGCCCCATTGTTTGTAGGGTACTGTTCTTGATAGCCATTGCTGCCCGGAAGACCTCCCTGCTCATCCCTGGTCACCTCTGGCTGGTGCTGACCTCCTTCTAATTATATTTAAACAAAAAGTGAGCTGCTGCCCATCTGGACTCTTCCGATGTCTTAGAATCATCACCTGTTTGTGTTGGATATCCAGAGGCAGGAATAGCACCAGTTTGCTGCTGGGCCCCAGTTATCGAATAATCATACAGATTAGCATTTACCCCATAAAATGAGGGTGCTGACGTGCAATCGAACTGGTTCCACCAAACGCAAACTAGGTATTCTTGATGAAATATGGTACCATTAGGGCATAGGAAGTCAAAGGTTTTGTTATTGGCACACACGTGGAATACCTGACATCTGAAAAACATTAAATAATTATTATAGCTTCTTGGACGCATATTACAATGGTACCTAGTTTCAACGTCAGCATAATATCCTGGATACTGCTGCTGGTCGCAGCTGAACGACGTCTCAGGAGCTGACGATAGAATTGGATAATCGGTGTCCGGTTGGCCGGGAATTGCTGAGTAATCACCTTCTTCTGCTGCAGAGAGTCCATTATCGGAGCCTCCTAACAGTTTTAGTTATTAAAGGAACTGCTAAGAAGTATTAGTCACAAAGTTTTACCAGAAAACCTCCCATCTCCTGAGTCGCCTCCAAATCCATTCTGTGGTCGTCCTTGTCCCTGATAAAATCCTAATTGAGTGTCGCTTCCTGATTGCCCATAGTTTGACTGATCTGTAGGATACTCGTTTTCTGAAGGATTTCTAGCAGAATCACTTGAAGAGTACCTTGCATCAGATGTTTGCCCTTAATAAAATTAGAGAATGAAAGCAAGATTTCATGTTAACTAAAAGTGAATTCTGACCTGTTGCAGTAAATGACGGGGTGGTGGGTCGAGGATAGCCGCTTGAAGGTCCTTGCGGATTTAGCCCACCTGCTGGTGCTGGGTAAACTAAATTAATACAAATAGAAAGGAAATCAAATTTGTTAGCTTTTATACTAATACATAATAGGTAGTCGACTCACCATTATTGGAACTTTCTTGAGGAATTGAGCTAGGTCTTCCTCTGTATCCTCCAGTTTGTCCATTGTTGCTTGGTGCTACGTTAGGTACAGGAGTGGTAGCGCCAGGCCTGTCGTAACCATTTGATGGGCCTCTTGGAGCGCCTGACGGGTAGCCTCCGTTAATGGGGGTAGAAAATTCATTGGGGGTCGGAGCAAGAGGAAAAGGTTGTTGCGTCGATTCGCCTTCGAACAAACTTTGTGGAGCTGGGTAATTATAACCCTGAGCCTTAAAAAGTTAGAGTTTTTAGAGGCGTATTGTATTGCAGTTCGGATTATTAACTTACCAAAGTTGTCGTGAAGCTCAGAAATAAAACTAAAAAGTGAACAAAAGGGTTTTATTATGTTTATAGTACTCCTTGGCTAGGTATCTAAATCTAATTAATTCAGTCTTGCATTAACCACTCTTACAAAATTGTAGGCTAAGAGATAACAATACAAATCTGTATGCTATTACACATACGTCGTAAACGAAGATATACGGTTTGTGAGAATCGGTACATAACCATAAAGTTCGGAAGACACATACTTAGCTCTGTATTTTTATGCGGGAATTTAAAGAATTTGAAATAATTGGTTTATGCTAATGAAAATCAACATATTCCAGCAGCAACTCATATTTCTTTTATTTGTTTATTAAACAATCGCATAATTAGGTGTAATGTAATAGTTTATTGTTTTATTATTATACGTGATTAGCGAATACTCCCATGGTAATCATTTCACTTATTTGCATTGGTATTAGATGAAATATGCTTTTGTTTGTGCTAAAAGAAAAGTATCTTCTTCCGTGTGGTGGGCTACTTTATGTAGGTTAATACATGAGTGGTGCAATAATTATTGTGAGTTATTAGTATTGGCGGTAAACTTACCAAATCCTATATTCATCCATCCCATATTGGGCTCTAAAAATAAATCAAATAATTAGTTCTAAGGTAAACAAAGAAGAAAATAAGGGAAATTATACAAAGACAGTTCAAATTTGGAAACATCCAAAATAGAGATGAGATGTTATACAGAGCAGGCGACATCCGCCAGCGTATTAGATCTAATACGGCATTGCAGGTCAGTTTGAGAAGCAGCCCATATTGCTCTGTACCTCACTGGTTATCGGTATAAAAACAAAGTGTAAAGAGTAGGTGGTCACCAATTTGTCGATCAACCCATCAATACCAATTTGGGGGTCTACCCCTCATCAGTACATCTTTGGCTGGTCGATAAATTGGAGACCGTGTGTCGTGGCTTAAAGCCATACAGATTCTCAAAGTGAGAGCCATCTGCCATGCAGTATTAAATCTAATACGCTGGTGGATGTCACCTGCTCTGTACAACATCTCACCGCTATTCGATAGCTTTTAGGCTTTACGCCACGACACACGGTCTCCAATTTGTCGACCAGCCAAAGCTGTGGTGATGAGGGGTAGACCACGAAACTGGTATGCAGATGAGTTGATCGACAAATTGGTGACCACCTAACCTTTACATCCAAAATTGACTTGTTAGCTTAGTCATTGTTAAAATGTATTTTGGTTGCTTTCACAAGTCAAATAATTATCAATCAGTCAAATTAATTGGAAAAGAAAAGAAAGAAAAATTAACAACACAATGAGGAAAACAGCTTTCGAAGCACCGCCTACAAAACTGCAGAAAAAATAATTTATGCCTTGACAAGAATTTCAAGCAGTAAACAGTAGTAAAGAAAAAATAACGAATAAGTTAATATGTGAACCTAAATTGCCTAAAAAACCCAAAAAGAATTTATAAAATCATAAAAATCGTAAAAAAGGAATGGAGAGGAAAAAACAAATTAACTAAAGTTATAGCTTGAAAAGATTGAAAATGCACTCAACTCAAATCGCTAAGAAATGTAGAAATATTATACAGAGATCCTATATGGCTTGAGGAAGTAAAGTACAAAGAATTAGATATTTAAAATTTTAGTAAAATGAAGAAAAAAGTAATATTTAAAAAGTGGAAAAATAATAAAAAACACGAAAAATAGGCGCGATTATAACCAGAAAGTATAACAGAATAGACAAACCATATTATTGTGAAAAGAAAAAAGTAATTTGAGACAAAGATCTAAATTAATTGACATTGAAGAAAAATTAACCCACCATTAAGAAATAAACAAAAATAAAAACAGGGAACAGTTTAGCTAGGAGAAGTAGTGTTGAAGAAAAGATAAAAAATGATGTTTAATGTAGAAAGAAAATGAAAGATGAAAAAAAGAAGATAAAAAAAATCAAAGATAAGAAAAAGGATGAGGTCAGTGTAATACGAAAGAAAACAAATTAGCTGAAAACTACAGAAAAAACAAAGTAAATACCTAACATAAAATAAAAAAATCAGTTAGGTTAAGAGTCCAAACGTTTGCATTAATATTACATTTAGTTGCACTAAAAGTAGTAACACAAAATACAGTGAAAAATTACTCACATCGTGTAAATATACAAATCAAAAATTTTGTATACAGCCTAGGTCACGATTAGGATCAAATTAGTTAAAAATTACTTAAAGCTTTTAAAAATGCAAAAATAGAATTTATGGAAAATCCAGGTCAAGATTAATACCAAGTTCGGTTAAAAATGACTCAAAAAGTATAAAAATGCAAATTTGGGGGTCAAACGCATTCTCCGTTGCAGGTAAAATCGTTCAAAAAATTCTCTAATTACAGAAATTGCAAATGTAGCCTTTGGAGAAATTAAAGTTAGAATTGGGGCTAACACATTGTCACATAGCAAATTTAATTTTAGGACAAAATTAGGCAAAATTTATTCACATCTTCTGATTAGTAGTGTTTCGTAAAATATAATTTTGGATCAAAATGTGTAAAATTTGACGAAAATTTGACATCAAAATGAGAAGTATGATGTTAGGTTATGCAGGAAATCGTTAAGAATGACTGAAAGCGTGTGAAAATAGAAATTTTGAGTTTTTGAATTAGAGGCAAAAAAATGATCACAATTCACACCCACATCCTCTCAGATTGCAAATTTTGTTGTTTTTACAGAAACTCAAGTTTAGGACAAAATAAGGCAAGAACTGATTCAAATGTTCTGATTTATTGTTATTGAAAAATTACACTTTTGGACTAAAGTAAATGAAATTTGTCTCAAAACACAAATTTGGCATTTTTTGAGAAAGTCAGGTAAGTGTTAAAGCCAAAATCGGAAAATTGACTCCAAACGTAAAAAAGGATCTTATTAAGATTATTGAAAAATTACTTAAAAATGACTCGAAGTATTTAAATATTAAAATTGTAAGTTTTTGAAAAATTTAGGTTACGGTAAGAACTAAAATCAATTAGACAAATACGTGAAGCTTCTAAAAACTTTGACATCTTTGGAAAGATGCAGGATAATACGGAAAGTACCTAAAAGCGTCTAGAGATTCACATAAAAAGTTATTACATTAAAAAAGAAAAAGTTTTTTGACAAATTTAGATAAGAACTAAAATCAAACTAGGTTTAGAATAACTCAAACGTTTAAAAATGTAAAATTGGACTTATGGAAAAACGCAGGTTAGGACTAGCGATAAAATCGTAAAAAAATGACTTAAAGTGTACAATGATGCAAATTTGAAGTTATTCGAAGAACTCAGGTAAGAAGTAGTGCCAAAGTTGTTTAAAAATGATTCAAAGAAGTGCAAAATGCAAATTAAAAGTTATTAAAAAATTTCAGGTTAGGAATAGGGTAAAAATTGGTCAAAATTGGTTAATAATTACAAAGCATAATAATAAGTCGCTGGTCAAAATTAAAAGAGGCTCGAAATATTACCCATTCACTTATTTCTGTCATCTAGTTACCTTTGAAACCTTCATTTGTTTATACCCAAGTCCTTTTAGCACATGTTGAGAAGATACAATAAAAATATCAAAGTCAAATTTCCAACGCCTACTTCATGGCAATAATAAGTGAATGGCTTATACGTACATGCACGATCAAGTACCAAAGATGAAAAGGGATATTACCAAGTGTAAATAGCTATGATTAACGGAGTAATAGAGCTTCCAACAAAATTGTAAAAAGGCTACTAAGAAAACATACAATAAAATGAAAGATATGGCAACCGGGGCCTAAGGTTGAGTTGATTGAGATAATTTGAAAATATTGTAATTACATTGAAAATTATAGTGAGAAACTGGGAGGGAGGGGTAAATGTGTGAATTACATTAAAAAAATATAGTTAAAGCACGTGTGCGTGTAATAGTAAATTGTGCAACTAGTGTCGAAAATTGCACTTTGCACACGAGTGTGACGGTTGGGACACGAGCCGTAGGCGAGTGATACAACGTCACAAGAGTGTGAAGAGTGATTTTCGTACGTGTTGCATACTAGACTTTTTCTACTACTGCGATTTTGCTTCATAAATGATCATTCGTATTATAAAATAATATGCAAGGCGTGTTCAAAGCAATCCGATGCTTGTGCGAAGGAAACACGCTTCTGTATGAAAGCTTACGCAATGTGCACTTTGCGCACGCTATTTGTAATATGCGATTTTCAACACCGCTCCGGCATCTGATAGATGAACCGAGTAGTCTATTGGATGGCGGTACCGACCCGGATAAAGGAGGAGGGTTGAGCGGGGGGCTAACTACCCACCCTCGTCAAAATAAACCAGTTACGAAAACTGCAACAATGCCTCGGTTTCGAACGGATAAAAGTATCAAACGACAAACGCAATGGAAAAGAAATATGAATATTGGAAACTGGAACGTCCAAAGCTGTTACCTACCCGGAGCCTCTCCAAATTCCGTGCAACAACTGAAAAATATAGGAATGGACATAAAAGCACTCCAAGAAATAAGATGGCCCGAGAATGGAAATATAAAGTTAAGCAAGTCTGCCCAAGAAAGCACGAATTTGGAACAGGCTGCGTAATCAGAGAAGAATTAGTCCAAAACATACTAAACTTCAAACCAATAAGCGAAAGAATGTGCTACATCAGACTTAAAATAAAATCTTACAACCTCTCAATTATATCAGGACATGCGTCAACTGAAGAGAAGGGTGAATGCCTTCTATGACGCCCTAGAAAGAAACATGGACATAGTGCCCAAACAAGACACGAGGCTACTCTGTGGCGACTTTAATGACAAGATAGGCAAAGAACTTAAACTAAACCCAACAATAGGCAAACACAGCCTACATAATACACCCAATGATAATGGCCAAAGACTTATAGAAAGAGCCACGCCTGGGCTTCAAACGATAACATTACTCGGAACCAAATCGATCATATCGTAGATGGCGGCCATGAGAGCAACATATTAGATGTAAGAAGCCTCAGAAGAATAGATGGGTACACAGACCATCACCTAGTTTGAGCAAAAATTAGAATTAGATTATCGACAAACAAATACCATAAAACCAGGATAACCCCACAATGGAACATGGGTGAACTGCAGAATAAGGCAAAACATAAACAATATACAGAAAAATTCAAACCAACACTAAACTTTGATACGGAATATAGTGAAATTGAAAAGCTCTGGAAGATGAGTGCAAAAATAATAACAGAGAACGCCGAAAATGTATTTGGAAAAAACAAAAGAAAGAGGGAAAAAACATGGTTTGACTAAGAATGTCGAAAGCAGCTACGATAAAGAGCAACAGTAAGGAAAAGAATGATAGAATTACAGACAAGTAAAAGTAGAGAGAAGTACGCAAATTGCCGGAAAGAAACAAGAAGACTATTAAGAGCGAAGAAAAGAAAATCGCCCCAAACTAGGATCAAGAGAATTCTACAGAGCAGTTTCTTTGGAGAAAAGAGGTTCTAAGTCTAGATCCATCCCAACACTGAAGGACAACCAAGGCCGCATGATACTCAGCGACGAAGAACTTATTGAAAAATGGAAAGAACATTTTAAGGATTTTCTGAACGTAATACAGGAAGAACGGCACAAAGAAGAAACGTACATTACAGTGGACCTACCAGTTGAAGAACTCTCCCTTGAAGAAATAAGAAAAGCAATAAATAAATTAAAGAACCTGGCTCGGACGAGATACCGGCTGAGTTTCTAAAACATGGGGGAGACGCACTGCATCGACAAATTCATCGATTAAAAACTATTATTTTATTATTTATTTATATCGTATTTATAGGCGAAAAGAAAAAATACCAGCAAGATGGAGAAAGCATCATTGTGCCCATCCACAAAAAAGGGGAAATCAATCTCAACAAATCATGCTCCAACTACAGAGGAATCTCACTAATAAACACTTCATATAAAGCTCTCTCAAACATCCTACTATGCAGATTAACCCCATATGCAGATAATCTGCTGGGGGAATACCAAGCCGGATTTAGGATAAACAGGTCAACAATAGACCAACTCTTCACACAGGCAGTTCCTGGAAAAAGGATGGTAATATAATAGAACCGTACATAATCTCTTCATAGACTTCCTACAGGCATATGATAGCATAGAGAGAAGCCAAGTATGGAATGCGAAGTCGGAAATATATAAATATTGTACAGAGATCCTATATGGCTTGAAGAAATAAAATTGCAAAGAATTATATATATTTAAAATTTTAGTTAGAGGAACTTCAGAGCTGAAGTTAGAGTAATATTTAAAAACTGGTAAAAATAACGAAAAACAAGAAAAATAGGGGCAATTATAATCAGAAAGTATAACAGAATAGATAAACCATAATATTGTGAAAAGGAAAAAGTAAAATGAGAAAACGAATTTATTGATATTGAAGAAAAATTAACCCAGGAATAGGGAATAAACAAAAATAAAAATCGAGAATGGTATAGCTAGGGGAAGTAGTGTTGAAGAAAAGGTAAAAAATGAGGGATATTGTAGGTTTAAAAATTCAGAAAAGTTGAAACAAATCCAAGCTGTTCAAAAAAAATCAAATGTAAGAGAAAGAATCAGGTCGGAGTATACCAGAGAAAAAAAACCTATAAGTAACAGAAAAAAACACAGAGAAAACCAAAACAAAAGGAAAAAATACCTAAGATAAAATACAAAAGTAAGATCTGTTAAGATTCCAAACGTTTGCACTAATATCACATTTAGTTGCATTCAAAGTGGTCACACAAAAACAAAGAAAAATTACTCAAAGCGTACGAAAATACAAATAAAAAAACTTGCATAAAGTCTAAGTCACGATTAGGGTCAAATTGGTTAAAAGCTTCTACATGTCTAGATTAATGCCAATTTCGGATAAAAATAAATCAAAGTGTAAAAAAATGCTAATTTTGGGTATGTAGAAGAAAATTTCAGGTAAAGATTAGGGTTAAAAGCGTTCAAAAGATTTCTCTAATTACAGAAAATGCAAATGCGGAGCTCTTGGAGAAATTGAAGCTAGAATTAGGGCTAACACATTGTCACAGAGAAAATTCAATTTTAGGACCAAAGTAGGCAAAATTAATTCACTAAATATCCTCTAATTAGTAGTTTTTCGTAAAATTTATTTTTGGATCAAAATATGTAAAATTTGAGCAAAATTTGGCCCCAAAATGAAAAATATGAAGTCAGGTCAAGCCGGAGATCATTAAGAATGCCTGAAAGCATGTAAAAATTTTATTTTTTTTTAATGAAAAATGGGGATAATGATTGAGGGCCTGACATCGATTACAAAATAACTTAATACTACTGAAAATGGAAAATTGACACTTTTGTATAAATGCAATTCAGAATTAGGTGCAAAAAAGTGAAGAAATCACACCTACATCCTCTTAGAATGCAAATTTTGTTGTTTTTAGAGAAACTCAATTTGAGGACAAAATAAGGCAAAAACTGATTCAAATCTTCTGGTTTATTGTTTTTGAAACATTACACTTTTCGATTAAAATAAATGAAATTTGGCTCAAAACGCAAATTTGGTGTTTTTTTAAAAATTCAAGTTAGTATTACAGCCAAAATCGGAAAAAATTATTGCAAACGTAAAAAAAATTTTAAGGTTAAGATTATTAAAAAGTTAGTTAAAAAAATCTCGAAGTATTTAAATATTAAAATTACAAATTTTTGAAAAATTTTGGTTACCTTAAGAACAAAAATCGGTTAAATAAATACGTAAAGCTTCTAAAAACTTCGACGTTTTTGGAAAGATGCAGGTTAACGTTAGGAGCAAAATCAGCATAAAATACAGCAAAGCGTCTAGAAATTCACATAAAAAGTTATTATATTAAAATACAAGTTTTGTGAGAAATTGAGATAAGGATTAAAATCAAACTGTGTTTAAAATAACTCATTTAAAAATGTAAAATTGGACTTATAGAAAAATGTAGGTTAGGATTAGGGACAGAAAGGTGAAGAAATGACTTAAAGCGTCTAATAATGCAAATTTTAAGTATTTCCAAGAACTCAGGTAAGAATTAGTACCAAAATTGGTTAAAAAGGAATCAAGAAAGTAAAAAATGCAAATTAAAAGTTATTGCGAAAGTTCAGGTTAGGAATAGGGCCACAATTGGTTAAGAATTACAAAACAAAAAAAAATTAAATATTAAGTCGCTGGTCAAAATTAAAAGAGTCTCGAAGTATTACCCCTTCACTTAATTTTGTCATCTAGTTACCTTTGAACCCTTCATTTTTTTTACACCCATCTGTTTTCAGCACATGTTGAGAAGACACAATAAAAATGTCAAAGTCAAATTTCCAACGCCTACTTGATGACAAAAATAAGTGAATGGCTTATACGTACATGCACGGTCAAGTACCAAAAAGAGTAATAGCGCTACCAACAAAATTATAAAAAATGAAAATATATAAAATGAAAGATCTGGAAAATTGCCCAACTTGGAGGAGAAGCCATCAGGAAACCAACAAGATATGGCAACCGGGGCCTAAGGTTGAGGTGATTGATATATATTGTAAATAATTTAAAGACTGTAGTGAGAAACTGAGATGCAGGGGTAAATGTGTCAATTAACTTAAAAAAATAACGTTAAACCACGTATGCGCGTAATAGTACAGTGTGCATCTAGTGTCGAAAATTGTACTTTTTACCCGAGTGTGACGGTTAGGAGACGAGCCGTAGGCGAGTGATACATTGTCACAAGAGTGTGAAGAGTGATTTTCGTACGTATTTCACACTATACGTTTCCTACGACTGCGATTTTGCTTCATAAATCGATCATTCGTATTATAAATTATATATGCAAGGCGTGTGCAAAGCAATCAGAAGTCTGCAATATGCAATTTTCAACGCCGCCCCGGCCTCTGTAATAGATGAACCGAGTAGTCTATTGAATGGCGGTACCGGTCCCAAGCCCGGATAAAGGAGGAGAGTTGAGCGGGGGGCTAACTACCCACCCTCGTCAAAAAAACCCAGTTACGAAAACTGCAACAATGCCTCGGATTCGGACGGATAAAAGTATCAAACGACAAACGCAATGGAAAAGGAAGTCCAAGAAATAAGATGGCCCGAGAATGGAAATATAAAGTTAAGCAAGTCTGCACAAGAAAGCACGAATTTGGAACAGGCTTCGTAATCAGAGAAGAATTAGTCCAAAACATACTAAACTTCAAACCAATAAGCGAAAGAATATGCTACATCAGACTTAAAAGAAATCATCTCAATTATATCAGGACATGCGTCAACTGAAGAGAAGGGTGAATGCGTTCTATGACGCCATAGAAAGAAACATGGATATAGTGCCCAAACAAGACATGAGACTACTCTGTGGCGACTTTAATGACAAGATAGGCAAAGAACTTAAACTAAACCCAACAATAAGCAAACACAGCCTACATAATGCACCCAATGATAATGGCCAAAGACTTATAGAAAGAGCCACGTCTGGGCTTCAAACGATCACATTACTCGGAACCAAATCGATCATATCGTTGTAGATGGCGGCCATGAGAGCAACATATTAGATGTAAGAAGCCTCAGAGGAATAGATGGGGACACAGACCATCACCTAGTTTGAGCTAAAGTTAGAATTAGATTATCGACAAACAAATACAATAAAACCAGGATAACCCCACAACGGAACATGGGTGAACTGCAGAATGAGGCAAAACAACAGCCGTAACAGCTAGAACATCAAAAACTAAAATCTATAAAACCATTGTTAGGCCAGTAATAACATATGAATGTGAAACGTGGACAATGACCAAATCAAACGAAGAAAAACTCAGACGTTTTGAGCGAAAAAGTCTCAGGGAAATTTTCGGAGCCCACCACGATCCTACGACAAATCGATGTCGTATTAGAACGAATATTGAAATAAAGAAGCTTTACAACAATAGCGATATCGTGCAAGAGATTCAATCCCAACGACTATGATGGGCAGGCCACGTACACAGGTTGCAGGATGAAAGACTTAAGTAAGTAAGGTTGGTGTGGGAGGAGGTTCCAACAGGAAAAATACCATTCGCGCGTCCCAGAATGCGTTGGAGAGACAACGTCAAATCAGACCTACAGAAAATGAATATCCCTTTCGACCAAAAATTGATGGAAGACCATACCAATTGGAAAAGAGTTGTGCAGCCAGCCAAGACCCACCCAGGGTTGTAGCACTAGATGATGATGATGATGATGATTTTCAACGGTAGCTAGTAGTGCGTATTTATTCATTTTCGAGGCAGTCGTAGAGAAAGATTTTTATCACAGAAGACTACAAAGTTAATAGACATGGGCTCGCAGGAAAAAAATTTTGATTAAACACCTGAGAAAGAATCTATACTGCACGTGATTGCACTTGAATAAAGAAAGTATAGTAAAGTTTGGTCCGCACCACTTTCCGCTCCGAAATTCTTCGAAATATCCACTTTCTAGTTCCTCTTAATAAATAAAATTTGAAAACTTTAATTATGATCTATTTCGCTTAAAAAGTTACAGCTTTCTTCGCTAAAAGTATAAATATGGGAAGAATCAAAGCAAAACAAAACTACCCTTAAAATCCACTAAACCCCCACGTAATTTGATAATCAAATGGCCCAGAACAGTGTATGTTATATAAGTCTTTAGGAGTCCTCGACTCTCGGATTAAAATTCTAACAAAATAAATTAATTCACTGAGTCAAATATAAAACTTTGAAGCTCTAAAAGCTATATCGACAACCTTACTTCTAACTCACAAGTTCATCTTTTTTAATGCTTTTTGCAAGGCGAATTAGCAGAGCCACCACGTGAATTTTCGATACGTTGGCGTAAAAAAATAGCAAAATATCACAAAAAATTAAATAAAAAAATCTCTTGAAAAAGCACAGAATAATAAATTATTTTTTGGCCTTTCTAGCGCCATCTCACTTGCGCTAATCCTCGACAGAATGTACCCTTTCTATGTCCACGTACATTTTTTAATTTAATCAATTTTAATTAGACATCATACAATAAAGGATATTTCTACAGTAGGCCTAGTGATATACGAGGGAAGTTGCAGAACCCTCTACAAGTGTTTTGGGACTTTAAGGAAACAAATATATTTAGTTAGAGGGTTCCATAAGCAACTATTACTTTAACCAAATTGCCAAGGAAATAATTTATGTGATGATTTGGGGTTCGGCTATACTTGGTTAAAGAAAAATGCCCGTCATACTAAGACCTAAGAGAGATACAACAGAAATGGTGAAGAAAAGTTGGTTAGAATCATCAGCTAAGCCTCTATATTAAATTTAAAAAACTTCACTTCGTCCTGTTATTTTTTTTCAATTTTATTAGAAAAGGCTTAAAGAATATTATGTCAGTCGTCAAAGATGCCTAGGAATTTTCAAATTTGGGATTCGCTTCCTAATTTTGATTTTAAGCAACTTTTACGAATAACTTTATGTCATCACTGGAAAGCTAAAAGAAACTAAAAATTTGATAAAAGTTGCCGAGGTTTCTGAAACTTCTTTCTGTCGGAGAACACAAACAGCCGAAAAAGAGGTTTTCTGACAATTCTCAAGGCCTCCTTAATATTCTAAAACTTAAATTATGCCAGAAATTAGTCTTTGACCAAGCAGAGCTAAACCCCAAAAGAAATTTTAGTTTGACAGTTTTTTACTTTTTACAAGAATTGTTTTACCTATTCGCGAATACACTGTATTTATGGATTAGGGTTAACCTAAATAAACCAAAATATACTTAACACGGAAGGGAACATAATATCCTAAACCACTGGTAAAAAGCACAACACTTTTGCTCCCATCAGCATAAAAAAAAAAACAAATCAACCAACTTACATTCAACAATACAAAAAACAATTTCAATTAAACTCAGACTTGAGTACTCTTAGACTAAATCTGCACTATCTATGTGAAATGTATATATATCGACTTACCCCATTTTAGGAACCAGCATTTTATCCACCCACTAAATAAAAATGCGCCAGATTAAGTAATCCGCCGGTTAAGAGGGGACGAACGTCTTTGAAGATGTAATTATTCTTCGGAGATGCACGTGAAGAAGATTTTTAGCGGTTGCGAGTGTAGGTACTATACAGTCCATTCTTCAATTCTGACAGCACTATATATGGATTTTTTTATAAGCTTCATGTTACAGAGGTCGGAAAGAAATGCTACAAAAGACTAAACTAAAGACTATAACATCATTCTGATTGTAGAAAATTGGAAAACAAATTGTTGTTTTTGTACCTACTACCTTACAAAGCCGCATTAAACTCTCACAATCCTATAGGTACTTAACATCAACGACAATTTTTTTGAACAAACTATAAAAACTTATCTTCATCTTCGGTGACGACATAGCATTCAAGAAGCGCTTGTTGCTTCAATACGGGAAATTGAATGGGTACCCGCTGCGGTGATACTTGCGGCTTTTGATATAATTATTGGTGAATTAGCTACAATTGTCAATTGTAATGTTGCTAAAATGTTTATTCGCGTCCACAAGACATATGTTTATTTATAGATTTGTATTGAACAACAGCAACGAGTGTTCCTGATTTGCAATACCGCTTTCTTGTCTATTTGTTATTTTGATTAAGAACCTCATTTGGCAAAAGCACTCTCTGTATATGGCCTGAAAATCATATTCGAGAGAGATCGAAAGTGAAACAATATTCATCTATGTATATGCGATAGAAAGAAAAATGTATCTGTGTCGATGTAGGTACCCCGAGAAGCGTCTCTGGGTCTTCTTGCACGACTATAACGGGAGATGCCTATCGAACATTGGGAAGATCGAATTACAAGTTATACGTTGCATTATTCGGTTATATAACCGAATTTTTGCAGATCTAGATCTAATATTAAGGAAATAGGGCATTTGAGAAAGATGTAAAATAAAAAAAAAACATAGAAAGATATTTACTAAAAGGTGTTGAATACATGAGTATTGAATAAGGAGGGCTGTATTCTTTTCGCGTGTGGGTATGGGCACTTTACCGCACAGATTTTAATGTTGAAATGTTTACTTTTCCAAAGCATCTCAAAATGCAAAATTGGAATTTTTTGGAAAACTCAAGTAATAATATATATATCGGTTAAAACTTTCTCAAAGCGGCTATAAATGTAAATTTGCAGCCTTTGGAGAAATTCGATTTAGAATCAAGGCTATAATCAAGGCTAAAATCAAGACTCACCGTCTAAAAATGCTAATTTTTATGTTTTTGGAAAAACTCAATATTAGGACAAAGTCAGGCACCATTTGTTTTTTGGGTAAATTACATTTCTCGACCAAATAAGTGAAATTTGGCCAAGTTCGGTAAAAAATGACACAAAGCGAGTATAAATGCAAATTTGGAGCCGTTGGAAAAATCTAGTTTAAAATTAGAGCTCAAATCGTGTAAAAATTATCCATATTTGGAGAAATTAAATTTTACTGCAAAATCAGACAAATTTGATTCAAATCTTTT
Organism: Taphrorychus bicolor; assembly: GCA_951812265.1. Classification (NCBI taxonomy): domain Eukaryota; kingdom Metazoa; phylum Arthropoda; class Insecta; order Coleoptera; family Curculionidae; genus Taphrorychus; species Taphrorychus bicolor. Next base: position 10,021,095 of record OX638299.1, on the reverse strand, counting down.
AAATTGTGGTTTTTGACAAAATTGCAGTTTTTAACCATAATAAGTGAATATGATTGAAACGCCTCAAAATTCAAATTTGGTGTTTTACGAGAGAGTCGCGTTAGGATTAAGGACAGAACGTTGAAACATCAGTTAAAGCTTGTAAAAACTACAAATTTGGAATGCCAGGAAAAATTTAAGATAGAATTATGAGTAAAATCGGTTATAAATGTCTGAAGGCATTGAAAAATGCAAATGAAGTTAAATGCAAAATAAACTGCAAAATGGAAATTTGGTGATTTTTAAGAATCAGAAGAAAGGTTGAAAATGCTTCAGATCAGAGCCAAGGTCGATGCTTAAAAATTATATAGAGCATTTAAAAATGTGAATTTGCAGCCTTTAAGGTAATTCAGGTTAGAATTAAGGCGAAACATGATTAAGAATGACCCACATTGCCTAAAAAATCAATTTTTGGTGTTTTTTTTGGCAGAAATTCAGTTTTAAGGCAAATTATGCAAAAATGGTTATGTATACTTTATGTTGTTCATGCATGCATTTTGAGACCAAAATAAGTCAAAAATAACTGAAAACGTCACAGAAATAAATTTTGAAATTTTTCGAGATTCAAATTCTGACTGGGGCGAAAATCATAAAAAAGTTTGGAGTTTTTTGAAATATTCTTATTAAGATGAGTGCCAAAATCGGTTGTAAATGTCTTAAATTATCTAGAAATGCTAATTTGGAACTCTTGAAAAAATCCAGGTCAGGATTAGGAGCAAAGCTGACTAAAAATTACATAAAGCGACATTCCAGCCTTTGAAGACATTTAGGTTAGAATTAAGACTAAGATCGGTTAAGAATGACCTACATTGCCTAAAGATGGACTTTTTTTTGTTTTTGCAGATGTTCAGATTTATGACAAATCAGGCAAAAGTGAATAAATACTTCTAACTAAAAATGTTGTTTAAGTGAAATTAATTATCGGACTAAAATAAATAAAATTTAACTCAAAACGGCAAAAATTAAATTTTGGTGTTTTACAAGAATCAGAATATGACTTTTTCAAAAAAATTCGCAGTTTTTGGACATTTTCAGGTTAAGATCGGTTGTAAATCTCTTAAATGGAGTTCTTGTAAAAATGTCTAATTTGGAATTCTTGGAAAAATGCGGTCCAGGATAGGGTAAAAATTGGTTATAAATTGCATAAAGTGTCTATAAATGCAAATTTATAGACGCTTTGCAAAAGTCTTTGGAGAAATTCTATTTAGAATTAGGGTTAAAATCGGTTACAAAATAACCCACATCGTTTAAAAATGCAAATTTTGATAGTTTTGGAGCGGAAATTCATTCCTAGAACAGAATCAGGTAAAACTAAAGCGAGTCTTGTAATTGGCTGTTTTTGGGTAAAATTACATTTAAGACGAAAATAAGTAAAATATAACGCAAAACGCCTGAAATTGCAAGTTTGGTGTTTTACGAGAAAGTCAGGTTAGAATTAAGGCCAAAACCGGTAAATTGGATTGTGACCAAAATAACTCAAAGCATTGAAATATACTAACTTATTGTTTTTGAAAAAAATTAGGTTAGGATTAGGGCCAAAGTCAGATAAAAATAACTTAAGGCGATTAAAATTGCAAAACTGGATCTTGTCGAAAAGTTCAGGGTCAAATTGAATAAAGATGACACAAAGCAACAACGAAAATGACAAAAAATATGAAATTTGACTCAAAAACCCTCTAATTGCAAAATTGGTATTTTCCTATAAGAAATAAAAACCAAAATTGGTGAAAAATTACTCAAAGCTTGTGAGTATACAAATTTGGATATAATTTAGTTTAGAATTATGGTCAAAGTCTTAAAAAATGCGTTTTAAGAGTTTTTGGAAAATTTCAGGTTTGGATTAGGTCCAAAGTTGGTTAAAAATAACTTAGAACGATTAAAGTTGCAAATTTGAAAGCGTAAAAAAAAATCAGGTTTATATCAGGTTCAAAATTGGTTAAAAATAACACAAAGCGCTTAAAAATTCAAATTTTGAGACTTTGGAGAAATTTTGTTTAGAATTAGGGCTAAAATCTGTTAAGAATAACCCACATCGTCTAAAAATGCAAAATTTGGAAAAATTCATTTCTAGAGCAAAATCAGATAAAAACTAAATCGAGTGTTTTAGTTAGTTGTTTTTGGTAAAATAAATGAAATGTGATTCAAAACGCCTGAAACTGCAAGTTTGGTGTTTTACGAGGGTCATTTTCATTCAGGCTAGGGTCAGGGCCAAAATGGTTAAAAATTACAAAATGCGTTTATAAATGCGAATTTGGAGTATTTGGAGAAAATCAGTTTAGAATTAGGGCGGAAATCGATTAAGAATGTCCAATATCTTCAAAAAATTTTAGCTTTAATATTTCTTGAAGACATTAAACTTTAGGACAAAATCATGCAAAAATTATTAAAATCCTCCAAGGGTGACTTTTAACAAGTTCAAGTAAAACTTCAGATTGAAGATACAACTCCAGATATAACCTACATTGGGTTTTATCTTCAATCTGAAGTTTTACTTGAACTTGTAAAAGTCGCCCTAATTAGTTGATTTTGGTAAAATTTCATTTTTGAACCCAAGTAAGTGGAATATGACTCAAAACGCCTCGAATAATAAATTTGGTATTTAACGAGAAAGTGAGGTTAAGAGTCATACCAATATCGGTGAAAAATGACCTAAAAGCTTGTAAAATTTAGAAAGGTGGGGTGTTTGGAGGAATTTAGGTTAGGATTATGGCAAAAAATCGGTAAAGAAAGACTCATAGTGTCTAATAATGTAAATTTGTAATGTTTGGGGAATATCAGGTTAAAATTAAGGCCGAAATCATTTAAAAATTACACAAAGCGTTTAAAAGTGTGAATTTTGAGGCTTTGATCAGATTTGAGTTAGGGGAAAAATCGGTTAAGAATGACCCAAATTGCCTAAAAAGGCAATTTTTGGTGTTTTTGCAGCAATTCAGTTTTAAGACAAATCACGCAAAAATGGTTAAGTACTTCAACATGTTATTTATGATAAAATACATTTTCAGACCAAAATAAGTCAAATTTAACTGAAAACGTCTCAAAATTAAATTTTGGTTTCTTTCGAGATTCAAGATTTAACTAGGGCCAAAATTACAAAAAAGGTTGAAGTTTTTGTAAATATTCTGCTTAAGTGCCAAAATAGGTTGTAAATGTTTTAAATTATTTATAAGTGCTAATTTGGAACTCTTGGAAAAATCCAGGTCAGGATTAGGGTAAATGTTGGTTAAAAAATACACAAAGCATCTAAAAATCAAAAAATGCGAAATTGCAGCTTTTGAAGCCATTTAGACTAGAATTAAGGCTAAGATCGGTTAACAATGACCTACATTGTCTAAAGATGGAATTTTTGATGTTTTTGCAGATGTTAAAATTTAAGACAAATCAGGCAAAAATGATTAAATACTTTTAACATGTTTAAGTAAAATGAATTTTCGGATTAAAATAAATAAAATTTAACTCAAAACGGCAAAAATTAAATTTTGGTCTTTTACTAGAATCAGAATAGGACTTTTTCAAAAAAGTTCACAGTTTTTGGACATTTTCAGGTTAAGGTCGGTTGTAAATCTCTTAACTGGAATTCTTGTAAAAATTTCTAATTTGGAATTCTTGGAAAAATGCGGTCCAGGATAGGGTAAAAATTGTTTATAAATTGCATAAAGCGTCTATAAATGCAAATTTATAGACGCTTTGCAAAAGTCTTTGGAGAAATTCTATTTAGAATTAGGGTTAAAATCGGTTACAAAATAACCCACATCGTTTAAAAATGCAAATTTTGATAGTTTTGGAGCTGAAATTCATTCCTAGAACAGAATCAGGTAAAACTAAAGCGAGTCTTGTAATTGGCTGTTTTTGGGTAAAATTACATTTAAGACGAAAATAAGTAAAATATAACGCAAAACGCCTGAAATTGCAAGTTTGGTGTTTTACGAGAAAGTCAGGTTAGAATTAAGGCCAAAACCGGTAAATTGGATTGTGACCAAAATAACTCAAAGCATTGAAATATACTAACTTATTGTTTTTGAAAAAAATTAGGTTAGGATTAGGGCCAAAGTCAGATAAAAATAACTTAAGGCGATTAAAATTGCAAAACTGGATCTTGTCGAAAAGTTCAGGGTCAAATTGAATAAAGATGACACAAAGCAACAACGAAAATGACAAAAAATATGAAATTTGACTCAAAAACCCTCTAATTGCAAAATTGGTATTTTCCTATAAGAAATAAAAACCAAAATTGGTGAAAAATTACTCAAAGCTTGTGAGTATACAAATTTGGATATAATTTAGTTTAGAATTATGGTCAAAGTCTTAAAAAATGCGTTTTAAGAGTTTTTGGAAAATTTCAGGTTTGGATTAGGTCCAAAGTTGGTTAAAAATAACTTAGAACGATTAAAGTTGCAAATTTGAAAGCGTAAAAAAAAATCAGGTTTATATCAGGTTCAAAATTGGTTAAAAATAACACAAAGCGCTTAAAAATTCAAATTTTGAGACTTTGGAGAAATTTTGTTTAGAATTAGGGCTAAAATCTGTTAAGAATAACCCACATCGTCTAAAAATGCAAAATTTGGAAAAATTCATTTCTAGAGCAAAATCAGATAAAAACTAAATCGAGTGTTTTAGTTAGTTGTTTTTGGTAAAATAAATGAAATGTGATTCAAAACGCCTGAAACTGCAAGTTTGGTGTTTTACGAGGGTCATTTTCATTCAGGCTAGGGTCAGGGCCAAAATGGTTAAAAATTACAAAATGCGTTTATAAATGCGAATTTGGAGTATTTGGAGAAAATCAGTTTAGAATTAGGGCGGAAATCGATTAAGAATGTCCAATATCTTCAAAAAATTTTAGCTTTAATATTTCTTGAAGACATTAAACTTTAGGACAAAATCATGCAAAAATTATTAAAATCCTCCAAGGGTGACTTTTAACAAGTTCAAGTAAAACTTCAGATTGAAGATACAACTCCAGATATAACCTACATTGGGTTTTATCTTCAATCTGAAGTTTTACTTGAACTTGTAAAAGTCGCCCTAATTAGTTGATTTTGGTAAAATTTCATTTTTGAACCCAAGTAAGTGGAATATGACTCAAAACGCCTCGAATAATAAATTTGGTATTTAACGAGAAAGTGAGGTTAAGAGTCATACCAATATCGGTGAAAAATGACCTAAAAGCTTGTAAAATTTAGAAAGGTGGGGTGTTTGGAGGAATTTAGGTTAGGATTATGGCAAAAAATCGGTAAAGAAAGACTCATAGTGTCTAATAATGTAAATTTGTAATGTTTGGGGAATATCAGGTTAAAATTAAGGCCGAAATCATTTAAAAATTACACAAAGCGTTTAAAAGTGTGAATTTTGAGGCTTTGATCAGATTTGAGTTAGGGGAAAAATCGGTTAAGAATGACCCAAATTGCCTAAAAAGGCAATTTTTGGTGTTTTTGCAGCAATTCAGTTTTAAGACAAATCACGCAAAAATGGTTAAGTACTTCAACATGTTATTTATGATAAAATACATTTTCAGACCAAAATAAGTCAAATTTAACTGAAAACGTCTCAAAATTAAATTTTGGTTTCTTTCGAGATTCAAGATTTAACTAGGGCCAAAATTACAAAAAAGGTTGAAGTTTTTGTAAATATTCTGCTTAAGTGCCAAAATAGGTTGTAAATGTTTTAAATTATTTATAAGTGCTAATTTGGAACTCTTGGAAAAATCCAGGTCAGGATTAGGGTAAATGTTGGTTAAAAAATACACAAAGCATCTAAAAATCAAAAAATGCGAAATTGCAGCTTTTGAAGCCATTTAGACTAGAATTAAGGCTAAGATCGGTTAACAATGACCTACATTGTCTAAAGATGGAATTTTTGATGTTTTTGCAGATGTTAAAATTTAAGACAAATCAGGCAAAAATGATTAAATACTTTTAACATGTTTAAGTAAAATGAATTTTCGGATTAAAATAAATAAAATTTAACTCAAAACGGCAAAAATTAAATTTTGGTCTTTTACTAGAATCAGAATAGGACTTTTTCAAAAAAGTTCACAGTTTTTGGACATTTTCAGGTTAAGGTCGGTTGTAAATCTCTTAACTGGAATTCTTGTAAAAATTTCTAATTTGGAATTCTTGGAAAAATGCGGTCCAGGATAGGGTAAAAATTGTTTATAAATTGCATAAAGCGTCTATAAATGCAAATTTATAGACGCTTTGCAAAAGTCTTTGGAGAAATTCTATTTAGAATTAGGGTTAAAATCGGTTACAAAATAACCCACATCGTTTAAAAATGCAAATTTTGATAGTTTTGGAGCTGAAATTCATTCCTAGAACAGAATCAGGTAAAACTAAAGCGAGTCTTGTAATTGGCTGTTTTTGGGTAAAATTACATTTAAGACGAAAATAAGTAAAATATAACGCAAAACGCCTGAAATTGCAAGTTTGGTGTTTTACGAGAAAGTCAGGTTAGAATTAAGGCCAAAACCGGTAAATTGGATTGTGACCAAAATAACTCAAAGCATTGAAATATACTAACTTATTGTTTTTGAAAAAAATTAGGTTAGGATTAGGGCCAAAGTCAGATAAAAATAACTTAAGGCGATTAAAACTGCAAAACTGGATCTTGTCGAAAAATTCAGGGTCAAATTGAATAAAGATGACACAAAGCAACAACGAAAATGACGAAAAATATGAAATTTGACTCAAGAACCCTCTAATTGCAAAATTGGTATTTTCCTATAAGAAATAAAGACCAAAATTGGTGAAAAATTACTCAAAGCTTGTAAGTATACAAATTTGGATATAATTTAGTTTAGAATTATGGTCAAAGTGTTAAAAAATGCGTTTTAAGAGTTTTTGGAAAATTTCAGGTTTGGATTAGGTCCAAAGTTGGTTAAAAATAACTTAGAACGATTAAAGTTGCAAAAGTGAAACCGAAAAAAAAATCAGGTTTATATCAGGTTCAAAATTGGTTACAAATAACACAAAGCGCTTATAAATTCAAATTTTGAGTCTTTGGAGAAATTTTGTTTAGAATTAGGGCTAAAATCTGTTAAGAATAGCCCACATCGTCTAACAAAGCAAAATTTGGAAAAATTCATTTCTAGAGCAAAATCAGATAAAAACTGAATCGAGTGTTTTAGTTAGTTGTTTTTGGTAAAATAAATGAAATGTGATTCAAAACGCCTGAAACTGCAAGTTTGGTGTTTTACGAGGGTCATTTTCATTCAGGCTAGGGTCAGGGCCAAAATGGTTAAAAATTACAAAATGCGTTTATAAATGCGAATTTGGAGTATTTGGAAAAAATCAGTTTATAATTAGGGTAGAAATCGATTAAGAATGTCCAATATCTTCAAAAAATGCCAGCTTTAATATTTCTTGAAGACATTAAACTTTAGGACAAAATCAAGCAAAAATTATTAAAATCTTCTAAGGGTGACTTTTAACACGTTCAAATAAAACTTCAGATTGAAGATAAAACTCCAGATATAACCTACATTGGGTTTTATCTTCAATCTGAAGTTTTACTTGAACTTGTAAAAGTCGCCCTAATAAGTTGATTTTGGTAAAATTTCATTTTTGAACCCAAGTAAGCGAAATATGACTCAAAACGCCTCGAATAATAAATTTGGTATTTAACGAGAAAGTGAGGTTAAGAGTCATACCAATATCGGTGAAAAATGATCTAAAAGCTTGTAAAATTTAGAAAGGTGGGGTGTTTGGAGGAATTTATGTTAGGATTATGGCAAAAAATCGGTAAAGAAAGACTCATAGTGTCTAATAATGTAAATTTGGAATGTTTGGGGAATATCAGGTCAAAATTAGGGCCGAAATCGTTTAAAAATTACACAAAGCGTTTAAAAGTGTGAATTTTGAGCCTTTGATCAGATTTAAGTTAGGGGAAAAATCGGTTAAGAATGACACACTTGCCTAAAAAGGCAATTTTTGGTGTTTTTGCAGAAATTCAGTTTTAAGACAAATCACGCAAAAATGGTTAAGTACTTCAACATGTTATTTATGATAAAATACATTTTCAGACCAAAATAAGTCAAATTTAACTGAAAACGTCTCAAAATTAAATTTTGGTTTCTTTCGAGATTCAAGATTTAACTAGGGCCAAAATTATAAAAAAGGTTGACGTTTTTGTAAATATTCTGCTTAAGTGCCAAAATAGGTTGTAAATGTTTTAAATTATTTATAAGTGCTAATTTGGAACTCTTGGAAAAATCCAGGTCAGGATTAGGGTAAATATTGGTTAAAAAATACACAAAGCATCTAAAAATCTAAAAATGCAAAATTGCAGCTTTTGAAGCCATGTAGACTAGAATTAAGGCTAAAATCGGTTAACAATGACCTACATTGTCTAAAGATGGAATTTTTGATGTTTTTGCCGATGTTAAAATTTAAGACAAATCAGGCAAAAATGATTAAATACTTCTAACATGTTTAAGTAAAATGAATTTTCGGATTAAAATAAATAAAATTTAACTCAAAACGGCAAAAATTAAATTTTGGTGTTTTACGAGAATCAGAATAGGACTTTTTCAAAAAAGTTCACAGTTTTTGGACAATTTCAGGTTAAGATCGGTTGTAAATCTCTTAAATGGAATTCTTGTAAAAATTTCTAATTTGGAATTCTTGGAAAAATGCGGTCCAGGATAGGGTAAAAATTGGTTACAAATTGCATAAAGTGTCTATAAGTGCAAATTTATAGACGCTTTGCGAAAGTCTTTGGAGAAATTCTGTATAAAATTAGGGTTAAAATCGATTAAAAAATAACCCACATCATTTAAAAATGCAAATTTTGATATTTTTGGAGTTGAAATTCATTCCTGGAACAGAATCAGGTAAAACTGAAGCGAGTCTTGTAATTGGCTGTTTTTTGGTAAAATTACATTTAAGACGAAAATAAGTAAAATATAACGCAAAACGCCTGAAATTGCAAGTTTGATGTTTTACGAGAAAGTCAGGTTAGAATTAAGGCCAAAACCGGTAAATTGGATTGTGACCAAAATAACTCAAAGCATTGAAATATACTAACTTATTTTTTTTGAAAAAAATTAGGTTAGGATTAGGGCCAAAATCAGATAAAAATAACTTAAGGCGATTAAAATTGCAAAACTGGATCTTGTCGAAAAGTTCAGGGTCAAAATTGAATAAAGATGACACAAAGCAACAACGAAAATGACGAAAAATATGAAATTTGACTCAAAAACCCTCTAATTGCAAAATTGGTATTTTCCTATAAGAAATAAAGACCAAAATTGGTGAAAAATTACTCAAAGCTTGTGAGTATACAAATTTGGATATAATTTAGTTTAGAATCATGGTCAAAGTGTTAAAAAATGCGTTTTAAGAGTTTTTGGAAAATTTTAGGTTTGGATTAGGTCCAAAGTTGGTTAAAAATAACTTAGAACGATTAAAGTTGCAAATTTGAAAGCGTAAAAAAAATCAGGTTTATATCAGGTTCAAAATTGGTTAAAAATAACACAAAGCGCTTATAAATTCAAATTTTGAGTCTTTGGAGAAACTTTGTTTAGAATTAGGGCTAAAATCTGTTAAGAATAACCCACATCGTCTATAAATGCAATTTTTTGTAAAAATGTGTTTCTAGAGCAAAATCAGATAAAAACTGAAGCGAGTGTTTTAATTAGTTGTTTTTGGTTAAATAAATAAAACGTGATTCAAAACGCCTGAAACTGCAAGTTTGGTGTTTTACGAGAAAGTCATTTTCATTCAGGTTAGGATGAGGACCAAAATTGGTTAAAAATGACGCAATGCGCCCATAAATACGAATGTGGAGTATAATGTATGGAAAATATGGAAAATCAGTTTAGAATTTTGGCGAAAATCGATTAAGAATGTCAAAAAATGTTAAATTTAATATTTTTTGAAGAAATTATACTTTAGGACGAAAGCAGGCAAAATTTATTAAAATCATCTAATTACTTGTTTTTGGTAAAATTTAATTTTTGGCAAAAATAAGTGAAATATGACTCAAAACCCCTCGAATTGTAAATTTGGTGTTTAACGAGAAAGTCAGGTTAAGATTCAGGCTAATATCAGTGAAAAATGACATAAAAGCTTGGAAAATATATAAATTTGAGGTGTTTGGGGGAACTTAGGTTAGGATTATGGCAAAAAATCGGTAAAGAAAGACTCATAGCGTCTAACAATTTTGGAATGTTTTGGGGAATATCAGGTTACAATTAGAGCCAAAATCGTTTAAAAACTACAGAAAGCGTTTAAAAATGTGAATTTTGAGGCTTTGTTCAGATTTGAGTTAGGAGAAAAATTGGTTAAGAATGACCCACATTGCCTAAAAATGCAATTTTTGGTGTTTCTGCAGAAATTCAGTTTTAAAACAAATCACGCAAAAATGGTTAATTACTTTAACATGTTACTTATGATAAAATGCATTTTCAGACCTAAATAAGTCAAATTTAACTGAAAACGTCTCAAAATTAAATTTTGGTTTCTTTCGAGATTCAAGATTTAACTAGGGCCAAAATTATAAAAAAGGTTGATTACGGTTTTTATTTATATATCTTTATTAAACGAAGTTTTTGGCAATCTTCTGGTTGAGTGCCAAAATAGGTTGTAAATGTCTTAAATTATCTAGAAATGCTAATTTGGAACTCTTGGAAAAAATCCAGATCAGGATTAGGGTCAAAATTGGTTAACAACGACACAAAGCTTCTAAAAATGCGAAATTGCAGGTTTTGAAAACATTCAGACTTAAAATTAAGGCTAAGATCGGTAAAGAATTACCTCCATTACCTAAAAATGCAACTTTTGAAGTGTTTGCAGATTTCAGTTTTATGAAAAATCAGGCAAAAATGATTAAATACTTCTAACATGTTCTTTAGGTAAAATAAATTTTTGGACCAAAATAAATAAAATTTAACTCAAAACGGCAAAAATGGAATTTTGGTGTTTTACGGGAATCAGGATATGACTAGCGCCATAATCTTCAAAGAAGTTTAGAGTTTTTGAAAATATCTAAATTAGGATCGGTTGTAAATATCTTAAATAGAATTCTTGGAAAAATGCAGTCCAAGATAGTGTAAAAATTGGTTATAAATTAGATAAAGCGCCTATGAATGCAAATTTATAGACGCTTTGGGAGAGTCTGCAGAAATTCAGTTTAGAATCAAGGTTAAAATCGGTTAAAAATAACCCACATTGTCTAAAAATGCTGATAAAAATTTTAATATTTTTGGAGAAATTCATTTCTAGAACAAAATTAGGTAAAACTGGAGCGAGTCTTTAAAAACTTAAATTACATTTAAGACGAAAATAAGTAAATTACAACGCAAAACGGGTGAAATTGAAAGCTTGGTGTATCACAAGAAAGTCATGTTAGAATTAAGGCAAAAATTGATAAATAATAACACGATATCATTGTTGTAATTAGCGTCCTTAAGTTGTAAGTTGTTGGTGAAGTTAGCAGGAATGGGACAAATAATGCACCTCTTCGTTATTCGAAAATGGCCGACGTTTCGACTATTTATTAGTCTTCTTCAAGGCTATTCTCACTTAGAGAGGGTAGTCAGTTAAAAATCTATTCATGATGGTTAAAATAGCAAACTCCATTCGATTGTTCGGTGACCCTGGTATCTTAGGCTCGACAAACTAGACGTCCGCTGCATAAGGTGCAAAATTTGCGAATAACTGAAGCAACTAACCTGAAGAAGACTCATAAATAGTCGAAACGTCGGCTATTTTCGAATAAATAATAGGTGCAATCCCAGTTGTCCCAATCCTGCTAACTTCATCAACAAATAACACGAATCTTGTAGGAATACATACTTGGAGTTCTTGGAGCAATTCAGGTTTGCACCGTGACCAAAATCGGTTAAAAAATAGCTCAAAGAAGTGAAATATACAAAATAGTTGTTTTTAAACAATTGGTTAGGAGGGTCAAAGTCAGATAAAAATAACTTAAAAGGCAATTAAAATCGCAAAATTTGGTCTTGTCGAAAGGATCAGGGTCAAAAATTATTAAATATGAAACAAAGCGACGTCGAAATTGACAAAAAAAAATTAAATTTGACTCAAAACGCCTCGAAATGCAAAAGTGGTGTTTCCTGTTAGAATTATGACCAAAATTAGTGAAAAATAACTCAGAGCTTGTGAGAATACAAATTTGGATAAAATGTAAGTTAGGATTATGATAAAAATGAAATTGAAAATATCTTAAAGTATTGGGAAACTTCAGGATAGGACCAAGGCCACAGTCGGTTAAAAGCAACTTACAACGATTAAGATTGGAAATTTGAAAACGTTTATAAAATCAGGTTTATATCAGTTTAATAAATTATATAATTTAAAATATAAACATATTAAAATCCTCTAATTAGTTGTTTTTGGTAAAATTTCATTTTTGGAAAAAAATAAGTGAAATATGACTCAAAACCCCTTGCATTGTAAATTTGGTATTTAACGAGAAACTTAGGTTAAGATTCAGGCCAATATCGGTAAAAAATTACCTAGAAGCTTGTAAAATATATAAATTTGGGGTGTTTGGGGGAATTTACGTTACGATTATGGCAAAAAATCGGTAAATGAAGACTCATAGTGTGTAAAAATGTAAATTTGGAATGTTTGGGGAATATTAGGTTAAAATTAGGACCAAATCGTTTAAAAACTACACAAAGTGTCTAAAAATATGAATTTGGTCCCTTTGATCAGGTTTGAATGGGGGGTAAAATCGGTTAAGAATCACCCACGTTATCTAAAAATGCAATTTTTGATGTTACTGATGAAACGTTTCGCAGTCACTATGTGGTCAATACTAAGTGTGACGTCACGTAACCTCTAATAACCACATAAATACAACGTACGTTTACTTAAAAGTGAAAGCCGTTAATTAAAATAAATAATAAACCCTCAGTTGCTCCACAAGACAATACGGCAAACATACCACGACGATTCGTGACTGTCAAAACCATCAGGAAACCCAGATACCTAAATGTAGCGAAGACCATACTGAATGCTATCCCGTTGTCTCTTAGATAATATTGATGATTTCCTATTAATTATCGAAGCTTTGTTATTTAAATCAGTAAAATTCTTAAGTGACACTATTTGTTTCTTGTGGTAAAAGTCCATTATTTTGGGCATTGATAAAGATCAACATAATGGGACGCGTTTCAGAGAAAGTAAATAGTTTGACTGGTTATATCTAGGTACCTTATGATGGATGAGAGAGAAGGACAAAAAAAAATTGGCAACTATCTGTTTTAAAAAAATAATGCTAAACAATGCAAATAATACCCACCTCTAAAGAGTTTTAATAATCAGGAAGTTTTTTTTTATTATTTTTTTTCTATTTATTGGATTATAAAAAATACACCGTAGATACATAAACATAAATATATCTCAGTCATTTTGAAGGTGATCGCGTGCAGCAATGCAGCTTAATTCGCAAAAAGAATTATGTAAACTCGACACCAAAGGACACACGTAAGACTTTTACTATTAAACTCCAGCTAAACAATGACATTGTGGGAAAAGTATTAAAATATTTACGGTTCTGTTTAGTAATTGGATTGAAACATAGAATGCGATTTTGAAATGGATGCTTATAAGCTTTTATGATGCATGCAGAAATCAGATCTAAACAAATTGTTATAATGAAGAGATCCATCTAGAGAATGGCTAATTTAATTTCTCTTTCTGTTGAGCAAAATTCTGCTGTATTGTCAACATTTGTTAAAGCATTTTAAAAACATTAACATCTATAATTTAATAAGCCCGTTATTTAACACCACACACATTCTAATAACAATCATTAAGTTCGAATCCATAACGTGTTTCGAAACGATGCTGTTAGTACCAAAACAATTTCAGCTTATTCACATATTACGGATCTCACGATGAGCACGTTGCACAATATCCACATAATGATAGGGAAGGATACGTCTTAATCTTCAGTAAACCCCATCATCATCGTCATTGTCAACGTTTATTGATCATCACGCATCTTCGGTTGGCCTTGTTACAATTTTTCGTTTATATTTAGTCATTAAGCAAATGCCTTTTGTAGAACGGATTTTTCTGTAAAGTTTAATTTTCAATTGGCACGATTTAACCTTCTGATGCTGATGGCTATGTTTTAATTTAAACGGGTTGAAGGGAGGGTGTTCAGAAACCTTTTTGAAGACCGAAATTGTTTAGTATAATGCACATTTCAAATGATGCTTTAAATAAAGGCAATCAATTAGGCAATATTAGAAAAAAAATTGACTAAAAGAAAGAAGTGAAAATGATGAAACAAGGAAAAATATGCATGAAAAATACCTATAAAAGTATTATACTGAGAGAAAAAGTATTAGATGGACTGATAAAAATCCAAATAAAACTAAACCTTTCTGAGGACAGAACGTTCTGGAACTGTAGATAGCGTGTGTAGGACAAATAAAAAGCTACTTCACAGTTGCGAATACGCCAACGTTTTGATCTTTATTTAGATTTTCTTCAGGGCTAAAAAATATGCTCAATGAAAAACTCTACAACACACTTAATGCACAAACAAATCAATAAAGACACAACTATAAACGCCGATAACAAAATATGTTGCATAAAAATATGTTGCAATAATTAAAAGTAGATTTATTAATTAACAAATACATATAAACCATTTTTTTTATCGGTGTTTACAGTTGGGTCTTTAATGATTTGTTTGTGCATTAAGTGTGTTTTAGAGTTTTTCATTGAGCATATTTTTTAGCCCTGAAAAAGATCTAAATAAAGATCGAAACATTGGCATATTCGCAACTGTGAAGTAGCTTCTTATTTGTCCTACACCCGCTATCTACAGTTCCATTACAATAGAAAGGACACAAAGCACATATTATGACAGAATGTTCAGTTCATTTCACCTTACAAATGATGGCATGATGTTTGAAACCATGAATAAATTAAGTGAAAATATAAAAGAACTTCACTAAAAAAAATTGAAATTAATGAAAAGGCAAATTAACCTAAAAAATGTACCGAACAAAAGGAAAAAGGTGATTGAAAAGTATGAACCGATTAATAAAACATCGGAAAAATAGCTGGAAAATTACCGGGCTTAATGAAGAAAAGAATTTTTAATGAAAAAAAAAGTAGACAAAAAAATAATGAGCATTAAATTAACAAGAGAATAAAACTACACCTTTCTGGGGACAGAGTTCATTGCACATTACAAACGATGACATGATGCTTGAAATAAAGAATGAATTAAGCGACAATATAAAAACATTTGACTAAGAGAAAGAGGTATAAATGATAAAATGAAAAGGAATATAAATAATAAAATTATGGAGAGAAGAAGGGAATGAGATGGAAAAGGTGCTTGAAAAACATAAACCGATAAATAAGACATCGGAGAAACAACTAGAAAATAACCGTGTTTATCAAAACAAAGAATGTTTTGATACAAAGAAAGTAGACAAAAAAAGATAAAAAGCAGTTTTAAATTAAACAGAGAATAAAACTAAACCTTTTTGAGGACATAATATTTAGTTCATTTCACCTCAAAACGATGGCATGATTCTTGAAATAAAGAATACATTAGGCAATAATATACAAAATATTTACAAAAAGAAAGGAGGGACAATGATGAAACCTAAAAAAATTACTGAGAGCAAGGGAGGATGAGATGGACTGATAAAACTCCAAATAGCAAAAAGATGCTTGAAAAATATGAACCGATAAATAAGGCATCGAGAAAAACAACAAGGAAATAACTGGGCTCAATAAAACAAGGAAATTTTTTAATGAGAAGAAAGTGGAGACGACAGATAAAGAGCATAGCTAAATTAACAAGAAAATAAAACTAAAACTTTTTAAGGACATAATGTTTAGTTCGTTGCACCTTACGAACGAACGGTTTTTATGAATGATGCTTGGAATAAAGAATGAATTAGACAATAATCTAGAAAAGTTTGACTATAAAAAAAACAAGTATTAATATATCTAAAAAAAATGCTGGTAGAAAAAGTGAATGAACTGAATTGATGAAAATCCAAATGGCTAAAAAGTGCTTGAAAAGTATAACCGAGCTTAATAAAACAAAGACAATTTTTTAATGAAAAGAGAGTAGACAAAGGAGATAAAGAGCATAATTAAATTAACCAGAGAGTAAACTAAACATTTTTGAGGACAGAATGTTTAGTTCATTGCATCTCACAAACAACGGCATGATGTTTGAAATAAAGAATAAATTAGGCAATAATATACAAAATATTGACTAAAACAAAGGAAGAAAAATAATGAAACAAGAAAAAATATACCTAAAATAATTAATGAGAGGAAAGGAAAATAAGATGGAGTAACAAAAATCCAAATAGCAAAAAGATGTTTGAAAAATATGAACCGATAAAAAAGGCATCGAAAAAAACAACTAGAAAATAACTGGGCTCAATAAAACAAAGACATTCTTTAATGAAAAGAAAGGGGAGACAAAAGATAAAGAGCATAATTACATTAACAAGAAAATAAAGCTAAACCTTTTAAAGGACAGAATGTTTACCTGTTGCACTTGCACCTTACAAACGAACGGATTTTTATAAATTATGCTTGGAATAAAGAATGAATTAGGTAATAATCTAAAAACGTTTGACTAAAATAAATCAAGTATTATTATATCTAAAAAAAATGCTGATAGAAAAAGTTAATGAACTGGATTGATTAAAATCCAAATGGCTAAAAAATGCTTGAAAAGTATGAACCGATAAATAAGGCATCGGAAAAACAACTAAAAAATAAACGAGCTTAATAAAACAAAAACGAAATTTAATGAGAAGAAAGTAGACAAAAATGATAAAGAGCCCACCTAAATTAACCATAGAGTGAAGCAAAACTTTTTTGAGAATAGAATGTTTAGTTCATTGCACCTCACAAACGATGGCATGATGCTTGAAATAAAGAATAAGTTAGGCAAAAATCTAAAAAAGTTTGACTGAAAAGAAATAAAACAATTATTAATATATGTAAAAAAATACTGATAGAAAAAGTGAATGAACTGGATTGATGAAAATCCAAAAGGTTAAAAAGTGTTTGAAAAGTATGAACCGATAAATAAGACATGGCAAAAACAACTAAAAAATAACCAAGCTTAATAAAACAAAGAAATCTTTTTAATGAAAGGAAGTAGACAAAAAAGATAAAATGCATAATTAAATTAACCAGAAAATAAAACTAAACATTTATGAGGACAAAATGTCTAGTTTAATGATACAAAACAGTTCAATAATATACAAAATATTGACTAAAACAAAAGAGGAAAAATCATGAAACAAGAAAAAATTACTGAGAGAAAAGGAGAATGAGATGGACTGATAAAAATCCAAATAGCAAAAAGATGCTTGAAAAATATGAACCGATAAATAAGGCATCGAAAAAAAAACAACTAGAAAATAACTAGGCTCAATAAAACAAAGACATTTTTTAATGAAAAGAAAGTGGAGAAAAGAGATAAAGAACATAATTAAATTAACAAGAGAATAAAACTAACCCTTTTTAAGGACAGAATGTTTAGTTCGTTGCACCTTACAAACAAACTAATTTATGAATGATGTTTGAAATAGAAATAAAGAATGAATTATGCAATAATATAAAAAAAATTTACTAAAAAAAAATAAAGAAGTATTAATATATCTAAAAAAATGCTGACAGAAAAAGTGAATTAACTGGATTGATATAAATCCAAATGGCTAAAAAGAACGTGGAACAAAAAAGATAGAGAGCATAAATAAATTAACAAGAAAATAAAACTAAACAGTTTTAAGGACAGAATGTTAAGTTCGTTGGTCCTTACAAACGAACGATTTTTTTATGAATGATGCTTGGAATAAAAAATGAATTAGGCAATAATCTAAAAAAGTTTGATTAAAAAAAATAAACTCACACTCACATTGCACCTCACAAACGATGACATGATGCTTGAGATAAAGAATAAATTAGACAATAATATAAAAAATATTGACTAAAACAATAGAGGGAAAAAGATGAAACGAGAGAAAATATACCTAAAAAAATTACTGAGAAAAAGGAAAATCAGATGGACTGATAAAAATCCAAAAGAAAGTGGAGACAAAAGATAAAGGGCATAATTAAATTAACAAGAAAATAAAACTAAACCTTTTTAAGGACAGAATGTTTAGTTTGTTGCACCTTACAAACAATGGACTTTAATGAATGATGCTTGGAATAAAGAATGAATTAGGCAATAATCTGAAAAAGTTTTACAAAAAAAAATAACACAAGTATTAATATATCTAAAAAAATGCTAATAGAAAAAGTGAATGAACTGGATTGATAAAAATCCAAATGGCTAAAAAGTGCTTGAAAAGTATGAACCGATAAATAAGGCGAAATCGAAAGTAATCGGAAAAAAAAACAACTTGGAAATAACTGGGCTCAATGAAACAAAGAAATTTTTCTAATGAAATAGAAGTAGACAAAAAAGATAAAAAAAGAATAAAACTAAATTTTTTTAAGAACGGAATATTTGGTCCATTGCACCTTACAAACGATGCCCCAATGCTTGAAATAAAGAATGAAATAAGCGATAATATAAAAAAAAACTTGACTAAAACAAGGAAGTGAAAATAATGAAACAAGGAAAGATATACCTAAAATAATCTACTGAAAGAGGGAAGGAAATGGACTAATAAAAATCTAAAAATCCAAAGTGCAAAAAGTTGCTTGAAAAATATCAACCGATGAATAAGACACCAGAAAGTGAAAATGAATGATACCAGGATAATTAGGTATAGGAACTTAAAAAAAATACTGAGACAAAAAGAGAATGATAAAAATCCAAATAGCAAAATTGTTTTCCGGGCCTTGAAGCCGTGGTACACTAACTGGAAATATGGTAGCTAATTAGAGAAAAATAGTTCTAGATTGGATACTAACTGTAACAATGTAAAGAAATAGAGGAATAGCGAAAGTCAAAATTAAACAAAACCAATAGTGAAGAATCAGACAAAAAGACTAAGCGAGGCAGAAGGTTAGAAAACGTAGAACTTACCAAAACTAGACTGAAATGAACCAAAGCCAAATACAAACTGTACAATCTTATAAAAGGGATTCTTAAGCTTCTTCATCATTTTTTACTATATTATATTACTTCTTCATCATGTCAGTGCAAATGATTTTCTAGCGATAAAGATGCTAAATAGCACCAAAACATCTATATCATAAAGAACTTTTGAGAAACAAGTTTCTTTTTCTAATAATTACCTAAAGACCACTAACCAAGAGCCCAGTCCCATCATCAAACAACCAGGATCCAAGAACGACCCATTTTTAAACTACCTATACAATACAAATTCGATATTGTGCAACGTAAATGGTCTCAAAAGCAATACGAAATGAAGTATATAGGGGATGACAGGAGCAAACATAGGAATGATGATAAAAATGAAGGATGTCTGAAAAATAGACAAAAAACTAACAGCCAAGAAAACAGAAAGTGGTAAATTATAGAAAAGTGAGTATATGGGACAAAAGAGTAAAAATGATAGCAGAATGGAGCTCAAGAAAACTTTACGAAATGAAGGAGACGAGAAATGTCAAAATCAGTAAAAAACCTGCTAAATAAGAAAAACTTTCAAAGGTGTTAATTGTGTTTGTCAATCTGCCACTTGAATAATTTTACCAATGGCGTTATTCCTACAAATTCCAATAAATTAAATATCTGGAACAATTCATGCGAGTTTAAAATTTGTATTTTGCAAATATAGTTCCAGGAATACAAATCAATAACTAACTAATGTGCAGTTATTTTGCTACACTTTATTGCATGTATTGAGAAATTGAGCTTTTCTTGATGATTAATCCATCTACAATGACCCGTTAAAAGTAGATTTTCTCATTACCCAATAAGGTAACCGAGCATGAAAAACTCCGACTGTCAATGGAACCTTACGACAATGATCATCAAACAATGCTCGATCTTATAGAGTGACTTTTTGGTTGCAAAAGAACTGCGTGTGGGTATACCAGTAGCTGAGGCAGATTGTGTGTAACGTTGATTTATTGCACTATCGTAATAAAAATCTCATGTCAAACGGTAATAAAAAAAGCACGAACATGATCAAATAGGCTTGAGGATGATTTTCAAATACAAAATCGAACTTTGTCGATAATAGGCAATTTTTTGTTGGTAGGCCGCGATGTAATTTTTTTTTGAACCAAGGTTATAGGCATTAAAGTGTTTAATGACGTTTCAATGCGTGGCCGAATTTTCAGCAGCAGTGTTATTAATATGTCATAATAATCGCTTCTTCAGTCACGCAACAGTATTGTTATAGCTTTATAAGGAAAAATTATGATTAATATCAAACTTAATGGGACCTATTTGTAAGTGGTTTACGCCAAAACTGAAAACGTAACACGATTCTGATGCTAGATGTATAATTAGACTACAAATGGTCATACCATATAATTAAAACTTCTTTTCTCCGTTGTTCCGAGTGCTTGTTGCACGAATGAAAAATTCAAGTTCAAGGTCTTCAGGTTGAGTAAAAAAATGCTTTATCTATTCTTGAGACCTTGAGACCACATTTAAGAACCTTCTATTTATTGGAACTGTGGATAGCGGGTGTAGGACAAATAAGAAGGTACTTCACCAGTTGCGAATACGCCAACGTTTCGAACTTTATTTAGATCTTCTTCAGGGCTTTCGGTTCAACAAGGCGGCCAGCTTAAAACTTGTTCTACACCTGCTATTTACAGTTCCATTGTATTAGAAAGGACACAAAGCATACATATAACTTATATTTATTGTTCAAATAAATTTACCATTAAATTTACAAAAACATTCAAAAAACATGAGAAAGATTTACGGTTTTTAACCACTTTAAAGATTTGTCGGGCTCCAGAAATGGTAGGTTCCACTACATTAATGGAATCAGAAGAACATTTACTTTTCTTCAGTCCAAATTCTTACTTCCATTGTCCAAATTAATAGTGTTTCGGTCACTGTGTTTTGGTTTTATATAAACCGCGCACACCGTTTATAGACAGAAAACACATACCCACCGATACCTCAATAACGGATCAAATCACCATCCCAGACAGAAAAAACTCTGCGAGAGCCAAGAGAAATTGTGAGCCGGGTGAATTGGAACGGGAAATGAAGCTGGAAAGAGCTTTTGGTTTGAATGGATACAGCAAACATGAGTTCGATATGGCCATCCCTCCAAGGAATGTAGAGCGCCAGGAAGGAACGACGGGAGAAGATGAAGAAAAGCGCGGATGGACTACAATACCATAATGCAGATTACTGTAAAATACAGAAATCGATTTTTAGCCGTCGGTACTATGAAAACGCTGTTTTCGAACTTTTAAACGACTGATAAACAATCATTTCGCAAGCTCTAATTGTGTCCATCCACAGACTAGTTTCGCACATTAGTAGGCAATTCGTAGACAAAACCTCAGGAAGAAATTCCATTGGACCACGGCTTCAAAGCCCGGAAAACACTTTAGATTGTATTTGGACCGGCCATGAAAACCTTCACAGTCTTATATGTTTTAGAATACTGCTGTATTCACAATATACGTACTAACCCTCATTATCTACTGTTTCGAGAGATTCTCTAACAACGTTGCAGATGAAAAAAAAAGAAAAAAAAAGTAGGTATATGTGCATTCTTTTGGGAGCAGCATTAATGGCCTTTTCTATGAAATGTAGGGTAATAAATACTATAAAAACGACATTTTTTATCATCTCATGCTGATCATGGCTATGGTAGCTATCAGCATGGGTGTACAGTTAGGACTGTTACTTTATCGTAAGGGCTTTTTGACCTTTCACCAAGATTTAGGTAACTGCCTCCCAGCACCAGCACTTCTTCTAACTGTACCACCATCCATTTTGATTTCCTGCTATGTCTTTGATTTGATTGATCAAAATATGTCAATTGATATAGGAATTTTCATGTCTACTTATTCTAATGAAACTTTTGTCATGGGCGTCGTGTTGGAGTTCGTGAGGAGTTTGGAGTGTTATACCTATAAGTGTTAACTAATTATTTCTCATAGCTTTGAGCAATTCCTTTGGTGTTTAGACCTCAAAGTTACTACAGTCGTATCGTACTCGGAACGAGCTAATATATTATAACTGGAGCCCCCCCCCCTCCTGTTTTACATGTTTGGCCCCCCTTTTTAGCCGTGGAAACCTTGAAAATGGCGGTAACATCCGCCGGAAGTGACGTCTCAGTAACGTCATGACGTCTTACGTCAAACTATTGCAAAACAATTGCCACTATCATTATTTCCATTTCTTCCTATTTCCATAATTATTAGTCCAATCGAGTATCGTTCTATCCACTTATATCCATTTCCTAGCTAGAGCGGTAAGGCTATAGTTTTTAGTTTACTTAGCTGACCTAAGGCTCTAAGGTTTTCTAAAACTTAACTTCAACATACGGTGCGGCTTTAAGCTGCTATGACGCTTGTATGACGTGCGTTGACGACAACATTACGTCACGGGAACCTTAAAAATGGTGTACATCCGGCCAAAAAACTTATTCTTCTTCTTCCAATACGTATCCACTAATGGATGTTTGCGATAACATTTTCCATTGCTTTCCTATTCCTTGCGGTGTGTGTCAACTACTGTACATCGTGTAGACCTGTCCACTGTATGATATTTCGCAGCCAGGACATTTTTTTCCTTTCGATCCTTCTCCGGCCTTCGATCTTGCCTTCAATCAATAGGTGCAAGAATTGATATTTCGTGTTTCGCATTATATGCCCCAGATATGCCGTTTTTCTTTTCTTGATCAACTCGAACAGTTTACGTTGTCTGTTGACACGTCTTAGGACGTCTTCGTTTGTTAATCTGGCCGTCCAAGGTATCCTCAGAATTCTGCGATACAGCCACATCTCAAAAGCCTCTAGTTTGTTAATTGCAGTCGCCCTCAATGTCCAGCCCTCCACTCCGTACAGCAGCACCGACCAAACGTAGCACTCGATCGAGTCTCAGGTTAAGGTCAAAATCGGAACAGGTAAGCACTCTTCGGAACCTCAGGAATGCCTCTCGAGCTTGTTCAATGGGACATTTTATTTCCCTGTCTGATGTCCAGTCTTTGAAAAGCCAGATGCCCAAGTATTTAAATTTGTCCACTCTTTCTAAGGGAATTGTGTTAAATGTTATGGTGGAGTTTTCAAACATATTTAGGTTTCTAGAGATAATCATAAACTTTGTTTTTTTGATGTTGATGTTTAAGCCCATAGATTTGCTCTGTTCTCCCACTCTATTGATCGGTTGCTGTAGGTCGTGTACCTTGTCAGCGATTAAGACCGTATCGTCAGCATAGCGGATATTGTTGGCCAACGTTTCGACTATTTATTTAGTCTTCCTCAGGGCTGAAACTCAAGAAAATGTCGGTGTAACACATTCCAAGGTTCAACATTCAACCACAAACAATGCTTGTTAGAAAATGATGGAAAGTAATAGTCATTGCCATCAACATTATAGTAAGCTCATAAATAAAATAATACATGTATTATTTTATTTATGAGTTTAATACAATAAAAGAATTCCACCCACCTGAAATCCACCAGAAATGAAACATCTGGAAAATTCCACTGCATATATACCCAATTCGCCCAGTTGCAGGCCTCAGCTTCGCTTCGGCCGTCAATCTCTGGGCTCAGCACGAAAAGACCCACTTTTACTCCTAGTGACATAATCTACTATTTAAGTAATGTTTTTAATTTTTAGCTATGCATAATTGTGTTTTTTGTAATTTTTTATTTAAAATTTTTAATTACCATTGTTTTTTTATTGTTAGATAATTTTTTGTTTTTATTCCTTGTCAAGTTTTCCGTTTTTTTTTTTGGTCTAAATGGGACTTTTTATTGAGTTTGCATTCTTTTGAGGTAATTGTAACGCAAAATTAAACTTTTCTAAAGAATAAACTATAAATCTAAAAAAATATTGATCTCCATTAAGATAATTTTGAGTGTTTTTTTTTAACCAATGTATCTTGAATTTGCAAGTTTTATATTGTCAAAAATTATTTTTTTTGGAGACACTTTTGATTTGCAAAAACTCTTCAAATTTTTAGACGATTGAAGTTTTTGACGATTTTGACCAAAAATTATAAATATTATCAATTTGTGTCTGTTACCTCTTTGGGGCTTATCTTTTTATGATTTCCAGATTTTTCCACCTTTCTTAACCCTTGTAGTTTTTAACATGTGCTTTTGTAGCCTTTAATGTTTTCCCTTCTTTTTGTTCTTTTATTCCCATATTTTTCTTCTCATTATTTGTTGTTTTTCATTAAATTATTTCTTTTTTCATATTTTTTCATCCAAAATTGCACTTTTCATTCTTTCTAGGTAAATTTGTTCCAAGATATAACTTTTCCACAAGTAAAGATTTCTAATGTAAATTAATTTTTATTGAGACAATTTTCACCCCCCAAACAAGGGATCGCTTTTTCGCAAATTTTTTAAATCTTTTAAATGATTTTAGCCTAAAACTTCAAATATTTTAAATTTATGCCTCTAACTATCTGCTTCTTTCGGGTATTGTTTTTTCTGTAATTCCATATTCCAAGTTTTTCAATAAGATACGAAAAAATGCTTTTCGTAGGGTTTCATTTAATTAATTTATTTCTTACTATTTCTTTATTGTCCATTTTTGTGTTATATTCTCATTCTTTGTCATATTTCGTTCAAAATTGTGTTTTTTATTTTCTTTTTTTTGATTGATCTAAATTGGACTTTTTATTGGCTTTACTATTCTTTAAACAATTTTGACGTCTTTTTTGCCCAAAAGTAAAAGTTTCGGCAAAACTTTTAAAATTACTGAATTATTTTGCCCTTAAATTAGTAATATTTTAAATTTGTGCCTCTACCTATCTCTGTTGGACTTATTTTTTCTATAATTTCCTGACGTTTCCAGGTTTTTCAACTCGGTTTTGTAGCATTTGTAGTTTTGATATTTTTTTTCTCGCTATTTTTTTGTTTTTCGTATTTTTTTCTATCCTTATTCTTCTCCATGTTTTGTTGAATTTTTAATTTTTTGTTTTTTTTTATTGGTCTAAATTAGACCTTTTATTGTGTTTTCATTCTTCCAAGGTATTTTGACCTAAAATTAAACTTTTCCAATGGGTAAACGATTGCAATGTAAACTAATTTGTATTGAGACAATTTTGGCATAATACTATGTACTTCAGCGATTATTGATTCCTGATTTTTAAAGTATTTTTTTTTATATGTTTAGTTTTGACTCGAAAAAGGAATTTCCAATGAAACAAAACCGATGTTTATTGAAACAATTATGGTTCGAAAAGACAATTGTTTTTAATAGATTTTCCAAAGTTCTTGGATGATTTTTGCATAGAACTAGAAATATTTTAAATTTGTGCCTGTAACTTACTAACTTGCTACCTTTGGACATTTTTTTCTCTATATTTTTCTGATTATTCCAAACTTTTGTTTTTTTTATCAATTTTTATTTAAATTATGTGTTTCTTACTATTCTTTTATTGTTATTCTTATTTTGTAAAAATAGTTACCGACCCAAATTTCTCTCATTTGTAATGAGAGGTAATCATTACAAAGGGTGACAACAGTAGTAATAATTGCTTTAATTTCAATAGCACGAGTTACTACTTACGAGTCACGAATTTACTAACCAAACATAATAGCAATACGTAACTATACCTCATTCACTTATTTTTGGCATCTCGTTACCTTTGAAACCTTAATTTTTTTTATTCCTATCTCTTTTTGGCACATGTTTAGAAGATACAAAAAAAAAAGTCAAAGTCAAAATTACAACGCCTACTTGACGGCAATAATACGTGAATGGTTTATAGGTGCTATTTTTTAAACCAGTAATCTTCTACTAGAATAAGGATTTTTTTTTAATAAATATATATATTCAGGGAATTGTTGTAACTCTTTTGTTATAGCGAGTTATGAATTTATATCTTTTTATTATAACAGAAGACAGTAAATTGGCAAACATTTTGAAGTTACTTTTACGATTAAACTCAGATTAAAATGAACTTTTGTCATCATTTTGGAAGCTTTAACAAAAAATAACTGGGTTAGAGATTTCTTGATAAATCTAGCGAATTGTCGGTCAAGTTCTAGTGATTTAAAAATGATTCAATGACCGATATAAATATCAGATTGGTCAGTTTTCTTTCACGTTGTCTTCTGTTGTATCCTTGATAACGGCATCAACGAACATAACGTCGAATCGTCGGCCCAATTTCTTTCTTTAGCCCCCCCCCCTCTAGTTTTATGGAGACTAACAAATCGCCTAAGGCTTTAGCAAGTAAAGGTGAGAGATTCAAAATAAAAAAGTATGGCCAAAAAGTTTCTGAATTAGATTTTTTTGGGACTTTTCTCTTTACCTTGACAAATGTTAGCTGCCTTCATAACAACCGACAAACCAACTGGCTTTATCAATATATCAATAATAACTACACCAATATAAAGGTGCAATTTCTAAATCTATTGTCACTTTTACCAGACAGTTATCGTGTGGAAAAAGTGCAGCCGAGCTCTTTCGCTTCTTGTTTAGCGTAGGCGTGAACGATGCATGCAATATACCATTCCTAATTTATCGAAAACAAATTTTCCCATCATCGATTCCGATTAAACTTTAAAGATAAGTTGTATTGTTCAATGTTTTATATTTCAGGCCATTAGAAGACACAATTTCACGTAATTTGAGTGTACACAATAAATAATAATGGCACGGTATATGGTCGTACACCAGTTACACAAGAGTGAAGCTCGTAAAGACGAGATCGGTATCTGGGCAAGATATCTCGGAGATGCAGAATGGAAATTAGAATTTTATAGCCCTGTATATCACTAGTTAGCTAACATTTGCACACCGTGAGACATGATCAGACCGCGTCGTCAAAAAAGTGTATAGGGGGTGTCCATTTGAAAACGTCCTCTAGTTGGCTGTAAATTTCAAAAGAAAAGGAGGAAGGAACCAAAGTCCATTTACTTTTTTTTCTGACAAAAATTAATTGCCTTCTAGTTGACGTTATATATAGAGAGTTTGCTTCAATTAAAAAGTCTAATACTTATTCAACAAACTTCTGCAAATATGGAAGAAATGCCTTATACGTTTAAAGTAGTTCTCCACAAACAAGAAAATGCCTTGATCTCTAGGTTCAAGTTTTAACTGCCTTCTTATTTTTTTGCTTGCTAATTTGGATCTAAACCAATTTACATAATTTGAAAGATGTTAAAGAACTAATAAACCGACCTTATTCTTGTTACATAAAATTATTGAAGTGCCACGCTCAGTTCTCTAGGAGGTTAAAAAGCTTCTTGGGAACATTAGGAGTCTCTTGACTATAGGAGGCCACATGTAACTGTTATAAAACAATCATATACCTTTTCCTAACAAACCAATTTCTTCAGATTGACGTGCTATCTAATTTGTTGCATTTGATCGTCAGTTGAGAATCATCTCTTAATCAATAATTGGCGAACAAAACAAAGCCAGTGGGATGCAATCTCATTAGTGCCTCTGGTGTGTGATCGTTACTTAACACTTTTTATTGCTTTTATTGTTTATTGGCAACTAATTACTAATAACTGTAGTTTAAATCGACAAGGAATAATAGTAATTAGTGTGTGATGGTTTGTTTGTAGACTTGTGAAATTACGGTTAGTAACAATCAAAAAAGACTATAATATTGAGTATTAAACTAATAAAAAAAAGAAAAAAAAATAGGTTTTCCTCGTATGCCCTCGTATGGTCTGTTCAATTCTAAAGAAAATGGCTGTCATTCGACGCGTCATTTTCGAGTAAAAAATTAAAAATCGTTTTAATGTACGTCAAAGAATTATTACATCAACAGTTATTTTAATTTAAACTTGGAGTTATTGACAATGGATTTTGACGAGTAGTTTTAGTTGGATTTTACTAAAAATAATGTATTAACGTAGGAAAACTTTATATTGCTCATAAATAAAACTTTAACTTAAATAGATTGTAACACCCTGTATCTTCGTAACGATGCAATTAAGGACCCTCGTTTATTAAAAACCTTTGATCTTAAAATAATACCAACAATCACCTCCTGAAGTTTGTCAAAGTACTTTTGAATCACCCTGTATATCATCGCCAACGGGCTAGTATAGCACATATGGAGAGGCCTACGTGTTTCAGAGCTTTGGCTCTCATTTTTAGCAGGGGGTCATAAAAAATGGGCGACGAAATCGGCCAGAAGTAACTTCAATTGACTCCTTTCGTTAAATGATTCGCAATCGCAATTCGTCAATTGAGGTGCTCCGACGATGAAATTTTACGTTATGGGTCACACAAATATGGGGGACTTCCGGCAAAAAATGGGATCAGTTTCAGGAAAATATCGACATTTGTTTGCTATCCTCAGTCCTACCTCTATGTTCATCACAATAGTAGAGGTCGAGCCATTGCAGACCTAGAAGATCACTCTGAAAATGCTTAGAGTGAGCTATTTTTAAACTTTCACTTTCAACAATTTTATTTTTAACCTTAATAATGTTACATTTAGTTGTACAAAACACGGCAAGTTGTTAGAGGTTCAATTGTACGATCTGTGACCAGCTCAAGTTTATTTAGGAAATACAGGTCAATCAGCGAATGACTATTGGGCGCGACCCTAGTTGAATCAGTGATCATTTTATGCACACCAAGAATCGTTAAAGTAACCACATTTCTAGGTAGGTACCCTCTGATTCAATATGTTAACACTGAAGCCGTCTGTACAATCAACTACATCAGTCTTAGAAAGAAAATCAGGCACTATACCAAATATATATCATAAAGAAAGACACCGGATGGAAGGATGGAAGGAGACCGAAGGTGGTCATACCACACGAATGGGGGGGGGGGAGCAATCTTCTCGGCAAGACACTGGACAGCCCCGCACTGCTGTCCGGTAGTGTGGGATTCTCACCCACTAAAAAAAAAAACCAGGTTCTTGCTTGGAGATTCCGGGTCTGGTTGCCTATAAATCTTCTCTGGAGCAAGCTCTTTCCTGCTTTCAATATCTCATAGCTTTGCCAGCTTGGCTGGTTTGAGGACCCGGATAGAGACCCAGAGTAACCCGGATAGATCCAATGCCTCGTGGCTACTTGGGAGAAGTCGGCAGTGCTTGGGAAACCTTATAGAAATCCTCAGTGGCCACTGCAGACTAAACAGACATATGCATGTCCCAGGAATGTTGGAGAGTCCACTGCGCACACGCAATGGAGCAGGGGAAGAGTTGTCACACCACTTTTCGGAGTGAGCTATAGGTGAGCACGACTGCGCCACAGGACACTGGAAGCCGCCTTCCTCCATCGAGCTGAGTTTGCGACTCTGAGATGGGACGCGGAATACTCTCCTTCAGTAGAGGCACGGGTCGACTTTTGGAAGGAATGAGGGCTCAGGCAGAGTATGGATGGGTGGATCGGGGGATTGTGAAAAGGGCCTTTAAGGTTTGGTTGCATGGCTTCGGCCCCCCAACGTTCTACTGCTATTACTATCCTTGAGAGGTAGGCCTCCGCCGCGCACCCCCATGAAGCCGATCCATATGTTAGAATCGGCCGCATGATGGTTTTCAGCAACAGGAGCTTAGCCCCCCTAGTTTCGGCAGCGGCGACCCTGACATGGGGGCCCCAAGTCAGCCATTTATCCAAGATTATCCGCAGATAAATGGCAGAGTCTTGCCACGGCACTTCAATGCCATCGATCACAAGTTGATTCGGGATGGCATCGCGACGTCTACTTATTAGGATTGACTGGCAATTGGTTGGATTAATCTTAATCCTCCAACGTACCAGCCGCTCCTGGAGGTCACCTAGAGCTAGCTGCAGATTCTACCCAGAACACCTTTTCTCCGGTGTCTGGATAAAAGAGCCGTGTCGTCAGCATAGAATGCGATCGTAGTCCCTGGTGTTCTAGGAATATTCCTCGTGTACAGCGACTGTCCGATCTGAACGATAACTGTCGATAAATTGGCAAATGTTTGCTGACAAACCTAAGTTACTCAGCTTGTAGGTCCGGCCTTCGTGCCACATCCTTTTCGAACACACGCTCTATGTCCAGCAGCACTAATCCAGAGGTCAGTCTGTTGTTCCTGCTTTCTGCATCGTTCTCCATGGTTTTCAGGACCTGAAATTCTGCCGAACATAGCCCTCAAAAACCATATTGCCACACCCTAATATGATGGGACACGGTAGTTTTGTGGAAATGTCTTACTCTTGCCCCGCTTGTTCAGTATTGTCACCACTCCCTGATTCCGTAGCAGTACTTCGGCGGAAAGTGCCGGAGCCTCAGGGTTACGTTCGCCACAGCGCAGAGGTAAGCTGCACCCTTCCTAGTCACGTTTTTCAGCAGCTTTTTGGAAGTGCCGTCCTGCCCAGGAGTCTTTCGTTCCACAAGGGTCCTCCGGATGACCCTGACTTCCCCGGGGGTAATCGGGCCCTTCAGGGGTCCTCGCTCCTCAGATGCCAGACGGCTCTCTCAACCGCCAAGATGTGACAATCATCATCCTCAGGGTGATCATTTAGCCTACACTCTCTTTCGAGTATTGGGGCAAATGCTTCCGTCGGAGCCACAGCTAGCTGTTTACCTCCTTATTTGTATATGAAGTACCTCTACCAACTTGCTGGCCATATAGTGACCCTTGTAACCAGTTCATCAATATTCTTTCTGTATAGTATTTCTATTTACCAGTGCAAAAGTTTCTTCGACATTCTCTTTCGAAGAACGTTTACATTTTTTTATTACAAGACATCCTACATGATTTATAGCAACCGTAAGTCACCTCCAGAGAATGTCAACATTGGTATAAACTCCAAACCCATCTTGCAAGCTAACTCCTTCAAATTCCTCAGTTTCTATGTTGATCCCCACCTCAGATGGACCCACCATACTGACTAAGTCGCAGGCAAACTTGACTCAGCCTACTATGCAATCAGAAACCTCAGAGGCATACTAAAGAGAAATCACCTCCTATAAGTATATTACGCCCTAGCATATAGTCACTTGAGCTATGGCATTCTTTTCTGGGGTCAGTCAATGGATCATAACAGAATCTTTATTCTTCAGAAGCGCATAATTAGAAATATATTCTCGCTGAACCCATTGGACTCCTGCAGACCACTCTTTCGTAGATATAAAATACTACCATTTCCGTGCATACTTATTTTCAGCGCAGTCGTATTTATTAAGAAACATTTTACTAAATTTTCACAGCACTTGCATATTCACGATCACAATACTAGCCATAACACAAATATTTACATTCCACCTTACTCAACAGCTCAGTACCAGAAAAGTCCTTACTTCATTTGTGCCAACTTATATAACAGATTACCAAATAGTCTGAAGACAATTACCTCTATAAAAAAATTTAAAGAGCTATTCAAGAGCTACCTTCTTGAACATTTATTTTATGATGTAAGGGAATATACTGTAAGTAACTATTATTTTACCTTTGTATTCATTGTACCCATTGTATTTTGACGTTGTCATTGCTTCACGGCTTTTAAGGCAATAAAGTGATTTGATTTGATTTGATTAGAATTCCACATCAAATATGACAACCTCATTTTGTATCTAATCGTCTTTCAATTCAATAACTCTATGGGGATTCTCTGCAATCCCAAAATGCTTACTAAAAACACCATAATTATTATGTCTGCTCTCATTAGTTCATACAACCAAAAATGGGAAATTCCGGTTCCTGATCCATTAATTAGAGAATTAATGGAATCGGGAAATTAATAGAATTAAAGATTTTGCCAACATAATTTTCAAGGCCTTTTAATTTTTGAAATACAGGGTGATTTGACAATTGGGCACTCGTTTATGTTTTTAGTTTGATGACACAAATGCCATGTCAACTTCCTTTTACCTCAGACCGAACTCCTCAACAAATACATCAAAGTAGTTACCTATTTCGAAACGATAACACACGTGTATTGGTATGTAGGTTTGAACAAATTTAATAATTTTATTACAATAGCGTTTTCTTATCAAAAATGGCATTAAAAATATTTTTAATTGCGGCGGCGTAGGCTGCTGTTCTAACGTCGACTCCCAACTTAAACAATTCCACGTTTTTGGTTATTTCCTTAAAATGTACAAATTTTGATAAAAATAATAGCTATGGGATTGATAAGGCTCCTTACCTGCCCCACAGACGAGTATACGCAATCCAGACAATTTTTTGAGAAATCGCTACTCACAGGTAAAAATACATTGCAGGCGGCTTGCGACGTGCAATCGGCGACGCCTTGTTGGCCCTGCTGATGCTGCATATTTTTAAAGATGGTAGCGTACAATTCATTGCTACAGCTGGAAAAAATACAACCAAAAATGTACCCATCTCTACAACCATCGTGTACCCTGGTAAATGACTATATTATAATGCAGCTGTTCTACATTTTGACTTCAATGGTATCACCTACTTTACGGTCTAGCTGGTTTACAACAAACAAAATGTAGAGACGGTTTGTAAAAAAGGATGTACGTTGTTTCGACGTTAAAATCTTATTTTTGGTTTTTCGAGCCAAATGACTTTTGGGTATGTGTGGGGAAAATTGTTGTTCTGTCATTTTTTGGTCCTTCGAGCAGGACAATTTAGACGTCATTAATAACTCCGAGGTGGCTAGTTTTTATATCTTTTGCAGCTGTAAAATTAAACCGTTATCAAGGTAGTATCTTGTCCTAAATCTGAAAATATAAAGGTCACGCAATCCTATTAATTAATAGTGATTAATAAACCGTTCCTCATAGTCGACAGGGTGCCATAACAAACTTCGTATAAGCGATTGCGTAAAAGGATATGTGAGGAAGTGTCTCTTGAAAAAATACAGGCATTTCACGAACTGTTGATACAGACTAACTGAAAAAACTTTTGAATCACATATGTAATCCATCGCAGAAACCAATAATTGAGAAGAGAGGAAGCGCTAGCTACTGCAAAGATCATGGACATCTGAAGGAAGAGAGCCGAAAATTGAAACACAATTACCTTAAGTATTACAACCACATACTTGCTAAACACAGATGCTAAACAATCTGAAGCTCATATTTAACGCAACATGGAACCTCTGGATTATTACGCTATAGTAGTGGTTTTGTTCGCAGTAATTGTCTAAATTAAACTTAAAAATCTATTCAAAGAAACAAAATCAAGGACACCGAGTTTATATGTGTGTGCTAGTCGTCTAGTGCCAGTTAAGATACTTGACCACTAGGCAATTTTTGGTTGTTGCAATGTAATATTGCCACATCTACTCATATAAGCGACCGACAGAATACGCGTACAGGTTCTTCACCTCTACAGAGCGGAACTACAGCACAACAGAGAGAAGGGTCTTGATGTTATATGCGCTATGCAAAAATTCCATGCTTATATAGAGAATTCTCAGGTCAAATGACAGAGCGGATACCTTCGCAGACTAATGACTCTTAAAACGCCGGCAGGTCGTCTTGCAAAATGGTTCCTCTGTTGGCAGTCAATCCGCAGATCATATCTTCCAGGGAAGAAGAATATGTCAATGCAGACACCTTGTCAAGACCTCCAATCGACTTATCCGAAGGCACGACCCCACAGAAATCACCCGAGTACTCGTCGACTTTCCAACAAAATTTAAAAACTCGAATCCACCCTCTATTTTAGGAAAATTGCCGAAAGAGATTACATTCTGTAGAACAGAGTATTGTTCAGGTACTGACCGGTGTAGGTGAAGCGGAACCACAGCAAATTGTACCAAACAAATGCCGATAGATGTTGTCTTGAAGAAGTACCTCAATGCCAAGACTGTTAGACATTATGGCATTGAAGCTACATAGCCAAGAATGGTTCGAAGATTTTACAGGCTTGAATTAGGCGTAACATTGCTAAACACGTTAAACAAGGCATTGAGTGTCAAAATTTTAAAAATAATAAGTTAAAACCAGCTGAACTTTTTCCAACTCGTTCAAAATCAGACGTCCGAAGTACTGTCCATAGATTTATTTAGACCAGTACCACAGATCGAACACAGATACTGTTGTTACAATTCGTCGATAAAGTGATGCTATAGGTTGCCTACAGCCTAGATTTCCAATAATTGTTAATACCTGTCTACCACCCAGAACCCAATTCGGCTGAGCGGAAGACATAAAAACACAACTGGCGATTCTCACTGCGACCAACCATCAGGTATGGAAAAAGAAGCTCCTTGGAGTCCGGTTTTCTATGTGAATTCTGTTCGAATCACCGTACAAGAAAACAGGACATACGGAATCGGAACTCTGTAACAAACAACGACGAAAGACCACGTATGATGTGGGAGAACGAGTACTCGTGAATGTACTCGTTGTGAGTAAGGCCAGCAGTGAACTGTTTACCACCAAATTTGCCCGTTATACGATATGCTCCGAAAAGTACCTAACTCCTACTGCCTACCCCAAAGTGGCTGTAAAAAGTTTCGCAGCTCACTCTCTAAAAAAAATTGATGATCAGATTCCTAATCCAGTTACACATTGCATAAGAAGACGAGGAAGACCACCTGCCTCTGCCAAGTCTGTAGGCGAGCTTTAAGAAAAACCCGCTCCATGTGAAACAACCCCTGATAGCCCCGCTGGAGCCGCATAACTAAGAGCCCATAGATAAACAACCGGCGTAATTGGGAACGCGCTATCAACCTACATGTTGCTGCACGTGTCAATGTAGAAACACCATAGAATTCAAGTTGTTTTCACAATCGGGGACGTTGGGGCGGAGCAAAGAGTGTAACGCGATGTCACACTTCTATCAAGAATCACGTCGGGCGACCTGGCACCCTATGACAGACCCATCTTCGTCCTTGCCAGTCTTTTTTCCTTTGTGTATAAAGTCTTAGCTCAGCGTTTCCCGAATTTTAATGCCAAGCGCCCTCAGAAAACACAAAACAAAATCATTTCTGGTGAGACACAGGTTCTGCACAGAGCAGAAGCAGGCAACATCCACCAGCGTATTTTAGATCAAACACCGCATGGCAGATGGCTCTCAGTTCGAGAAGCAATCCATATTGCTCTGTACCTCGCTGGTTATCGGAACCAGAACCAAGTGAAAAGGAATGTAGCCATCTACCATGCGGTGTTTGATCTAAAATATGCTGGTGGATGTCGCCTGCTTCTGCTCTGTGCAACATCTCACCGGTGCTACGTACGTTCCCCGTTTTAAACCGATGAATCGAGGTTTCCAATTTGTCGACCGGCCAGGGCTGTGCTAATGAGGGGTGGACCCCGAGACCGGTATGCAGATGGGTTGCTCGACAAATTGGTAATCGCCACATTCCAAAATCATTTCTGCTGCAGTAAAATTAGAATAACACTCACCTAAGAATACTTTCGGTCTCCACACCAATCTGCTGTAAATTCTTCAAATACTCAAAACACGAAGCCACATTGGCTCCGGCGCAAGCAAATATATCTGGGACAACCAGTTTCGATTTGGTTATTAAAATCTTGTGAGCGGTTGGCGTGACAGGACCATCTGTATATGTCTTTATCAAATTCATTAATGTCGAAATAAATGGAAAACCTACCGGATGCTTCTAGTACAATACGAGCTTTCACATCTCTGGCAACGTAACACACTAAACTCTTGTGGCACGCTGCCAATACAAGAATATCACACTCCTCGGTGAGTATGGAATCGGATGTGTCATTTTTTGTCATTCCATAATTGACCATTGTGCCCTGTTCGTCCATGTACTTGAACAAATCCTAAGAAGGAGAAGTACCTATATGATGGTTATAACTCAGCCAGTCTCAGGCTTAACCTTTAAATCAATTCCTTTCGAATCATACAGATTAACATCGTGTTCCTTGACCCCAACGCAAATAGCCCCGCTGTCAACCAACATTAAACTTAAAGGTTTTCCTACTTTACCCAGGCCCTGCAACAGTCGACGTGCACATCAACTTGCTTTTGTAATAATTTGAAAAAATGGTTAAAAGTTACTTGGATAATAAACCGTTTGTTCTTGAGTCCAGTTTTAATGCAGCCAGTTTTCAGCATGATTTCGCCGTTGTTTAGAAACGTTTCCAATGCTTTCAACGCTCCCAGTGCGGCAACTTCGTCATAGTTGTCGACTCCTCCTTGGTCAAGAGGCTTTCCAGTGGAGGAAGCGTTGAGGCTGTGCCCTAAAAAATTGCCATTATCGATACCTACATAGGTGCTCAGTTTTCCATAATATGTGACAAAAGAGCATTGATTCATCTATGGTACAATATAACAATAATTACACGATCTAAGGTGATCAAAGATTTAAGTTTTTAAAGAAATCTTCTAGTGTGTCAATTGCATTACCTATTACAGTTGAAATCAATAACAATAATTAGAAGTAGGTAAGTAAAAATGAGAAAATAATACAAACTCAGATAAAACTGAATATGCTGCCTATGGCAGATTTTTACAATCTGCCATAGGAAAAAAACTTTGACCGCCTGTACCTTTAGGACGAGTCAACCGATTGGAGTGAGTCCAACAGTTTTTTTGTTCTATTTTAATTCCTCTTTCACCTTCCACCAAAGAAAGTCGCCAAGTTCAATAGTTTGAGAGATAGACCCCTTCGGTGGTCGACTTTTAGAATGTGCCTTGGGGGAATTTAAACCAACCTATTGCTCTTATTCATGTTCTTCGAGAATTTTGCAACCTTTTATATACGTATGGGTACAAAGACGAAATAACATTATAGTATTTCCAAAACTATTGTCTAAAATTAAGTAATTATTGAAACGACGATCAATGATTAGCGACTCTGATTATTTATTTCCTTAAACTCTTATTAAGAAAACATAGGAATACTTTTCAGATGGAACCTTGAATTATCCAAATTAATTATTCCCAGAATATTCTTATTATTACTGGGATTACCAGGATTATCCTTAGAATGCAACTAGGATATTCAAGTTTATTCCAGGAATATTGTCAGACCGTAAAAGTTAAAATAGATGTTCTTGGAATATTCTGTGGAGTGTTTCTAAATTATACAATATTCCTATTTGATTACTCATAGATTATTCCAGGAATATGCAAGTGGTGCCATCGGACGACGGCAGGTGGTTCCACTAGGGCATGCGAGATAATAGTGAAGTGAAGCCAAGCCAGCTTTTTGCCGAAGTTGTCGCTTCCCACAGACAGATGGCCAAGATTCGTACCTATACTGTCTGGGGACTACGTTCAGCAGAGTATCAATATCATTTCTTTATCAGGCAGAGGAAACATAGACCGGTTTCCCTCTTATTAGAGCTCATCAGTATGGTATACCTCAAACCTAATAGAAATACGAGTGCGAAAAATACTTGGTCTCCTCTCTTGCTCAAGGCACTGTGTATGTATGCAAGTGGCGCCATCGGACGACGGCAGGTGCTTCCACTAGGGCTTGCGAGGTAATAGTGAAGTGAAACCAAGCTAGTTTTCTGCCGAAGTTGTCGCTTCCCACAGACAGATGGCCGAGATTCGTAACTATACTGTCTGGGGACGACGTTCAGCAGAGTATCAAACTCATTTCCCTATCAGGCAGAGGAACCATAGACCGGTTTCGCTCTTATTAGATCTCATCAGTATGGTATTCCTCACAGTTGATAGAAATACGAGTTCGAAAAATACTTGGTCTCCTCTCTTGCTCAAGGCATTGTGTATGTATGCAAGTGGCGTCATAGGACAACGGCAGGTGCTTCCACTAGGGCATGCCAGATAATAGTGAAGTGAAACCAAGTCAGTTTTCTGCCGAAGTTGTCGCTTCCCACAGACAGATGGCCGAGATTAGAGCTCATCAGTATGGTATACCTCAAACCTGATAGAAAGACGAGTTCGAAAAATACTTGGAAAATACTCGCATGTCCTAGTGGAAGCATCTGCCGTCGTCCAATGGCGCCACTTGCATACATACACAGTGCCTTGAGCAAGAGAAGAGACCAAGTATTTTTCGAACTCGTATTTCTATCAGGCTTGAGGTATAACATACTGATGAGTTCTAATGACAGTGAAACCGGTCTTTGGTTCCTCTGCCTGATAGAGACATTCCAGGAATATTTGGTGATATCAGGGCAGACTTCAAAAACTAATTAACACTTTGCCTTGCTAATTAGACTTGTGAATTAGGGGATTACGAATCACTTACTTTATTGTAGGTTTCGGATTTAACAAATAGGGACATACCAGTACATGTAGTAAAAGCTTCAGAAATCCACGTCATTTCTCTACCACTCGTATTGATATCTGGATGCACCACACTGGTATGATTGCCTTAAACATATGCAGTACTTTTACATATTAAATTTGAAATAACGACTACTTTATACCCACAGTATCCTTTTTTGAACAGCTCCATCACGTACAACCTTAAAATAGTCTTCAATTCCCCCTCAGAGTACTCTTTGTGGTTAATCTTAATTCCTCCGGCTCCACCTGATAAACACGTCCCCACGCATGAGTTTTTCATAAACGACAACATAGCCAGTGCTTTCATATGATCACGAGTGAGGTCTTGATGAATCCTTAAACCTAGTTTTGTGCAATTAGTCATGCATACGCATTTTCTGCCGCCTTTTTACCCCCTAAACAAGGAGTTCTATAAACGGTTTCACCGTAGTGTGCCTTAAAGCCTCTAACGACCTCAAGTTTGCCATTATCTCTTCTAAATGGAAACCGTACATCGATTATTGAGTTGCAATGATCCAAAGCTTCAACAATGTTTTCCAACTTTTCGTGCACTTTCACATCTCCTACCTTCTGGTCTTTGAATCTCTGTCTGAAAATTATTTCTTTTAAGACATATTCCAATACAACTCTCCTCTTTACAGAGCAGTTTTACCTGTAGGTGTTCTTTAGAGAGTGAAATATGACCTCGTATGTTCGATGCAAGAACCAGTTGGCACTGTCGAAGAATGAGGCGTTGGCAAGATAGAATGCGTTTCGATATCTCTCGGGAATCTCGTAATCGAGTCGGGTGATTTTCGGGAAACTGATGCTTTTTGCCTGCATTTTCTTTTTGCTAAGAGTAAAGTAATTTTGAATTTTAACTTGAAACCTGACACTTGACAGCATCAACAAAATATTCCTTCAGATTCGGACCTCAACTGGGTTTTTAGAGGAATACTAAAAAGTAGGTATGGATTTTATAACTCTCTATATTATTACCTAACTGATATCAATACATTCTTAGCTTACATATACAAATTACTAGACAAAACATCTCGCTTAAAATTTACCGCAACTTTGAGCCCCAAAACCTCAAACAACCTAAGAATTTCTGCTGCATTTGCAGAATCTATAGGCATATTTTCTGTATAAACGACCCATAAACTGGCGGTGATTTGTGAGCATATGCAGTACGAAAGGACACTGGCACACAGTCCCTGTACTAGATTGGGTGGTTCGAGTCTTTTACAAAAATTATAAGGTACTTTAGGAAGGGTTGTTATGCAGCGACAGAACGTAATCGGGGTGTCAGGTCTGCTACTTTCCAGAGACTGGAAGGCGGAAGTCGGTGAGCTCGTGATGCAATGGACGTGCTTTGCTTTTTTTATCCAGGGAGCTATTAGTTCAACAATCTGTAAATATGGAGTAGAAAAAATATTTATATTATTATATTATTAACTAAACTAAAACTACTTTACCTCGCCAATTGTTAACTCATTGCATTTACTGTTGAATGTTATTATGTAATTCGGTCCAATTCCATAAACTGACAATCCTTCATTGACTAGAGTAAGTATTGGTTGGGAGCCAGTGGTTAAATGCGAACATATCTGAAGCACTTTTTGGGATTCGGCAACGAATATGCTCTCTATGGTTTCGGGAGGACCAAAATTACCATTCCATTTGTATACAGGACTAGAAAAAACACGAAAATAAATTACTAAAACGCTGATTTATATAGAGAATTACTAGATAAAAAATCTTTGGAGTTTTGTCTTCATTAAAATGTTAGATGACGTTTAGAACAGTGTTGTGAACAGTAAACACTGAGAATAATTTTTATCCTGCTTAATCATAAAGCAATACCCATTCACACTCCATTGATTGATGGCGGACCTGAGCATAACTGACCAGCCTCGCTTCAGTTGATAAGCTGGTGCTAACGTGAGACGATGTTACTGAAGAAGCCTGGATGTTTTTAATGACGACCATTTCTTTAAACTATCGTTTCCTCCAGAAACGAAAGTTTAAAAAAAGTCTTAAAAAACACAGCCGGTGGCTCAAGAGATCACCCAAAAGGGGTGGTAGAAAGTAAGACATCGGCAAAGAAAAGGGCTTGCAGTTCGAAAGGTCGTCGCCCAGAGGCTAAAAAAATGGCAAAGGAAACACAGTCTCCAAGCAGATCACAAGTTTATCCCGAAGCTAATAAAGCGCAATAAGAAACCACC
The DNA here is from genome assembly GCA_951812265.1 of Taphrorychus bicolor. NCBI lineage: Eukaryota > Metazoa > Arthropoda > Insecta > Coleoptera > Curculionidae > Taphrorychus > Taphrorychus bicolor. Next base: position 9,980,691 of record OX638299.1, on the reverse strand, counting down.
ACTACAGGCTGCTCCGGAGGTGGTAGTGCACCAAAAGGAACGGAATCTTCATGTGGCTCAACCATTAGCCAGCAACCGCCTGAATCTGCTCAGCAACATGCATTGACAAAAACCAAGTCATCATGTGGCTCAAGAGCCCGTCCAGATGCTGAAGCTGCACCAAAAAAGTTTAAGTCTTCTTGCAGTTCAAGGGCTCACCCTCTGGCTGAACCTGTACCGAAAGAAACCCCCACGTCTTCTTGCGGCTGTATAGGGCACTCGGAAGCTGAAACTACAGCGAAACTAACCAAGTCTTCCTGATGCGGTTCAAGAGTTCATTCACCAAGAAATTGAAGCTGTACCAGAAGAAATTAAGTCTTCTTGAGATTCAAGAGCTCATCCAGAAGCTGAAGCTGCACCGAAAGAAACCGTCACGTCTCCTTGGGGATGTATAATGCACTCAGAAGCGGAAATTACAGCGAAACTAACCAAATCTTCCTGCGGTTTAAGAGTTCACTCAGAAGCTGAAGATGTACCCAAAGCAACCAAGTCTCACTGCCGTTCAAGAACTCACCAAGAAATTGAAGCTGTACCAGATGAAGTTAAGTCTTCTTGCGGCTCAAGAGCTCATCCAAATTCAGAAGCTGTACCCAAAAGAAATGAAGTTTTCTTGGGGTTCGAGAGCTCATCCAGAAGCTGAAACTACACCGAGAAAAACTACCACGTCTTCTTGCGGATGTATAGTGCACTCAGAAGCTGAAACTATGCAGAAACCAACCAAATCTTCTTGCGGCTCAGGAGCTCCTTTGTCCAAATCTGTTCTCATAGAGACTGAGGAAGCTCCGGATAGGCCTAAGTCTGGGTGTCATTCCATCAACCAAGCATCAGTGTGCAAGAATCAGCCCTGAAGGCGATTAATATAACCTGGAGAAGGAAAACGTGAACGTGTGTTACCCTAGCATGTGTACTCTAAAATCTGCTAAATCTACCAAAAGCTGCACCATCCAGACATGTAAAATGAAAGACCAATCCCCGTTGGCTTGTCTCATCTACAAGGAGAAAACTATGCCTCCACCTCAAACCCACACTATTGCTGTGGAAACCACTAAGTCAGTCTTTCCTGTCACTGACAGTTGCTGTGAACCTATTTGTTGGTCTCTAGAGAATACCATGTATGGTCCTCCTCCTCACTACCAGAAGGTGGTCGGCTATTCTATTTTCATGACTTTGGCTTCTGACCACAGTAAAAAACCAATTTCTGGTATAATTTAAGTTTTGAAAAATCAAGAAAGCCTTGCAACTTGTCAGAAGAACTTTTAGAAAAATCTGCCTACCATGGCTTTTCAACTTTTATTACAAATAATTTTTTTAGCTTTCCAGTAAGAGATATATCACAAAGTCATTCATAAAAGTTGAATTATGGCAGAAATAATTGATCTTTGATCATGCAGGGCTGGACTAAGTAGGGTTGCCACCTCTGCAGGTTTCACCTGGAGACTACGGTTTTTGATGTAAGGTCTCTGGGCCCCAGATTACTTGTATTTTCTCCAGAAATGATTATTTTCATCCCAGGAAATTTGATAAATAGTTGACAACAGAGCAGCAACTTTAGTAAGCTGAAGCAAGTCATAAACCGTTTTTATTTGGAAGCTGTTGCTATGGTTGCCAACCATTCATTATCTATTTGAAAAGATAGTAGGTACGAGGTGTTCATTGTAAAACTTCATCTAGTTGGCTGTGAAATGTCAAAAGAAAAGGATGGGGAAACAAAAGTCCATTTACCTTGAATATGTCATCCTTTTCTGTAAAAATTTCATAGCCTGCTAGATGAAGTTTTATAATGAACACCCCTTACCCTATATTAAGATATTGTACTTTGAGCTTTTATGAATTGTAAGAAAGTCCATGTTCCTTAAAAACAAAATATCTGTTTCAAGAAATATTAATTCAATTAACATTTGATGGTAAATGAAATTTAAAACAATTGTTTCTAGAAAATTTTTAGTACCGAAGGGAAATTTAAGTCACAATTTACAAAAAAGTGGGTGTAGCACCTCAAAATTTTGCTTTCGGCACACTATTTGTAACTCTGTTGTGAAATCTCCGGTTTGAGTTTGAGGCCGCCGTCACATACAGCGGAACAGAATGGAGCGGAATGGAGCAGAAATGTCAATAACATCATTACGCATGTCAATAACGTCATCACACATTTCAATTCCTATTTTAGCTTTTATCTGATTGGTTTAAATTCAACTGTCAAATTACACTCTGTTCCACTTTTAACTGAATTCCGGTGTATGTGACGTCGCCCTCAGTTGTTATGAGTCTCCTTTGAAGGCTAATGCTAAGCCCACATGTATGTAGAAGCTGAGAAAAAAGAAACTGGTTTGCCTGTCTTATTCATTGCTACACTGTCAAATAATAGGGTCAGCTGATTTTCAAGCAATAGGATGTGCGTGCCAGTTACACTATGGACTTGGTAATAAGGAGTTTGAGTGTTTTGCTCCTGAAATGTTAAGCCAAGAGAGATTTGGATTATTTTAGTTGAAACAGCTTTTCATAGTTATCAGTGTGTTTAAATCATCTTTCAGGCTTTCAGGTGTTTAAAGTAATCAGCCAAATTACTTTAAACACCAAAATAATGGTAGGTACTTGAAGGGCAAGGGGGTAAAATTTTGGAGTGCTTCAAATGTGTGAAGTATGAGGATGTTGGAGGGCTATAAAAACAAACTTCACGTGTAAGAACTGTTCCAAGTTATTCCCATAGAAGATGGAAAGTGCCTATGACCCACTGCATACTTAGCAAAAATTAAGCAAAAGATGTTGATAATAGTAGGTATCCCTGATGAAATTCATTGGTATATTAATATGGTTTTGTATCTACCTTTTGTATTCTGGCAGCTCCTCGAGCTCCTCATCATCTAAAATTAGAGCTCGGGTGCTTGGCTCCACTATTTCCCCAAATACCATCTTTGCAGTTCAAAATTCTTCACTTTCTGCTTTTACACCTTTTCTTGTTTCACTTCTTAATTATTATTGAATTTGTAGCCTTCAGTTTAAGCACTGTTTTAAGAATTACTTACAAAAATATCAATAAAGCTACACTCAAATTGAATTATTCATTAAGAGCATTACAAACATTTTTTGAAAGTTTTGTTTTTTATTTTTTGTTTGGTTTACTTTACTAATTTGAGGTTATGTAGGAGCAATTAGCAAACCGCCGAGGCGGCATTTTATCATTTGCCACCTTTATTACCTACTTCATATGGTTGTCTCTATCTCCCTGGGCACGTTAAACAAGGACAGATCATAAATAGTGTTCCTGAATACCGTGTAAATGGCAATAGACATAAAACTGTCGAACCAGAAAGTCAAATATCTACCATACTTCCCTTTTGGCATCCGCATCCGCGAGGGCAACTTAATTTTATTGATTAGTGAATACTGAATAGTACTCAAATTTAAAGGAAAACACAAAAATGCGTATTGAAACTTGTTATTTTTGTTCCTCCCAGATATATCCAGGCCACGGCATACAATTTGTTAGAAACGACTGCAAGGTAAATGCATTAATCTGTTCAAAAAGTTTATTCTCAAAATTAGGTTATGATAGATAAATAATTTCAATTGAAACATAATTTTCTACTACTACTACTGCTTATCACATATTTCAGATATTCAAGTTTTGCCGCTCAAAGTGCCATGCAGCCTTTAAAAAAAAGAAGAACCCACGTAAGGTACCATGGACCAAGGCATACAGGAAAATAATGGGCAAGGAATTGGCCATCGACCCATCATTTGAATTCGAAAAGAGGCGTCACGTCCCTATGAAATACAATAGAGAAAAATTCACTAAAGCAGTTGAAGCAATGAAGAAAGTTGAGGCAATTAAACAGAAAAGGCAGGGAGCATACATTATGCAAAGGTAAAACATAGAATTTAAATATTTATATTTTAATGGGCAGAAATGCTTAAGAAGTTTGTTTTGTTATTTTTTAGGTTACGTAAAGGTCGTGAATTGGACCAAGAAAGGGACGTTAAGGAAGTGCAGAGAGACTTGGCACTTATCAGATCACCTGCAGTTGGGCTTAAGCAGAGGCAAGACCAGCAAATGGCTGAAGATAACAAAACAAATGAGAGTGAAGGCGAGGAACAAATGGAAGGAGTTATTGAAGATGGTGGAGAAGTTATATTATAAGACTATTTTTATGTTTGTACTAGATTAGGAGTCGTTGGTTCACCATTATACATATAACATTAGGGAATTGTTGCTGGACTGTAAATTTTAAAAAGAAGCAAGTTTCTCAGGTAGTCGGTTGTACTGACCGATTACCCGAGAAATGTGCTTCTTTGTAAATTCTCCAGTTGAGACACTCACCATATGTAAATTTTAAGTTGGAGATTTTCCAAATGTTGCATATTTTGTTGAGCTTAGAGTATATTACTACTTATAGGTATGTTGCAGAGCTTATAAATATATGTGGATGTGATGTGATGGCCATATTTAGTTCTATTATTCCAGATTAAATACCGTTTTCGATTGGCAAGTTTTGCACCCAGTCGACTGCAGGGCAATTCCTGTTTCTTCAAATATTTGACCTGGTGCAGTTCCAATAAACCAGGCAATCGCATTTGCATTGCACCCGGGACAAAACTAACTAGTAAACCTCGTTCTAATAGCGAAAACGCTATTAGAACGATAAGTGATTTGTCTACATTCTCTACATGGCAAATTAAAGATAAATGTATCTACTGAAGTTAAACCACAATTAATAAATAAGAAGTGCACAAATATTAAAAAACACCATTTATTTTTCTCTGAATGCACATGATAAATATTCAAAAGCACGAACTAACGAAAAATTTTGGCGTTTCGTTTTTAATTTCTTGAATCCGGATCTTATCGGCGGTTTTATTAAAATACGATAAAAGCACGTGGCGGGACTAAGGGAAGGGCTGTCGATGCAATAGCCATTGCCAAGCATTCACGTATTTGAGGTTGAGTTTTAAAGTTTTAACAAAAATAGTTCTACAACCAATTTTTGTTTCTAATTAGACAATACCTACTACTATTAAACTAATACGTACCGTACATCTATAATACAACATGTTTACTTTAAGTTTAAGACGGGCTACATCAAACTCTCAGCTCCTGAAAAGATCTTTGCAGGCTTTATATTCCACATCGCTAGAGCCTCTTCGAAAAGACAGTTCTGAAGACTACCAAGATAAAGAGATTAAGAAGTTTGATAGGTTGACTAATATAGTTAAAAGGACCAGAACTAGGAAGCCTCAAAGAGAACCATTTGTTAAGAACTTTTTAGTAGGTAAGTCAGTGGACGGATTGCACCTATTGGGATTAGGTACACCTTGTGTGAAGTCTTGTGCTAAAGCTTTAACTTTTAGTGTCTTTATATATGAGGCATTCACATTTAGCATAAGTGCCTTCACCTCCTTCAAAAAACAACATTATTTCAAGGAAATAAGTTTTTGATAAGTTTGTGGTTCTTTTCTTGTCATACAAATATTTGAAAAATTTAAATAAATATCGAAATATTGGACACATATCCAATATATATCTGATATAATATGTCAAGTGATGATATTTTATCTAAAAGCCATTCTACAACCGTCAAAATATGACAAGGCTTGCGCATTATTGTAGGTATGCAAACTGACACATATTTTCATGTTCACCTTTTTCAACATCACTCATGGCAGCGTGCAAAAAAGTAACTAGTTGCCATGAGAAACTTGAAAAGAAGTTTTTCACCTACTCTGTCAGCAAAAAAGAACTGCATTCCTTGGTAAAGTTTTATAGCCTAAGAAATACAGTTGAATTGCCCTAGAGCTTTTTTGAACAGTTATAGAAAAAATGTTGTTTCTAATTCATGTGCAAAGTATCTTTTGCACACTTGTCTGCTGTCCAAACTCGGCTTCGCATCATTCAGGTAACTGCAGTCGCGCATGCGAAGGTATCACTTTGCGCACTTGTTAGCAAAATATCTATTTTTCTATTGGGTATTAAAATTAACAGTACTTATTGCATTTTGCAAAGTTGACACACATCGTGCCAACTTTGTGTCAGACTATTATTTTGATTACTTCACTCTTTTAGGACATTTTGATAAGGAAATGTTGACATTTCCCGAATTAGATCTAGAAGAATTTAGAAATTTGGAAAAAAATGTAGAAGGCTTAAGACAAGCATTGCATCAGAGGCACATGACAAGTGCAAAATCTTTAGCTGATAAACAATTTAGGTAAGTACCTACCTACACACTTAGCTTTTGTTGAAATGTTCTCTCATTTAATTGGGGAAGACTTCAGTTTTCTTTATTCTTGCCAAAATTCTTCTCATATGGTGAGGTATATAATGACAAATGATTTTTTTTTTACAAAAAGTTGAGTCACGCTAGCGTGTGTAAGGTTATTCCATTTTTGACACTTTTGGGGGGTATCTCTCTTATCTTTAGAGATAGGGGGTTTTGGTTTTCATGACTGCTATGAAATGAATGATCACACCAATATAATTTTCAAGGCCCTTTTGGTTTTTGAGATACAGGGTGATTTTAGTAATATGACAATATGACATTTAAAAAACCCATTTATGTTTTTAGTTTTGTGAAATAGTATATTACAATACAAGATGGGAAGTGTTTCATTACTTTTCAGAGATAATAGTATATTACATACCAGGGTGGGAAGTCGTTCATTACTGTCAAGAGATTTGATAGTTTTGATAGTTTATCGAGACGCGCAGCGTCGAGATGAACTAAAAAATCTCGAGACAGCAAGGAAACTTCCTACCGCGGTGTGTATACTATTTTATTTACAACCTACATAATATGAATTTATATTTTTTGTATAAGATATTTATAATACTTTTAACTATCTTTTTTAAAAATTACCAGTTAACTATCTTATCTAGTTCGATGCTATCAGGGACACCTTTTTAATTCTATAAAGACATTACATTTTAGGGGCCAAGAAATAAGCATGGAAAATGAGGGCTGAAAGAGAGGTAGGTAATAAGCGACATAATAAGCCATTACCGCCCTTAGGTTGTAATGAATACCCATTACCTACGCCTAATTAAGAGATAATCCCATATAAAAGAGATATTCCCAATATAAAAATAAATAAAATTTCCCACCCTCCTATGACGTTCGTAATGATAGCATTACATATATGGTTGTAAATAAATAAAATTTCATGGCAGTAATGAAACTACTCATCAAGTAAATATATAGGTACTATTTTACTTTTAACCACTAAGAACTTTGATCCACAATCCACTATCATCATTACTGGTCTAGCCATTACTGTCCTAGACCAATAATGGGATTACTTTCCGTTTGAGACCAGTAATGTGACACTTTCAAGATTTTATAAAGACATTAATAGATATTTATTTTATTAGGAGTATAAGTTATACCTTATGTGACGGAGTGTGAAAGTTTAAACGCCAAGCGTAGCGAGGCGAATTAAATTCACACGAGTCACATAAGGTAGCTTATACTCTGAATAAAATACAATATTTTATTTTCAAATAATTAATGCATATCATATAGGAAATGTAATTGCTAATTCCACTCAATCCCATTAAAAAACAACACCTCCTAATTTTAGTTTGCTTTGTATTCATAACTACCATGTAACACCAGCTGACAATGATGTCTCTAAAGTAAATTTGATGACAAGATATGTTTGTCAGGTTTTCGTTTTTGTAAAGGTGTTTTAAATTAAGTTCGAAGCCGATTAAATAGCAATATGTCAGATATAGAAGAAACGAGACACAAGTTTACCAACTTCGCCACCGAGAGTGGCTGCAGCGGCGAAATTAGCAGTTTATTTTTCATATTGTCCCTTGAGCGGCGAATAACACTTATACGCCGCTCAAAACACGCGTCACAAAAGTGACACTTATACCTTCATAAAACCGTCACTAAGTTGGGGTTATATGACGTTTGAAAATAAACTTATTATTACATACGTCATTGAAAAAGTAAAAATTCTTCTCCCGTAGTTGTTGTTATGTAAAATCCAGTGATGCATCTAAAATTCATTTGCACCTAATAGTTCAGTGAGAATTAAAAAAAGAATGTTTTTTTTAAAGCTTTTGTTGATGCTCTTCTAAATATGTAACAATCATACAGGGTTTCCCATTAAAATAAACCTATGTTTGTTTTATTGAGGCGAAATTATTCCTTGCATTAAAAAACTAGCTACACCACTGAATTTTATGGGAAGATTTCTACAAGCAAACGCTTCAATTTCTTTGATAAATTTAATGATAACTGAGATATGGGGGAATGCCTTAAAAGTGATAATTTTGAATTCCACTCTGGATCCCAAAACTCAATAGGGTTATAAAAATTCTGTTTACGCCATCTTTAACCGCAACCTATCTATCTTGAAAAATAAAAAAGATACCTCGCAGAAGTTCCGAAAATCTGATACTCTGTATATTTCGTCCTCTTTTTCTTTGACCGCCTATAGCTTTAGAACGAGTGGACCTATTTTTTGTTTTACCTTCTACAATGAAAGGCCCGTAAGTGCAATACTTTTAGATATGCAACTCTTCGGTTGTCGATTTTTAGGCACTTTTAGAATCAACTTTTTACAATTTAAATAAAAACTTATTTTCGGGGCTGATTTGATTCGTATTAAATTTGTTACGTTCATAGGCATAGATGATTAAAATCGTCTAATTTACTGTTGTATTACGTGTGTATATTTTATGCCGTTTTTTGTTAAAAGCAGCATAAAAATAATTATTGTTTTTTTAAATTGTCTAAATGTGCAAAGTATTTCGTCTTTTTTATTACTTTATGACTTTGGGTGTCTATAACTTTAGAACTAGTGGACACATTGGAGTGGGTCTAACTGGGTTTTGCTTTTCTTGATATATTATTTCACCTGCCACAAATGAAAATCCCATGGGTTTAAGGGTTTTGGAAACACCCCTTTTCAGTGTTCGATTTTTAGGCACTTATAGAATCGACTTTTTTCCATTTTTAAATAATTTATTTATGGGGACAATTTGACTTGAATTGTTTGTTATGTAACTACAGGGGATTTAAATTGGGTTATTCTAAAAACAGCCTAAAAATATTTAGCTTTTTTTTTTAATCGAAAATTACGTCATTTGGCCGAATTACTTATTAACTCAAATTTATTCATTGTTCATTTTATTGGCAGCAAAAAACTTTTTTTATGGGCATCAATCGGAACATTAAACAAACTTTAAAAAATGAAATTTTTGATTCCCTCTAAACGAAAAAACCTTAAACAACACTTTTGAGGGATTACCTAACTCAATGATCAGTAAAAAAAGTATCTTTTTATAAAATCCCCTCTCAATTGGTATTATCAGTTGTTATTCATATGTCCTGTTTTTTTCTAAGGCAAAATTTGGTCGACTACAAGGCTCTTGGCTTGCAAACCTCCCAGTTTTTGGATGGACGCGAGTGCTGCCCTATGGAACTCATGGCGTTCTTGGATACCCTTTCCGAGCATCCTCTAAGAGAAAGCTTGTTGCACAATGACTTGTTGGGTATTATGCTTTTATTTACCAGCGTTAATTAATAACGTCATTCAGTGTTGTTTCCATATTGTAGGAGCTGAAATTTTAAATAGATTTGCGGATGATAGTATAAAAAAGAAATATCTAGCTCCAATCGTAACAGGTGAATCCGTAAGCGCGTTTGCCTTTAATGAGCTTGGGTTGTCTGATGTGACGCAAATGAAGACAGAAGCGAAATTAACTGAAGACAAAAAGTACTGGGTATGTAAAGTATAAGTCAAAAGTCCGCATTATGAGCAAGAACTTCATAAACTTGCTTTCTTTTGTAGATCCTAAACGGAACGAAAGCATTTGTAATCAACGGGCTTTCTGCGAACACTTTAGTAGTCGTTGCAGTTACGGAGGCGGCATTATTAGATAATGAACCCGTTGCTAGTGTCAGTGTTTTTGTAGTCGATAAAGAGTCAAAAGGGGTTTCCTGGAGAAAATTGGAAGGCACTGACTTAGATTTGGCAGATATTAGTTTCGACAATGTTCAAGTACCTGCCGGTAGGACTAAACAAAAAACTGACAATTATTTCTGCATGTTTATGTTTATGTGTTTAATGTTGGTAGAAAACCTGATTGGACCTCTCCATAAAGGCGAAGAAGTTATAAAGCCCGTCATGCGCGACTTTAGGTTGAGCTGTGGACCAGCCTGTAACGCTATCTCCAAACAACTTATTGTTAACCTTCACAAGGCGTTTGTTAAGCTGAGTACTCCCGAGTACGACTATCTTGCAACAGACGGTGTGAGAGCGAAACTGGGTGAGGTAATATATATTTCTAAAATAGTACCATGTTTTTGTTCAACTTAATGTATCAGTGGTTGTGACCAGAAAATCGATTGTGATCTTGATAGGAAATGGAAATAAGCCTCTCAACTTCTCCGACTTTTCAGCATATGTCAATTCATCTTCAGGACAATTTGATATGTTTTCACAGTAATAATCTCTCTTTCAAGAGAGGTCAATATCGCACAACTTATTTTAAAAGAAAAACCTTCATTAAACGAGTATTTTTAATTTTATTCACTGTAAACGAGCCTACAATATAGTTGAAAAAGTAACCACTAGTGTTCCTTTTGCAAGTCAAGTTTGAACCCTACCTGAAGTTTAAACTCCAGATTTGACTTATATTTCATTACTTAACTGTCAAAATATTTTGTTTATCTTCAAATTGAAGTTTAAACTGAAGTTGTAAAAGTCGCCCTAAGATGGATATATAACTTTATAGCAGAAAGCAATCTTAACTACTTTTATTTTTGAGTCAAAAATGTGTATTTTTACAGCTTTTGACGGATTACTACGCGGCAGAAAGTGTGACATACCTCACCGCGGGTCTGCAAGACTGGTACGAAAATCAAGATCTTGATATTGAGTGTTCAGTCGTAAAAGTAAGGCTTTAAGTTCAAGCGGTTGCTTGCTACTTGCGCTTTCTACTTTCAGCTGTCTTCCAGGTGTTTACTTCAGAAGCGGCGTTAAGGATATCCACAACGTGTCTGGACCAGATAGGTTTGCCGGCCACTTTGCATGATCATTGGGCTCGCAAAGGCCACGACGATATCCTAAACTACTTAACTCTTCACGAAACTAATGACAATCAGAGACTGTTAATAGCGTTAAGTGGACTGCAATACGCTGGAGTAAGATAAAGTGATTTTACATTAATGGATTTGAAAGTCCCTACTTCACGTTTGTGAAACTACCGATGCTTTGACCGTGACTAAAATACAAAGTATTGTACACATAAGTAACATTTTGGCAATGACGACTACCGCGTAGACTCTCATTTCTCCATCTCTATAATAGCCAGAGGAAGCTCTACTTTTTCTTGAATTTAAATTGTTGTGTCCGAGCCATTAGAAGTACATAGGTGAACATATCGCCAAAAGTTTAATGAAACTCTTGGCTTTTGTAGATTAAAGGACACCAAACAGTGAAGAAACTTCGAAATCCCTGGTCATACGCCAATTTCATGATCAAACGCCTCTACACGGACCGAGATCAGCTGTCAGATAATCCAAAACTTGACTTCGGGCTCATCGAAAGCCTTCATCCTACGTGTGAAGTGGCATCCAAACAATTAGAGTAAGTTTATGTAGTTTTGTCTTGGAAAGCGCGGAGACATGGCGTAGGACAAATTGCTACTTTACGGTTGAGAAGTGTCCAATGTTTCGATTGAAGGGGAAGTATGCGTACACTTTCTTACCCTTTACGTTTTTACTCCATGCATACTGCAGTTACCCATCTATTCTTATATTTTGATTGTTTTTGAGGTTGCTTTGGGCGTTATTCATTTAGAGTTATAATTATATTATATGTTTATTAATCGAACAAGCCTGGAATGCAAGACGGACTTTGATCGGACAAATAACGACTTTGAGCGACAATCGACTCCAATTGGCCCGAGAAATCACTTCTCTACCTAAAAAAAATATTTATGTTTTATTTTATAAATACTTGACGAAGTTGAAGTGATAATTTATCGGAAACTGTAGGATTTTGGTGGGGTCTGGAGGCTACTTTGAGATAAATAAAAGAAAACAAGAAAATGTAATAAAATCTATTAAGCGGGATCAGCCGGTGTTCTAAAACGTTTAGGTAGCCGCGTCGTCCCCTTCTCTGCTCTCTCTAGACGTGAATGATTTAAATAGTTTAATCTCTGTTATGAACAACCATTTTTAATTTAGTTGGGCTCCAAGTTATTTTATATTCCGTAAAAATAACAAAAAAGTTTTGATAAAGCTGTTTATTTATGAAATTAAAAGATTCAGACAAACAAGGTTTAAACTCCTTAAACTATCTTAACTATTACCTACCTAAGAGTGAGCAACTCAGTTTGTGCACTACACTATACTTTGTCTTGCTACTACCGTTTGAAGTTCAAAACCGAGACCGGAATCGAATCAGCAACGATGCGACAATGCCGCGACACTAGGGAAGTTTTGTGGAATGACAAATGTGAGGAACTGCTCACTCACAAAAACATCCGGTGTCACAAACGATATTAGACTCGACGGTGTCTTGGCGGTGTTTTCAACGTCGCCGCAAACAGCGCTTTTCAACGATTTTTGACACTTGCAGTTTGTAGCAGATACTTACTTTTCCTTACTTTATTCTAAAATTAACTGTTCCTGACAAGATGGAGTTTGACTGAGACATTTTCGACACTTTACCCTTCTGTTTGCAGTTCACCTTCCACGTTTGTGGTAAATTGGAATAAAAACCGAAGAAACGGTTTTGGTCCATTTTCTCATTTTTTTTGCGGTTGTAAAGTCGCTCGATTGCTTCTTCTAGGAGACCAATCAGACTTTTTCGAGCTTGGCATGTTCTACATTTCAGCATAATTCTAGTTGCATATTCTTCGTAAAGAGTTATCGCTCTCTCCTCAGGTTGCTCTACTACCACTTCTCTGTTCATTATTAATGTAGCTGTTTCCATTTCTAGTATTTTTAATGATTGATTTGGAGGCAAGAGTTCGGCCGCGTTGATCGCTCCAACTTCCGGAGTTTCTTCTTTGTCATTACTGATTTTAGAGGGCCCTGCGCCACTTCTGATTCCTCTTCTGTTTCTTCATCTGTTGGTATTATGGTTTATATGCGATCTGGAACAAGAGCATCCGGATTTAGGTTTGGATAATACATTTTCAGAATTGTCTGTGCTTTTTTCCCAGTCCTCTCCTTCTTGACCGAATGTCGTCCACGTGGATTTGGCTCGTAAGAAGTTCTAAAAAGTCCTAAGAAATCCGCAGAAATCCTAAGAAGTTCTAAGAAGTCCAATCCCAAATTTTTTGGTGACTACCGCACCATCAGTCTTATGTCACACGTGTTAAAAATCTTTTTCAGGATAATTCGAAATGCGAAGAACATATGGGCGAGTCGCAGTTCGGGTTTCGCAACGGCATCGGAACTCTTGAGGCATTATTTGCCATACAAGTTCTTATACAACGCTGTAGGGGTATGAATTGCGACGTTCACATGTGCTTTATAGACTATGCTAAAGCTTTCGACCGCTGTCAACACGAAGTCCAAAGTTACCGCCTTCAAAAATACCGAATTCTGAAACCATCAGCTGCAATATTAGATCCCTGATAGTCCAAAAACATCAACGTCAGAAGCTTCTGATAGTCTCAAACCATTCCCTTCAAAAATACCTGATATTCCGAAGTAATCAACTTCAAAACAAATTTATGATAATATTAGGATATCGAGGCTTGGAGGTCGACACTTTGGAGGTCGACGATTTTGAACTACCAGCTAGTGAGTTTCTAAATGTGGTGATTTTAGAGTATCTATCAAAAAGTACATTTGAAAGCGATTGTTGAAACTATTAAAAGCTTTTGAGGTCGATAATTTCAGACTATCGTCTCCTTCGGTTTTGGACTATTAGGTAGATAGGTACTTTTGAAGATCGACGGAGATAAGTTTCTTGTAAAGGCGACGACTTGAGACTATAAAAAGCTTGAGGTCGACGATTTTGGACTATCAGGTAGGTAGTCAGTTTTTTAATTAATGATTTTAGACTATCATGACGTACATTTGAATGCGATGATTGGAATTTTCAAACACTTTTAAGTTCGACGATTTTGGACTACCCACACTTTCGGTGCTGATGGTTTTAGATTCTCAGTTATGTACTTTTGAAGTGGATGATTTTGGACTATTGGGAGGTACTTTATTCCATTAGGTAATATTGAATATTGAAGTTAAAGATATGAGACCAGCATGAATTATGTAAATGCTAGAACAATATTCACACAAATGAAACACTTCCTCTGCTGTCGAGATATCAGCATAACCCTCAAGAAGAGAATGATAAAATGCTATATCTTCTCAGTATTGTTGTATGGTGTCGAGGCTTGGACGTTGTCCGAAGCAACAGAAAAAAGGATCAAGAGCTTTGAACTTTGGATCTATCGAAGACTCCTAAGAATTTCCTGGGTTGATCGAGTCACCAACGAAGAGGTCCTTCGAAGAATGAACTGCCAATTAACCCTCACCAATGACATAAAACAACGCAAACTTGAGTATTTGGGCCACGTCATCCGTTATTGGTCACCAGGTATTTCGGCACTACATAGCGACTAAAATTTTCAGTTTGACTGACCAAGAGCTTACTTTAAACTTTCTAAATTGTGAAAGTGTTCCAACTGCGTCCGGGTACGACCCCACATCTAACGACACCTACATCATCTTAAATGGTACCTCTGGCGTTCTAGGCCTTTGCGGTGCGGCTTGCTGTCTCTGATTCCTTTTAGCCATCTCGCAAATTCTACAGTTTGACATGTGTTTGTCAATGTTTTTGTGCATGTACCCCTATTAGAACTTTTTAGAAATTTGTCGGATAGTTTCTTCCGTACCTAGATGCTCCACTTCTTCAGAGTCATGAAAATAATATTTTACTTTTCCAATCATCTTTTTTGGTACTACTAAACGTTGTCCCTCTGGATGTCCCTCTCTTCTTTATCTCGCAGCGTCTTAATGGTGACTATGGCTTATTGTATTTCGTTTTCTGCCTGAGCGTGAGCTACGGGTCCAACACTGCTACTATGTGCGGTATAAACCAAAAAGCTAATTTTATACTGTTGTATGAATTGCGGGTTCTGGCTGGCGGCATCTGGTAGCATCTTTTGTTAACTCTTACCTTGGACTTCAATGGAATGTGATGGATAGTCGAGTTGGTGGTCGGCTGGTGCAGGCCCACACGAAACAAGTCCTTACAGTTTTTAACCAAGTTGATAAACTCTTCGCTGCGCTTAGTCAGATCTGGTAATTCGATTGTTTTCAGTGCACTTTATTTTCTGCCAAAAAACTGCCCCAAGTGTCTTACTACTTGAAACTCTGCGATACAATAGACATTACTAATCTCGATGCCTTCTACTACTTTTTCTACGCTCTAGTCGTCGTAGCCAAGAGGATTCTCGTGACGCCGATGATGTCAGTCATATCTGGAATCAGCCTGCTATTTATCAAGTTAACCTCCAGTAACCGTTCCAGTGTCCACAAGTGCCTACTTTTGAGTTAGATTTTGGAGTCTGAGTTCAACCCTCTGAAAGTTTTTTGTTTCAGATACAATTTTTGGATGACTTTACTTCCTCTATTTCAATTTTCGATTGTCGCTAGTCCAAGGCTACAATTTGTGAGCTCGATTTCTTATCTTTTTTAATGGCTTTGGGACATACTCTTGCCATATGAGGTCTTTTGCATACAAAGCAGCGTACTTTTTGTTGATTCAGAACCCGCACTGTCACATTTTGCCTGCCTGAGCTCCCGGCCTGTATCTGGAGTCCTGACAAATCTCTTTACCTGGTATATTTCTAGTTCTGCTCTTATTTTCTTCTAGGTCGATCTCTAGGTCCACACTTAAACTTGACAGCTCTTCGAAAGAATCTAACGTAACAAACCCAGTCTCGACCTCATCGCTAGCTTCATTAGTGTAATTATAGATTTTAGTAACGATTTCTCGTATTCTAGTGGTGCTGAATAGAATGTAATGTATAGCCCCTGCTTTTTGGCAGAAATTCGTCCGCTGGTTCGTTTGGTGCTTGCTTCTCTCGAAATAATCTAGCCATAATTTTTGTCATTACCTCTTGGTCATCAAAATGCACCAATAGCCTATGTCTGAACTCGTTGCACCTGCTGGAATGGCACTTGAATTGAGCTGCCCATTTTGCCATTTTCTCACGTAATCTGCTTTTACATATTTTAACAGCATCGTGTGAACTTTCGACTCCGTGACAGTGGCGCTTCATTTCCTTTAGAAATTCTTCTGGATCTCTGTAGTTTTCGCCCTCTTACAACGATTAGAGCCATGGCTGTTTTTCCGCGCTAATAGTAGCGACTTTCACGGTCAAACCCGTCAAAACCTCTGCTAAAGCTAGATTAGTATCAGTTTTCTGTATGTTTTGTCTATGTTCCCGAAACTCTAGGTCAGACATCTCAGAGTGAGCTTCCCAAGCTGTAGTTCTATTATTGCCAACATTTTTAAATCCATGATGTCTTTTAGTGCCTCTGGGCACCTGTTGCCGATTGGACGCAATGTCGCGAAGCAGGGGAAGAAGCCGCTTTTGGCTTAACTAGACTATCAGCCAGTCTTCCAAAGCGTTTAGGTAGCCGCAAGTCTGTTTTAACTGCGTCATCCTATTTTTCTGTCCACTTTCTAGGCGTGAATGATTTAAAGCTTACAGAAAAACTGTATTTTAAACACCTTAAACTCTGACCCTTAAACCTGAACCACCCTTAAACCTGAACTAACCTTAAACTAACTTAACCATTACTTCCCATAAGAGTTAGCCACTCAGTTGTGCACTACACTATACTTTGTCTTGCTTTACTACCGTTTGAGGGTCAAAATCGAAATAGGAATCGAATCAGGAACTCAGATTTCCCGTGCAATGCCGCGACACTAGGAAAGTTTTTGTGAAATAACAAACTTGAGAAATTGCTCTCACAAAAACATCCAGTGTTACAAACGATACCGGACTCGATGGCGCCTTGACGGTGTTTTTAACGTCACCACGAATAGCGTTTATTTCTGTTTATCAGATGATATTCCTATATAGCACAGTATAGAGAATACGTATAATAGGGTCTTCTCCTTCTCATTGCGCTGTCTCCTTTCGAAGGTTGGCTATCCAACTGGCAATAATTACACGTGACACAGCTGCTCTGAAGATTTCGAATGATGTTTTACTGAACCATCGGCATATGTCCTTGAGCCAGGAATTCTGTCTTCCCCCTATTGACCTCGTCCCCTGAATCTTTCCCTCGATGATCAACCGAATTACCTCATATCTATCGCCCCTCATTATATGTCCAATATACCTTAGTTTGCGCTCTTTGATTGTTAGCATCAGTTTCTTGTTTTTTTTTGCATTCTATTAAGTTTCTTACTCCTTCGATCCAGGATATGCATAATATTCTTTGATAAAGATACATTTCGAAAGCTTCAACGTGTTTTTCTAGCGAGGGGTTGAGGGTCCAGCTTTCACAGCCATACAGGAGGATGGAGAACACTTAGCAGCGTAGCATTCGGATTTTAAGACCCAAGTTTTAGGTTACGCCTAATAAAAAAGATTTTCATGTCGATAAACGTCCTCCTGGCCTGTTCGATCCATGATAGTATTTCATTCGTCGAATTGCACCTATCACATACTAGTGCTCCTAGATGTCTGAAGGATGATACCTGCTTAACGATCTTGTCATGTATATGGAGGGCAGTCCATATGTGCAGTCCATAAAGCTTGCTTTACTCAACAATGACTTCCACAAGTTGCTGGAGTTCAGGCAGGCTGCTGGCAATAATGATTGTATCGTCGGCTTGTTGCGTTGATTTTGATTGCAGCACTAGTGTTTTCAAGACATTCCACGAAAATGTGTTCCGACTACAGATTAAAGAGCAGCAGCGATAATATGCATCCTTGTCGCACTCCTTTTCTTAAGGCTATCATCCGACATTTTGTTCTCTACCCTTACTTGAGCCGTCTGATGCCAGTAGAGTTTTGTAATGATTCGTAAGTCACCCCCATAACTATCTCACTCTCGGAAAAATCAAAGAAATTCCTAGTTCAAAAGCGTTGTGCCACGGTATGCGTTCGAGCGTGAAATTGCCTAGGTAGGCAGTGTATTCAGTATGGGCCGGTGGACTAGGGTAGACGAACTTTTTTTTTACTTTATCCTAGATCCTAGGCGAAGTAGGAGGGGGCTTATTGTTAGCGAGGAGCGGTCCCTTGATAGAGTGACCGCGTATATATTTTCTATACTGTACCTATAGTTGTTTTTAGAAAAACCTCTTCTGTTTCAGGTATTGTGTAAAACGACTGCAATTTGCTACAGAAAGTTTGCTAACGAAACATGGATTAGAAATTGTCAACAGACATTTCGATCTACGAACGCTGGCTAATGTAATGATAGATTGTTACGTTATGAGTGCAGTTCTAGGTAAGTATTTAAAATAAGAGGGTGTCTTATTGCGGCCTTTAACAATTAAGTTAAACGTTATCACTTAGTTTTATACAAGTTGTCAAAGAAGTCTGGAATGTCGCAAAAATCTCGCAAACTTCTGTATTTGTTTGTTTAGACGTTAAAAAATCCATTCAACAACATATAACATACACTTAGTTCAATAACTAGTAGCAGATGATTTATAGACGATCAGATTTTTGCGAGAATCTAATGCAGACGTGCAATGTTGATCCTAATTTTGTCTATAACATCTTGTGTGGCACCATGTCTATAATATCGTAAATATATATCAACATTGTAGAACAAATAAATAACAAGACTCATAATATACAAAAACAATTTTTCAAACTTGTTCTTAGACCATTTAAAAGTTCTGTTTTGGGAAATGTTTAATGCAGACATTTGCCATTGAAAAGTTCCGATGATTGGTTAAATATTCTAGCCAAGCAAACTTTTACCTAACATCAATATTTGTCCACTAAAGATTCATTAATAAGACCAACTCTTGCTTTTTAGCACGCGCCTCCAGATCTTACTGTATAGGACTTCAATTCGCAGACTACGAAATCGTCCTGGCGACGGTATTCTGCGACAGAGCTTGGACGAGGGTGCGCCAGAACTTAGGTTACATATTCGATTACGATCATAAACGACATGATGTCAATCTCGTTGCTGCAGGCAAAAGAATGGCGGAGAGTAAGGGGTATTTCCTAACTAGTCCACTCACTAGGTTCTTCTAGAGTTCAGTTATTTTAAGATTTAATTTATTGTGGTCCCTAAAGTTTTTTTAACACACAATGACTAACGTTGGACAAATAATTGTGATTCTGCAAATTTTAATAATCTTTATTGGTAGAAGATACATCCCAATTGTTGCAAAAGTGGTGGATAACTGAGTTTGTTTCATCACCCTCAAAATATTATGTTTATGAATAAAAGGCTATTGTTAAGTTCAGTAAAAAATATCAATATTCTTGTTTATCTGGTGACTACATTTGAAACCACGGTGTCAATAATACTCCAAATCCTCTTCGAGAAGCTCTGTCGGTCTTTCCGAACTCAATATATGCACTGTATGATTACGATGCTTCCCTTTACGCATCCGAACCTCCTTATGTAACGTTTCTGGACGTGCAATACTCCTATCCTTGATAGTGGTATTCTTGTCTCCCCATCCGTAAGAGGCGGGTGAAACTTTGAAGCAGAATATGCAGATAATCAAGGCAAAGAAAGCCACTAAGCCTATTGAAAGTAGGATAGAGCTGTAGATTTTCGGATGCCTGTAAATTTAAGAAGATTGTTAATTTGACTGAAAATAGCAGTTTTTGCTACACGCTAATATATAACAATTAAAATGCACTCTTAGGAAAAATTTTGTATCTGAAATGTACGGAAGTGCCGGTGCTGGTCGGTATTAGGTGTTACGAAGTTTCGAGGTCTTTTGAATATTGCACCGAAGAGGGTATCAATTAAGTAGTTTAGAGCAAAAAAATGTTTAATTCATTCGTATACTGTTGATAGTAAAAAGAAAGTTGCTTTTCTCATGTAGTGATGTTTGCATGGTGGACCGAACCCGAGAATCAAAGTTATGAAAACTTAATCAAAGGCGTACCATTTGGGTATGAGCGACTGCACAATTTGCCGTAACCTTTTTTGAACTTTTTATGTAATAAATTTCAAAATTATGGACTATTCTTCTAAGAAAAGAAACTCTTTGCTTATGTAGCTAGAATGCACCATTTTTCGGCGAAATGAATTTGAAAGTATTACTACATTACATACTCCTTAGATTTTCCAATTAAGAAGTTACAAAATTATTAAACCTAACATAAACAAAGAGTATTTTCTCTTAAGAGAATAGTGACCAATTTCGGAATTTCTTAAAAGAAAAACGTAAAATGCTTGGTCTTGTTTTATAAATAATTTTGTTGATTAGAAAATCTTATATGTATGTAATGTAGTAATATGTCAACGCCGGGAAGCACAGGAGATCACTTCGCCTATTGCTTCATTGACTTTGATAATGTCTGCTGAGGCTGTAGACGGACTAGTAAGGAAGAAATTCTATTGAACCACGGCTTCAAAGCCCGGAAAACACTTTAGATTGTATTTATTTATTTAACTTTATATCTCGACTCTGAGATTACTTCAATTTTTGAGCTTTAGATGAAAGACAAATAGGCCACAACCCCTATTTTGTATTCCAAACTAATGTGTGATTTTTCTTGTTAGACTCCCCTATTAGGTCAGCTATAGGTTGTCAGTTCCTCTCTCAATATCTAAAAACTAGTCCTTTTCGGAAACAGTTAAGTATATGTATTGTTTGTTGGTGAGGTTAGTTCAGTTATGTTTTATCTTTAGTTTGGTTAATTCAGTTATACTTGTGTTTTATGACGGCACATTAGGGCCTCCTCTGGACTTTGTAGACTGGGACGACACTATGTGGGCTACCGAGCTCACATAAATGCGAGCCGCGTGTGGGCGTTACTTTAGGTTAGTTTAGTTTTGTTTTCCTTTGGTTATGTTAGCTTAGTTACGTTTTCCCTTTGGTTTGGTTAGTTCAGTACAACTTTATGTTCTTTACGGTGGCCCGTTGGGGCCGTTTCAGGACCTTGTCGGGGCCTGCTGATTGCTACACATAAGTGCGGACTTTGTTGGTTAGATTAGTTCAGTTTTACTTTGCCATTGGTAAAATTCTTTCAGGTTGGTTCAGTTTTGTTTTTGCTTGTGTTAGGTTAGGTTTAGTTGTTTTTTCTTTGGTTTGATTAGTTGGGGTTAGTTCAGTGGTACTTTTCTTTTGATTAAGTTAGTTCAGGTTAGTTCTTTATTTCCTCATTTTTCTTTCAATTTGTAAACGTTGCATAGTGGCAGGAGCAGTACAATGGTCTGACATTCTTAGGCTACAAAAAGATTTTAAATTCAACCTCTGGTTGTTATTATTTAACGAAATCAAATGAAAAGAAGCTTTATCGATTTTTATACATTTCTCTAATACTCTAAGAATTTCATTTCACTTCAGTGTTTGAGCCCCCTGTTACGTTTTTATTTTTCCCAAAGTATTAACCTTGTTTAGTCCGGCCCTGGCGAGGTTTCCGATGGCCAAGGTCGATAATATTGAATATTGGAAGATCTCAAACCCTTCACCTTGATTGGCCCTAAAGGTTAACTGAAGGTCGTGACATCACCATTTGCCACCAATGGGAATTTGTGTCGAATTTGCATACCATTTTTGGTACTTTTGTACTTTTGTGCGGCCCTAGTTTTTTTTGGGTTGAGGATTCTAGAAGGCAACTTTATGATTCTTCTTTTTTTTTCTTCTGTGAGCTTCTTGGCTGGCTGCTGAACCACGGATTTCGCCTAGCGGATTTAAGACCCCATAACTCTTATTTTATACTCCAAGCTATTGCTTTGTTCCTCTCGTTCTTGTTGTTGTGGATTCTATTATATGTACAGTTTTTTTTCTAATTTTTTTGTACAAATATGAATGTTTCGCATTTTTTTTGCTTTCAACTACTTAATTTGATGCCCTCTTTGTTGTAAATTTTAAGAAAACCTCGAAATTCCGTAATGCTTAATACCGACCACACCCGGAGTTGCCTATATCGCACATGATTAGTGATCTCTTCAACTGCAATAGCTTGGAATAAGGTATCCCTTTCTGCACTTGCTGGGTAAGAAACAATTTATTCCTTAAGCACATTTTACAATAGCCACACATAAAAAAAGCACAACCCGAGTAATCAACTCTAACCTTTCACATTGTTCGCATGCACAGCCTGGAATTCGATAGGTCATGCTCTCTTCTGATTCTATACTGGATCCGCTAGGAATGCGCATTTGGGACGACCTACGGCTGGTCCCCACAGATAAAAAAGAAAGTCGAGGAATACTTTTATACATGATTTTCCACTTCAGTTGCTTTTGTAATTCTATGCCATTTTTTGACAGGCTTCATTCGTCATTAACGCTGTGGTAACGGTAATTAAAATGTTTTATAATATTTTCCAAACACAACAATGTCGATGAGAATATTGGACAGGCAACAGTAGAAAAATTTCAACTGATTCCACCACGTGAAGTAGGTGATGGGTCAGCATGGCTTCCTCAATCGGCTCCATCACCTAATACAGCCCAACTTTCGATGGTTGGAAGATTTATCAGGCGAAATTGCAGCGTTTTTTTTTTCATTTTTCTTCTTACCGCCCACACAAGACAGCACCCCACAAGTTTATAAGTTTGCAAAAGCTGAAAGCGTCGCGGCGGCCAGAGTATGACAGGAGGTGTTGTGAAAAGCAGAGCTAAAGGCCATCTAAAGTAGGCAGAACATGTTAATCTAAGAGAGACATTTTTAAGGTAGATTTGAAATGGACTCTGTGGTAGATTTAGAACGCGATAAGAAATAGGTTTTAGGTTAAATAATAAACATGCATGTTGATGTAGGGTCATGTATAACTACCATAAATAGTTCAATATTTAGAAGAAAGGGCGAATTCCAAAATTCACCGGATCATCTACCGGTTGAGCTGGTCATGTGATGGCCATCTAGCAATTTGATGGATTAAGCAGATGACTGATCTACCCGGTAGATGATTTGGTGAGTTTTGGAATTTGCCCAAAGTTTCCTAGAGTCAAGCTAGAGAAAAGCGACATCAGTGCCTTTAAAATATCACATTTTCCCTTAACAGGAGACGGTCCGATATAGTAGAACAAAAAACAAAAAACAGCCAGATTGATCCGGTTATCGAGAAACTGGTGAGAAGAACTACGTATTTATGTAAATTGAAGAGCAACCAAATTGTGAAAGAGGCACAAAATGATGTAAGTATTACGTCTTTTTTCTCAATTTCTTTCTTTCTTAATTTTCACCGCCAGTAACTTTGAAATGTATGAACGGATTGAAGTGAATCCAATGATTTTTTTCCTCTTCTTGATGTCTTTTTTCACCTCCCACCATCGAAAGTTCCGTAGGTGAAATATTTTCGGAGATAGACCCTTTCGGTGGTCGTTTGAAGCATTGATTTTTTTTTGCCATTTTAAAAAAAAATATTTTTGGTGCAAATTTCATTCGATTTAAGTTGTTTTACGTTCTTGGGGAATTGCAAACGTTCCATACCGATCAAAACCTCGAAAAAAGTGCAACATTTTTTCCAAGTTTTCCAAAGAGGGTAGTTTTACGTCTTTTCTCTCAATTTCCAAACTTGACCGCCTGTAAATTTTGAACGATTTCACCGTTTGGAATGAATGAACAATGTTTTTTGCTCTACTTGATTTTTTCCACCTCCCACCAAAGAACGAAGGTCCCACAGGTGCAATATGTTTAGAGATAGACCTCTTTGGCGGAACAATTTATAGGCTTTTTTAAAATTGCCGTTCTTGACATTTTTTAAAAATTTACTTTCGGGTCATTCAGATTAAGTTTTGTTACGTTATCACGAGAATGCAAACGTCTAATTCCGATCAAAAACAGGAAAAAAATCAAAAATTTTTGTGAAATTGGCCAAAGGGGGGGGGGGGGTATTACGCCTTTTTTTTCTCAATTTCCAACTTTCAGCGCCTGTAACTTTAGAACAAATGAACTGATTGGGGTGAGTTCCATGGTTTTCTTGCCCTTCTTAATCTTCTTTCACCTCCCATCACCGATGTCCCATAAGTACAATATTTTCGGAGGTAGATTTTTAGGCATTTTTAGCACAAAATCGATTTTTTGCCATTTTTTTTAAATGAATTTTGGGGCTAATTTCATTCGATTTAAGTTTGTTACGCAAAAAACCGGAAAAAAATGCAATGTTTTTTTTTCTGAATTTCCAACTTTGACCGCCTGTAACTTTAAAACGAATGGACCGATTAAAGTGAATATAACGTTTTTTGCACTTCGCGATGTCCTCTTTCACCACTTTCTAATGATGTCCCGTAGGTGCAATATCTTCGCAGATACCTTGCAGATCCCTATCGGTGGGCGATTTTTAGGCAATTTAGGAATAAATTTTTTTGCCGTGGCAAAGAAATGAGATTAATTTAATTCGATGTAAGTTTGGTATGTTATTAGGGTATTGCGAATGTCCAATTCCGGTCAAAAAGTGGGAAAAAAACACTCAAAATTGTAGTAGGCTATTAATATGTTTCAAATATATTTTTTTCTGAATATTTTCTGATCTACTTCAGAATATAGCATCCATGAGACTTCCCAGAATATAACAAAAACCAAAAAATTATTACTCACAAGTAACATTTTGAATCAATCCAATCAAGTTACTTTTATGATCTGACTAAAAATAAGTAGAATAATAAGTAACGGGATTCTCAGAATGGAACATAAACGTCAAGTGTAATAAACCCTGGAGCTTTAAAAGAAATTTCAAAATCATGCTTTCTGAAAAAAAAAAAATTGGAATTATGACAATTAATTGAGGAATGTCTCACGATGTAACTTTAAATAAGTGATACCTTGTTACGAAAGTGATGCACTCCAGGGTCGATGCTAAATTAATAGGATTTTTGAAATCCGGTATTATCAATTCTTTCAACTGTACATTCTGACAATAGATAAGTAGAATATTATTTCTGGAATTTCTCAGAATGCAAGACATACGCTATATTTCCTTAAGTGTACTCAACTTATATTCTTGCTGAACTTATTGATTATGTATATGCATAAACATTTATAGGCATTATGTAACACTAAACTTTTTGAAAACATATTTAGAATATTAATTGACATTTTCCTCAGAATGTAACTTAAGTGTGTAGTACTTGGCCTCAAAACTAACTACTTCAAGGTTCTTGCTAAAAACAGAGGATTTCAAAAATCATGTATTTTCGATTTGCCCCACTGTACATTCTGACAGAAAATAAGAGAAATGTTAACTAGGGAGTTTTTCAGAACGCTACAAAAATGTTTTGTTGCCGCAAGTGTTATCTACTCTAGATTTTTTTGCGAAATTGAGGGTGGTTTGGAAATCCTGTAGTGCTGATTTGGAACATTTTGTCAGAAAACTAAAAAAAAAAATATTTACTAAGGATTTTTTTCAGAATGTAACACACTTGCCTCAGCTTTACTCTCACTCTCGATGATTCCAAGACTTTTAGGATATTTTTTTCTGCTATCTTTAAAAAGTAATTTTAGGTAGGTTGATCCCAAAGGTAATTTTTAGACATCATGATTCTACACCGTAATTTTTAGAACAATCACTTTTGAGGCTAATCACATTCGATTTTAAAACGGGAAAACATTTTTTTTTCAATTTAGTGGGAGTATTCAATCTATCATTGGTCGATTTTTAGGCACTTTTATAATCGATTTTTTTGCTATTTTTGAACAATTATCCGATGAAAAAAAGGAAAAAAAATTGAACACAATTTTGTAAAATTTATCAAAGAGTACCTAAGTCTTTTTCCTCAATTTTTAACTTTGACCGCCTGTTACTTTAGAACGATTTTACGATTGTAATGAATTTAACTGTTTTTTGCTCTTCTTGATGACGTCTTTCACCTCCAACCAATGAAAGGCTTATGTGTGCAATAATTTCGGAAGTAGACTTTTCGGTGATCGATATTTTGGATCTGTAAGGATCCACTTACTTTGTTTAATTTAATCAAAAATAACTTTTGAAGGTAATTTTATTTTTATTAAGTTAGTTACGTTATTAGAGAGTTGCAAACGTCACACACTGTTGTGGGCACTTTTAAATAGAAACAACTTTTTAATTAGTTTGTGACGTTCTTAGGGCATTGCAAACGTCCTTTTCCGATCGAAAACAGGAAAAAAAATTCCAAAGTTTTTTTAAAATTGACCAAAAGGGTGGTATTACGTCTTTTTTCTCAATTTTCAGCTTTGACCGCCTGTAACTTCAGGACGATTAGATTGATTGTTTATTGCCTATTTTTGCTCTTCTTGATGTCCACTTTTACCTCCCACTAACGGAAGTCCCGTAAGAAAACATTTTCGGATTTGAAGCCCATCGGTGGTCGAATTGTAGTGACTTAGAAACTTTTTTTGTCATTTAAAAAAAAGGCAAAATCGCTTTTGAATCTAATTTTATTCGAATTCAGTTTTTAAGGCATTGCAAACGGCCCATTACGATTGAAAACAGAAAAAAAACCAAAGTTTTTCAAATTGACCTTAGGGGAGGGGAGTATTACGTCTTTTATTTCAACTTTGACCGCCTGTAACTTTAGAACGCTTGGAGCGATTGGAGGGATTAAACTGTTTTTTGCTGTTCTTGATGGTCTCTTTAAACTCCCACACGCACTGCTAGAGCGCATTGTATCATTATATAGGGACTATATTCTCTGATCTAGGCATCAACATGTCTTAGATCATTGTCAAGGGAGGCTATTTGGTAGAAGTTGCACGAGAAATTTTAAAGATAGTACTTTAAACTATTTTATTGACATTCGAGAACTGGTTCTATCAATTTTACCATTTTCTGAGATAAATAATCTCATGAGTAAAGTAAAGTAAATATCAAACACAATAAGTAGGAAATAACCTACTTCCTAAATAATATAGCACTTACATATTATTTTAATTCTACGAACTTAATATGTATCATATTAATTTAACAAAAATCTTTTTAACGCTACCCAAAAACAAGATTGCAGTCTTTGTGTATCTTTGTTCCTATTTCGCAGCCAAAATCTCACTTTTCCAACAAAAATCTGTCACTCTGAAACTTCGAGGGATATTTAACCAGAAAATCAATGATCTGAAAAGAGCGACGTAATAACACTTTTATTAGAAAAAGTTATCATATTTAACTTACCAAGGTACTTTCCTAAGATGGCCATTATGGCATACCCAAACCCTACTGATAGTAATTGGGCAACGCCTGCTACCCTCTTGAAGTGCTGCTGGTGCCATCTCGCTCTCTCACGAGGAAGGACTTCACTCACTGTCACGTACAGAAGGGTACCACCTGCTAAAGCCTATGATAACGTGTAATGAACTAAGTAGTACTCAATCTCTATAATATATATATATTTTTTTGGTTTACCTGAAGAACTGGAACTACAATGTCCATAACGTCGCTGGGTATGTCTGATATTAGTATTCCAAAGAATATACCTCCCACTGATGAGCCGGAAAAGACCAATATGCAAATAAAATGTTTGCAGAATTTCACGTACTCGTTCGAGGCTAATTCCATTCCAAGGCAGAAGCCTACTACCAGTTTATGGGAGGCTATTGCTCCTAGAAGCAGCAGAACCTACAGGTGTCACTTGACATAAAAAACATTGCTTACTATAATCAAAATCGTACTACCTTGGAGGTAAGACCCTCGAGTCCCACAGCCAAGCCCTCCAGCAGGCTGTGAATGGAGAGGGCGACCAGGAGACCCACATTGGTAGTGGGGATAGTCGATTGGCAAGGCTCCTGGTGCATTACGTGACATAGCTGAGATGGGGGCTCGTCACAGAAGAGGGCACTGTCTGACTTTGCCCTTTGAACTACTTGTTAGTCTCCAAAATCCTATTCCAGAGGTCAACTTACCTGAAGAAATTGGGATTGTATGGCAACGGTTTTTCAACTCTGTCGTAAAGGAGGGTGCTCCTTTCAGTTTGGCTCGAGCAAGCTCCGTACCTTGGTTTCGAGAAGGTTGAGTGTCTTCTTACGAAACTTGGATCAATGGTGTGTCTGGAAAATCTTTGAAAAAACTGTTTGAAAAAAGTCGATCATTTACTAACCTTTCTAAGAATTGGTTATTCCTATCGTCAACTAATATAGGTGATCCACCGTCACTATGCTGCCCATGGCTATGTCCGGCAACTTCTCCATAAAAGAAGTGCACTATTTCGTCCATCAAATACAGCAGGAAAAATCCTGCGCAGAAAAATATTTCGATGTACTGCCTGTATTCTTGGCGGACTTCCTCTCTCGCCTCAGGTAGGATGTGGACTATGGAGGTGCAGAGCAAGACCCCTCCTCCGAAGCAGAGGAGGCAGCTTGTTAGCAAGGGCCATTGTTTTCGGGAGTGTTTGGCAAAGCATGCAGGCAGAAGACCTGTGATATAATAGTTAGTTTGCCGAATGGCTCACTCAAACAAAAACATATATTATAGTATTCAACGACCATATAATGATAGCTATATAACTCACGAGGGTGAAGTTTGGGACTCGGGCCGAAGGCGAGTGGCATAGTTCATCAAAGTTAGTAATAGCTATTACATGTGTGTAGAATACTATATTTTTTCTACGACTTTTTTTAGGGCGAGTGCAAAAGTTGCAGTCGGCAATGAAAGCATTCAATCGTCTCTGTTTTGTAACATAGCGACACAATTTATGATTAATTATTGATCATGTCGATTGGTTATCAAATAATCCTGTTTTAATAGTACGTGTTTAAAATATTAATAGTCTAGCAGATTATTATTATTATTATGCAAGTTTTAAAAAAATTAACATTAAATAAAGACGAGGTTATTGATTCAATCTGAAATCAAACTCTCAAACAATCTGAAAATGTTGTTTTTACTTTTTGAACTCTTTAAGGCTGGAGTTATCCATCTATTGTTAACTCTACCAATGACATAATTACTACAGAAACAATTGTTTTTAAATAATATTTGACACTGTTACCAATCTCCATCAGGTAGAGGTACCAACAGATAGATTAATTCAACCTTAAAATAAACATTTCATGAGATTTTTTTTTTATTTTTATTTACTCGCTAAATATTGCATGTACAATATAAATTTTAGTTACATGGTTATAGTAATGTTCTTAAGCCTGTGTCATTACTCACGAGTAGGTAATAGTTGTTATTATCTATTAAAAACTAGTGTGTAATAGGCATATTATTGACCAGTCGTACGAAATTTTTCTATTACGAAGAGCTTTTTTTTGGAGTCTGTCTGATACTGGTAATATTTATCGTTGTACAGTTATTTGGCATTAGGCAAATTGATGTCATAAATTCGAAACGTTGACCAATTTTCTTAACATAAGCAATTGTTATTCGATTACTTAACTCACCCGCAAGCATGCTCCCAATCCCCAGCGACACCAGAGCGATGAGTTTTGCCTGTGACACGTCCATCCCAAGATCTATTAAGCTACTTGGCAGGAATTTTTCCACGACACATATATTTAAAACCAACTGATCCTGCTACCAGTTCACATATAGATAATTAACCAAGAGAACAAACTACACTACATTAACGAATAAATATTTACATAAGAGGCTAAAAATATATAGATATAGATAGTTTTGTTGTTGTAGGAGGTACAAATTACATTTTAAAATCACTTTGACTGTGAACCCAATATCTACAAGTTTTCTAGCTGAACTACAGTTCTGTACTTTAAGATGTGATATCTACGGATGTGGAATGTGATATACAATAACAAACAATAATAATTGAAGATAAATTTTTATCGGTGTCATATGCATCCTCACTGATTCCAAGTCGAAGTTAGAAACCTTTCAAGTAGGTAATTCTTGACCTAATATGCTTATCTATATTTATTGTTTTGCTTGCGTAACTGTTATATTATATGTACAAGGTGTTTCAGAAATTAGTACCATAAATGTGATCACTTATTCTATGCTCCAAAATAAGAAAATACCTTACAAAGCATACATCGAAAAATGTCATTGTGCCAATTTTTTTTTATAAATTTTCAATGTTTACACACAAAAAAGTTCAGGTATTTTTTTTACACATTAACCACTTGTATCACCCTCCCCTGGACAAATGTGTTCATATATATTTGGTTTGCAGAAAAAAACATACAAAATTTGTGGTAACATACCATCAGATTTTCATACCTGGTACGTGTTTACATTTCATTCCAAACAAAGCGTTTTTCGGTACATGTTTATATTGAGTTTTTTTCTTATCTTGGAGCCTATAATAATTAGTTATATTTATGGTACTATTTTCAGAAACACTTTGTATAATATATTTTACTTAAATATTTCTAATATGAGGGAGATATTGCCTTGTCAGCTGGAGCAATAAGAGTCAGGGTGGGATAATATGGAAATAATGAGAAGCGTGACGTAGGCCTCCGCAAATTGATTGATATTGCCGGTGACGTGCTAAGGGGAAGGTTAATTTTCACACATCTAGGGATGAATACAAGGCCACACGGTGTATATGGGCTGCAGCCACTTATAAAACTAATTTTGTGCACACCATGTAGCACTTACCACTACACTGCTTCGGCAAAAGATTAGCAAACATTCTACGATGTGAAGTTTCGAGACAAACAAGATAGGGATGACGAGTTGTTAGAGCAAGCCTGTAAAACCAAGGCCTCCATAAGTGTCATATTTAATAAAACGCAACCCCTCGTTGCAAGAGTATCACCCTGCCCACACAATACCGCCGAACAATAAGGGACATTTTTATCCTAAAGGGCGCAATTTGCACCCTTAACATGTGTCAGGAGCACTCGGTGGTTGGTTTATTTCTTTTACATTTGGCATGGAATTAATAAATCATATATCTACAGTATCTGCTTCTTATGATGCTTAATATTAGACAGAGGTTTTTTTGGTATTAAAGACATTATGACTGTAGTTATCCCGGTGATAAAAGTTACCAGACGTTTAATACGTGCATCCTAAACAAGACTATTGTTATCTTAATGCGCATTATGCAAATCAAGAAGGTTGTCTCAAGTATTACAACCTTGTGATAAAAATAAGGTTTAAAAATCAAATGCCAAAATTGGGACACCTTATCTCTGCCTGCGTCGTATTAGCTACACAGTGATGCACATCATAATGCGGCCTTCAGTTTGTTATTATTGTTACGTAGTAATTTGCTTCAAATTTTATCAATATACAAATGTTCTTTAAGTCAATGTCGTAGAGGTCCTGATTTGCCTCAAGAGCTCATCTCTATTATATTGCAAGCAATAGCAAATATGAGCGTTTTACCTATTGTGCCTTTTTATTTTTGTATTGATTACTGGTTGTACCCTTATTTTGTATTGGAACTTACCTAGACGTTGATTATATAGGGTGTTTACAAAATCGATCAGGAAGTTTGGGGAGGTATGACAAATTAATGACAGTCTTTAATTTTTTGTGTCATTGGGTAATAAGTGTCATTGGGTTTTGTTGTCACTAGTTAGTAATCTAATGTGCATTAAAAGTTGCAAAAAAATAAATTTCTTAGAGGCAATTTGCGTATAATTGAAGTGTCCTTTTTAAGGGCTTAAATCGGTCAAAAAATCTTTTATCTCAAGGGATTATGTTGGGTATAAATAACTGCACATTGGAATGGGTAATGAATTATAATACCACTTGTCATCGTTTTTAAAAATCGAATTACTCTTTCTCAGTATTATATGTAAGGAGAGTTCTTTTAAAATCATCTAGTTGGCTGTGAAATGTCGAAAGAAAAGCTGAGGGAACTGAAGTTCATTTACTTTGAATATGTCATCCTTTTCTGTCAAAAATTCATAGTCTTCGAAATAACTTTTTCTAATGAACACCCCGTTTGAAGTGTGCATTGCTTAGGATAATTTTCTTAAAAAAATAACCGTAGTGCTGCCTACTATAGCAACAGAATTATCCAAGTCCCGAACACAATAATTAGAGATTAGGAATAGAGATTAGATTGTGAGCATTAAATTATAAAGGGCTTTTAAATTTAATCAGGGCTGCTTTACTCAGTTCAAGGCAGTTGAAAACGAGGTGCGACAACCTGAAGTTATTTCCAAAATTAAGGTTTTTTTATAGGAAGATGCACGCATAAAAAAAAACAAAAAAAATGTCAAAAAGGACCTAATCAGAGTTTTAAAAAACAAAACATCTATTTGGACAATGAATTTTGAAATTTCTCACTTATAGGTTATTGTAGAAAAAATTTAAGCTGAACTGCTGAGTTAAGGTCAGTGAAGGCGGGAATCTGAGGTTACCTTCAAAATAAAAAAAAAAGAAGCTTTTTTAGAAGTTTTAGATGTTAAGCAGTAAATTTCGGTATTTAATTGTTTTAATACTGCAAAAGATAGAGAAATGTTCTAACATGGAAAAACAATTGTAAATTTCGCACTGAGTTTTGAAGTTTCTCACTTATGAAAAGTTTTAGAAAAATTCTAAGATCAGGGCTAAATTGCTGAAGTTCAAAGCAGTTGAAAACGGGGACCACCTGAGTTTATTTTAAAAATCCAATGAGGATTAAATACAATAAATAAAAGTCTACAAATTTGACAATAAATTTTAAAATTTGTGGCTGATGGAATTATTTAGCTCAGAGCTGAATTGCTGAGTTCCAGACAATTGAAAACGAGGAGCTACAACTTGAGGACACCTCCAAATTTCAAAAAGGATTTTTGAAGATGTTTAAATGTCAAGTATCACTCAAGACGCTTCGATGTTTTCCTCGCCGTAAACACTAAAAAAACTTTCAACAAGGCTTTAAAAAAAAACTAAATAGTCTAAACAATTTTAGATGTTAAGTAGCATGCATGACGCATTGAAGTTTTCATCATCCTAAGCACTGAATAAAACAAAAAATTGTGAAAATAACTCTAAGTCTGACCTAAAAGTATAAAAAACAAAATCATATATAAATAAATGTTTTCAAGACACAAAGTTTTTTTTAGTTATTGGTGGTTCTAGAAGAATTCTAACATAAAGACTTAGTTGCTGAGTTCAAGGCAGATCAAAACAAACTGGGACAACCTGAGGTCATTATAGTTTCTGAATTCAAAAAGAATTGTGGAGACTGTTAGATGTTGAATATTACGCATAATGCTTAATTTTTTGTCTCATTCTCAAAACTAAACAAAAAAGAGAAAAAGGAAAGTTCAAATTGAGGTTAAAAGAAAAACTAAATTTGACACCTTGATTTGTCACTTATGGAAGGTTTTAGAAAATTCTAAAATCAGAGCTAAATTGCTGAGTCTCAAGGCAGTTAAAAACGTGGTGTGACAGCCTAAGGTTATTTTGAAAATCCAACGAGGATCAAAAACAACAATTAAAGGTCTAAATTCGACACTAATTTTTGATATTGACTTATGGATAACATTCTAGTAGAATTCTTTCTCATCAGGGCTGAATTGCTGAGTTCGAGACAGTTGAAAACGACGGGCGACAACTTGAGGACACCTCTAAATTTAAAATGGACAACATACACAAATTTTCAATTTGTGTATGTTTGAAGTATCATTCATGACGCTTCGGTGTTTTCCTAGTTCGTTTTTTAGTGTTTACGCCGAAACACTAAAAAAACTTCCAAAGAGGATTCAAGAAAAACCAAGAAAGATCTTAACTTGTCTAAACAATTTTAGATGTTAAGTAGCATGCATGACGCATCGTTCTTTTCATCATCTTAGGCAATAAAAAAGACAAAAAATTGTAAAAAAAACATAGAGCTAAAAGTATGTAAAACAAAAAAAATATAAATTTATTCAGGACACAAAATTTTTAAGTTTTTTTTATTTATGGGTGGTTCTAGAAGAATTCTGAAATAAAGACTTAGTTGCTAAGTTCAAGGCAGTTGAAAACAAACTGGGACAACCTGAGGTTAGTTTCTGAATTCAAAAAGAATTTTGGAGAATGTTAGATGTTGAATATCATGCATAATGCTTCAGTTTTTGTCTCATCCCCAACACTAAAAAAAGGAAAAAAAAGCAAAGTTCAAGTTGAGGTTAAACGAAAAACTAAATTTGACACCTTGATTTCTCACTTATGGAAGGTTTTAGTAAATTCTAAAATCAGAGCTGAGTTCAGGGCAATTGAAATCGAGATACCTACGATAACCTGAGGTTATTTTGATAATTAAAAAACGGTTTTTGAAGATTTTTTTTATGTTAAGTAGCATGCACGACATTTCAGTGTTTTCTCCACTCTAAACATTGAAATAGTAAATAAAAGAAATTCAAAATTGAAAACAAAGTTAAAGAACACAAAACAAGTCTACATTTGATACTGAATTTTGAAACTATTTAGGAAAGCTTCCAGAAGAATTATTCTAATCCCAGGACTGAATTTCTGAGTCTGAGGCAATTGAAAACGAAGTTTTCTCGAAAAAAAAAATTAATATTATAAAAGTATGATAAATTTTTTTTATCAATGTAGGTGCAATTAATCTAGCTGAATTAACTTCACTATGATAGGGCACAATCGATTTGGTGTTTGTTCTCTAAACACTTTTAATTTACAGCTTTAAATGCTTTGGGTTATTTTAACCGATTATGACCCCAATCCTAACAAATTCGAGATTTGTAGTTTTAAAAACTTCCCGTTTTTTTTTAGGTGTTTTAAGCAAATGTTGGTCTTAATTCTCATCAAAATTCCTCTAAAAACTTCAAGTTTGAATTGTTAGATTCTTCGAGACATTTTTAATTGATATTGGCCTTATCCCTAACCTGTACTTTTCCAAAAACTCCAAATTTGAGTTAATTCCACCTTAATTCTAACCAGAATTTTTCCAAAAACTTTTAATTTCAATTTTCGGATGATTGAGTTATTTTAAGCCGATTTTGCTTCTAATCTTAAACTGCATTTTTTTTCCAAAAATTTTAAATTTGCCTTTTTAAGCGCTTTAATTATTTTCTTTAAGCGAGTGTAGCCCTTGCCGTAAAATAAATTTTTTCAAACAAATTTCAAGTTTAATTTTTAAACTTTTTGAGTAATTTTTGATGATTTTTGACCTCACGTGACCCGTTTTTCTCGAAAAACTCCAAATTTTTATTTTGAGGTGCTTTTAGTAAAATTTTACAGATTTTGATCCAAAAATTAATTTTACCAAAAACAACCTATTGGAAGGCTCAAATCAATGTTGCCTATTATTTAGACAATGTATTGTGACAACCCAAGTGGCATTCTAAGCCATAATTTGGCGATCGTTTCGTAATCCTTGCTAAAGTCGGTGGCCATTTGATTAAAAAAGCTGCCAAAAAAGCCAATCTATTACGAAATTATTACACCTTGGCGAAAATGGAAAAGTTTTATTTCGTCACTATTTCGCTTTTTTGACCAATATATTTAGGCCAGTATTTTGGCCATATTTTAGCAATAAATGCTAGATTTTATAGATATAATCGCTAAAATTTGGGTGCTAAAAAATAGCTTTTATGACTAAAAATGTTACTAGATTTTAATATTTAGAGCTAATTTCCACGTTTGCATTGCGTTCCTTTCATCAAACCAACTGTGCATGGAGATTCAAAATGCCGACATGAACGAACTGATTGTCTTGTGTGGATAAGTATATATCCTGAATAGTTTGGTTGCAGATTACATCGAATTGCCTCAAATAATGTACTAAAATCTTAGTGCCAAGGCAAATTTACTGTGAATTTAGAGGAGATACTTATATATTTCAAAGCGCCAAGATAATTTTCATTATTTTGCAACCTCTATTTTACATTAATAATAAAAAATAATTGACCTTGAACTAAATTTTTCTGATTTTGTTTAAACTTTTCCGAAAACACTCCCTTTGACGACTCAATGTATCAAAATGCTTTAAATTAACGATAAAAGTATGAAATATTCAATAGTTACATACATATATATATTTTATTACTTTACAAATAGCTGCTAAATTAGAAAATTTAACAGTCTAAAAATCATGTCCGCTGGGTTGTTGCAGATATTCATCGAGGCTACAACGATCGTGAAGAGGCTAAAGCAGCCGTTCCGCCATAAAAACCAATTAGTGGCGAAAAAATAGCAATTTCGGCCGTCGTTTATTTTACGCCCCCTAGTGGCACTCAACGAAGTGAAAAAAAAGAGTTAAATTGGTCACTTTATCCTATCTTATGTCAATATTCTGTGGCCTTATAAATTAGCTATTATTTGTTAATTTTGTAGTCATTTTGGCTATACTTCTGGTCAGAAAAGCCACAAATTTCCTGCAATAAAATAGATATTTTATCTAGTAAATATTCGGAAGTTTTAGCCTGGCAAGAAAATGTAATGTTTACCATGCCATCACGAAAAATTCGTAATGCCATCACGAAAAATGCTACTTTAAGATCAAATCTTGGCCATAGATGCGCTCTTGTGGCAAATTTTTTTGACCAAAATATATCTTACATAAATGGCTAAATGACAACCAAATCCTGGCTATTTTTACTACTTTATGACTAACTTTTGGCCATTAATGCTATTTGGTCATACAGTGCTACTTGAGAGTGTTTTAGCCCTAATTTCAAACTCATTTTCTTCAAAGGTTCCACATTAGCATTTTTTATATAGGTGCACATATAATCCGTTCAAATCAAATCAGGACTAAGAGTCAACAAAGAGTGCAACAAAACGAAGCTCTGGAAAGTGTTCACAGAGCGATAGACAAATAGTTCACAAAATCATGTTCGAGATGACTACTACTAAAAGTGTTAATCAATGATCAAGTGTCTACAACACTCTGGTGACTCTACAGTGTTTTGTTTTGAGGTTGTTCTATTCTTTGTTTAGTTAATATTACTTTGGCTCTAGCTTTGACCTTTTTGAAATTGTCTGCTTCTCTTGCGTCTAACAGCCATACAGATTATCAGTTATAATCAAATCAGGACTAAGAGTCAACAAAGAATGGAACAAAACGAAGCTATGGAGAGTCTTCATAGAGTGGTAGACAAATAGTTCAAACAGTCATGTTAGATGACCACTACTAAAAGTGCTAAGCGATGATCAATTGTCTACACACTCTTATGACTCTACAGTACTTTGTTTAGAGGTTCTTCTATTCTTTGTTTAGTTAATATTACTTTGGTTCTAGCTTTGGCCACTTTGCAAGTGTCTACATCTGTTGCGTCTAACAGCTATTCAGATTATCAATTATAATCTAATCAGGACTAAGAGTCAACAAAGAATGGAACAAAATGAAGCTCTGGAGTTTTCACAGAGTGATAGACAATTAGTTCACACAGTCATGTTCGACATGACTACTACTAAAAGTGTTAATCGATGATCAAGTGTCTACAACACTATGGTGACCCTACAGTGTTTTGTTTAGAAG
This sequence comes from Taphrorychus bicolor, assembly GCA_951812265.1. Taxonomy (NCBI): domain Eukaryota; kingdom Metazoa; phylum Arthropoda; class Insecta; order Coleoptera; family Curculionidae; genus Taphrorychus; species Taphrorychus bicolor. Next base: position 9,943,255 of record OX638299.1, on the reverse strand, counting down.
CTGTTCTATTATTTGTTTAGTTAATATTACTTTGGCTCTAGCTTTGGCCACTTTGCAAGTGTCTACTTCTGTTGCGTCTAACAGCCATTCAGATATCAATTATAATCAAATTAGGACTAAGAGTCAACAAAGAATGGAACAAAACGAAGCTCTGGAGAGTCTCACAGAGCGATAGACAAATAGTTCACACAGTCATGTTCGAGATGACTACTAGTAAAAGAAAGTGCTAATCGATGATCAAGTGTCTACAACACTCTGATGACTCTACAGTGTTTTGTTTGAAAGTTGTTCAGTTTTTTGTTTAGTTAATACTACTTTGGCTCTAGCTTTGGCAACTTTGGAAGTGTCTACTTCTGTTGCGTCTTACAGCCATTCAGGTTATCAATAATAATCAAATCAGGACTAAGAGTCAGCAAAGAATGGAACAAAACGAAGCTCTGGAGAGTCTCACAGAGCGATAGACAAATAGTTCACACAGTCATGTTCGAGATGACCACTAGTAAAAGAAAGTGCTAATCGATGATCAAGTGTCTACAACACTCTGATGACTCTACAGTGTTTTGTTTAGAGGTTATTCTATTCTTTGTTTAGTTAATTTTACTTTGGCTCTAGCTTTGGCCACTTTGCAAATGCCTACTTCTGTTGCGTCGATCAACCATTCAGATTATTAATTATAAAATGTTTAACAACGAAAGCCTTTTCATGATTGTTTTCAGGACGTTTGAGTTTTGGCAGAAAACTTGTGCCTTTATATGATGATCAGATAAGTCAATAAAATTTTTGCTTTCATTATAGTCTTTCATATTTAAGTTTTTTTTTTCAGAACGTTGCAATGATTTTACTGACATACATTGTTTTATTGACATCATTTTCCGTCTATTACTTGTCAGAACCTGGGTTTGTTTGTAATGGGATTGGCATTGTATTGGTTCATGTATTTATTGAGGACATTCATAAATTAATTATCGACTAGACTATAATGAACAGACACCAATTTCAAGTACCTTGACAGAACATTATCTAGAAAGCCCTCTAAACATTCATCTACTGCATACAATCGCGTCTCAATATTAGGTACCTATTTACAATAAATAAACTAATTAACAATATCTATTATTAAACGTCATCATGCACAGCCACGACCTCCAATGGAGGACTTGAGCATGACTCAATCTCAGAACTTGCATCTCCTTCTTCAGATATTACAGACGAAGACTCATCACTTCTAAGCAATGCCTTTTTATGGCTCATGTAGTCAACCACTAGCTCCAAACCAATCAATGCTCGTAGGTCTTTGACTTTTTTCTGCTTTTCTGCCTCAGTCTCATGGGAAGATTCTACTGGACATTTGGGGTCATCTGAAGCACTAGCCTCAGCAGCAGAATTGTCTCTTTTCTCAGCAAAATTTTTATAGATACATGCGATGTTGCTCATAATGTAACTGGTGCTGGTCTTATTACTGCCCTTATCGAAACCCATCGACTTAACATCGAACTTTGTTTGGTTTGAGTTGCGAGCCTTGGTTCCATTGGGGTTTGGAACGGAAAAAGCGGAGCAATGTCTTCTGGGATGGATAAACATATTTTCTTCAGGCATCTCTTCGCTTTTTACCTCTTTTTTGTCTACGATTGGTTCTTTAGGGCTTACCACGGTGCTATTTCCTGCGTCACTGACGGGACTAACCGCTTCTTTTAAATGCTGACCGTTGTTATTGTTTTGTCTATCATAGATATGTCCTGACACTCTAAGGTCAATAAAAAAATGCAGAGGATCAATGCCGTAAGGAGGAGTGGGGTAAATGGGAGGGTACCACATTGGTGGAGGCGGGGGAAGAACTAGGTTGCTGCTATTTTCCGAATGAGGCGCGGCAAACGGTGGGTCTTCAGATTTTGGAAGTCTTTGGGAATGGTGGTCCTCGATCTGAAAATTGCACTTAATAATTTCAGTTATTAACTAATTACTAAGAATACTAACGTACCTTTTGGTGAGGCCCGGTTGAAGTACTGGCTCCAGCAGTTAATTCCGCAGGACTTTCTCCGGTTTTTTTCATGCTCTTGATCATCCATGAGTCGTCAATCTTCTCGACATGGGGTTTTTCGACTTTTTCCTCTACCATCGACGAATTGATATTTTGGTTGTAACTTTCCCTATTTGCCCCACTCCATGCTCGCTTTCTGGATCTTCGCACTTGCGGGCCATAGAACATATTTCCTGCAAAATAGTGTGATTTCATATCTAGTGTAATAATGTACTTTTTTATTTTTTTCTTTATTACCTCCGAAAGCATTTGCCATGTTACCACGTTGTTCGTTCTTTGCCTGTACTAAGCTTCGCAACATTTCGGAGAAGAAGTAGGTGTTGGGGAGTAGAGACATGTTATAGAGGTAAGGTGGAGTTGCCGCCAGTAGTCTGGAGACCAGGTCAGTGTTACGCAGCTCCAATGGCGACAGTTTGGGCTTCGGGGGTGCCAAAAGGTGGGCTTCTGGTGCCGTAGACATGTTGTTTTAGCTGAAAAAGAAAATCTTTTTTGTGGATACTATAGTCAAGCAGTGGAGTTGTGGCAGTTGTGTAAAAATATAAATAACTCGAAGTCTTTACTTCGATCTCCACTAGATTAATATTATTTAAAAGTGCCGACTGTCTCCGACCAATGGAAGTACATTTATCTAAGTCGTCGCCATGGGGGTGTGGATATGATTTATTAATTTGATGAGTGGAATATCTCTAATCTCCCTAATTTCTGCAATCGAATAGCGCTACACGACGTCTTGCACCCACAATCGTTTTGCTTAATGGATTTAAGATTGAGGACACGGACGTGGAGTTTGGGATTGCTACGTTCCAAGATTAAATTACCAATGGAGGATTTAGATCTTTTAGAAGTATTTACATTAATAAAGTAATAGGACTTAAATCATTGCAGATTTACGTATATATTGGGAGGTTAGGCATAACACAATTAGCAAGAAAAATTCCTATAAAACCCTTACTTATTTTTTTTTGCTATACTTGAGTATTCCTACGTGGTTGTCTTTAAGGGCCGGAATCGTTAAGTCACTAATAATGGTACTCCTAACCTACACATTCTATGGTAGTAATAGATACCAGTTACATTTCTTAATATTTACTTTCAAATGTGAAGGTAGCGTCTCATCAAACGCAAAATAGGTGTTCTTTGCAACTTTGTAGTAACTTAACCAGCTTATGTTACTGTGAAACTTTCACTACAGCAATGTGTATACTAATCGTTTAATTGTAGTATTTAGTGGTCCCAGAACTGTTCCGGATTTGTACCTAAAAACCATTCCCCGAATTAGTGACAGTATGGTGTCTAAACCGCTCCAGGCTACAGTGAAAATAACTTTAAAGTTATTTTTCATTGTATCGTGAAAATTTGTTAGTCAGGATCTAAAACTCCTTTACAGACTTTCTTCTTTAACGGTCGATTATCCGACTATTTCTTTGAGTTTTTAGGGGAGGCATTTACTAGTTTTGGGGTATACCCCTCATCAGTACAGTTTTGGCTGGTCGACAAAGTGTAGACCGTGAGTTCGCGGCCTAAAGCCAAAAATCTCAGTTCGAGAAGCAGCCCATATTGCGCTGTACCTCGCAGGTTATCGGAACCAGAGTGAAGTGTAAAGAGTCGGTGGTCATCAATTTCTCGATCAATAAGGTTCTATTGTAGATCTCGAACTGAGAGCCATCTGCCAAGCAGTATTAGATCTAATTCGCTGGTGGATATCCTCTGCTGCTGCTCTGTACAACATCTCGCTGCTCTTCCGTAGATTTTTGACTTTAAGCCGCGAACTCCCGGTCTCCAATTTGTCGAACAGCCAAAGCTGTACTGATGAGGGATAGACCCCGAAACTAGAACGCAGAAGGGTCGAAAAATTGGTGACCACCTACTCTTTACTCTTCGTTTTGGTTTCGATAACCTGCGTGGTACAGAGCAATATGGGCTTCTTCTCGAACTGAGAGCATGGGAGATGGCATGCGGTATTAGATCTAACTCGCTGGTGGATGTCGTCTGCTCCTGCTCTGTACAACATCTCACTGCTCTTCCGTAGATTTTTGACTTTAAGCCGCGAACCCACGGTCTCCAATTTGTGGTTCAGCCAAAGCTGTACTGATGAGGGATAGACCCCGAAACTAGTATGCAGGAGGGTCGAAAAATTGGTGATCACCTACTCTTTACTCTTCGTTCTGGTTCCGATAACCTGCGTGGTACAGAGCAATATGGGCTGCTTCTCGAACTGAGAGCCATCTGCCATGCAGTATTAAATCTAATTCGCTGGTGGATGTCGTCTGCTCCTGCTCTGTACAACATCTCACTGCTCTTCCGTAGATTTTTGGCTTTGAGCCGCGAACTCAGGGTTTCCAATTTGTCGACCAGCCAAAGCTGTGGTGATGAGGGGTAGACCCCGAAACTAGTTTTCAGATGGGTTGATCGACAAATTGGTGACCACCTACTCTGTACACTTCGTTCTGGTTCCGATAACCTGCGAGGTACAGAGAAATATTGGCTGCTTCTCGCACTGAGAGCCATCGGCCATGCAGTATTAGATCTAATTCCCTGGTGGATGTCGTCTGCTCCTGCTCTGTACAACATCTCACTGCTCATCCGTAGATTTTTAGCTTTAAGCCGCGAACTCACGGACTCCAATTTGTCGACCCAGCCAAAGCTGTATGGAGGCATTTACAGCAGAAGGGCCATATAAATAAAAACTGAAAGGATTAACACTAAGAATCGTTAAATCACTAAGGAAAACCCATTTCTGTAGATTTTCAAAAACCGCTAGTACAACTATTTATGCAAAGCACAAAATGAGGTACTCGCATTCCAACTTTAAAGTGATTATCTGAGAAACACGAGGAGCCATACAAAAGTAATAATAATTGTCTTGTGTAGACCGCTTTCTTGGCCAAAGATAACCTTTCCAGAATTTCTTAAGTTAAGGGACAGTTGCAAACATTAGGGAAGGAATAAAAACAACTCTCTTTAAAAAAATTTGCCGACGTTTCGATTGTATATTGCAATCTCCCACAGAACTTTTCTTTAGGTCATGTCAATAAAGTGTAATGTATCAGCACAACTAATGATAGAAACAAAATCAAATAGAGACACAGTGTCTCGACATAAACTGTTTTTCTATATTCATTTTTTTTTGTTACTGGTGTCTTGCTTCGATAGAGCCTCGACTAGAAGTTGTACTTTTAGTCCAGGTTAGTTCAGGTTAACTTACCTAAGCTTTTTTTTATAGAGGATTGGGGAAATGCGACCTGGGAGTGTGGGACTCAGCGGCGACGCCTGCGGAATACCCACTAAAACCCCCTTCCTCTCTTCACCTACTACACACACCCCCTAACCAGAACCTCCAGCAGGCATTACTTCAGGAGGAGGGTGGTCCTGCGTCTTTTTTTTCTTCTTAGTATTCTCTTTTTTTTTCCTCTGTTTCCTTCATCTTCATAATCTATCGCAGCATTCCCATCACTGCCGTCCAGTCTTCCTCACTCCTCAGAAGCAACTGTGACACATTTTTCGTAGTGATCGCTACTTTGCTTTTGTTGCAGTTTCTTTTTGAATTGCGTTGAATTGGGATGCAAACAATGTGTGTTCCGGGTTATCTCTGTATTCACAGAATCAACACTTGTCATCGACTCTGCGGCCTATCCTGCGCAAGAAGCTATTAAAAACGCCATGATCCGTGAGCGCCTGCGTGGAATAATATTCCAGCTCGCCCTACTTTCTCTGTGTCTACGATTTGATTGACTTGACAAATGTCTTAGTCCAGCCCTCATAGCTCCGCCATCGGCTCTCCCATTCGGCCATCATTTCTTCCTTGGCTTGTAGCTTCACTTGACGGCCCTCTGCGTACACTTTGGTACCCTCCTTTCCCACTACCTTGACACAATTCTGTAGGCAGATATCACTATTAACGCCAGTCTTCTTGAGATCTGGTTTAGTTTATTTCTGTAGGTCTCGTACTGTAGCGCTTTGCACCATATTGGGGCCCCGTATAGGATTGTCGATGTAACAGCACTGATAAGAACTTTTCTTTTCCCAGAGGGGGAGCCTTTGTTGTTCATCTAATGCGTCCCAGAGTGTTGGTAATTTTGTGTGCTTTCTCCACCGCCTTTCTAATAAGATGACTCATCCGTAGGTTTCTATCCAGGTACATTTCCAGGTATTTAACACTCTCCCTTCCCACGGCAACATTTCCCTGAACTCGAAACAATTCGAAAACTGATCTCTCTGATTTTTCGTTTACCATCCAAGAGGATTATTTCCGTTTTAGTACCTGCCACTTTTTTTCGCCATTCCATTCTTTTCCCATCTTTTCGATTTTATACACAACCTCTGCAGTGACGTGTTCGGCTTTTTCTTCCAGAGTTTTATTATCTCTTGCAGAAATCAATAGGGCTAGATCACCAGCGTATGCAATAGCTTTCACATTACTCCCGTCATCTCCAGTATTTCGTTATAGAATAAATTCCATAATGTGGGCCCCAGTACAGATCCTTGGGGCACTCCGCACGTTGTCTTAAATTTCTGGCCATCGGGGTTCAGGATAACTTACCTAACCTGAATTAACTTAAACTAACCTAAACTTTAATGATATAACCATGTTTTTATCCTAAGAAAAGCCCTGAGGGAGGTAACAATATACAATCGAAATATTGGCATTTTTTTTAGGTCAATTTCCAACCAAATTTGAGAGAAATGGGAGCAAAACTTTGTGTTCTGTGATATGCGAAGAATGTATTTGCTTTACCAAAATTTATTATACTGCAATAGGTGCAGTAAGGACATCTGAGGGCTTTTGAATATGTTTTTGATATGTCCAAAGTCCAAATTTATGTTTAAACTACTGGACCTCCATTTGACGTCAACCTAAAGAGTGCCGTAACTAGTCAGTAGGTTGAGATCTTGTAGACGTCTTTTTTAAGCCAATTTCCAACCAAACTAGGAAAAAAAAATGTGTTTTGTATACGTACAGTGTATTTGCTTTATCAAACTTATTATACTGGTGTAAGTGATGTAACATATGGCATTTGGATATGTTTTCAATATGTCCAAATTTATGTAGTAATGACTAAAACTGGACCTCCATTTGACGTTAATCTATAGAGCTCCATAACTAGCCAGGAAGTTGACGTCTTGCAAGCGTCTTTTTTAGGTCAATTTTCACCCAACTTTGGAAAATATTAAACTTTGTGTTCTGTAGTATACGAAGAGTGTATTTCTTTACCAAATTTATTAAACTGCAGTAATTGTTGTATAATTCAAGGTCAATTGATTAACTTAACAAAATGGGTCTCCAGATATCCCATTTTTTCACGAAAATTTAACTAACCACTACTTCTATAATGTCACGAATACCATGTGCGATCGTATTATATGCAAAATTACCACTTTTGAATGTGCGTTAATTTTCGCTTTAAAATGATTTCTAAGAGGGTATCGGGTATTCGTTACTTCCCCCGAAAGGCCCTATGCTGATTTACTCACTGAATGGGGCTTTTAAAACTAGGGGGGTTTATATTTAAAACGATAAGATGGGATTCAAGTAATCTTCGATTTCCTGTGCCTTAAAATTAACCTCTTCTTTACCTATTCTACTTACGCGATATAAAATTTAAGAACTCCATTTCTCGAGGGTGACCGTCCGTCTATCTGACGTAACGTTCCCCAAAAACCCCGAACTCAAAATCTTGGAGTCTTGCCTACAACAAGTCCCCAAACTAGACTCCATTCGTGAGTCCCCAAAAACGATTCCCTTTTCTACTTTTAAACAATGGGCTGCTACCTGATGGTGGTCGTTCGTCCTTCTGGCGTAATATCGACGTCCGACCAACCTCAATGCGGCTCCCCGCACCGACTCCTCGTGAGTCCTCCCAAAACCGGACTCTCTTCGTGAGCACCCAGGCTAACCTGCCGTTTCTCTCTCAAAAACGTTCGTGTTATCTTTCTTTATTGTCAGCATATTTTTCCCAAACGATTGCAACGTTCTTTTCCATGACGTCCATAAGCGGTTGGATGTATCCGCATGTTGAATAAAATTGCAAGATTTAGTTTGTAAATTTTGGTCAACTAGTGCTTGGTTACTAAACCGGTCATCGGTCGAACATTTCTAAGAATGGTTGGTTGTTATCTTGGGTTCTGGTCCTTTTGTTTGATTAAAATGAGTTACAGCGGGTGATTCTAATATCCAATTCCTATTCCCCATAGTACATGCTGCGTGCCGTACGATATCTCTGACGGTTAGCCGCAGGGTTTCGACACGGCGAGCAGCATGTACAAAGCAATAATGCAACTTTCGTTTATTTTTTTTTCAAAATTTTCATTAAAAAAACATTCAAATCTCGAATTCATAGTAACAGTACATAAAGAAAAAACTGCAACAAACTTCGAACCAAAACTGTACATCGTTTTGTGTAATCTGATGAAGGCACCAATTTGTGTCGAAACGTCAATAAACAACGAAGTTAGAAGCACCCGCTGTAACTCATTTTAATCAAACAAAAGGACCAGAACCCAAGATAACAACCAACCATACAACCACAAGGGTCCAAGAATCCAGAAGCCTACGTGCCAACCATTTCTAAGAATGCTATAATTTTATGTCTTTTTGCTTCTTTGTGACAATATCATAATACAATAAAATAGAAATCAAAAGCATCTTGATTTATTTGCGCATTCGCACGAGCCAAATTAAAACTGATATAATTAACCTATTTTTAGATAAAAATATTCTTCAGTGTATTCGCTTAACCATATATGGCTTTACCAAACCTCTAGTACATACGGAGTGTTTATTGGACAACATTTTTGACACAAAAGGATGACATAATCAAAGTAAAAAGACTTTCGTTCCTTCATTCTTTTGACGTTTCACAGCCAACTAAATGACGTTTTCAAATAAACACCCTCTACATTTTATGTTATTAAACTTTTTGTTCATTTCTTGCCGAACCTTTTTCGATTTAAGCGGGCGTTAAGAAAGCCATTATCGCGAATAAAAAACAGACATCCGAACCACAAGAGAAACAGATAAGATGTCTACATACGTGTACGCGTATATATAGGTATATTCCCGAGGTAGGTGCAGATATCGTACAAGAGAATCCACTCCGAGCACAATAGAGCCCTACAAATATGTTGGATCGGCTTTAAAATAATTTGGGGGGAGAAAACGTACATTTGCATAAAATGTGGGGTGGCTGGGGGTTGGGGGGGTCGAGTTACTTCCGCTGACGTTTTTCGTGTTGATCAGTCTATTGTGGCACAAGAAACGTTAGGTTTGCAACTAAAAATAAACTGGGACATTTCTCCTATAAGCTTGCCGTCACAACAGTCGACCCCTCTAATGAAAGAATTAGTTGACATGGCGTCTGTTGTTTTCCATCAAGCAGTGTTTTTAAAATAAAGGAAAGCATTCGAACAACGCTAAAAAAGCTTAATGAGTCTAATGTAACCTAACACCCTCTTATTCAGTTTTCTGGGGTTCAAAGTTAAAAAAAGAACCGAATTAATAGGCCTATTTATTTATAACTTGTGACGAGCCTGTGTAGGTATCAATTTAACATTAAAAACTCGTATATGTATGTTGTATTTTTACCTGGACATACAAATGACCATCAAGTAATTTAGGATTAGCGCAATCATTCATTTTCTGTGTTCCGACAGGACCTAGATTCATCATAGTTTGCAAAGAATGAGGTTCCTGGCAAGACAAGGGATTCCAAGACGAGCCGCAGGAAGTCTTGGCCAAACAGACTTAAATTAATTGCTCCACCTCAGAAGTGGTTTACGTTTGTTCTATTCCTGCTGCGTTCCTGGATTACAATTTCTCAGTTATCTCATTATTCTCTACAATAATAATATAGTAATTTGTTTTGGGCTCGAGTAAAGTAATATTTTTCTACTTAAAATAAAAGTTGATGGTAGTTAAAAGAAAATCAAAACATTTTGCTGAAATTGTAGTTTTTTTTATATATTCCGTCCAATATTTTGCTTCAGGAATATTTTTACAGATTTTAATTACCTTCTATAATCCATTGACATGTCTGAAGTGACTTGCCTTCCAGCTCGTCTGTGTTATTGACGGGAGACTGGAAAATTTACTACTAGAATATAGTCTTGTCCTAAGACTTTGAACTGCAGATTGTACAGGCTTGACCTGCATCACTAAATTACTCTATGTTTGCTCTTAGTTGGGTAATGATTCCGTGAGCTTCGCGGTACTTTAGGTTGTTGTCTCGGACCATGAGGCGGTTCTTCCAAAGGCTAAGTAGAAAAAGACGCTTATTTACTACGCATCATTATGCAAGTTTCCACTCCTAGGTTAAGAGAGTTTAGTTCTTCTTCTGTGTTTTCACTAAGTTCATCATTATTTAGAATTTGAAACCCAAAACGAATCACAGATCATCTACTCTTCTTATATTTTCAGCATTCTTCTGAATATTCAAGAATTTTCAAAAGCATGGTTCTCAATTCTTCAAGTGACACGTCATTCTCATATTCTCTTCTCCATTCTCCTATCTACTCTTTTTCATTTTCTTGTGTGTTTTTCTTTTATCATTTTCTTTTTCTTCTTCAATTGTTACACTTATGTCTTATATGACTGTCTTAACCAAGCTCCCAGCGTGATCCACCTTGTAAGGCAAACTTTCAAATTTATTTTCTTCTGGTTAGCCAATCCACATTGTTCGTCTTCGCCCTCTACTAAAAGTTTTCTTAAAAGTTACTTTCTATAATGGCATTTCGTGGTTTCGGTAATGTTCGGTTTGGTTGTGCCATTGGTTGCAAGAAGCTTATTACTTTTGGTGGTAAGAGGAATGTCTTAAACGGGCTATTCCTTCTTTGCCACAATTCTTCGGTGGGATGAGATGGTGCAGTATCAACAATCAAAGGCACCTTAATGCATTCTTTTCCAAGATATTTTTGGTGCTTTTTCACTTCAGAGATGAAAATTGCGTCGTACCTTTTATAAAAGTTCTCCTCTTTTATAAAAACTATCAAGAGAAAGGGTGTTTTATGGCTTCCCGTAGAGGTCTCACAGTTAAGCACTACAACTAATTTTATTTCTTAGATCACTATATTTCTCTATTACATGCTCAAGTGGTTTTAGTCGAAACTTTCCAAGCAAGACCGGTTTCATCGACTTTGCACAAAAACTCAAGTTTGTAAGACTCTGCTTCTTCTTCTTCTTCTTGTAGTACCTTATTCTCTGCAAACGTTGGCGATTATCATGGCTTTCTTTTTTTTTTAGGTGCCTGTCTAGATAATTGTAAAGATGTCATCCCAAACCACTGGCGTAGATTTTGCAGCCATGAGTTCCTTCTCCTACCAGGTCCTCTCCTACCGTCGAACTTTCCCTGTAGGATAAACTGCAGTAGTCGATATTTATTGTTCCCCATATGTCCGAAGTACTCCATTTTTCGTCTCTTCACTGTGAATGTCACTTCTTTCATTTTACCATTCTTCCAAGTACTTCTTCGTTACTTACGTACTTGATCCATGAGATGCGCAGAATTATCCGACATATCCACATTTCGAACTCTTCTAGCTTCCCCATCAAGGCTTCTATTATGCTCCACGCCTCAACGCCGTACAACAAGACTGGAAGGATGTAACATCTGACCATTCTTATTTTCAGTTGTAGGCTAAGGTTTCTGTTGACGAAAAATGTTTTCATTCTATTGAATACAGTTCTTGCCTTCTCTATTCTGCATTTGCATTCACCATCCCAAGTAAGTGGATCTCTCGATTCGTTCTATATTTTCTTGATTTAAAGGCAAAACCATAGGAGGCTGGGGGTTTTTGCTGATGGTTATATGTTTTGTCTCGGAGGTGTTCAGGCTAAGTCCATATTCCTCGCTCGTTGTATTGATTTTCTTCAGAAGAGTTTGAAGATCCCCCGGGCTACTTGCGAGGATAACAGTATCATCTGCGTATCTGATTGTAGTTTATGTTTTCGCCGTTTATTTTAATCCCTTCAAGAGTATCCTCCAGTGCCTCGTGAAATATATTTTCAGAATAAATGTTAAATAAGGTCGGCGAGAGGACACACCCATTATAAATCGCTGGTTCCAATATAAAATCGCAATAATTATCCTTGCTCTCTAGGCCTCCCTTTTTCCTTCACCAACTTTGTGTGTTCCACCTTGTCAAAAGCCCTTGAAAAATCTATAAAGGATGCGTACACATCTCAGTTCATGTCCCTATAGCGTTGTACTAGGACTTGTAATGAAAAGATTGACTCTCTAGTTCCCAGGGCATTTCTAAATCCAAATTGGGATTCGCTGGTGTATAAGTCACATTTTCTATATATTTTGCTGTGGATGATCTTGGTGAATACTTTGGCGATTTGATTGATGAGACTGTAATGGTCGCAGGTATTGGCTCGAAGTTTTTTAGGGAGGGTAATGAAGGAAGATATTAACTAGTCAGAAGGTATTTTTCCTGTATCATAGATGAGATTGAAGATTTCTTCCAGAGACTTCCAGAGGAATTCCGTGTTACTGTCACATAATATTTTTATCAGTTCTACGCGGACCTCGTCAAATCCAGGCGATTTCTTGTTTTACATATTCCTCTCTCTGGATACCTCTCAATTTCTGCTTTTGTTATGCGTGGGCATGGTTCAGGTTCGACACTGATGTAATGTTCTGCTCGTCTTTAGTTTATCTGTCATTTCTGTTATGTGAGTCTACCAGGGTTCCTGTTGTGGTTTTCTTCCGGGTATGTGTCATTTCCTTTATCTTTCTGTGTGTTTTTAAATGATCATGAATTCTATCTCGTTCCTCAATCTCGCTACATTTCCCTGCCAGCCATTCTTCCTTTGCAGCCATGATTTCGCTCTTTATTGTCTTGTGTATTGGTCGGTACTCTTCCCTCTTTTTGTTTTTAAGTATTCGTCTATGGTCCATTACGGTCAGGATTTCGTTTGTCATCCATTCCTTCTTCTTCACACGTGTCTTTTTGAGGTACTTTTCACTGGTGTTTCTAATAACTTGGGTGATTCTGTTCCATTTTTGTAGGAGTTCCTCTGGGGTTGCCACTATTTCTTCCAAACCGGTTTGTAGTTCTTCTGTTACTTTCTCTGTTGCTTTGCTGGGTTCTCGTTGTTCTTTTAAGTTTTGTTTCAAATTTACAAATCAGTGGATTGTGGTCTGACGCAACGTCTGCATCTGGGTATGTTTCAACGACTTTGATGGCATTGCGGAATTTTTTGGAGACGGTTGTGCAGTGCGAGTTTCTAAAATGGAACAAATTCAGTAAAAAAAAAAACGTTTTATTTTTTGGAAAAACGCTTGGACCCGTCGATTTATATTTTAGATTGCCTTCTTTGTTGTAAAATAAACCATTACAGGTTGTCCCAATTTGGAGATATGACGTCATCAATTGTTTTTTTAAATGACAACTGCTATTTTTTGTCAGCTATTTTCCTAGTGTACAAGTTATACATAGTAGCCAATTTTCAAATTGCCAGTCCCAAGATAATTAACAAAATTTATTTTATTTAATAGTTGTTATCGATCCTCAACAAGACAACTATATATATCAGTAAACATTGCTATTAAACTACGGTTTTGTCTTCTTTGTTCTGAAATTTACACAGCACTTTAGTACAGCAGAATCTGGAGTAACCATATTCTGGAGTAAGCAAGCAAGAACCGAAGAGTGACAATTACAAACACCTTAAAATTTTGTTTAAAACAGCGAGACTACACAGTTAAATTCACACACAAACAGACAGACAACGCTAATAATATAGGTTTAGGATGTCGATCGATCTTCGATCGATTGTTAGCGATATTGTAGGCAAGGCATAGCAATCGGTTTCTGATGAATTGTGAAGTCTCAGGAAGACTTCCTCTTCCTCAGGGATTATTTAACAAAAACTAAATAATCCTTAGATCGGCTAACGTCTTCGACCAATAGTCTAAAGAAGGAAGAAGGAACCTAAAAAATGGTTCCTTTTTAGCAAACAAAAAGCTTCTTCCTTCCCCAAAAGGGAAGGGATATCAGAAAAGCCACATTGTTGCTTAGATATAAAATAATTAAAATCTAGGGAAAGTGCATGAAAGCTAAATCAGCAAATACCTAGATTTGAGGAGTAAATTTGACAACACCGAAAATCACCAGTACTGAAGGGCGAACCTATGACAGCATCAATGGCAACGCCAAAAGTTACGGGTTTTCAAATGACAACTCAATAGGGAGCGATGTGTGGAATCTGAAATTAATGTTAAAAAATATTCAAATGCTATAATTGGAGTTCTACTGTATCTTACTTTTGAGACGATCTCTTTTGTATCTTTTTAAATTGCTTTGTCAACGCGAGAAAAAATGTTGTTATGACAATATTGATTGATTGAACATATCATGTTATTTTTTTTAATTCATCGTTTGGGTTAAATTTTTTTTTAAACCTGAATAGTATGAGCCCGTTAGTTTTCATGATTAGGTTACTAATATAACTATCTACAACTAAATTAACCGACTTCGTAGTACCTATAGTTCCCAAGATGTCCAAATATTAGCCAACAATTTACATTAATCCATTACATCCCCCTCTCTGAATGTCCTATGGGTATCCACTAGATATTTGTTCCGGGTTATCCATCACCGAAAAAACAATATTTGCTATACAGGGTGCCTTTTTTAAGCGCGTGCAGTATTGCTATCTTCGAAAGGGCTGTAGTTGCAAGGTCGATTAAATTAGCCAAAAGTTGTCTTTTGTGGAGACTTTTTAGAAAACCTTTACAGGCTTGCCACATTTTAAGTCGTTTCTGAAATATTTAGAAAAATGTGAAAGTTTTAAATCTCTTCTATTTCAAAAAGTTTTGGCGAAACAAAAAAAGTTTATGTTGCAAAGTTTCACTACATTCTCATATGACATCTCGATTAGCTTCGCGTGAAGACATTTAAGCTTTTAGTATTTTTAATTTTTTTTAATATTTCAGGAACCACTCAAAATGTGACAACATTGTAAAGATTTTCTAAACATGCTCTGCAAAAGTCGACGAAAACTAATAATACTGCACGCACTTAAAAAAGACACCCTGTATAATACAGCAAATTGTTTTCGCAATTTTTGTTCATTAAGTTCAACAATTTAACTCCATTTATCATCGTTCAAGTCCTCATTTTATCGATTTTCTGGAGGCTGTACTAGTAACTGGCTCCTGTCGATGACGTCACTGATTTCAGACTAATTCAAAGTGAGTGTCTAATTTTGTCTGTTGAAGCTATCTCCTTTTTACATTGGTTCACGATATATCTGGTAAGCTATTAGTTCCAGCTGGATAAGATTATTTTTAGATAAAAATATGAGAACTTTCGATATACTGTATAAAGTTGAAAAGGACTAAATATATGAATAATATATATACACTTTTATTTAAATTATAGTTCTGGCTCAAAAATCAGAGAAATGCTCAATGAAGTGTCTGGAGGCCATCTTGGATTAAATAAGACCCTAAGAATTTCGGAAAAGTACTACTGGGTGAATTGCCGAGATGACGTCGAAGAGTGGTGCAGAAATTGTGATACCTGCTGCTCCGTAAAAGGACCCCAAAGAAAGACTAGGGGGCAAATGAAGCAATACAATGTTGGCGCCCCATTTGAAAGAATTGCGATCGACGTGGCAGGGCCTTTTCCAGAAGCGAAAAGGTCTTATTCACTCCAAAATGGCTTCCAGACATACCATTGTGCATTTCTCGCAAGTCATCTTTCCGTCTACTTTCTGGTACTACAAGCTGAAGCATGGCACTTTTCCCGTCGGGGCTTTCCGAAGTCCTCTTCAGTAAATTATAGTGAATTGCCAAGGAATCCCATTGAGCCCACATAGCTTTTACTTCCGGGCTCTTATCTGCCACGTCCTTCCAATCAGGTCTTTGATTTTCCAACTTCCATTGAGGTATTAACCCCACAGCATTATCGGTTGTTCCTTCGACCTTCATTTGTGCAGTGGTCCAATGTTCGTCGACGTCAATCAATAAGTTCGTCATCATCGTCGTCAATAAGAATGCGTGGTCCTTCTCGTTCTTCTACTTGTTGGCAGTGTCAACATTCCCCTTTACAAGGCCTGCGTGATAATGAATCTTCCTTGCTATGAGATCTGTCTGGACGATGTTCAATTTTTAAATCGTACTGCTGAAGGCGTTCCATCTTGCAATTGGGCCTTCAGAATTCTTCATTTGGAGAAGCCATTTCAGCGCTCCGTGATCTGTATGAATCAAAAACTTCCTTCCGCACTGATACCGATGGAAATGGTCCACGGACTTCACGATAGCCAGCAGTTCCTTTCTGGTAACGCAACAATTTCTCTCTGGCTTGCTCAACCCCTTACTGAAGTACTCAATTACTTTTTCTTGGGCGTCTTATATTTGCGACAATACTACTCCAATTCCATGGTTACTTGCATCGGTGTCCAGAATTCAGGGTGTCCCAGCCGAGAGTGACCCATTTTAAATGCTTATAACATCATGATACTTCGCGTCCTTATAGATGTAGGTGTGGACACCCGCAATACTTTCCACACCTAATGCTTATAACTTTTCAAGCATATGTGACAGCTACCTGTGGTTTACGCCATTCCTTTTCTCTAGGTCTAAAGTTTTCTTTTAATTGGCATCAAATTTTGTAGACACTATTCAGTGTGATCAAAACCCCTGTATATTGTGACGCCACAATTAACAGCCATGATCAAGATATCCAAGTACCAATAAACATCGCAACAAAACGAATGGGCAGATATTGATAAATTAATAAAGAAAGAATTAATACTAAAAAAACTGCTGTATATGTTGGCAGTTCTGATCCACGCATTTATGAAATCTGACCAGTAAATTGTTAAAAGAATTTTGTAACATATCCTGCGGAATCGCTTCAATTACGTTACGAATATTCCTCTTAAGATCATCTAAACTAGTGGGGAGGGGCTATAGCACCTCTCCTTCACATAACCCCAGAGGAAAAAGTCTGGAACCGTCAAGTCAGGAAAGTAAGGTGCCCACTCTATAGGACCGACTGTTCCTATCCATTTTGACCCAAATGCCATATCTAGTGATGTTGTTGCTATTAAAGAATAATGCGGTGGAAAGAAAATCAAGCTCTAATTTCTTAGTTATTAAAATTAACCCGATCACTATTTTAATTTTTTACAGCTAAAACTTCAAGTTTCAAGTCCGAAGTTTATTGGTACTTGGATACCTTGATCATGACTCTTAATTATGGCGTCACAATATACAGGGTGTTCCATTAAAAATAGTTGAGAATTTTGATGTCGAAAAAAAAAGGAATTTTTTTGCTCCCACTGTATAAGTGTCTACAAAAATTTGTTGCCAACTAGAAAAAAACTTTAGGCCTAGAGAAAATGAATGGCGTACACCGCAGGTGGCTATCACATATAGATTAAAAGTTATAAGCATTTAACATGGGTCACTCACGGCTGGGACACCCAGTAAATTGACCCTCTGGTGGCGGATACGTCAATATAGGGCTGGCACATAATGCTGCCTTCAATCTTTAAAAAACGTCCTGGCATTCAGGTTTTTAATAGAATGACATCTTTTTCTCCGTTAACCGATGCAGCGGCTTGGTAATGTTGGCAAATCCATCGACAAAACGTCGATAATAGGTGCATAGTTCCAGAAAGCTTCTAAGTTCATGCTTATACTTGGGTTCTAGCCATTCTTTGATAGCTTCTACTTTATTTTCACTGGTCTGTATTCGATTTGATGAGATGACATGTCCGAGGTACTCCACCTCCTTCTGGACCTACCTGCTTTCATTAACTTGTCATAGGATTTATTTTGCTAGGTCTTTCCTAGTGTTTGAAACTTCCTTCTCAATGATTGTTTTGTTGCTTTTTGTTGCTAACAATTTTGGTTTTATTAAATTTTGTTTTCTTGTTGTGTCTGTTTGTTGTTTTCGAAAATATTTTCAAGGTTGGTTTTAATTTTACAATTTTAAACTTTTAGACATTTTGTTTCCTAGTTTTATTTCCTAATTACCTCTTTTGTGATTAGTCATTTAGTTTTTATTTTTATATACTTTTACATTTTCGCCACATTATTTTTTTTCACATACTTTTTACATTTGCATTACGCATTGACATCCTCATTCACCTATACATACAAACTGCCAGCCATCATTAAATGGGTATTTTTTTGCCAGAGAGGATTAAATTGTGAGACGATTGGTGTTGCATAAATTACACACAATTGACATAACTAAATGTGTGGCGAAAACAAACTATGATCTGGTTAAATAAAGTTTTAATTGGGAGAGTTTTGGAGTCGACTTTTATGGGTATCGTATATAATTAAAAAAAAATAATAACAATAAACATTCACTCACCGCAGAAGTAAGCCTCTGTTTGGTTAAATTTCGCTTGTAAGGGACACGCCATGCAGTCTGCTTGCCCAGTATTTACGTACCGTCTTGTTCTTGTCTTGTTAATTTAATAGGTGTTAATTGTTTTTAATAATTTTACCTCCAATTTTAAAGTGTGTAAACCTGTACTGATTTTTTATTTTTTACCTTTTTAAAAATTTTTAATTTTGAATGAATCAATTTGATTTATTTTCTATTCTCGAGGTGAGGTGTTCCAAATAATTGCCGTTTCTGTTTCTGATAAATTCATATCATTGTAGCCCTGAAGAAGTTTAAGCATTATTAAACGAAACGTCGGCGATGAGCTTGTAGTTCAAATTTTGTTCTCAATCCTCCAATTCAACGCAAATCAATAGATCCTGGGATGCAATTTTTCACTTCATTAAATGGGTATGTTAAAAGCCAAATTTTCAAGCCTGGTGAGATGTAAATAATAAATGACTAAAATGTACATAGAATAACTAAATCCCTATTTTCTCACTTACTTTTAACTTAAACCAACTCTATAATAGTGCAATCGCTAAAGTGAAATTTAAAACAAATTATGTTAAAACTTTGCCTTATTCCAGCCCTGAGACGCCGCTAAGCGGCTTAACATTAACTGGATCCGTGTGGAAATTGCATTTGGCACAAGTGGATCCATTGTAGCCAGGAGCTCTTTAAAGATGCCTTCCACCTGGTTCCCGCATTATATTATACCTTTTCCACAACTTTTCACTCTTCGAGATTTAAACGTTTTATTAAAATCGGAGATTAGTTTCGGAGATTTTATGCCTTTGCGGTTCGTACAGACAAGAAGGAATGAGGATGACGGACAGTGGCGTAACATTTTTGATTGAACCCAACAAATCAGTTTAAACAAGTTTGGTTTCGTCGAATAATAAACAAATGGGAAATAACAGGCCAACCGGACGTAGAGCTGGGCTGGGTCGTTTAACGCCGCTTTCGGAACAATGAAATCGACAAGGCGTGCACGTAGGATATATACATGACACCGGGAACAATGGAGAACAAACTGGAAAGCGCGAACTCTTCCAAAGGTGGAAAGTCGAGCTTTTGCTCCGGGGTTTCCGTGCACGAAACGGTCAGGGAGATTAGAGCCGACAAAACCGATGAAAGCTCGGAATACTGTGCAATTTTAACCTTCTGTCAGTGAATATCATCCCAGACTTCTACGCAAGCAAATGTAGAAAGTAAGTAAAAATAAAACAATGAGTTAGGCGAAAATGTAAAAGAAATAAAAGATTAGTCTTTAAAAACTGAATAAGACAAGGCACAAAATGAGTCTGACATGAGGTGATAAAGAGGAAATAAAATTGGGAAACACAGATGTAATAAAAGTTTAAATAATAATAATTTAACAATGTTGGAAATGTGTTTTTTTTAAATAATCCGACCTAAAGTTGAAGGGCAAGCAACAAAGGATCTACTGAGAAGAAAGTTTCAAACACATGGAAAGACCTAGCAAAATAAATGTGGCAACTTAATGAAACAAGAAAAGCAGCACCAATTTTGAAAAACATTAAAAACAATGTTGAGGATGAAGCGGGGAAAAGCGACAAATGAGATAAAATAGTCTACTAAATAACAAAACGAAAACGAAATCTCGTGACTAGCGGCAAAAGAGGTAAGTGAAAGATGTAAAAACTCGAAAATAATCGCAGAGTAGAACGAAAAACAACTTCCTAAAGAAAACATGACAATATATGTGGAGTGGAAGTAATAAAGAGGTTAAGTGCCAAAATTTATGTTTCGAGATAATCCCTTTTCTATATCATGTCGATGTACGTCAAAGTACCTGCGGATAAACAAGATTTGGGCATACTAGTGGATTTTTCTCATTGGCATAAGGCAGTTTTAGAGATGCAAGTCACCGCAGGATAATTGAAGTTCTTCAAAAACTCAGAAAGGCTTCAAATCATGAAAAAGGGCCATATCCCCTTCATCTATTCTCAGGTCTAGATCTCGATCAATGAAGAGCAACTCATCCAGAACAAAAGCCAGAAAGAGCTGCTGAAGTTCTTGTATCGATTGACTGTTGGCCACTGAATGACTGAAATTCTGCAAAAACTTACTGAAAAATTTAGAAGAAGAACCCTTAATCAAATTTCTTTTTTATTTTTGACTATGGGAAGATTGAAGCAGCCTCTTCAAGGTCCATATGGTGTTTATCTAATCACAGGTCTAGATTTCGATCTAAAAGGAGCAAAAGCTCAACCAGAACAGTAGTCCTGGAAGAACGGCTGAATTTCCTGGATCGATTGACTGCTGGCCACAGATATCGTCCATCTCGTAGAAGGAGAAGAAAAAACTGGACCAGGAGTAGTCGTCAAAGTCGCCATCTTGTGCATACACTGAGACCGATGACGATGATTCGTTCTTGATCTCGTCCTTTTGAACACATCCCGGCTCTGTCTCTTGAGATATCACCAGTTTTAGAGATGTCAGTGACTGCAGGATTTTTTTAAATCTTCAAAAACTCAAATTATGAAAACGGCCATATCTCCTTCATCTATTCGCAGGTCTAGATCTCGATCAAAGAAGAGCAAAACTCAACTAGAACAAAACATCAGAAAGAGCTGCTTAATTTCTTGCATCGATTGACTGTTGGCCACTGATCTCATCAATCTCGGAGAAGGCGAAGCAGAGACTGCACCAGCAGTAACCGTCGAGTTCGCCATCTTGTGCATACACTGAGACCGATGCCGATGAGATGATTTCTTCTCGATCTCTTCCTTTAAACACAATGATTCCCTTTCCAAGGAGACCGCCTCATGCAATGCAATGAAAGCCCTGCTCTGCCTCTTGAGAGGTCACCAGTTTTGGATAGGCAAGTCGATGCAGAATTACTGAAACTCTTATTAAAAATTTTAGAATAAGAACCCTTAATCAAATTTCTTTTTTATTTTTGACTATGAGAAGCCTCTTCAAGGTCCATAACGCGTTTATCAAATCACAGGCAACAGGTCTAGATTTCGATCCAAGTGGAGCAGAAGCTCAACCATGACAGAAGACCTGGAAGAATGGCTGAATTTCTTGGATCGATTGACCGCTGGCCACGGATATCGTCTGTCTAATGGACGGAGAAGAACAGACTTGACCAGCAGTAGCCGTCAAAGTCGCCATCTTATGCATATACTGAGACCGATGCCTATGAGAAGGTTCGTTCTCGAACTCATCCTTTTGAACATAACCCTGCTGTGTCTCTCGTAAATTCTATAGGACAACCCTATAAACAACTTGACAGGGCCTCTTAAAGATTACCATGGTGACCGATTGCGCAGCCAATTGAAATTCAGTTACTTCGTCAAATGCTAATAGTGAGTTGCAGGCTTATATTTATACTTTCTTGAACTCACTAGATCAATGTGTTAGGAATTTTAGCATGCCCGTATGTAACATCTATAGAAATCAGAAAACTGGCCAATGGTGTGCAATGGTGTACAACGTTTTTTTTATGCTGCACTTTTCTTGTAATTTTTCGATACTTTATTGTTGACTTTTCACCCATTAATGATTGTAGTATTTGTTTACGTCAGAACAAAGTCACGAAACTTGATTATGGGCCTTACAACAGGATTTATTAACGAATTTTCTCGACGGCGCAAAGTAGTCGTGAATTCTTTAGAACAACTCTAGAAACGCGCCGGTTTAATAAGCCTTGATACGGCTTGACAGGAGGGTTACCAGGGTGACTGTTTCCTTGACCAATAACAGTTCACTTACCGCCACAAAGGCCAATAGTAAGTTGCAGGCTTATGTCAATGTCTCTCTACAGGCGTCACTCAGATTATTGTTGGCTTGTTGTTAATTGTAATTGTTGCAGATGTTGCAGAGTTTTAATAATTTTTTTTAGTAATAAATCGAAGGATTAACAAAACGTCTGTTACAGTGTAGAAGATTATTATTAAAAAAACGCATCCAAAATTATTCGTATCCAGGAACATCACGGAATAGCTAAGCACCTGCCTTCAACATGTTAGCGGTTGGAAATTTATCTTGAGACTTTGTTATGCATAGATTTTCATGTCAAAGAAAAGTCTTCCGGAGCGGTGCAGGCAGGAGATAAGCCGTTTTCTCAACAAATGATAGCTAAGACTTATTAAAATTAACGATGCTTATTATTGGAGATATCCTTCTCGCATGAAGAGGATGCCTCTTTAACTTAAGGAAAGAAATTTAATTGATTAAAAGTTGTTGTTCCGTCCCTTACGAAAAATCGAGAAGAGGTTGTGAATGAAAAATGGGTCTTTTATTTTTTTTCCGGTGTTGTACCAACTTTTTTGGCGGATTAGTTTCGTTTCTCAGCTCATCATCAGCGACTGAAATCTAATGGTGAATCAGTATGTAGTAATAGAACCGATTTCGTCTTGTTTCTTTAAATTATCGAATCATGACGGTACTACCATATAAAAAGTTTAGCTAGTGATGGACTTTTGACAACGAAACGTTGGAATAAAAACTATAAAACGCCGTCTTGTAGAACCTAAAAAGGTGCAGTGAGAAAATGTTTTTTATTGTGTGGTATTATTTGAAATAACTTAAAAGGTAAATAAAAACATAAAATAGCTATTTTTTAAATATTCAAAAAACTAGCAACTAAGTTTTTGGTTTCCCCATGACAAACATTCTTCTAATTTAGCCAAATTTGTATCAGTTACCTTTTTGGATATTCCCTCAAATTGTCCCTTATTGTGCATCCTTATCTTGAACACGGTGTCGAAAGAAGTGTATTTTTTTCCAATATTTTTTTAAATTTAACAAATTACAACTTTACAGTAGCAATTTTTGGAATAAGACTTATTTAATGTGTTCACATTTTTTAAATACAAGTTAAGCTTCTCCACATAAGCCTTTTCTACGGTTGGAGTACAATGATAATAGCAGAACTGGAAAAGTTTTAAAAGAAAACCAAAAAAATGTTTCCAAGTTTTATTTCAGACTTTCTCTCAAACGTCTGCTGCCTTTGTAAATTAATTATTGTATGAACAAAAACGTATGTCTTAATAATTTATTAGATTAATAAGAGTTTTGTTCTTTGTTGTTATCGCTACGGTTTGTGTTTCTTACAAACAAATAATTTCGTAAATTGACAAATTTATAAAAAAACTCATCAATATAAATAAATTTAAAGCAGCAGCACAAAAAGTTTAACTACTTCAATGTTGGATATTTGTACTTGTCTTATTTCTTATTCTTGGAGGTAGTTTCAGCAAAAGTACAAAAAAGTAGTGAACGGGGGCAACGGGCAGCTTTGGCTTGGCACAAAAGTAGTAAAAGTACGGGGTGTTCATTATAAAATTTCATCTAGTTGGCTGTGAAATGTCAAAAGAAAAGAATGGAGAAACAAAAGTCCATTTACTTTCATTATGCCATCCTTTTCTGTCATTATTCCTCTATATGTCCTGTCTATATTCCCAGGGCGTAGTAGGGCCATAACCCTAAAATGCATCAAAATGCCATATACTGAAGTTGAGTTCGGTAATTACATCCCGAGCGCTCGGGATATCAGTCTATCTCACTCTGGCTTGTTAAGATTTTGGGAGATGGTCTGTGTCCGGAGCGCTCGGATGGAATTACCGAACTCTGCTCATATATGTTAATCTGACCATTGACTTCTGACTTTGGAAAAAACATGGCGGCACCAATAGAAAACGATACCACCTTATGGCCACACTCTCATTACAGGCACTCTAATTGTGAATGATCAATGGCGCCCACTAGCGCGATCATGTAACGCCTCATACTTTCATAAATTGTCAAATTTTTAGGCTTCAACTGTTTTTAATGGAAGATTTCAATCTACTAGTTAACTTTATCTATGGTTTGAGCCTAGTAGTAATAAGTCAATGGCATTGATATGAAGATGTCAGTACAATTGACTGATTGACTGACAGACAACAGACACATGTATTGTGTGTACAACCACACTAGAGGGGGGCACCGTCACAGATTTCCTGTCTAACGGTTTCCTTGATTGACCCTCTTTCAAAGAACTTTCAGTTTCGTTTACTCATATTCAAGAAGCAACTGAGACCATATTTCTGCCGCTCTAAAAACCCTAAACTAAATGAGACGACCCAGTCAACGTACTCAAATTCATCACTGTGTCATAACTTCGATGTAAAATTGAGACATCAAAATAATCAAAAGAAGATTTTAGCAAAATGATATAAGTACTGATCCCATGTCGACAGTCACCATTCAGCAGCTGCACATGACTCAGAAAGAAGGAAATTCTCAGTTGAAGCTCGTAAACCATTATTAGTTCCTTGTCCATACTGAGCAGGGTCCGGTGTATTACACTGCCATCTTTCTTTATTTTGGAGGAAGATGCTATACCTAAATTACCGTTCTTTAGCTTCTCAAACCCCCTTAACTTGTCAAAAGGCGATGTTTAATTTCCCATTCCGCGTACTAATCTTATCAGGAATTATCTAATTTATCGCGGGTATAGAGATCAGCAACCATGTAAACCCACAAATTAGAGCTAATAATGAGTTGAGGGGATTTCATGAGTCACTATGCGATGCATAGCTACCTAACATACATAGCCAACAAGACCCCAAGAGACCACATCAAATACATCGAAACAAGGAACAGAGTAAACAACCGTATTAGGGAAATAAATAGAGAGAGCATTGGGAGAACTTCAGTAGAGAAATGGAAAGTGACTTCTATGGAACCCAAAAACGCATATGGAAAATGCTCAGAACAACAAAGAGGGAAATAAATGAGACAGTACAATTAAATAACATCTCAGCAGCCGAACGGACCAGCTATTTTCAGGGCCTGTATGCGAACCGGGACGAACGGGAACAACGAAGGCCCAAGGATGGGGGGAGGTTGAGCCGAGGCGAAGCCATAGACATAGAAGGATGTATAACAATGCACGATGGAGGAAGTGATATCCGAGATGAAGCACCTGAAAAACAGTAAATCTCCAGGCCCGGACAACATCCCCAACGAACTGCTGAAATGCGGAGGAGAAGCTCTGGCTCGACAGCTGGCCGAACTATTCAACAAAATATTGAAGGACGAAAAGACACCAGCAAGATGGAGACACAGCATCACAATCCCTATATTGAAAAAGGGGAAAATCTCAGATCCGGCGAACTATTGACTACACGCCAATAAGCGAGGAGCAGCAAGGTTTTCGGAAGAACCGTTCTACGACAATAGAATATAACAAACCAGCATACCTGTGCTTTATAGATTTGATGAAAGCGTTCGACAGGATAAGGCTGGAGGACGTTAGGTACGAGCTTAAGCACAGGGAAACAAGCTGAAATGCAATTAATGCTTGGGGAATACCCCCAAACATCACGGAGACGGTTAGAGAACTCTAGACCACAATAATACGATCAAAATTAACAACAGAAAAATAGAGCAAAGCACCGGAATTCGCCAAGGAGACAGCCTCAGCCCACTGGGGTTCAACTTCATAATGGACAGAATAATAGAGCAAGTGCGCAAGGTAGACCAGGGATACATGATGGGAAACCAAGAACTTAAGATAATAGGTTACGCAGACGACATAACGTTATTCGCGGACACGGAACACGGACTGCAATGGCTCTTATAGGCATTTGAGAAAGAGGCCGAAAAGGTCAACATGGAAATATCAACTACCAAAACAAAGAGCATAGTGATCGCCAGGGAACCACGCAGATGCAAACTACAACTAAACAACAGAAAAATATACCAGACTTCTAAATTCAACTATTGGAACAATAATATCACCATATGGTGAACTCAAGGCTGGTGTACAAAACCAGATAAACAAGGCAGCCAGGATAGCAGGAGCTCTACGAACAACCGTATGGAAAAACACATGCATATCAATCCCGACCAAAGTTAGAATATATAAAGCATGTGTTAGGTCCGTAACGACATACACGGCCAAAACACGAGCTGACACAGCGGAGACAAGAAGGATGGCACGAACCAGCGAAATGAGAATACTAAGAATGATCACAGAAATACAGTTTGGGACCAAAGAAGGAGTAGAGAAATTAGCAAAGAATGCTTACTAGAGGACGTGGTTAGATGGAAACGTGCCAGAAGACGCTTCTGGAACAAACAGATATGCAGGTGGAAAACCAAAGACTGGCAAAAATCGCCAGAAATAGAAAACCAGGATCCAGCAGACCACCAGGACGGCCTCCCAAGATGTTCAAGGACAGCTGGTCGTCGACATCCCAAGGGAGGCAAATAGATGGGTAAAACAAGCCTTAAGGCTTCCGAAAAGAAGAAGAAGACTATGTGATGCTTTGCTTGAGCAGGCCTTTTACTCAATCCTTTCTTGACTCATAGAGTCATAGACGCTTTGACTCATCTAACTAATTTCTATTTAATCCTGGGTTTAGCTTGATCTGCTAAATGGCTCAATAAATACAGTTTGGTACCACAAACCAACGTTCTCAGAGTGGCTTTTAAACTATCATTCTGAACATCTCATAAGCGAAGAAAATTATATTCAAAACTTAAAACACAGAAGTTTAACTCTCGAATAGACAATTCCACCAAAAAACTCCAGTTTTATTAAAAAACGTTGATTAATTATAACTATCTCCCTTCACTTATTAACCAAATTATGCGTAGCCCTACACACAAAATAAGAAGCGCAGATTCCAAAATTTACTTAAAAATCCATTTGTCACCCCCATTTGTGACCAATTGTCAATGGTCTGTCACACCGAATAAAAAGAACTAGTAAAAACAAAAATTAACTCTTTAGTGTAGCACTAAAAAAATTAAAAGACATTAAAAAAACGTTTTTTCACTGTCGTCCAATAGGGACGACAATCAAATTTAATTGTTCGATTTGTAGTCTATAAAATGTGTGCAGACTGAAACCTACATCGGGCAAACTGTTAAGATATCTTAAAGAACGAATATATGAGCACAGAAACGACCTAAATATAAAAAATAAAAATTTGACGATTTCTTTAAATCATTAAAGAATTCTCAAAGTTCAAAGTTTCTCTCACTAGAGACGAAAGTTACGTTTTTGGCTAGGGCAAGGGTATAACGAAAGTTGTTTATTTTTACATGGTCGTAGAAAAAAACAATTTTTTCTACAACCGTCAAAATATGACACAAACAATGTTGTTCCTAATTCTTGCGCAAAGTGTCTTTCGCGCACTTGACTGCTGCCCGAAACAGTCGCGTGCGCGAAGGTGTTACTTTGCGCACTTGTTGGGAAAATAAATATTTTTACTGTTGTCCAATGGAGACGATAATCAAACGACCTACATCGGACAAACTGTTAAGATATCTTAAACAACGAATATATGAGCATACAAATTACCTAAAAACAAAAAATAAAATTGACCATTTCTTCAAAACAGTAAAAAAAAATCTCAAAACAGAAATTTCAAAATATTTCGTTAAATCGATTTACTTATACACAGTGTTCCTTTTGAGCAGGATTGTCCTGTATCTTGCTTTCTGTGTATTTTCTTTAATAAATATGCATAAGTATGTTGTTTATTAGCCAAAGCCTACGACCTGCTCATTAGTCGCATCAATCACATCGTCAAAGTATTCACCAAGATCATTCACGGCAGACTTTTTGGAGGAACACCTACAAGACAAAACATATGACCATCAGCAAAAACCCCCAGCTTCTTATGGTTTTGACTTTAAATCAAGAAACTATAGAACGAGTCGAGCGATATACTTACTTGGGATTAAATGTGAATGCAAACTGGGATCAATCCATAGAAGTAAGATGCAGAATCGAGAAGGCAAGAATTATATTCAATAGAATGAAAACATCATAACAGAAACCTTAGCCTACAACTGAAAATAAGAATGGTCATATGTTACATCTTTCCAGTTCTTTTGTACGATGTTGAGGCGTGGGCCATGACAGAAGCCTTGATGGGAAAGCTCGAATCGTTTGAAATGTGGATATATCGAAGAATTCTGCGCACCTCATGGATCGAACACCGAACTAACGAAGAAGTACTTGGAAGAATAGGTAAAACGAAAGAAGTGACATTCACAGTGAAGAGAAGAAAAATGGAGTACTTTGGACATATTATGAGGAACAATAAATATCGACTACTGTAGCTTATCCTAGAGGGAAAGGTCGGCGGTAGGAGAGGACCAGAGAGAAGAAGGAACTCATGGCTGCAAAACCTGCACCAGTGGCTTGGGATGCAATCTTTACAATTATTTAGATAGGCAGCTGATAGAACAAGAACAGCCATGATAATCGCCAACGTTCGCAGAGAATAAGGCACCGCAAGAAGAAGATACTGTTTAACGAGTGACGAAAATAGAAAATCGAGAACATTACCAAAATATAGGCTTCGCCTTCTTTGTTAAACTATTTTCTTGCGAGAGGAAATGCTTTTTTTGAAAAGTAAAACACAATACTTCCTTTAGGTAGACTTACAACTGGAATGAATAATACCCGCAAAAAGGTCTTTATTTTTTCAAAAAAAAGTAGGTTTATGTTGAAGCAGTCATCTATGGGACAAGGGAGCTTACTTCGCCAATTGTTTTAAATCATGTCCGCCACAGTTGTGGACGAAACGATAGGAAAAAATCCACTGGACCATGACATCAAAGCCCTGAAAACACTTTAGAAGGTATTTTGATCCGTGCAGAGTCAGATACACAAAAAAGAAATTCAGCTTCTCAAAAAAAATTTTGCATATCTCTTTTTTTAGGTCATAAAACGTATATTTATCATCGTAAACAATAGGTGATTGTCTAACGGAGCCACTCTTGAATATTGAAGATTTCCAGTATTAGCCCGGAAAGAGGAGGAAAAAGTATGGCCGAAAACAATCATGCTAATTACCTATCCCGTCTTAAAATCCCGCAGCAAACTTTCCTCAAAACAAAGAAATATGGAGTGCGACACGGGAAATTAAAGTTGAATGAAAGACAATTTGAAATTCAGATGCCGAGGCGTTTTATGGAAATTGGCAACGTCTTCGCGCGACAACGACAAAAACTTTTCTTAAATTGTTTTTTGATTTTAGTCTCTCTGGACAAAATATAAATATACATCCCCCGTCCGCACCGAGAACGACATTTGAGGGTTAAATTGATTCAATAAGCAACATTCCCAAGCCTGTTATTCCACACTAATTCATATTCCAATTTCCCTTCTGTATCAATTTGCCCGGAATCTTCATGGCACAATTACTTGCAATAGGCGCAGCCGAATCGTTTCCATCCATTTAAGTAGAAACTCTTTCAGAAGCGGATTATGTCCCACTTCTGATCCAGACTTGACAATGCCCGCCCGCGGTTCTCCACATAAAAGATTCGCCCAACAAAAGATTATTAAGTTTGACGAGTAAATTTCAGCGCGGTTACGGTATTAGAATATCCTGGAAATCTCTCTGGTCGTCTCTGTCTACGATTTTAATTGTGTCGAATCGCGGATGCGAACGAGCGTTTCCAGGATCGGAGCCAGGAACTCAAAACCGACTTCCAGAGGGCGCAGAGGGCTTTCCTAAAGCTTACGCTTTGTAAAATGTTGTAAATCGCGTTGATGTGCAAATGGCATTAACTCTGAGGGTCAATAATAGTTGTCTCTGGCTCTGTGACTAGTTACAACAGGCCCTTGGCTAGTTCGCTTCGATGAAGATAGCCTTGACAATGGGTACATCAATACGAAGAAGGGCCAACATTTTTTTTTCTTAAATTTCGGCTTCAAACTCGGAATTGAGTTTAATTCAGAGTCTAAAGTCGGTACAATGAATTGATGAAATTTAACTAAATTCTAACTTTAAACCCGGAATTTAACTATATTCCGGCTTTAAACTAGAATTCTGACGTTAAATTCGGAATTTAACTAAGTTGCGACTTTAAACTCAGAATTTAACTAAATTGCGACTTGAACTCGTAACCTAACTAAATTCTCACTTTAAACTCGGAATTTAACCAAGTTTCGACTTTAAGCTTTAAATTTAACTAAATTGCGACTTTGAAGTCGGAATTTAACTAAGTTCCGACTTTAAACTCGGAATTTAACTAAATTGCGACTTTGAACTCGGAATTTAACAAAATTCCGACTTTACACTCGGAATTTTACTAAATTCCGACTTTGAACTCGGAATTTAACTAAATTGCAACTTTGAACTAGAAATTTAACTAAATTCCGAATTTAAACTCGAAAATTAAGTAAATTGCGACTTTGAACTAGGAGTGTAACTAAATTCCCACTCTAAACTCGGAATTTGATTAAATTGCGATTTTGAACTCGGAATTTAACTAAATTCCGACTTTACATTCGGAATTTTAATAAATTCCGACTTTGAACTCGGAATTTAACAAAATTCCGACTTTACACTCGGAATTTTAATAAATTCCGACTTTGAACTCGGAATTTTAATAAATTCCGACTTTGATTTTAATAAATTCCGACCAACTTCACAAAATTCCGAGTTCAAAGTCAGGACTTTAAACTGGGAATTTATTTAAATTGCGACTTTAAACCAGGAATATAACTAAATTGCGACTTTGAACTCGGAATTTAATTAAATTGCGACTTTGAACTCGGAATTAAACTAAACTGCGACTTTGAACTCGGAATGTAACTAAATTCCCACTCTAAACTCGGAACTTGACTAAATTGCGACTTTGAACTCGGAATTTAACTAAATTGCGATTTTAAATTCGGAATTTAACTAACTTCCGATTTTAAACTCGGAATATAACTAGATTATGACTCTAAACTCGGAATTTAACTAAATTGCGACTTTGAACTCGGAATTTAACAAAATTCCGACTTTGAACTCGGAATTTAACAAAATCCGACTTTACACTCGGAATTTTACTAAATTCCGACTTTGAACTGGGAATTTAACTAAATTGCAATTTTAAATTCGGAATTTAACTAACTTCCGAGTTTAAACTCGGAATATAACTAGATTATGACTCTAAACTCGGAATTTAACTAAATTTCGACTTTGAACTCGGAATTTAACAAAATTCCGACTTTACCCTCGGAATTTTACTAAATTCCGACTTTGAACTCGGAATTTAACTAAATTGCAACTTTGAACTAGGAATTTAACTAAATTCCGAATTTAAACTAGAAAATTAAGTAAATTGCGACTTTGAACTCGGAGTGTAACTAAATTCCCACTTTAAACTCGGAATTTGATTAAATTGCGATTTTGAACTCGGAATTTAACTAAATTCCGACTTAACATTCCGAATTTTAATAAATTCCGACTTTACACTCGGAATTTTACTAAATTCCGACTTTGAACTCGGAATTTAACTAAATTGCAATTTTAAATTCGGAATTTAACTAACTTCCGAGTTTAAACTCGGAATATAACTAGATTATGACTCTAAACTCGGAATTTAACTAAATTGCGACTTTGAACTCGGAATTTAACAAAATTCCGACTTTACACTCGGAATTTTACTAAATTCCGACTTTCAACTCGGAATTTAACTAAATTGCAACTTTGAACTCGGAATTTAACTAAATTCCGAATTTAAACTCGGAAATTAAGTAAATTGCGACTTTGAACTCGGAATGTAACTAAATTGCGATTTTGAACTTGGAATTTAAATAAGTTGCGACTTTAGACTCGGAATTTAATTAAATTCAAAGTTTAAAGCCGGTAAATTCGGAGTTTAAAGCTGGAATTTAACTAAATTCCAGCTTTAAATTCGGAATTTAACTATACCCCGGCTTTAAACCAGGAATTTAACTAAATTCTGACTTTAAACTCGGTATTTAACTAAGTTCCGACTTTAAACTCGGAATTTAACTAAACTCCTATTTTAAACTAGGAATTTAACTAAATTGCGACTTTGAAGTCGGAATGTAGCTAAATTCCGACTCTAAACTCGGAATTTAACTAAGTTGCGGCTTTAAACTCGGAATTTAACTAAATTGCGGTTTTGAACTTGGAATTTAAATAAGTTGCGACTTTAGACTCGGAATTTATTTAAATTCAGAGTTCAAAGCCGGTAATTTCTCAGTTTAAAGCTGGAATTTGACTAAATTGCCATTTTGATCTCGGAACTTCACAAAATTCCGAGTTCAAAGTCAGGACTTTAAACAGGGAATTTATTTAAATTGCGACTTTAAACCAGGAGTTTAACTAAATTGCGACTTTAAACTCGGAATTTAATTAAATTGCGACTTTGAACTCGGAATTTAACTAAATTGCGACTTTGAACTCGGAATGTAACTAAATTCCCACTCTAAACTCGGAAGTTGACTAAATTGCGACTTTGAACTCGGAATTTAACTAAATTGCGATTTTAAATTCGGAATTTAACTAACTTCCGATTTTAAACTCGGAATATAACTAGATTATGACTCTAAATTCGGAATTTAACTAAATTGCGACTTTGAAGTCGGAATTGAACTAAATTCTGACTTTGAACTCGGCATTTAACTAAGTTCCGACTTTAGATTTGGAATTTAACTAAATTGCGACTTTGAACTCGGCATTTTACCAAATTCCGGCTTTAAACCCGGAATTTAACTAAACTGCCACTTTGATCTCAGAACTTCACTAAATTCCGACTTTAAATTCAGAATTTAATTCAATTGCGACTTTAAACCAGGAATTTAACTAAATTGCGACTTTGAACTCGGAATGTAGCTAAAATCCGACTTTAAACTCGGAATTTAACTAAATTGCGATTTTAAATTCGGAATTTAACTAACTTCCGATTTTAAACTCAGAATATAACTAGATTCCGACTCTAAACTCGGAATTTAACTTAATTGCGATTTTAAATTCGGAATTTAACTAACTTCCGATTTTAAACTCGGAATATGACTAGATTCCGATTCTAAACTTGGAATTTAACTAAAATGCGACTTTGAACTCGGTTTAAACTCGGAAATTAACTAAATTGCGAGTTTGACCTAGGAATGTAACTAAATTACCACTCTAAACTCGGAATTTGAGTAAATTGCGACTTTGAACTCGGAATTTATCTAAATTGCGACTTTGAACTCGGAAATTATCTAGATTGCGACTTTGAACTCGGAATGTAACTAAATTCCCACTCTAAACTCGGCATTTACCGAAATTGCGACTTTGAACTCAGAATTGAACCAAATTCCGATTTTGAACTTGGAAATTTAACTAAATTCCGAGTATGAAGTAGGAATTGAAGAAAAAAAAAGTTGTTGGCCCTTCTACGCCTTCGTACATCAATCACTATTTGACAATAATCCTTTTTGATATTTAAGTATTAGTAATTAAATTTGCTAACAGACTAAAACGTGTTACCAGTTATGTCAATATCAGTTCTTAAGAAAAATAAATTACTGCAATTTATACAGGGTGATTCAGGTTTTAATCGACAAACTTTAATTACAGATTCTATGTAAACTATAATCCCAATATGCTTTGTTATGAAGATACAGGGTGTCAAAGTTTAGTTTAAACATTACAAAATGATACATTTCTGCAAGACGCCAAGAGAAGTTTGTACCAATTTTTTGTAGGTACCTATTGCTAATAGAGATGCTTATGTTGCAATAAAAACACATTTCTAGGTTGTTCAGTGGCGCGCGTATTAACTTGGCGCTGTATTATTTGTGAAGAAAAAGATGATACGCCGCTTTTGCTGGAAAATAAAAATAGTTCTCGTTCAATTGTGAAGGAAAAAGAATTTTAGGTTGAGAACACGGTTATGTCAATGGAGAAGTGCATCAATACACATAACAGAGAGTGAAAAAGATACCATCAGGCACTGCTGTCTCAAATTAAATTGTTTTTATTTATTTATTTCCTTTTTATTACTGGTAGAGGAATCGGCGTCTCAAAATACAATCTAAAGTGTTTTCCGGGATTTGAAGACGTGGTCTAAAGGAATTTCTTCCTGATGTTTCTTCTACAGCTGCAGCAGACATGACAGCAGATTATCGAAGGCATGAGGCAATGGACGAAGTGATCTCCCGTGCTTCCCGACGTGAACATATTCGACAGTGGTGAGCTCAGTGGTATTTATTCTCACGCCGTCGTGCTGCAGTAGAGGAACTGGGGTGGGGGTAGTGGTGGTGAGGGATTTCGGCGCACTGAAGTATGTCGTAGAACTGGCTTCCAGCCTGCATTTAGAAACGTAATTTCCTCCGTCCTGTTGAAATTGTTGTCGTGTTTAAAGATTTCAATGGCCTCTCTCCTTAGTCTCGGATAGAAACGCTGCGATTGATATAAGATATCCATCTTATTGATAAGGCTGTCGTCACCTTTGGAAAGAGCATGCTTTGCTACTGCTGACTTGTGTGTTTGTTCCAGCCTGCAACTTCTTTTCTATTCCGTAATCCTCGTGTTGACACTGCGTTTTGTGGCGCTAATGTATTGGCACCACAATGTATGTAATGCCAATATACATATACCAAGCTACAGCTGCATGGAACTCAGTAAACGCCGGGTGCTGATAGGGTATCTCTGCGGTCTTTGGCCGATCTTAAGCTCTGTTGTATCGTACAAGTAGGTTTAAAGACAGTTTTTAACATTGTGCTTTTCTTCATCTTCTCCGCTTGTTCCTTCCAGGCGCTATACATTCCTTGAACGAACGGTCCTATCGAACTAGTGCTTGATGTATCCATTCCAACCAAAGACTCTTTCCAGATTCTTTATTTCTCGTTCCAGAAAGCATGCAAAGTCCACTTTGCATACGCTTCTGTACGGGATTGCCGCAATACGCGATTTCAACAGTAGTTAGTAGTGCGCATTTGGTTATTTTAGAGGTAGTCGTAGTAAAATAAATCAAGTTTTGTTGAACCCTCTATTAGCAAACCGGCGAAACATATAAAACGGTCCGATGGAACCTACACCTCCACTGGTAGTGAAACGTTAAGGTGCATTTCTAATCAATTCGCAATTGAAGTGAAACTTCGGCACGCGTGCTGGTTTGGAATTTATGCATTTTCAATGTTTTGTCAAGCACGAATTGGTTTTTGTCTGTCATATACATTAAGAGCGCATATGGTTATTCTACAAAACATTATTTAGGTTATTCATTTATATGTGTCACTTAAAACTCAAATGCCTATATATATTCGAAGCTAACTTTACTTTTTTGTGATTCATTGTTGGTTTATATGTAGTACACTTTCAACTTATAGTTTTAATAACTATTGACAACTCGTTTCAGCACGGATTTCAAAAGCTTGCAAACAATTTTGACGGCAACGGCACGCGTGCGTGCTCGTGCTGAGCATGAATTGAATTGTAAATGGAAACATTTGACAGCCAATGGGCAAACAAGCGGGTCGAAGTTTCACTTCAATTGCAAATTGATTAGAAATGCACCTTCAGAGAATTTGTGACGACCCAACAGGGTAGATTGGGAGTTCTCCGAAAAAGTGGTCAGATCAACCCTGCTAAAATCCATGATTATGGGTACCATGCAAATCTCCCGGGGGAGGATAATGTTCCCATCCTCCCCGGGGAGGAAAACCTGCCTTGGAGACCTGGCTCTGGCATTTAAATGCCCTTAGCTTTCAAACATCTCCGACTGTATGGTTCTAGAGTCAGGAGTTGGTCCCCTAAACCTACGCTCCATACTCTAGAGTGTCCGGATAGGGCGTAACTGAACTCCGGATGTTGAGGTTTTGGAGACAAATCCAGAACGGGGCTGTTGCAGCTGAGTTCGCAGCTGAGTCGACACTGGAGCACACTGCCTCGTCGCTATGGGCAAATTTGACTCGTATTGTTCTGCAAATAGATACTTAGATATATCTGGAATGGCTGGAAAAGGGCAGCGGTTCATCCATAAAGGCAGCAGGAGGTGGAAAAAAATCTTCATCTACACTAGTGTCATCCATGCTAACTGACGACTGCACTTTGTATTGGGCTGCTTCTTAAAGCCACAATATCCTGATCTGGATTCAAAGTTACTTCAAGCACCGAAGGAAACGATGCGGAAGGCCTTAATGAGGACTCAAGCGCTTGATTCTGGGGTTGGCACTGCTACAACAGGGCCTGGATCAACTCGCATCTCTATTAACACAGTTCCTAAATCGCTCACGCCAATCTGTCTAACCTCGATTCTGCTGAAAAGCTTGGAAAAGCTGCTAAACCTATACATAAAGGAGGGAGCGCCAAGAACGTACCCCCTTAATACGGAACAGCATGCATACCAGGCTAACAAATCAACAGAACTATTGTCGTTTTCAGGAAGATATTCATCTAGCCAGCCATGGATATACCGGTTTTTTAGTGGCAGCCCTTCTTCCAAAAATTTTTCAAATGAAATCTGGGGAAACTCTTATTTTCTATTGGTATCAATCACATTATGTCAAAATTTAAGAAATGGCATGACACTTACGTTCTATCTTTGTCTTCTGCACATATTTTGAGAAAGAGAGCGCAATATTACGCCCGTCGATTCCTTGAAAGCATCTTTGTAAATATTGTGAATGTAATTCTGATATTTTTTTTTCTTATTCCAATTTTTGTGAGTAATTTTCAAATAACTACACTGCCTATTATCATCAAGCAGTCCTTTATATGACTACTTTTATACTCAACAACTTATATAGAGAAAGTAGAAAGTGAAATAAACCTACGACCTATCAGGGATTTGATCCCATACAGAATGAAACTATTTTTTAACAATTTCCTTAACTCCAGTAGCAGAGCTGCAGCTGCATGCATCGACCGCTTTTTGATTTTGTATGAGACTGTAAGCAAAGTGCTTGATGCTTGGGAAATGGAAAATGTCACTTGCAGACAATAACAAAACCAATGAAAAAAAGAATTGCCCACTGTCCAGTATTCAAGTCACATCTTCAAGGTGCTACTGAATGATTTTGCATTATCCAAGATAAATGAAGAATGATCGTTTGACCATCTCAATTATCCATGCATGTGCCAAAGGAAGGACGGACGGACTAACCTGAACAAAACATATGTGGGTTTCTGTTTATAAACTTAAATCATCTGTTAAGTGATTGCGTGGGATCCAATTTGAGGGTGACCATTGTGATCTCAGTTATACAGAGTGCTAATTATGTAAGTGTTAATCTCTCCGAAGGATGCATATAACATTTGTCAAAATAACACTAACCTGTATATCCTACTCCTGTATATCATATTAGCTACATTCATTTTTTGCTAATGTGATTGCTAATGACTGGGCCTCAAGAGCAGCCTCTTGAAGTTTGCATCCTGGGTTCTAATATTTGAACCACCATACATTTTAAGTGTCTTGTATAATGTATTACCACAATGACCCTTAGTGTGCCTTTGATGTGGATCTTCCATTCTTAGAAGAAAGCATGTGTATGTAATTATCTTCTTCTGCAAATATAATTTTTAATTATACTTCAGATTTTAACAGAAATCAAGCAGAAACCTTTTATTTTATGTTATGTCATGGTTCTTTCTCATAACTCATTTCACTAAAATATTCAAAATAATATACAAGTTAGCTTGAAAGTTTGTATCCAAATCAAAAACGCTCAAGTGCATCTTTTAAGCCCAAGAAATGTCCTAGAGCCCACATTGAGAAAAAAAATTATAATTATACAAGCAACTAGGTGACCTTGACCTGCCCTATACCCTGCCGTAGTCATGTTATGGTAGACATCCTATTGTGGAAAATAAAGTCCTAATGTCAGATATAAAATATGTAAGTATACTATATTGTAATCAATAAAAAGTACCAATGTGTGAGTTATAATTTTTTAAATATCTTCCAAAATGTGAACAGGTTGGTGGTGAAGTTTTCATAGAATAGGATAGAACAATGAAAGTAGCTGGTAGGTACTTTATTACTTCAGCATTCTTGTCTCCTGACAATTCACAGCCAACTTAATAAGTTTTTCCATTAAACACATTATACTTGTTTTGCTTTGTATATAAAATAAAAAGTTCTTGCAACTTCAATAACATTTTTATTCCAGGTATAGTAAGTTATTTGCAAAGGGGTTCTTAATTTCAAACTAATAAATAGCCTCTACTTGTTTCTAAAAGTTTCTTCAAATTCTATGCATATACCACATATTATAAGTCGAAACATTTTCAACTGAGTTTGTAAGAAATGGCCCCTGCTTATGCTCTTTAGTTTAAAAGAACTGTAGCTCTCTTTAGTTGAAAATGAGTTGGTTCCATTCCACCAAGAAACCATTTCTGAAAGGTTCTTGACAACTCACTAATATGATATCGAAATTGAAATAAACCATGTGCTTGTCCAGAGTGCATGTCAAGATGATTCAATGGTTCTCTAGCATATTGGAACAAACCTAATATTAAATCAGACAATTACTAAATCACCACACAAACATTTTAGTTTCTTAATATTTAGGTAGTTTAAGAAATTAAATGCTCAATTAGGCAAGAGTTCTTTTAGTATAATTAATTTATAATGTAAAATCATATATATTTAACAAAACAAAAATACACTTCTCTAAATACCCTCAAATGAATGAAAGGGGCAACTTTGATCCAACAATGGAGCTTTACCCAAATGACAACTGAAATGATATAACAGTAAATTAATCAAAATATTCTTTTCTTTATCAAGGGGGGTAATCTTCGCTAATATTAACTCAAGATCTAAAGTGATCATAATTGTAATGTATAGGTACAGCGATCCAATCAATATTCTGGTATTGAATTGTATAGGCAGGCTCGGTGACATGTTGTTGTCTGATACTACTGAGAAAGTGTTTCATTTAATTAAAACCTAACTATTAAACAAGGACACTACAATAATTATGGATGGCATATGGCATATGAAAAGGCCACTGAGACTCTCATCACGGATCATAACACAATCCAAATCATATGGCAGTACTTAAATTCAGTCTGGTAGAAAACCATCTTTTCTCAGATGCTTTTGCTGTTTGGAACAATTTTTACTTGACTGCAATCTGCATTCAATTTTAAACTTGGAAAGTGGTAGACTATATAATATTATGTAAGGCATAGGCATAAACATAGTTAAATGTATGGTCTATTCCCAGGGCATCTGGACACTAAGGTAATTTCTGGGTGAGTATATTCGGAACTTTTGGAAATCTTGTTCATGGTTGATGGTCCAGTTCAGTTCTTCCCTCTGCATATGCATAATAATTTAACGCTAAAGTAGTCATGTGATGGATTGTGTTAATAGTTGTGGGTGGTAGTTAGTCGTTTATTAAGCCAGTTTAATTTTCCTATATTATAAACGCAGGATAATGATTGGATGTGAGCAAAATTTGAGAAATAAAGTAGCTATGTTTGAAAATTATAAAATTTGAGGTTAAAACCCGACAAATGCGTTCATCATTTGCTTCGCACCAATCCATCTCCGATTTAGTAACTTTTCAATTGTTTTTAAAAGGTACGTTTACAATGTCATGGGTGGCTAGATGAATATCTTCCTGAAAACGGCTATAATACTTCGAGTGAGCCACAATAAATAGACCGCAGTTCACGATGGAGGACTGTACAAGTCCACTCACATTGAATACAATATACCCAGTACATAACTTACTAAAGTTATCTATAAGCCATTCACTTATTAATGTCGTCAAATAGTCGTTGGAAAATCAACTTTTTGACACTTTTATCGTATCTTCTCAACTTGTGTTAAGAAGAGATGGGTATAAAAAATTAAGGTTTTAAAAGTAACTAGATGACAAAAATAAGTGGATGGGTAATATACATGGAACTTTCCAAAATGGCATCGCTATCGAAAGTCCGTGGAGTGGATACACTTTAAAAGTTTATTCAAAATTTGAGGTGTACCTTTTCAATTGTTTCTAAGTTTAGTTATTACTTGAGAGTACGAAAACTACAAAGTTTCATTAGAAAGTAACATAAAGCGACATGGAACTTAATAAGCTTTTCTGCCTGCTTACTCAGTACTATTGTTACATATTTTAGCGAAATTAATGAACATACTAGAATATTTTAAATATCTGAAGATTCCATAAGAGGTGAACTTCACTCGCTTGCACGAAACTAACCAACTTATTCGGAAGTTTTGCGACATAGTTCGCCAGACTGGAGCGCTGCCTACCTTGAAACTTTTGCCGTTTTGAGGGGACAAAACAGGGAGATAATGAAGCGGTCAGCGTAAATGGTCAAAATGGCCTTATTGTCAACTCGGTGTCGGATACGACGACTGACACACTTTGTCCCAAAGGGTCTGCGGTTGTCAACTTGTTTGCTATTATTATTATTATTTGCCCCGAGCGACGTCGACGTCCAGTCTAGGTCTCCCTAACTATTATGCGATTTGCATACATAACGATTTCGTTTTCTACATATTTTTAGTTTCTCGTTAACTTTTAGAATAACGTACCAAACTTATCTATTCGTATTGTGTATGCATCATTCACCTGACGACTGACTCGCACCCCGCATTGACCTTTCGGGGCAAATCCTGGGGTGGCACCCTCTTTCTATGCACTTCCGTCGATGACCGATGTCATTTCCGGCAAATGTCTGTCTCCTTTTGATGGCTCGCAACCCTCGCGGTTGTACGATTGATTGATTTATCAGACTGTATCAAACGGGGTGCAAACACGCATGCAAACGATTCGATAGTCGGATTTATTAACGTAATTAACACAAAGTTTATTGGAAAAATGTACAAGGCGAGGCGATTTTTTAATATTTTACAAATATATATTTTTACATTGATAGGTTCAGAAGTCATAGCTAAAACTAATTTTAATCCACAGATATTTTCTTAATTCTAAATCTATCATTTTTTGTAAATTTTATTTATATAGGCAGATAGATACTCCAAAGGCACATTCTTGAACTAAATCCAAATAGAAGAGTTCATATAAACTTGTGTCGCAGAAAGTGTGTTTTTCAAGATACAGGGCGTCTAAACTAAAATAAAAAACACTGTTTTTTGATTAACCTCTCAACGACTCTTCCGCCAATTTTATCAAAATTTGGCTGTTTTATTAACTGCAATAAGGCACTGTTATCACTTAATGATACTTATAGAACAAGTTCAAGTAATACTTCAGATTGAATATAAAACCCCAGATATAACCTACATTGCATTGTTTATCTGTCAGGTAAACAATACAATGTACATCAAGTCTGGTATTTTATCTTAAATCTGAAGTTTTACTTGAACTTCTAAAAGTGGCCCCAAGTAGCTGATAATTGTTAGTTTTATTGGCGTTCTAGAATTAACAAAAAAATACAATCTAAAGTGTTTTTCGGGCTTTAAAGCCGTGGTCTAAAAGAATTTTCTAAATCTAAAACGAAACTTCTTGAAACGCCTACAGCTGTGTGTGTCCAGCATCAGTCAACGTGCTCCCGACGCTGACTGATTCGAGTTTGGTGAGCTCCGCGGTATTTATTGCCTCGTCGTAGTACTGCAGTAGAGGGACTGGAGTGGGGGTAGAAGTGGCACGGGGTTTCGGCGCACTTGAAGTTATTTCGTAGAACTCGCTTCCAGTTTGCATTTAGAAACGTCTCCTTCCTGTTGAAATTGTTGTCGTGGTTAAAGATCTCAATGGCCTGTTAGTCTCGGATAAAAACCTGTGATTGATATGAGATATCCACCTCGTTGAAAAGGATGTCGTGACCTTTGGAGAGAGTGTACTCTACTATTGCTGACTTTTGTGTTTGTCCCAGCCTGCAAATCTTCTTGGCTAGTCTTTGACCGGTCAAGCTCTGTTGTATTGTAGGAGTGGGTTTAAAGACAGTTTTAACATTGTGCTTTACCAGTAGCCTGCCGAAACTGTCCGATACATTGTCAATGAATGGTATGCTAGACTAGAAATGGTAGACTAGTCCCTTTTAAACAAGCGCTTTTCTTCATTTTCTCCTGTTATTCCTTCCTGGCGCTCTACATTCTTTGGAGGGACGGCTCTATCGAACTCGTGCTTGCTGTATCCATTCCAAGCAAAGGCTCTTTCCAGATGCGTCATTTCTCGTTCCAATTCAGCCGGCTCACAAATTCTCTTTGCTCTCACAGACAGAGTCTTTATGACTCCCCAAAGTCCGCAGGGATCCCCTATCGGCACCCTCAGAACTCGGAGTTTACCGCGTTCTATTCATCGCCTTTGATAATACCTGCCTCAGCTGTAGACGA
This sequence comes from Taphrorychus bicolor, assembly GCA_951812265.1. NCBI lineage: Eukaryota > Metazoa > Arthropoda > Insecta > Coleoptera > Curculionidae > Taphrorychus > Taphrorychus bicolor. Next base: position 9,900,825 of record OX638299.1, on the reverse strand, counting down.
AACGTCAGGAAGAAATTAAATTGGACCACGGCTTTAAAGCCCTGAAAACACCTTAGAATGGATTTTGAGCGGCAGTAAAAGCTTTCACAGTCTAGGGGTTCACCGCTTTTGTATTTTTTTAGGATTAAGCACCTAAAATTACAGTTGTTTTGTCTCTTGTTATTATTTTGTATCACACTTCGTCTTAGAGGAAACAAATAAGAATCACATTATTGCATACCAGAAAACTATTAAAATAAAATATTAAATTGCTTGACATCCTGTATTTGGAAACCAGACTTTATAGGGCACGAAAAACTTTCTAAGACACAAAAAAATTATACAAGCTATTGTACTTGAGTTTCTGAAACTTGTAATTATGGCCCATCATTAAGTAACACCTTGTATAATACAGGGTGTTCTGATAAATAACAAGACGCATAGAGGATGTCAAAATAATGTGTAGACGTCATAGAAAAAAATTCCTATCTCACGTGATTACCGATGTACCTACATGGCATCATATTAACAGACAAAAAATAAACAAAAAAAGGTTTAAAAATGAAATTGAATCATTATAACATAGCTGATGCAATGGCAAAAGTCAAGTCTTGATGATGAAAGTAACTAATGGAACGACAACTTTTAACAAATTAAATCGGATTTAACTGCTTTTTATTATGCAGGTGTAATCAAAAATAATTTTTAAATTCATAGAAATTCATTTCGGCTTCACCCAGGTGAATGAAAACATGAAGAAGAGAAGAAGTTTCCAAACCTGATCTTTTAAACCCGCAGGGACACAATTATTTGTTGAAGACATAAAGAAAGAGAAATAGGTAACAAAGAAACCTTAAGACAAGAAACCTGAAGCTTTAGGTTTGAGGCTCAACAGCAAAATTGTCCATGTTGAGTACCCTTGAAGAAGATGCCAATCAAGTAATTCTTGTGAAAACCCTAGAAGCGGTTATCGAGGACAATGGTGTATTGTCCAAGAATATTGAAGTACTGTAAACTCCAAGACGAAGAAAACGGTGTCTAAGATTGAAATCCTAGAAAAGTTGATTAAACAAGTCAATAAACCTAAGAGAGGACAAGAAACTGTAGACGATGTGCTTAAAAAGCGGCCCAAATAAACGTAAGAAGGGGAAAACAGTACCCCTTCTAATAACAATTATGGATCAGGTAGATCTACGAAGGCATAGAAGGGCCAACAAGATTTTTTTTCTTAAATTCCGACTTTAAACTCGGAATTTAGGTAAATTCCGAGTTTAAAGTTGAAATTTAGTTAAATTCTTAGTTCAAAGTCAGAATTTAGTTAGATGCCGAGTCAAAAGTGGGAATTTAGTTAAATCCCGAGTTTAAAGTCAAAATTTAGGTAAATTCCGTGTTCAAAGTCCCAATTTAGTGAAATTCCGAGTTCAAAGTCCCAATTTAGTGAAATTCCGAGTTTTAAAGTTGGAATTTGGTTAAATGCCGAGTTTAAAACTCGGAACTTAATTAAATTCCGACTTTAAACGCGGAATTTAACTAAATTCCGACTTTGAAATCGGAATTTCACTAAGTTGCGACTTTGAAGTCGGAATTTAATTAAATTCCGACTTTGGACTCGGAATTTAACTAAATTTCGACTTCAAACTCGGGATTTAAGTAAATTCCGACTTTGGATTCGGCACTTAACTAAATTCCGACTTTGAACTCAGAACTTTAGAACTCGAAACTTACCTAAATTCTGACTTTAAACTCGGAATTTAACTCCGACTTAGTTCCGACTTTGAATTCGGATTTTCACTAAATGGCGACTTTGAACTCGGAGTGCAACTACAATTCTGACTTTGGACTCGGACTTTAACTAAATTTCGACTTCAAAGTCGGGATTTAACTAAATTCCGACTTTAAGCTCAGAAATTAACTAAATTCCGAGTTTAAAGTTGGAATTTAGTTAAATCCAGAGTTTAAAGTCAGAATTTAGTCAAATTCTGAGTTCAAAGTCGGAATTTATTCCTAAGACTACTTCTGCTAAATTCCGACTTTAAACTCGGAATTTAACTAAAAGTTCTCCGTGCTCGGAATTTAGTTAAGTTCCGAGTTTAAACTCCCAATTTAGTGAAATTCCGAGTTTAAAGTCCCAATTTAGTGAAATTCTGAGTTTAAATTCGGAACTTAGTTAAATTCCATGTTCAACGTCGGAATTTAGTTAAATTCCGAGTTCAAGGTAGGAATTTTATTAAATTCCGAGTTCAATGATGCAATTTAGTGAAATAGCGATTTTAAAGTCGGAATTTAGTTAAATTCTGAGTTTAAAGTCCGAATTTAGTTAAATTCCGAGTTTAAAGTCCGAATTTGTTAAATTCCGAGTTCAAAGTCGAAATTTATTCCTAAGACTACTTCTGCTAAATTCCGACTTTAAACTCGGAATTTAACGTCTCAAAGTAGGAATTTTATTAAATTCCGAGTTCACCGATGCAATTTAGTGAAATTCTGAGTACAAAGTTGGAATTTAGTTAAATTCCGTGTTCCAAAGTCTGCATTTAAGAAAAGATTCTTGTTGGTCCTTCTACGCCTTCGTATAGATCTCACTCTTTAGGTAGTCAAATTAGCAAACACCAAACTTTGCAAAAAGAAAACTTCCTAAACTTAAATTAAAGAAAAGAATTTGCTAGGTAGATTTTGCCCCAATTAATAAAATATTACAATCTTATCAAGTCATCGTAATTGAAGTTATCAGAGAAAATGGCATAATATTTATAAATATAAAGAAATATATTTATAAATATAAATATAAATAAAAAGAAATTCAAGGATGTTGAGAAAGATTTAACAGAGCCTGCGAAGCTTGATTTTGAAGTAGAAGAATTCAAGAAGAAAAGGCCATAAGAAGTTGATGAGACTTTTAGGAAACTTTAGAAGCCTAAAGCAAATTCTGAGGATGAAACTTCCAAACCTGCAAGACTATCAAGAAAGATAAAAAACAGAGGGGAAAGAGGAGTTTGATATGGTGGTTTTGAAGAAACGTCCAAAAAGAAAAAAGGATGATAACTTTAGAAGAAATTATAAAAAGTAAACTCATTATACGGGAAGAAACAGATACTTCGTAAAAAGAACACGACAAGGAAAAAAACCTTTAAAGAAAAAAAAACAAGCCAAAACCAGAAAGAATAACAGAAAAACCGATAACTGGAAGGAAATCACCATCGAAAAAAGTTTACCAAAGCCTTGGGAGGAAAAATCCGCGGAATTCAAGCTCAAACCGGTAATGATACCTCAGAAAGAAGAAGAAGTAGAAGCGGATGTGGTTAAAATCGCCCAGCCAGCGGAAGCCTGAGGAGATAAAAGAAATATTGCCAAAAACGATAAAATAGATTTAATTCCCACTATCGATCATGAATTTAGTCAGAGAAATCTATTGAAATGGAAGCTCCACGAGATTAAGAACTGGTACAGGGTATAACTGGACATTTTTCCGGACTATCTCTCTTAACCTTAAAGATATTTGATTAAGGTTTTCGCAACTTTTTTGTGAAATTAAAGAGCGTCTATGTAGCTCTTTTGGTTTCTCAGATATAGGGTGAATTTGGTAATTTGACATTTTTTAAACTCGTTAATCTCTTTGGTTTTACGAAAAGTAAAACTACTCTTCAGTAGTAATTTTCCTTTGCATCTAGTATATTTTTCGCAATATGAAAATAAAAAAAATAATTATTTTTTCCTGAGGATACGGTCTCGAAAACCGTAATCTTGAAAATTCAGGGAGATGTTCCGCAAAATTGCCGAAAATGGAATATTCTGTGCACTCAGTTTTTTCAAACGTCCAATACCGAAGAAGACTTAAGAAGAAGAAACTCCGGAAACTGTAAAAGTTGTATTAAAAAAAATAACAACCACCTAAGTTTAAAAAATTAGAGGCGGAAGCATTTTTAATGAAGCAAGTACCAAAACTTGAAAAAGCCCAAGTGACTGAAGTAAAAGTTTCCGAACAATCCAAAGAAGAAGAAGAAGAAGAAGAAATTATTATGAAATGAGTGACCATTAAGAAGAAGAAAGAAAAAAAAATCCTTTATTCGACTTTTTTTTGGTCTTCAATCTTAGGCACTGTTCTCTTCTTCTTAGGCTTTAGGGTTGCAGCTTCTTCGATGTTCCTGTACAATACACAATTGTCCTTGATAACTGCTTCTAGAATGGTCACAAAAGGTACTTGATTGATTTCGTTTACCAAGAAACTCGACATGGATAATTCTGCTATTAAGCCTCGAACCCAAAACTTCAGGTTTGCTGTCTTAAGGTTTCTTTGGTTCTTTTCTCACCTTCTTTATATTCTCAGCAAATAAGGTTGCCTCTGTGGGTTTAATAAGTTTAAGTTTGGAGGCTTCGTCATATTTTTCGAACGGTTTTAGCTGCAGCTCTTTCTACTCTTATTAAGATTTGGGTTCCAGTTTCTCCTCATTTTCAGTTTTCTGAAGTTTTTCAACCACGAGTTTCTTGTTTTCAGGGATCTCTGAAAGCATAACTCTCTTTTTCTTTTTAATATAAACGTTCACTTCTTTGGGCTCCTCCGTTTCTTCCTCAGGCCCTTCAGGTTTCTCAAATAATTCACATTTTTCAGTTGCCACGCCACTGATATCGGTGGAAGCGTGACGTCTTTGCCTGTTCCCGTGATTATTACTTTGAAATCATTTAATTTTACGTAAAGACACCAGCGCCCACAGGGATGATCTCGGAATGGAATCGAGTAGAAAATGTTAATATTAGGAGGTAAGGGACCTACTCATAAATAGCAGACTTCTGCGAATTATGGATGGCATGTAGGGCAGCAAGAACCAGAAAAATTATGAAAAAAACCATAAGTCCAGGAGAGAACAAATATTAGTTAAGAAAGGGGAAAAAGATTTAATTATACTACACGGAGCAGTTTGATTGTTCTAACTGAACTTCTGAAAGATTACCGCCAAATGCGATTCTAAGAAACTTGATGTGACTTGATGAACCCCAAGTACTAAGAAGTGGTAAATCTGAAAATACCACTTTCAAAGAATTAACGCAAATTACACTACACCAAGGATTAACAGGAAACTTTAAGCACCTAAAAGGTTGAACTACAGCCTATGATAAAGAAAATTTTAGACAAGAAATACCTATAGTAGCTTAAAAGCTTTCACTTTGGGGTAAGTAATTATTCTTACCATAAATAAACTTTGGTAACTAGGTTAAATCTTGAAGACTTAGGTGCTCTGAATCTTTCTATTACATGCAAGGCTTTATTTTCTTTCTCACATTTGTTTTAAAAGTGTCTGGCTTTATATATTACCCTAAAAGCCATTAATTCCTAAATTTTGGAAAATGCTTTGTACTGGACACTTGCTATCTTTTCAATTTACTTAAAGTGTTAGTGAGCAATGTTTCGGGCAACTTCAATACAGTAATACACTTTTTCAACTAGCACTTAGACACAAAATTGGGATAATGCGTATTAACTCATTTTTTTCAAATAGTACTTAGACACAAAGTTGGAAAAATGCGTTTTAACTTACATGGAGGAAATTTCCTTTGGTTTTGTATCGCCTTCCTCGGTGACCTCAAACCGCAGATCAAAAACACTTAATCTGAATTATCCTTCTAAACCGACGGAAAACTTTCAAACTCTTAACGGATCAACTACCAACTTGCACTAGGGCAGACGCGCCTGGAACGCGTAGCGAGCGCGATAGAGTTAATCCCGACGTCTGGCGTCGGGGCGCTGTTTTGATCAGCCACGTGGTTTAATGTGCCCAAACGGCACACTAATGCGGTGGGCGGCGCTAGATAAGGGGCGGGAATAGCTACAGGTGCTAGGACACGGCGACGCACGTTTTTCCTTCTTGACTTTTAGCCAATATACAGGGTGTTAATGTGGTGATGGCACACAGTTGGAGAGTAGACTTTTCCCAATAAATGCTAAAATAAATCTAAATTACGTAATGTTCGCAAATTTCTCTTTTTAAAGTACAGTTTCAAAATTTCACATCTATTTTAAACTATTTTATTGAGAGACAAAGATGCTTCAAAAAAAAATTGGGAGTTAGTACCTACCAGTAAAACTTGTACCAAAAACCAAAATCACAAACTAGTTGACAAAGTCTCAAAACTCACCGTTATCATTTGAAGTTGTGGTATTCTAAGAAATTGTTTTTATAGCTTTTTTCATGTCAACTCAGTTTTTATTTCTTTGACATAGAAGACTACTCTTACACCTGCTTAGAGATACATGTTGACATAATTTACAAAAAAAAAACAGAAAATTGGAAAACCAAAGACCGTGTCATATGTCGTTATTTAGATGACTCTCTTTTTTTTCTCTTTTTTGACCTCTTTGAGACCAAAATTAGAATGACTTGGGGTGTCCTAACATGTGGAAATTTGATTTTTTTGCAAAAATGCAGTGTAGAATTACGGCTAAAATCTATCAAAAATGAGCTATATCCTCAAAGAAAGTAACTTTTGATATTTTTTAAAAAAACTACATTTTAGGACAAAATAAGGCAAGACTGATTAAAATTTTCTGATTTATTCTTTTGGGTAGTAAATTACTCTTTTGAACTAAAATAAATTAAATTTAACTCAAAGCTCCGTAAAAGGCGAATTTCGTATTTTTTAAGAAAGTCAGGTTAGGATTACCACAAAATTTGGTGTAATTCGAGACAGAGTTGAGACCAAAATCAAATAAAATGACCCAACTCGACGAAAAATGCAAATTTTGATGTTTTTGAGGAAATTCAATTTTAGAACAAAATTTGTCAAAACTTATTCAAATAAATCAAACATTTATTGTTTCTTTTTTATCGAAATAGATGAAATTTGACTCAAACTCCAGGCAAAATGCCAATTTGATTTTTTTGAGACAGTCAAGCTAAGACAAGTTTCAAAATCGATGAAAAATTACTCAAAGAATGTATCTAAAATGATGAATGAATGTATCTAAAAAGATGAGATCTAAAATCATTCTCAAAGTTTGTACTCTCTAGCTGGCTCTGGTAACTGTCTAGCGTTTTTTTTTGTCTTTTTGAAAATATGTAGCTCGGGGAAAGTGAGGGTTTGCGTAGTCGTTTTATTCTTATTAGGAAAATCATACACGTGTGGGTATCTAGAAGGCTACGAAAATTGGCAGAAGAGGATGATCTAATAAAAGTAAATTGACTGTTGTTCTTTCATCCGTTTCGTTTGAACTTTTACAGCCCACTAGGTGACGTTTTCAAATGACCCCCTACAACACGAATACGTTTCAGAATAGAGTCAAAAGTCCAATAATCAAAACTGACAGTTGATCAGTAACAAATGATCACAGTTAATACCAAACTGTGAAATCTTTGGCGATAAAAGATCTACTAAAAGTATAAGTAAAATATAATACAAACAGAATATCAAAAGAGAAATGTATCTGTACAGTGGACCATAAGAAACGATAGAAAATTTGTACGCTCATATTTTTGTGGTTTATTAAGAGTTTTAAATATTTATTAATAGAATGAAAAGCCCATTTTTAGAGAAAAGATGAGCCACTTTTGATTTTTAAAAATATTACTAACTCAATAGTTCTATGTTAGTAAAATGAATTCATGGAAAAAATTTCGGTCCATACCTTTTTTTTATAATTTATTTTCTAGAAACAAAAGAAAATAAAAAGTTACATGTAAAGTTCAATATGTTCTCCATTTGCATTGAATATCATTTATTTTGTATTTTCCAATTGCCAAAAACACTACTTGACTGGAATTTGGCAGACACTACCTGTAGACAATTCCATTTTTCCACTATTTGCTCTTTTAAGTGATTAATATTTTCAATTCGTATTCGATTAAAACCCGATTTCTCCAACTGCCTCAAAACGAAATAATCTGTAGGATTGAAGTCTGGACTGAGGGTGGCTATAAATATCGCCCCGCCTCCCCCCCCCCCCCCAATCTGCATTTCAAGAGCAAAATTAAACAAGTTTTTTTCACTTTCTTCGCCCACTTTATTTACAAAACATGTTTAATAAATATTATATATAATTTTAGCTGCAAATTCTCTTAATTTTTTTCTTGAAATTTGACTTTAGCCCTTATACATTGTGGACTTATTTTTTTCTGGTATTGCTCACATAAAATATAATGTTAAAAAATAACTACATTAAAATAATTCACTTTATATGAATATTTTCGAAATCATTCACTTCTAAAAGGAACTTTAGATCCTATCAATAACAGATCAGCACAAAGCGAGTATGAGCGAAACCTCCCTAACAAAGCCTGATCCATATTCATAAAACAGGACGAGGGAACGTGTGAATATTTACGCGTATTTTACAACCTGGGCTAACACTGATTTGCATGTGGAATGGAGTCACCCCCGGGAGCGATCGTTTCATATTCCGTTTAGCGCAAATTAGGTAAAACCAATTTTTAGAGGAAATAGTTATACATATGATGGGCACCGGGGTTGATAGTTTGTTCCAGAGTTCTGTAACTGCTCCATTTCATCAAATGGTGCACATCATGGGCAAATAATGTTACGAAAGTCTGTATAATACTTTCCCTAAAAACTAGGAAAATATTTCACAATCTGACAACCATGTAATAGGGTGAAGGTTCCCCCAAACCTCAAACTAAATATTAATCACCGGAGAGCAGAAATAAAAACTCGTATTAAAAAAAAACTCAGGCAACAAGTTTGTAATTTCGAGGGAGATTTTTACTTCTATATTTCAAGAAAATCATTGCATTTACGTTATAAATTTATTTTCCCACGGCTGTACAACAACGCAGTCATCATATTATGTTTTTAGGCTCTAAACACATAATAGGATGTGTTATATCTTTTGAACTGAAACAGATGCCTCATCGCGAATAATCACTATTTACGCTGCATCTTTTGTTGTTTATCATACATTCCATAAGAACCGCAAGCAGAGAGCGCCATATTGGAAATTGCAAACAAAACATATACAGGCTTTCACGGCGTTTATAAGTGAGTTCTACGACATACTGCAAGTGCGCCGAAACCCCCGCCACCGCTGACCCCACCCCAATCTCTCCACTGCAGCGCGACGGCGGGGGAATAAATACCACTGAGCTCACCACACTCGAATAAGTCAACATCGGGAAGCACTGGAGATCACATCGCCCATTGCCTCATCGCCTTTGATAATGTTCGCCGCAGCTGTGGACGAAACGTCAGGAAAAAATTCCATTGGACCAAGTCTTCAAAGCCCAGAAAACACTTTAGATTGTAAAACATATAAAGGTCAAAATTATTATGGCCATTTTGGTTGTAACTAGAGATGTAACTGTTAGTAGTTTTTAGTACTCGACCCCGTACCGGGTACCCGGCGAAACAAAAGCTAGTTTCCTCTATTTAAATTTTCAAACATTTTTTACTTTATACTGTATCATTTAGGACACTTTTGCGTACTTGATTTTGGTCCGGTAAATAGCTTTTTACAAGAATGGATACCGTAATAGTTACTTAGGTTATAAGTCCGGTAATTCTAGTTTTACAGTAGAAGTAAGATGTTTCTGGACGAGGCGATACCGTACTGTAACACGTTACCGGACGTATGATGTACAACATTTTACTTCATACGTATTAAAAACAGGAAAAATTAATTTTATGCGCGGCGAATATATTTTTGAGAAATCCGGTGTAGTTTCATTACGGTTTCCTGTACCGGTACCGGTAATGGATTTATTGAATACCGGCACAGGATGTACCGGTACTCAATACTGTAAAATTTCTTTACGATATCCAGTCCTGTAAAAAGCTATTAACGGGACTAAAGTCAAGTACGTAAAAGTGTCCTAAATGATACAGTATGAACTTGTAAAGGCACTGGATGCCGCAATGAAATTATACCCGGTTTCTCAAAAATGTATTTGCCGCGCATAAAGTTGGTATTTACTGTTTTTTAATAAGTATGAAGTAAAATGTTGCACTTTATACATCCGGTAACGTTTTACAGTACCCGTTTCGAAATCCCAGACTCGGCTATCGCCTCGTCCAGAAACATCTTACTCCTACTGTAAAACTATATTTACCGGACTGATAACGTAATAGTGATTTACGTTACTTTACCGTAACACGTTACCGGATGTGTGACGTACAACATTTTACTTCATACTTATTAAAAACAAGAAAACATTTTATGCGTGGCGAATGAAATTTTGAGAAATCCGGTATAGTTTCATTACGGTATCCTGTACCGTAATGAAATTTTATTAAGGTGCTCAATACTGAAAATTTTCTTTACTAAGTGTCCTAAATGATACAGTATGAAGTAAATAAGTATTACGGCCGTCTATCATAAATATAGAAGGCTTTCGTGGTGGGCCACCCTGTATAATAATCAGGCTATACCCTTGCTGTTTCCGGAAAACACCGTAATAAGATAAGTGGGCATGTTTTTTTTTAATATTATGTGAATTTTTTGAGTTTTATTGTAAAAAGAAACAAATTGATAACGATGAACTTCGTAGTGTTCGTAGAATTTTAATGACTTGTGAAAAAAATCTCGAAGGACCAAAAATAATTTTTTCGAATGACTTCTTTTCTGCATTTTAACTAGTAATACACATTATTTCACATACATTTAACGTAAAAACTGTACAAATTGCTTTGTATCTAATAGCTTCAAGAGGCTTTTTTTGATTGTTCCTGTTTTTTTTTTCTATCAACTTGAAGGACCAAAAATGCAATTTTGGGAATGCTTCATATCTGTGGATCGATTACAAAAAAAAAACAAATTAATAATTATGAATTTCGGAGTGTCGGAGTGATTATTTCACAACCACATTTAACGCAAAAATTGCTTTGTATCTAATAGTTTCAAGATTTTTTTTTATAAAATTTTTCTAACTTTCCAAAAAAATGGCAAGCTTGAAGGACCAAACATTAGTTTTAGGAATGACTCCTTTTCTGCATTTTTATTAATAATACATATTTCCCAACTATACTTCACGTAAAAATTATATCAATATCCTGTTATCTGGTAGTTTCAAAAGGGTTTTAGGAATTTTTTTGGCAAAAATTGTCAGTTTGAAGCACCGAAAATGGCATTTTATTATTATATACACATAATTATCATTGATTCAATGATTCGCAGGCAGGTGAAAAAAAGCTTGTGAAAAAAAATTGCACGTTTAAAGGACCAAGAATTATATGTTAAGAATGACTATTCATGTATATGTTCTGTTTCAACAAAATTTCTGGATTTTTTCGATAAAGTGTCAGCTCGAAAGGACCAAAAAAGCTAATTCTGAGAATGCTTGATACTCTTTACTTTTGTGTGGTGTCGATTAATTAATTGTTAATGAAAAGCATATTGAAGAATATAAATTTCAGAATGTTTCCAGAATTTCAATGACTTTTTTGAAAAAAGGGGCAAGAACTAAAAATTATATTTTAAAAATAACTATTATCTTTACTTTTATCAGTATTTTGTAATTTAGCGATATGAAGTGATAAGCAACTTTTATTTGATCTGTTTCAAGAAGCTTTTTTTATCTTTTCTTATATTTTTTACAAATTGTTGCGAAGGAACAAAAATATAATTTCTGCGAATAGTTGATACTCATTACTTTTGTGTTCGGGGGATCAATCGCTAAGGAACTGAAAATTATATTTTAAAAATAATTATTGTTAACTTTTATTAGTAATTTATTGGTTCAACGATAATCAACAAAATTTAGAAAAAAATCATGTAGGAATCGACTTTTAGTAGATCTGTTTTACGAAGCGTTACAGGATTTTTCTTATTTTGTTCCATTTTTAGCAAAAACTGTCAGCTCGCGGGACCAAAAACGCAATTTTTTAGAATTTTTATTATTTCTTATATTTGTTTTATGTGAATCAATTTCGTTCTCGTGCAAAATTTCAGAGTGTTAGTAGAATTTGAGGGAATTTTGTGGAAAAAAGGCAAGCTCGAAGAACCAAAAATTATATTTAGGGATGACCATTCTACTTTTCTGAAAAAAAATGTGTCACCCCTTTAAATAAAAAATATTGAAATTACCTAACATTAGATTTATTTTAAAACACATTTTGTATTTTTTTCAGCTTTTTTTTGGGAAAAAATTTATGCTCGAAGGACTAGAAACACAGCTTTTGGGAATATATATTACTATTTATTTGTGTGACTTAAACAAAAATCTTTTGTGGAAAAAATAAAAAGCTCGAAGGAACGTGTTATTTAAAATCTTTTATAGATTTGTCTTGAAAATCTTTTCGGAATTTCTAATTTTTTTGACCAAAATTATTAGCTCAAAGGACCAAAAAAATAATTTTTCATATTAGTTATTACTAGAGTTGCAACGGGTAGTAGCTTTTGGGATTACAAAACGGGTACCCGGCTCTCGTTGTTAGAGTATCTAGTTCCCTCTATTAAAAGAATTCTTTACTATTTTATCTAAATTGGGCATAACAACTTATTTACATAAATAAGTTATTAAATAATTTTTACGGCAACTTTTCCATACAAAGACAGACGGCTTTCGTGGTGTTGTTTTTGAGATTTATTGTTGTTTAACTTGTTAAGATTTATTGTTGTTTAATTATGTTAAATTTTGTGGTAATGACAATGAACGTATATAATATTTGGTATGATTATATTTTCTGTTTTTGTCAAAATTTGTTAAAAAACAACCAAAAAGCTCACGACAATTGTCCCCCTAACGCTTTATTTATTTTTAAATGTGACACTTTGTAGATACATACAGGGTGTTTTTTTAAGATGGGCCATAGGAATTTCCATGCCATGAAGTTCGGTGTTTTTTTCTTTAAATGAGCCATAGCAAATTTTATGGTAAAATAACCTGAAAGGTAAACCATTATTGAGTTTTTTCTATTGACATTTATTGCTTGACATGATGAGTTGTTGTTGAACTTCAGCAAAAATGTTACACATTAGAAGAAAATAAATTTATGTTTTTGCTATAATCCTCTGGGTCGAGTAGCAGGCCTCAAAGAGATAATAAAAGAATACCAAGGCTCTTCATTCTGCAAAATTCATGTCAGACAGCAGCGTCAATTTAAAAACACCACCCACCATTCTCAATAATGGTCTACCTTTCGGGTTATTTTCCTGCAGTATTCGCTATGGCTCATTTAAAAAAAAAACACCGATCTTTATTGCATGGAAATTCCTATGGTTCATCTTAAAAAAAACACCCTATAGCTCTATTTTACTTTTTTTTCGCTGAGTAATAAAACCGTAGTACTGTAGTAAGGAGTATTAGACTTTTGCCCGGTACCCGTTACACCTCTAGTTGTAACGCCATCTCGATTCTGACAATCAAAACAAGGTGCAGGTTGAAGCAATTACTTAAGCAGCTAATAGTGTGTAACGAAGTTACTAATTTTCTTTATCTGTTCTAGGGGATGACAAATTAATTGTGAGATAAAACTAAACGTGGACTGTATTTCGGAACGTAAATAATCCGGTGTCAAGTTAAACATACGAGGTTA